>UWYS01000014.1:0-600000 GCA_900291925.1 Thecaphora thlaspeos | reverse complement strand
CCAGGCAGGACCTCGTGAGGGCATGAACCCGCTGGTTCAGGTTTGTAGGTGTCTGCAAACGTGCCAGGGGCTTGCCATCTATCTTCTTCCGCACGTCTACAAGTCGGTTGAGGCGCTCCCGGACTCCCGATGAGCCCGCCGGCGGGTACCTGTTGCCGTAATCCTCGATGGTATTGCTGGCCTCCCATTGCCGCTCCTGGACGAAGGTCAACTTCTTACTGAGGAAATCAAAGATGCCCTCGAGTCCGCGGGCCGACGTTCCAGAGACGCCGGCATCTTGCAATCATTCTGCGCTATGAAGCCAAGGCGAACATGGTCGAGTTGCATCGCTAACGTGGCTGCCGAGATACTGATGCCGGATGGTAGCCAGAGATGGTGGTAATGAAAAAGGAGATCCATCGCGATAAATGTTCGAGGCCAAAGCGGCAAGGTTGGGAACAGCCCGTAAGGGAGGCCGGCTGATGCCGAATGCTGCGGGCACCTCCAGGCAAGCATCTTTGTGGCTTGCTGCACTTGAATCACCACGACCTCTTCTGCAGTGCCCACAAAAACGGCATGATGTGGTGGTGGGGGTCACGCACCAAATTTCACGACAAAAGAACCCTCAGCTCAGCATTGGGATCCGGGAACATCGGGGCTACATCTGCTGCAGCTTATGCAATGTGGCCAACATGCGCCCAGCACAGGAATTTGCTTTCGTAGGTACAGATTTCACGGCATTCACGCAGCCAACGGGGCAAGTTTATGGATCTGCCTAGGTGCAGGATCACCTACCACGGCGACAGCTGCGGCGGGCTGGCTAGGCTGCACGAGAAAGATACGTACGGCGGTGGCAGAGTACTTATGTAACGCCTTGCCCTAGAGTCACTTGCCGCGACGTTGAGCCAAGTGTCAATTCGGTCTTCGACCGTGTGTGCAAAGAGGGGCAGAAAGAGAAGGCGGGCACGCCGGGCCAGGGGTGTCTCTGAAGCTATGTACTACAACATACTGTACACGTGACTGTACGGTGCTTGCTGTGTCTGTGCCTGCGGTGTGGCTGAGATGATCGATGTCTCTTCGAAAGGGCCGAGGCGCGCGGGCAAGTCTACTTTACAGGGCTCACAGGGCTGCTGCCATGACTCGCCCGGCCACAGCGGGACGCGGCGGCCCATTACGGGCGTGGTGTGACGTGGTGACAGAAGACTTATGTCGGCGACAACTCTTTCGCGCGGACAGCTATATCCCCCCGCGTATATATCCGTTGAGGGGTGCAGCTAACTAGTCTCAGCTTAGCTTGGATCCCCTCCTTCACCAATGAATCTGAAATGACCTCAAGGTACTCGGTCGTGGCTACATGTAGCGACATCGGCGTCGATAACTCCGGCTGTCCACTCTTGGTGGATGTGCTTGCGGCCTGCCATGTGCCGTCTCCGATTTACCATATGGACCCTCTCGTCACGTCGGAGAGCTGTCGTGCTTCCAGGCAGGCAGACACGCAAAACGGTGGGCGCGTCTTCACGTCCGTCTGCTCTTGAGCGGCAGAGCGAGGGTCGAGAGCGATAAGATCAAACGTGTCGAGAAACATCGGCGGGGGCCGGGGGAAGCTTCTTGTTGATTGATGCTAACGTCCATGCCACAAGACCGCAGAAGGTGTGACTCTCTTGGTCCAGGCGCCAGACCTATCCAACGCTTGCTCCCCGATAGACTAGGTATCGTCTGCCGGAATCAAGGCGGGCCTTGACAAGTTGCCATTAGGCCTGTTTGCGCGTCCGCTTGCTATCCAAGAGTTGGTGCAGTCTGTGTTGGGCCTGGCTGCTACGGGCGAGCTTGCTGCCGTCAGTCACATAGTACGTAGCAGAGTCAAGGAATCTGGCATCTCGATTGCAACAGGAGCGGCGTGGACTGAAGTTGACAACGAGGGGATCGGAACGGGAAGACAAGTCGACCGACGCTTTGAATTCACGGCTGGGAGAGGCCTGCCAGCGCGCAAACAGCAGGGCAGGGCGAAATTCAGACAGAGATGGCCGGAGGGTCAGGCTGCGCGGGCGGGCCAGCCCGCAGGCAGATAAGCCAGGCCGGCAGAGGGTCCTTGCCTACGGTACCTGGCCTCTCTCTTTCTGCAAGCTCGCGTCATCCGCCTTCGCCGCGCTTGCTTGCGCCTGCCCTGGCCGCCGCCTCTGCGCCGGACGGAAGGGAGAGTGGCAGCGCCGAGGCTGGGCCAAATCCACAGGACCTTTTGACCGCCCGCGCGTCCGCTCCAGCTCTAGCCCCGGTCCCAGCCCGCGCAGTCTCGACTGACAGTGGGCAGCCTTCTTCGTCATCGAATACACGGCCGCCGCCACCGCCCACCACCACCATCACCATTGTCGTGACCAGCATCCTCTCCACCACTCGACCCCCTCTCCCTCTCGTGGCCGCCAACCGCCAACGACCTCATTGCTCCCCGTACATCGTTCTAGGCGCTCCATCTCGCCGCGACACACGCGCCAGACCTGCAACGCGCGCCGCTACAGAGCGACACCAGACAAGACGAGACGCTTCTGCCAATCAACTGTCCGCCCCCACAACACACCCGACATACCACCTTCCGTCGCCCCGCTACCTATCATATTAGACGTGACCGACTTCTTCGCAGGGCACACCGCGCCGCCCGCCTTGAGCTGTTAGCCCACCAGTCAGTCGTCGAGCCAGCCGCCGAGTCAGTGATCGGATCCTAGGCCCCTCATACACGGACGGCCTTGGCCCGGTCCGCCCATCAACTGCGCTCGGGTTACAGCGAACCCGGACATCTTACGACTCCATTCTGCCAGCCCATCCCTCCTATCTACCCGCGTCGCTCCGTCTGATTCCCTATTCGATGGTCCGACGCTGAAGCGCAGCGGCCTCCCATCTTTCTCCCCATCATCTCTGCCTATTGCTCTGACCGTGCGCACCTCTCTACGCCCGTTCTCAGACCTAGTCCGCTACTCTCTTCGCCGCCTCGACCCGAGCCGCAGCCGCAGCCGTCGTTGTCATCGTCTGGTCTTGGCAAAACAGCACCAGCCTCTCCGTGACGAGGCGCAACCAGGTTTCTTGCCTGCGTACTTGCTTGCTTGCAGAGATTATTTCATCACCGCGTCTCAGCCTGATCGGGTTAGGACTGACAGCCTCATCGCTACCTCTCTGTCAGGCCGGATGGAGATTTCAGGGATGTACGTCGACTCGATAGACAGCCGTCCCGCTCTGTCATCCTGCGCCTCGACAGACGGGCGCCGGGGCAGTGTCGCTGCCGACACCGCCCCCGTCACCACCACCGCCGCCACCAGTTCAAGCGGCGGCGGTGGCAGCAGCAGCAGCAGCAGCAGCGGAGGCTCGATCCCACAGTCATTACAGGCGATCCGCCCGGCCACGCTCGACTTTGACGACAGCAGCAGCGTCGGGTCCAACGACGCCTTGCATCAACGCGTCCATCTGAAGAGTGGCCTCTCTTCGCCGCGATCGTCTGTCTCAGGGTTCGGTCCCGCGCGGCGGGGAGCATGGCGGGCGATGGGTGGAGGCAAAAGCAGCAGGAGCTACGTTCAGTCGCACAAGTCGAGTTCCGACCTGTCGCCGAGCTCGTCCAGCCAAGGGCGGGACGGTACCCGCGAGGCGACCCCGGAGGCCGACGATGATCTTCGTTCGGCGCTGGACGGACTAGCCGCTGGCGCTAACAGCGACGATGAGGACGTCCACGATCCCCACGACCTCGAAAACGACGACGACTCGCGAGAGCCGTCTGCATCTCACCCGGCATGGGACAAGTTGAGGCAGAGCGGCCTCGCACCGCCCGGCGGGATCTCGTGCCTTCCAGCGCTCACCCTCTCGACCGCGCCGTCCGACGGGGAGAATTCGGTCACTACAGGGTCCAAGGGCGCCTCGACCCCCTCGACCTCGGCCGACGCTGTCCCCTCGGCACAGGACGTCGACGTGCCAACCCAGCCGGCGGGAGCCTACGACTGGGCCAACTTTGTCTTTGCCTACTCTCGCGGCAGATGGCATCCGGCCGCGACGCCCCAGCCGCCCGACCAGTCGACAATCCATGCTGGTGCATCGGTCAGGATCATCGGGCTCGGCTACGACGGCCGGTCGGACGGTGTTGCCAAGCCGCGGCGTCCCTCGTTTGAGTACGTGATGCCGCTCACCCCCCGAAACGCCGAGGCGGTCACAGGGAGCTTGTTGCCGGCGTTCGAGCCGCACAGCCTGTCATCCGATCCGCAGTGGTCGGACACCGGTGTCTGGGCGGCGTCCGAGACGTCGCCGGGCGCCTCTGTTAAGTCGGCAGAGGGTATGCCAGAGCGGAAGGCGACGATGCCGTCGGTCGGGAGCATACCGTCGGTCGGGAGCATGCCGTCGGTCGGGAGCATGTCATCAGCCGAATTTGCGCGCCAGCAGCAGTCGCAGCTGTATGCCGCTGCAAAGCAGGACCCTTCCTCGAGCATGTCGGCAGTGGCGCAGCTGCCGACGCCCAGAGTGTCCGATCGTCTGTCCGGCTCCGACAAGCTCACCGCCGACCAGGCTCCCACGCGCTCCCATACGGCGCCGCAGGGGCAGATGCCAAGCAGCAGGCCCGACCAAATGTCTCCGCCAAAGGCCGCTATGCGGCCCGATGCTTCGATCTGGGACACGCCCAAACTAAGGAAGGAGGATGCTGCGGCATCGCTCGATTACCCTCATCATCGAGCGGAGCAGTGTCCGCGCGACGAGAAGGCGCTAGGCATAGCGTCAGCCTCGAGCGAGTCCCAACAGGCGCAGTCGCTGTCCAGGCCAGGCCTGGGAATGCAGATTAGTCACCTCCAGCTCGACCCAAACGCCTCGCTCACCGGTAGACCTTCGAGCTTGAAGAGCGCGGCCCTTGACAACGAGGCGGCGGCTAGCGTTGGGCGGAAGCAGATGACGCTGGTGCAGGCGCAGATGCAGGTGCAAGCCGAGGGGCAAGCAGGGGCACCAGCAGAGAATCCAACGACGCCGACTCGACCCGGTCCGACACCCGTGCAGAGGAGCGCCTACGGCTCTTCCGTAACTTGGCAGTCGGCTCCAGACGGGCTCTCTGAATTTGCTGAGGCAATGTCGCGACAGGCGTCCTCGGCCTTGCCGTCGGACGGCACAGCGTACGCTGTCGATCTTAGCGCCGAGCACGGCACTGTTGCGGGCCTGCGGCGGGCCGCAAGGAGGACGAACATCGAGCGCGGCGAAGCAGGCAAGGAGCGGAAGCCTACCGCCGAGCATCTCAAGCAGGGCCATAGCGCTAGCTTTCCCGGCACTTCGCGCGCCTCGCCGCTCTCGGAAAGCCACGGAGCTTCCGACGGCCCGCCGATCGTCCCGCACCTCAGCTTGATAGGAAACCTGAGCTCGGGATCGGCCAGCTCCGGTCCAAAAACCGGCAGCCTCGGGCCTGGCCACGGGCACGGATACGGCCCCGCCACCTCGGGTGACGATTCTTCAGTCATCAGCGTCGCCCACTTTGTAGAGGGTAGGCCGACCGGCGAGACGCGGATCGATCTGCGCGGCAATTTAAGCAGCCCGCCCAATATGGTGAAGGCGCTGGCGAAGGAAGGCATCGAAGCGTCGCACGAGCTGCGCAAGGAGAACTCGGCAGCCGCCGCATCGCGCGTCCGGCCGCACCTTGGCTCTAAGACGACGAGCCAGCGCATCAGCGCCTATCTCGCCGCGGGGCGGCGGGCCGAGATGTTTTACAGCGACCACGGCTACCTGCCCTTCATCTTACCGCCCAACGAAAGGACGCGCCTGCATGCCCTCTCGCGCTACGGCCCGCCCAAGATCGCCGGCGACCCCAACTTTGAGCGCATCGCCCACCTGGTCAAGCTCGTCTTCAACTCGAAGCTGGTTCTCATCACGCTGGTCGGCGAAAACGAGCAGACCTTCCAGACCGAGATGGGCGGCGGTGGCGAGGTGACAATTGCCTCGCTCCAGAATATGGCGGGGTCGCGTAACTGTTCGTTCTGCTCGCACGCTATCCTCCAGGACAGCGACGAGCCCATGATCATCCTCGACGCGGCCAAGGACTGGCGCTTCGCCGGCAATCCTCTCGTCCAGGGTAGCCCGGACATTCGCTTCTACGCCGGCTGCCCCCTGCGAACGCCCGACGGCCAGAACATCGGCAGCCTCTGCCTGATCGACGACCACCCGCGTAGCGAGTTTGGACCGCGGCAGCGCCACACGCTGAAGGAATTTGCCCGGATCGTGATGCGGGAGATGGAGTTGCTGCGCGACAAGATCCACCTCGGGATGCGCGACCGGATGCAGAAGTCCATCGAGCTGTTCACCAAGGAGTGCCTCGAGATGGACTTGGAGGACGGCGAAACGACCAAGTCGTCCTCGTCCTCAGCCACGGGGCCCTCGCACAATGTCTTCCATCAGGCGGCTGAGAGTATACGCCAGGCGATGCAGGTGTCGGGCGCTGTCATCTTTGACCTCTCACACTTTGAGCTGATCGATCCGTACGAGACCGACCGGGTCTGCAAGGTCTACTTCTCGAACCCCGTCCGGCCATCGCTGGCGGCCTCGGACCGCGGCGAGGACGATGAGGCGCCGGCCACCATAAGGAAGAGCCACCAGCGAACCCACTCGGCCGGCATCGATGGGACCACCGGCTTCGAGACGTTTTCGCCGCTCGCCTCGCCGATGGACGAGAGCATCAGGGACAAGGTGGTATCCCCGATGAGCGTGCTCGGCGCAAGCGAGGCCGTCGCCGCTCCGGCTCAGCGGATGGACTCGGTCCCGCTGGCGCACCACGTCAGGGTGGCCGAGTTCCTGCGCCTGAACAAGACGGGTCGCTTCTATCCTTTTGCGCCGCCGCCGTTCCGATCGCTGCTGCCGTCGGGCGTGACGAGCCTGCTGCTGGTGCCCATTTTTGGCCTCAACAAGCAGCCCTTTGCCCTGCTGTGCGCGTACTCAACCGCGTCGACGAACGGACCGATCCTCGATGAGGTCAAAGGGATCAGCCTCCAGTACCTCCGCGCCATCGGCATGATCGTGCTGAGCGCCGTGCTCAAGAAGGACATCATGCTGGCCGACAAGGCCAAGAGCCACTTCATCTCGAACATCTCGCACGAGCTTCGGACACCGTTGCACGGGATCCTCGCGGCGGCCGAGCTGCTAGCCGAGACAAAGCTCAACGCGACGCAGGACTCCTACCTCGAGACGGTCGAGGCGTGCGGTAAGAGTCTTCTCGAGCTTGTCAACCACGTGCTGGATTTTACCAAACTCAGCGGCAATAGCCGCCAGGGCCAGAAGCACGTCTACACCAAGACCAAGTGTGACATGGTCAAGCTGATTCAGGAGGTATGCGAGAGCAGCTGGATCGGACAGATGGCCAAGCAGCTCGATAGCGCCCAGTCGGGCATTGGCAGCGTCTACGCGCCGCCCAAGGAGGCCGGCTCAACGTCATCGTCGGCCGTGCAAGCCAGGGCTAAACACGCCCAGAACAGCAGGGTCGAGACGGTGATCGACATCTCGCTGCGCCCCGACGGCTGGCTCGTCAATTGTGACACTGGCGGCATCCGCCGCGTGCTCATGAACTTGATTGGCAACTCGCTCAAGTTCACCACGTCCGGCTACGTTCACGTCTCGTTGCGCGAGGTGCATAGCTCCGACACCCACGTCCTGATCGAGCTCAGCGTCATCGACACGGGCCGCGGCATCTCTCGCGCGTTTCTCGAAGAGCAGCTCTTTCACCCCTTCACTCAGGAAAACCCGCACGGGACGGGCACCGGCCTCGGCCTCTCGATCGTCAACAGCATCGTCCAGTCGCCCGCGCTCAACGGGAAGATCGATGTGTGGAGCACAGAGGGCCAAGGCACCGAGATCCGCGTCACCTGCGAGCTCGAGCTGTGTGACGACGAGAACGCAGAGGGCCCCATCTACCGCCCCACCGTCAACGTCCGCAAGCGCCGCTCGATCGCCTTGCTCGGCTTCGGCAACTCGCGCGGCGACGAGGACCTCCGCGCGGCGCTCGAAGGCTACTTCTACAACTGGTGGGAGTTTATCGTGGTCGAGCAGGACGATGTCGAGGCATTCCGGTACGGCGACCTCGTGCTGATCAACGACAGTCTCATGGCGATCGAGCGCATCCGCCGCGACCGCAAGGGCGACCTCCCGCCCGTCATCTTCCTTACCGGCGGCCGTGGCGACTCAGAGATCGCGGCGGCGTGCGAGGCCTACCACGCGGCGGGCGGCGTCGCAAGGATCCTCTTCAAGCCGGCCGGCCCCTCGAAAATCGAAAGCGTGGTCGACTTCTGCCTCCAGTGTCTCGATCGACAACGCTCCGGCGACCCGCCATCGATCGAGGAGACCAAGCCCTCGACGCCCCTCCCGTCGCCGAGCCAGTCGCCCGCGGCCAGGTCCAACGTCGAGAACGGCGACACCTACTTCTTCCCCGCCCAGGCGCGTCCCGACACCCGCCCGAACCACGGCGTGAGCTACAACTCCTTCGAGACCGTCTGTTCGGAGCTGACGCCAAAGGCCGCGACGATGCGGACGGCCGACGCCGGCGACAATCTGCCCGCGCCCAAGCCGTATCACGTGTCGCCTGGCCCACCTGGTCCCGCCACCTCGCTGATCCGGCGGCACTCGACCGAGGACAAGGTCTTCCGCCAGAGGATCGAAGGGACCGACGATCCCTCCGCCGACACGGGCGCCTCTGACACGAAGCCGTCGCGGCCGCTGCTGCCGGCGCGCAGCATCACGTACCACGAGCCGAGGCTGCACAAGCACGTGCTGATGTCGTCGATGGGCATGTCGTCGAGGCGCGGCGAGGGCGATGGCGGCGCCTATTTTGACCACTCGCCAGCGTCGTCGTCGCCCAACACGCCGGGCTCGACCGTCTCGCTCGAGGCGGGCGATGGCGCGGTGCTGAGGAGCGTCGTCTCGACAACCTCGACCCGCAGTGTCAGCGGCAGCCGTCACGAGAGGCGCCTCAATATCCTCTCGGTCGAGGACAATGCCATCAACCGCAAGGTGATAGCCGCCTTCCTGGCCAAGCTCGAGGTCGACTACGTTGAGGCCTGCAACGGCGAGGAGGGCGTGCGGCAGTTTGAGCGCCATCCGCCGAACCATTTTGACGTGATTCTGATGGACCTATCGATGCCTGTCCTTGATGGTGAGTACAGGAAGGGGCTGTCGCTATAGTGCCCGGATCCCATCGCAGGATGTCAACTGACCCTGTCTCTTGTTTCCCCTGCCACCACCTCACGATACGCCAGGCCTCGCCGCGACCGCTGCCATCCGGAAGGTTGAAAACGATCGGTACTTGCGTGCCAGCGAGGTCGACGACGGCTCGCGCAGCAGGCAGGCTGAAGTTTCGTCGTCCAAGGCCAGCCTGTCGGCGAAGGGTCACCCCGTGCGGCCCACAACCCGCAACCGTGTCAAGATATTTGCCCTCACCGGGCGCTCGACCGACGAAGACAAGCGCCGTGCCTTTCAGACCGGAGCCGATGGCTATATTGTCAAACCTGTGAGTTGGGTTCGCCGATGTCTCCGGATCGTCGATGACGTGGCCCGAGGCGCTATGCTGACCACGTTCGGCGTGCGTGCCTTCCACCCCGTCGCTCTACTCGAATGCTGCAGTTGAGCTTCAAAGTGTGAGTGCACGCGTCCGTGGCCGTCGGAACGCGGACATCTGACGAGCGGGCTCGCGCTGACCATATCCTCTCACATCTCTGATATTCGCATGACCGGCAACACAGGCTCTCGTCGCTCCTCAGGTTGCTCCCGCGCTGATCTGTAGCACACCATCGACGGCAGAAACGTAGCAGACCTGACCCCCGTCCCCTCGATCCCGTTCCTGAGACTCGCGTTGCGTCCTTGCCACCTTGCGACGAGATGGGGTTTGTTGTTCAAGGACTAAACGACAACGAGCGCCATGGGGTCACCCTTCTCTCTCTCTACATTCAGTTTCTACTACAATGTGCTTTCAATTGATTTTCCCCCGGCCGCGAGACCGTTACCGTTTTTCTCTTTCCTCTTTCCTCTTACCTAGCTATCTACCTACCTCGTACCTTACCTACCTCATTCCCTCCCTTTCCCAGCATGACGGCCAGCCTATGCTCGTAATCCAAAAAGTCACCGTACCGTGAAATGTCGAGGATCTCGTTGGTCATGTAACGTCTTGTCTGTGGCGGTGTTTCCTCTGTCTTATTGGCATAGCATCATATTCCACCGTGATCCATAACAAGAGAGAAGGGAAAAAAAAAAAAAAGAAAAAAAAAAAAAAAAAAAAGGCATATTGAGATACAATACATCGCACCTGGAAAGACAACCTCTACCACAGCTTATTGTTTAACATCCGGTGCCTTTTCACCTTTAAGCGTCTCAACATGTTTATCGAAGTTCTTATTATGCAGTAGATGATGGTATTCCTTTGGGATGTTCCAACGCGGCGCAGGGGCTCGGACGGCATAGGATTTCGTTTCGCCTCCTCCTCGTACCTTTTCCACTCGAATGTCGAATTCAAGTTCAGACGTGTTGGGACTGTACGTTACCGCACACCAGTTTCGTGCGCCTAGGATGCTGTTAGAAGTCGAAGCAAACAAGCAAAAGAAACGACGGAGTGTGGAGCAGATTCAGTGGGAATGGAAAGGAAGGGCAAAGTGATCGCGTCAGTATATTAGAATAAAATAAAATAAAATAAACCGATAGCGAGGAGCAAGGATACGTACTACTTGTCATTCTGCGGCTTGTCGTTCAGATCGGTCTCAAAGAGCGGCACCATGCTCTCCTTTGTACCGCAGTAAAAGAGGCTACGATGTTTCTTCTTGCTGAGCTTGTTGAGCATCGAAATGACGGCTGGCGGTGGCGGAGAGTTGACAATCGCACTCGTGATGACCGCCAGCATGTACCTGGGGTCGAGGCTGTGGTCGTGCGCATGGTAGCCGTAAAAGACTCCGACGCCTGTAGCATGGACGTCACCGCTCATGAAACTCATGCGGATATGCTTCTCGAGCGCTAGCTCCTGCACCCGTTCCACCAGCCAGTTGCGTTCGTGTTTGTGCGGTCCGGCGCACCAGTGGTCGCCCAGATCGTCGAGTAGCTCCACTTGCCCGTTGAAGTTGTTGGTAAAGCCCGGCGAGAGGCCCTTGGCCAGCATCAGCAGCGGATTCAGAGAGCTCGAGAGCGTACGCTCCAGGAACACCATGCGCGGGTACGCGAGCGGGACGCCCAGCAGGATGGTGAGATGCTCGACGCCCGGAGGGAGCGCGCGAACGGCGTCGAATACGCGCTTGTAGGTGTACTCGGTGCAGATCTGGTCCACCTTGCGCTCGGATCGGCAGTCGACCAGGAGGATGTACTGCTTC
Source organism: Thecaphora thlaspeos (assembly GCA_900291925.1). Lineage (NCBI taxonomy): Eukaryota > Fungi > Basidiomycota > Ustilaginomycetes > Urocystidales > Glomosporiaceae > Thecaphora > Thecaphora thlaspeos. The sequence goes on along the minus strand of UWYS01000014.1, from coordinate 588,691 downwards.
GGTCCGAGATAGCACATCAGGCTGTGGTTGTACCAGGGGATGTAGGTCCCCTTGCCGCCGATGATCATGCTGAGGTTCGGGTGAGCCGTCTCCGAAAGGCCGTCGATCTCGTCAACGACAAAGAGCTGGAAGAGGAGGAAGAAAAAGTAGCCGCGCGTCCCGACGTGGTTGAAGACGCGCGCCATCATCAGGTCGTCCGGGTAGGTCCCGAAGCCGTCGATCAGGTCGTGGCTGCGGTGAAGCGTCGAACGAAGCCAGGAAGGGGTCAGTTGCTGAACGCGGCTAAAGCGGGGCCGGTGGTGAAAGCGGCCGGACAGTGAGACTCACTCGTCGAGCATGTTAATCATGGGGATCGTCGCAATGGTCCTGGCAAAGCTTCCGCCGCCGAACCAGTCGGCGTAGTGGTTGAACATGAAGCGGTCGATGGCCGTGCTGATCTCGGGCGTGAGGGGCGTCTCCATGCGCTTCTTTGCGTCCTTTTCCTCGCTCCACGACTTGATCTCGGGCTCCTGGACGAGCTTGTCGCAGTAGATCTGGTCTCCGCCTCCGACGACGGCGTGGAAGGGCTGGCGAACGTGTTCGCGCAGCATGTCGTCCCAGAGCGGGTCGGGACCGTTGAACTCGGACTGGTCGATGCTGGCGCTGAAGCCATTGCAGCTGTGGCCGGCCCAGCGGAAATTTTCGTGGCGGGCGGGGACGAAAAAGGTGTGGCCGGTCATGCCGTTGATGGCCTCGGACTTGGAGTTGGGGTGGGCCTCGCCCTCGATGCTGTACGAGACGGCGAGCTGGGCATCGCCCATGGGGATCTCGATCTTGAAGCGCCAAAAGGTGAAGGAGCCGTCGGTAGCGCCGTGGTACTGGTAGAGCTTGATGGCTTGCGAGGTGCTGTTGGCATTCTCCTCGACGATGGCTGTGGAGCCGTCTGCGGGAGGGTTTGGGTGGGAAGCGCCGACCTGTTGCCATCGGAGCTGGAGGATGGGTGTGATGGAATAGTCGCTAGTGGCGTCCTCGGTGACAATCATGGCGTAGGCGTGGTAGGTGTAGGAGCGGGTGTCGACGGAGTCGTAGCGGAGCATGGGCCCCGTGCGGACGTTGAGCGTCGTCATGGTGGGCGGTGGGCGGTGGGCGGATGGAGGTGTGGATGGATGGATGGCAAGGCGGTAAAGGGGGCAAGGGCGGGGTATCTGTTGTGACCACGTTGAGTTCTGACGAGCGTTGGTGCGGCGCAAAGGAGCGGTGGTCGGCGAGGGGAGGGTGGCACGTGCGCCGAAGGGGAGCTAGCGCGCGCGGCCGTCCCGTCGGGCTGCATCGGGGCGTGCCTGTGCCGATGCATCTTGCTTGCTAAGCGTCCCTTATCGGTGCGTGCGTGGCTTCTCATCGCGTCCTCACGACTCCTACTGTACCTCAGCCTTGCGCTTGCTTTTGCCAGGCAGCGCGACGACGATGCAGCTGCACCCAGGACCCTACTGTACCGGCTCGCCTGCGTGTCACGTCAAATCGCATCGCATCGCATCGCAGCGCATCGCATCGCAGCGCATCGCATCGCAGCGCAGCGCAGCTCCGACGACGCACAGATCGACACCTTCTCGCTCCTCTTTTCCATGCCATGCCATCCTCCTCCGACGGTCAAACAAATAAAATCCATACAGACACGCAGGGTCTATGCAACTACAGTACTGTACTCCGCCCGCCTCAGGACCGAATCTCGCTGTGGCGCGCAAGTCTCAAGATGTCGATGCAAAAGATGTTCTTAGCCCTTCGTCTACACCTCTTCCTCTCTGACACGACACCCACGCCCAAAGTCGTACGGCACGCGCACAAGGTGTCGTCACTTTTGACTCCTCTCCTCTTCCCTCGCACCGTCTCTCTATCGCACAGAATACTTCCTCATTCCGCTTTCACCCGTCCCCTCCTCAACGCTTACACCCCACTGGGCAGCACAGTAGTCACACACCTTACAGATATCCATGCTACGACAAAAGCAAGCGCCACCTGATATTCAGATACACATTTTTAACTTTTCACTGTAGCCCCCAGGCGCACCGGCGGGAACGGTGACAGCAGATTCACGAGACAAGCAAAGAGAAGAGACGCAAACCAACTAACTAGGAAAAAGCATACCCCATCATAAGACAGCCGCAGACGCACTGCAAAACAAGAGCCCGACCGGACACCATGCGAACACGTCGGGGCGGAGGGAAAAACAGGTAGCCTAGTCGTAAAGCAAGCTGACAAGGGGTGGGTAGAGCGATAGCGATGCTACCATCTCACCTTGTACGGCTGGTCGAGGTGATTTTGGGATAGACGCGGAATACTCGGAAGTCTTGTGCACCAGCCAGGAAAGCGTCGAACCAGTAGTTATAGAGTTTCTTTTGCAGCGTAGCGTGGTCGGATGCGTCGATGCGCACGTAGCCCACTTGCAGGGCGAGCAGGCCATTTCGTCGCAACGAGGTGACTGCGAGCAAGGAGGGCCACGCGCGACACGTCCGTGGGCGCACAGCAAGAAAACGCTCCCCCCACACCCCCGCGCAGACTCGGACCAGGGCACTGAAGGACCAAGGGTACAGTGCGCAGAGGCATTGGTCCGTCCGCGAAGCGCTGGTCGGTCGTCGGTCGTCGGGGGTCGCCGCGCTCCTCCATCGGGTGGCGAGAATTGTCCGCCCGAGGCCAGCATCTGCTAGCTGAGAATTGCCCAGGGCTGGTCGCTGGCCGCGTTACCGTTGCAGCCCGACGCAAAATGGTCTACGTCCCACCAATCTATCCCCGTGTCGATCTGTTCGTTGCTGCCGCCGAGCGGCTGTCCAGGTCCGAGCTCGACCTGGCCGATCGCCGCCTTGTCATTGTTGCCGTCGTCGGCGGCCGCTGATGCTGCTGCTGCTGCTGCTGCGGACGCGACCTCGCTGGTCGTACTGAATCCCAGACGGTCGAGCCGCGTACGCCGGACAAAGGGGCTCTGGAGGTTGTGCTCCCAGTCGAACTCGTCGGAGCTACTCAATTCCGCCGGACTCGTGCTCGACGGTCCGGCAGAGCCAAAATCCAGCTTGCTGTTTGCTATCGTCCCCGGCAGCTTGCCCCGCAGCGAGCTCGCCGTCGAGTTGGACGAAGTCGACGATCCCGACCCAACGCCTCCGTACAGCCTGCTACTGGCCACTAGCTCGGGCGTCTCGGCCGGAGGATCGCTCTCGTTGGTCGCAGCGCCTGCGACCGCCGCCGCGGCAGCGTCAGCGCCAAGGATCGTCGCCAGCTCGCTCTGCGTCTCGTCCTTGAAGGCATCGGGACCGGCGGCAGAGGCGTCGATAAAGTCGAAAAAGTCGATGTCCAGCGCGGCGTCCGGGTCGGCCATCGAGTGGAGGCCGTCGGCGACGATGCTTGACTCTGGAAACGACGACGCCGGCTGTTGGCCATCCAGCATCGACCGTTTGCCCGCGTCGGCGCTGCCAAATACGTTGGAGGGCATCGAGCCGTCCATCGACAAAGGCAGTGAGTCCTGCTGTCCCAGCAGCGAAAGCAGCGACTGCAATGCCTTGGAGTCGTGGCCCTGCGCCGCAGCAGTAGCAGCAGCAACCGAGGACGACGGGCCAGAGGCATCGCCTGGAGCGCCCTGAGGGCCAGACCGGAGGGCGGCCGGGTCGCTGCCGCCGGTCGCTGCAGGGCCGTTGACGACGGGACGGCTCGACGCCAAGAGGTCCTGCCAGGCCGCCTCGACGAAGCCAGCCGGGTCGCGGCCCGCCATCTCGATCTCGCGCTTCCGCCTCTCGATCGCCTCGAGCTCGGCCTTCTGGGCCAACGAGGCCTCTGACGGCGCGCCGGCGCCGGCGGTCGGCTGCTGCTGCTGCTGCAAGGATTTGGCCTCGGGCGCCTGGATGGCACCGCCGCTGGCGGCCTCGCCTTCCCTCTTCCGCCTCTCGGCCTCGGCCATCTCGCGCTTGACCTCAGCCATGATGTCGGCGCTCGTCTTGAACTTCTTGTCTGGCTCGGGCCCGGAGGCATTCGACGCGGCACCCTTGCCCTTCTTGGTGCTGCCCTTAGTCGCCTTGGCCGTCTTCTCGACCTTCTTGCCGCCTTTGCCAGAGACGGGCGTCGACGCGGCCGGCGTCGAGGCGTCCTTGGGCTGCTGAGGCGATCCGGGCGCGAGCTTCGGCGAATCGTTCGCGGCAGCGCCGTTGGGCGGGCTAGCGCCAGATCCCTTTGCGGCAGAGGCTCCACTCTTGGCTCGCTTGTTGGGGGGCAGCTTAAGGTTCTCGACGCGGAGCCCGCGCTTGATGCCGTGCATCGCAGCGGCAGCGTCAAAGTTGCCGTCGGTGCCCTGGCCAGCAGCCGGTCCCGGTCCGGCGTCTGTGGGAGCCGCTCTGGCGGCCGCGTCGCCGGGCTGGACCGACATCTGCCGGTTTGAGGTGGCAGGCGAGGCCTGACCTTGCTGGAGCGGCTGCTGCTGTTGCGGCGCTGGAGGCAACGGTTGCTGCTGCTGCCGCTGCTGGAGCGGGGGCTGAAGCGGTGCTCCAGGCTGCTGAAGGTGCAGAGCCTGCTGCTGCTGCTGCTGCTGCTGAAACTGCAGCTGCGCCTGCGCCTGCGACGGCGACATCTGCTGCTGAGACTGCTGGCCTTGCGAGCCCTGTGGCGTCGAGCCGGGCTGTGAGAGGCTCCGGGCGTGAACACCGACCTGCTGGATGATGCTGTGAGCGATCTGCGGATTGCTGGACCGCACAAAGCTGATGCACCGGCTCATCTGCATCTTGAGCTTGTCGAGGTCGGCGAGGCGAAGGATGCACTGCTTCTTGGCGAGCAAGTCGTACTGATCTTTGTACATGAACGCCATGATCTTGAGCCGCTTCGCGGGCTCCAGATTTCCGTTCATCGCGTAGAAAGCCGGCAGCAGGGCGGTGACGGTCGCCTGGATCGGCGCCAGCTTCCGCACCTGGTCGAGGATCTGGTCACGTTCGTCTTCGGTAATGTTGTTGATCACTGGCAATTGGGCTGTAGGAGTGGCGGACAAGAATCGGCCGAAGCAAATATAGGGCATAAGGTGGGTCAGTGTGATGAAATCAAAAGTCAGGTGAGCCGCTTCGCAGCAAATACTCACGTCGCTGAGTGGCGAGCTCCTGGTCGATCCTCTGCATCGCGATGCGGGCCTGTTCGAGCTGCTCTGGGCTAACGGCAATGAAGCGGGTAGCCGCGAGGGGCTGCTGTCGCGGCCCCTGCTGTTGCTGCAGTGGCGGCGGCTGTGCCTGCGCGACCTGTGCAGCCGTCGGCGCAGCACCGCCTTGTTGCGGCGGCTGCGGCTGTGAATGCGGGATGCCCGGCGCTTGCTGCTGCGACTGGAAAGCGCCCGCAGGCCCGGGTCTCTGCTGCTGCTGCTGGGTTTGCTGGTTGGGCATAGGCGCGCCCATCTGCATCTGTGGAGTGCCAAAGGACATCTGCGTGGGGATTTGTCCGCCGGGCTGGACCGCTGACGCGACCTGGTGCTGATGGTGCGGCTGCTGCGGCGGCAGCATCTGTGGTGGACGAGGCTGTTGCTGCATCTGCCAGGGCTGCGGCGTCTGCGGGGGTTGTTGCTGATGCTGATGCTGCTGCTGCTGCTGTTGCTGCTGCAAGGGCTGACCTGCGGCGAGAGGTTGTACTGGACCTTGGCTTGCAACGTTCTGATGCGGCGCAAACGGAGAGCTCTGGCCAACCTGTCCGTTCGGCTGCGGCGTTTGCTGCTGCTGCTGCTGCGGCATGTTGAGGGCGCGCCAGTTGTTGAACTGGTTGGAAAGGAACATCTTCGCAAACTGGTCTTGCGTCATACCCATGCGCGCGAGGTTCTCTTGACTCAGCACGGGCGCAGGCTGCGGCACAAAGCCGGCCAGCGAGGCGCTTTGTGGCGGTCGCACCGCTTGTCCTTGCCCCAACTGCTGCTGTTGGATCTGCTGCGCCTGTTGCAGCATCGGGCTCGGAACGTGCCCGGCTCCTTGCTGCTGCTGCTGTTGCTGTTGCTGCATTTGATGCATCTGCTGCGGCGCGGTCGGCGGTCGCACCTGCTGTTGTTGCTGCTGCATGGGCATCTGACCGGCGGCCGCGGCCTTGGTCGGGTCGTTCTGATTGCTCGGCCCGGCCCCATGGGCCTGTGCGGCCAGACCGGCATTGGCCATCGACATCTGGTACTGATGGTGCATGGCGCGCTGCCACGTCTCCTCGAAGGGCGCCAGATACGTGCGGTACTCTGCCGCGAGCACCTGTCCTAGCGACTGCGTCTGTGGCGAGCCGAGCGGCGCGAGCTCCAGTGCGATCGCGATCGCCGGCCACGCGCCCTTCTGGTGGGCCGCCTCGCTGCCGCCGTGGGCTTGGACGATCTGGTAGAAGCGATACAGATCGAGGTCCCGGTTGCCGACCTTGGGGAGCGCCGTGATCGGCGTACCGCGCTTCTTCATGAGGTCGAGCAGCGCCCGCATAAACTGCTCCGGACGCAGCAAAGGAACACCCTGGACGGGCACTTGCGGACCGCCGTTAGCGCCCGCGGATGGGCCCGCCAGCTGGGGCGAGGGACGGACGTGCGGCGACTGCTGCGGCTGCTGCTGGAGCTGGGGCGTCGCAATCTGGGCCTGCGACGGTTGGTGCTGTAGCATTGACTGGCCGTTGTTCTGCCCTTGCAGAATTGATGGGTTTGCCATTGGGCTGCCAAACTGGCCCGGCTGCTGGGTAGGAGGCCGGACCTGGGCCACGCCGCTCGAGCCTGGGCGCGTCGGGGGCCGAACGACGGGCGACGGCTGCGTCTGCGGGGCCATCATCGTCCCAGCGCCATTGCCGTTCTGCGGGTTTTGCGAATTCGCCGGAGACGGTTGCGGCGGTTGTGCCATCTGCTGGAGCTGCTGCATCGCCACGGCCGCGAGCTGCGGGTTCTGCGTGTTGAGCTTGGCAAAGATGGCGCTTTGCACGCGCTTGACGTTGGCCACCTGGGTCTGCAGCAGCTTGCGCTCGTCCTGGGAGAGGTCGGATGCGAGCTTCGTTTCCATGTCCATGATGCGCTGGTGCAGCATGCGGAGGAAGTGAATGGGATTGCGGCCCTCGGCATTGATGTCGCCTGTGCCCGCAGGCGGCCTCGGGGTAGCCTGCTGCTGTCCCTGCTGCGGGTTCTGCATCATCGCGGCGCCTTGCTGTTGCTGTTGCTGCTGCTGCTGCTGCGACTGCGGCGGCTGCAGCGGTCGAGGAGCAGACTGTCCGAATGCTCCCGGCTGCTGAGGCGTCGTCTGGGCGCGCGCCATCTGCTGCTGCTGCTGCTTCTGTTGCTCTTGGCCCTGACCCAGGTTCTGCTGCTGCTGAGGCTGCTGGTTGCCGGGCTGAAGGTAGTTGGGGGCACTCATGGGGAGCCCCGCCGGACGGACTTGCTGGAGGCCTGTCATCATCTGGGCCGACGCTTGCATCTGAGGCGTGCGAGGCTGGCCACCAGGGAAGTTCTGGCCGCTCGCGGCGAAGTTGAACGGTGTCTGCTGCTGCTGCTGCTGCTGCTGTTGCTGTGGTGGTGGCTGCGCTTGCTGTTGTTGTTGCTGCTGCGGCTGCGGGGGCCGGACGCCCTGCTGCTGGGCCTGTTGAATCTGCTGCTGCCTCGCAATCGTCTGCCTCAGCTAATTAGTGCGGAAAGAGAGGCATGGTCGGACGGAGGGGAAAGAAAGAGAGAGGCGGACGTTTCGATCGTCAGTCTTCAGCAAGGGCCTAGCAGGACGAAACTGAATCGCTTCCGTCCGTCAGTCTTCCCGCCAATGCGGTTAGAGGTGCACTCACTGCATTGAGCTGCTCAGGGTTGAGTAGGCCCTTTTTGGCCTGCTCGATAGCTAGGCTGATCTGCGCCAAGGTGGGCATACCAGCCATCAGCGGCTGTTGCTGACCCTGCTGCTGCTGCTGTTGCTGGCCCTGCTGCTGATGCTGCTGCATTTGCTGTGGTGGCCGGAAGGCGTGGACAGCGGCAGCCGCGTTTTGCTGCTGCTGAGCTCCACCGCCATTCTGAGCCTGCTGCTGGGCCAGCAGCGCCTGCAGCTGCTGTTGGTTGAAGCCGACCGGGAAGCCGCCAGGCTGCTGCTGCTGCTGGAATGGGTTGCGTTGCAACTGCGCCTGCTGACCCATCGCCTGGCCGGAAAGCTGCTGCTGCTGCTGCTGTCGGTGCTGCTGCAAGAGCTGTTGCTGTTGTTGTTGCTGCTGCTGCTGATGCTGATGCTGCTGACGAAGCATGGCGAGCTGCTGCGGCGTGAGGTTGTTGAGGTTGAACATCATACCCGCCGCGTTGTTCTGTGACGGATCGAAGTCGGACATCCTTGCGCTTAATGATTAGGTAGGCCTCTACTGGCGGCTATGGACGCAGCGAGGCTCTCTACTCTGGCCAAATTGTTGCGGAGAGCGCCGCCGTCCCGATTCGCTGTCGCTTCTAGGCGAGAGGCCGGGAAGCCTAGAGCGCTGACGGCTCTGGGTTCGCAACAAGGGCAGCTCGGCTCTCCCTGCGACGGAGCGGAATCCAGGTGTCGGTCTAAAGAGGGCTTTGATCGTTGGATCAGCCGATCCTTGTTGGAAAGCGTTGCTCGACCTGTCCTCCAGGATGCGACGCGTTCCCTAGGACCAACAGGGTGTGACAACCTGAGGGGGTTCTAGACGGAGCTGCCGGTAGCAAGGTGTGAGCCGGGTCCGACGACACGCCACGACGTCCAAGGAGAAGCCTCGATAGACCAGCTGGTTCCGGATCTGAGCAGGGTAAGAGAGGTCTGGATGGATGGTGGTGGGAGAGGTCGAGACGGCGTATGCGCACGGTGGTACGGTCTTGGGAAGGAAGCCCGGGCGGCGACGACTGCTGTGTCCGGACCAGATCGGATGCGTGGGGCAGTGAAAAGACGGAGCGTCCGACTGACCGACGGCTAGTACGTGCCGTGCTGCCTGGTCTATATCAACGACACGGATAAAGCGGCGATGCTAAGGCTTGGCTGGGCTTGGCTGAACTTGGCTAGCAGCAAGGGGGGGTCCATAAGCAGACGTGCGGAATGAGATGAGAAAGCGAGGAGAGTGGGTCGAGGTCGAGATCGAGATTGAGGGCAGGCTGTGCGAAGAGGAGGCGGCAGCGGAAGGCGGAAGAAGATGGGCCGATGCTGAGAGTACAGAAAGTGGCGCGGCGTGGGGCAAAGTGAGGAGGGGGCTCGGATCTGCGTCGGTGGGGTAACGGCTTGGTGGCAGAGAGTCTTGGTGGGATACGTGAGTCGCCCGTCGTCCTTTCGTCCTTGTCTTCGTGGCCGTCGTCGGGGAAAGGGTATGGAAGGGTAGGTGAGAGACGAGGGAGAAGGAGAGAGCTGGGCCCGAACCAAACCAAAGGGGCAGGAAAGCGGAGGCGCGAGGGGGCGCGAGGGGGCGCGAGGGGTGCCAGCCACAGGAACCGGAGCGGCGACATCGTCAGCGGCATGTGCGGGCGCGGGTGCGGCGTCCGCGAGAGACAGCGCCAAACTCAAAGGCAGCGAGCGAGGCGGGCTTGGCCCTGGGCCGCCCTGAGGACAGCGAGAGCGCGAGGCCGCCCAGGGACGGCGCCTCAGCCCAGCGCAACCTGTTTCTCTAGGCGGTCTAGGCGGCCACGATATTTAGGTTGCTAACTACTTCTCTTTTTCTGTAACGGGGGCGTCCAGGCCTTCAATTAATCACGAATAGTGTTTTGTTTGAACCCTGGCCTGGCCTGGCCTGGCCTGGCCTGCTTACAACAGATTAGAACGCAAACCCCCCCCCTCCTTGCCCCCGTGAGCAGCCTTGGAAATTTTCGATTCAAAGCTCGCAGCAAACCCTGCCCGCCTCCGCCTTCGCTCGTGGCATGGTAGTTGTGGCGACCGGCGGACGGGCTGTGGCGAGCAAGGAGCGAAGCCTGCTCTGACTTACTCTGACTCTCCCGTCATCGTCGTCGTCGTCGTCGTCGCTCACTTCTAGCCTCGGAGCCCGACACACCGGAGCGTACGGACGTGCGGACGACGGGCAAGCTCGTTTCCCCTTTTGTTCCCGCGGATCCCCCTTAGCGCCCCCAGAAACACGTCCCCACCCCACCTCACGTATCCCTTCCGATCGTCGCGCTTCGGCCCGCCAGTCCAAGAGCCGGGCCGTCTGGTCTGTCCGTGCTTAAAGTGTCAATCCCAAGAGAGTAGAGTGGATGCTGCGAGGGTGGTGTACGACAGTCTCGCCCCGATGTGCTCACGATGTGCGAGGTCGGACGAGAGAGAGCCTCTGTCGCTGCTAGGTGTGTGCGTACGCACGCTCCTTGGTGAGGCGGAGTCGGTCCTCTGATGGCTCTGCAATTCCATTGACATGTGACATCTCGTCGCAGCCAGCGGGAGACATGGTCCCGCTCGACGCCCACAACAGCACGAAGCTAGAGCATCTAGAGGCTGGGCGGCATAGCCCTAAGGCCATACACAGCCGCTGATGCTGCTGCGGCAGCCCCAAGGACGAGCGATGAGTGTCCCCCTCTCGCGCGCTCGCCCGTGATGCTATGCTGTTCCGGTTCCGATGCTTCTGTCGTGTGTGCGTGTGTGCGTGTCATCAGGATCTCTTCCTTAGCTGGCCGAATCCATCGGCCCTCACTTGGGAGTCGAAACGATGCAAACGAGACGGAACGGGTAGGATACCAGGCTAGGTTGCTGGCTGGCGTCCCAAAGCGAGCTGCAATAAAGTGGGCCTGCGTTCGACGGCATACATATGATGCTGCTGTCGTGGTGAGCCAGCTGATGATGACCTTGATTCGCTACCCTCTCGACGACATCCTCAGCGGTCGATCACCGCCCTGTGAGCATTACTTACTTACAAAGTACTGTATGTACTCCGAGTGTAGCTCGCCCATTATGGGCGATAGGCGATACATGATACGACTCGCCTCCGACGATGGGCTCGTGGCTCGTTGCTTCATTGCTCACCGGCGCCCGCCGTCCGCCGTCCGCCGTCCGCAGCTGCCAGGCAGGCCTATCGAGCCCCGGTTCGACCAGCTACACTCCGGGCTCCTCTTTGAATGTCGCCTCCTTTGCACGACGGTCATCGTGAACTCAGGCAGAGGGGTAAGTGGGGGCATGAAGACCAGGTCATCGGGGCGAGCTCTGTTCGTGCGGTGGAGAGAAAGCTCGGGAGCATGTGTAAAAGCTCCGCTCTGTGTCGTGGCAGGCGGGCAGGGCGTTACCCGCCGTCTTTCTTTGCGCTTCGTACGAGTCTTCCCTCTGCCTAGGCCGGTCCCTCGTAAGCAGCTGTTCTCGACCGCCCGTCCACCCGGTTGCCTCCGTCGCTGCAGAGGCGGGAAGGCAAAGCTGGCCTCGCCTCGCCTCGCCTTTCGCCGCGACTTTGCACTGGGCCCCTAACTCCTGTTGCTCTCCAGGCTCTCTGTCCTTGCCACAGGCGTGCAGGCATGCACGACTACTGTCGGCCAATTGTCAGCATGGACGGCAAGATGGCAGTCGACCTTACCGCGACAATCACTTGCTGCGGCCTGGTTTTGACCCGAGAAATGCGCGAGGGTCGAGGCAGCAGCAATGGCGAACACGAAGGGGTTCCTGCGGCGTCGACAATCACTCTTGTGCCTTCAGCCTGGCTTCTAGCCCCCTTCGTAACGATTAGATCGAGAGACTGTTCAGTGAGAAGGACTCGATGCTGCGCTTTAAGCCCGTCAGACAGACGGACCGATCGACCGATACGATGAAGCACGTACATACTCAGTTAAATTCTTGGAGACGGACGGGCCGCGCCGGGCTGGGCTGGTGGATGAAGGTTTTGCTTTTGCCAGAAGGTTTCGTGCTAGACGCCTGAGTCTGAGCCTGGGCCCTTGCATGCCCCTCTGCGAAAAGCGGAGCTCATGGCGTGTGGGCAAGGTGCCCAAATCTCCTCACGCTGGGTGCTCCGGTGACACGCGGATGAGCCGGCCGTCTGATGACGATAAGCACAAGCAAGCTACATAGGTTGCCGCTTGCTTGCCGCGAAAAAGTCGGATCTCCTCTGGCCTTTTGGCGAGAGGACAGAGCGCCGGCGCATCCCCACACGCGTATCGCCACCGCTCCCTTCGGCCTGCATGCATGCTATGTAACTATCCTGCTGGTCTGTGTCGACAGTCTAAGAGTGGACAGCACGCGCGTATGTACAGTGCTACTTCGTGACTACTCGGTTCCTACTGTGCTGTGTTTCCTTGCTTCAATGGCAGCCAGCCGCTTACCACCAACGTACGAAAGGCAGCAAGACTGGAACTCAACGACAGGCATAACGATCCCGTGAATCTATGCGAACGGGGAACCGATGGGACTGGTCGGTGTTCCTGTCGAAAAGCTTGGCCGTGTCTGTACGTGCAAAGGCAGTCATCGACACCGAAGCCTTCAGCTCATGCAGCACAGCAATCCGTATCCGAATGCACGTACCAGGTAGGGCCAAAGGAGAGGGCCGACGTCGCCCTCTTTCTCTCTTTCTTCATGTCGCCACCCACCTGCTTTTTGTCCGACCTCTCTGCGGGTCCGCTCGGCTGCTCCTTCCCATCGGCCAGCCTTGCGCTCCCACTGACCATCCTCGCCATCGCCCGTTTGCCACACCTCCCGCCGTCTCCAATCACATCCGTCGACCTCGCCCATCAACTGAGAGGACGTTTGAAGGCGTGACCGCTGGTCGCTCGTCTCCCACTTCTGCCGTCGGTTCCTCTTTCCGCAGATATCATCGATCACGGCTGCTGCGTCCCCACACCTCGGCCGCGCCGCGCCTACTTATTGGTCTACTGCGGAACGCCCACTTCAGCGCTGTGCCGTTTATCACGCCTTGGCTATTTCTCGCTCCAACGTACAAGTCGGCGCAACCATCCACGACTCGTCACGTCCTTACGTATTGGATCAATTGCCGCCCACTCTCGAGCGACCAGCGCCAGGGCTACAGCCGGCGTAGTCGGGCCTCCAGCGCTGGCGCAGCAACGCCCCGAGGGTTTTATCTTGTCTCGCAACGTGCCGTGTCGCTGCGAAGTTGGGTGGACAGACAGTGGTCGTGACACGCATCTTGTCGAAGCACTAAGTGGGGGCCCGGTACTCTTCGAGGCAACCTGCTTTGGCCAGAGCAGTATAAAGAGGCGCTCTCGACGTCACCTCACCACCTCCGACTGGCGTGACGTACCGACAGCATCATCCCCTCCAGCTCAGGGCTTCTCTCCCTTCACAGACCGTCGAGCCGAACGCGACGACGATGGCGTCCAACTCGTCGAGCGCACTGTCGCTCTACCAGACCTGCCCGCCGGGCCTCACCACCTCCAACAGCACCGTCTGCGACACCGCCACCTGCGGCTCCATCTACACCACACCCGCCAATCGAAAGGCCAAGCCCGCCGCCGACGCCCAGTGCACTTCGTGCGACCAGGGCTTCACCGGCATTAACTGCAATGTCTGCTCCGGCGCATCGTCATGCGCCGCCCGCCGCGGCTCTAGCGACTCGACGGTCATCTGCTACAACCAACCCGACGCGGTCCGCACCACCCACATCGACTGCCACGTCGAGCAGTGAGTAGCCATTTCGTCCACACCGCCTCTGGCACCTCGCGTGGCTTGAAGGCGCCGGCGCTAGACCCATCGACCGAGGATCGCTTCTCCCCTCTGACGTATTCTCACACCCTTTCCCCCCTTACGCCCTGTGCCGGAGCCCAGGCCGACGATCCAGGCCGTCTTCCCTGGCAAGATGGTCATGGCTATGACAAAGGTCGGCACACCCGACGACTTTGGCTCCACGGGTGTCGCCTCGTGGGACGCACAGGCCAACACGACACTCGTCAACGTCTTCTACGACGGTGTCGAGCAGTTCTACTGCCAGGCCACCAACTGCGTCGCCAAAAACAGCACGCAGAGCGCCACGCTGGGCAAGAGCCGATTCGGTACCACTGTGACCGTCTGCGACAACCTCAAATGCTTCTGCATCCCGGGTACCGCCATGTGCGGCGGCGGGGGCCTCGACCTGTCGCCCATTATCGACGGACTGAGCGGCCAGCTCGCGATGCCCTGCGACTTCATCGACCCCGCGGCGACCGACGGCAGCGCCACGGCCGATTGCGCCTTTCAGGGCGACCTGTTCAACAACCTGCTCGGAGACGGTGGCCTCCCGCTAAAGAGCTGCAAATTCGGTAGCTGCATCACCCAGGACCAGCTTCACGAGCACTGGCACACAGAGTCCGCCTCGAGCGGCGGCGTCCACGCTGATGGCGACAAGCTCAGCGACCCTCTGATCGTCGGTCTTACCGTGCTGGGCGTCGCCGTGGCGGCACTGCTCGGCCTGCTGGCCCTGGGAATGTGGCGCAGACGCAAGGCAGCCACTCGACCCAGGAGTCCCGATGCCTCCGCCGTCGGCCTTGCCTGGAACCGCATCGACTACTCCTTGAAGCCATCCTCGCGCGCCGCCCTCTCCAAGAGAAGCGACAAAAGGGGAGGCGGTACCGGCACCTTCCAGAACGAGAAGGCGCCCTCCGCCCCGGCCCACGAAGATGGACACCACATGTCCCTGCGCTTCGACGACGATGGCGGCCATCATCCGAACCACATCCTGCGTTCCGTCAGCGGCTGGGTCGAGCCGGGCCAGATGATGGCTTTGCTTGGACCTTCCGGCGCCGGCAAGTCGACGCTGGTCGACATCTTGGCCGGAAGAGTCAAGTCGGGTCGAGTCTCTGGGAACGTCGCCTTCCTCGGCGGCGGCGGCAACGCCATCGACTCTACGCGTGCGATCGCCTTTGTCGACCAGGACGATGCGCTGCCCGCCTTCTCTACCGTTCGCGAGGCGCTGACCATGGCGGCCGATCTCTCGCTGCCCGAAAACGTCGAGGACAAGGCGAGGATCGTGGACAAGGTCATCAACCTGCTCGGTCTGTCGATGGTGGCTGAGAAGCGCATCGGCGACCACAGCCACCGCGGCGTTTCCGGCGGCGAGCGGCGACGCGTCTCGATCGGCTGCGCCCTTGTCGCGCGCCCGCGCATCCTCATCGCCGACGAGCCGCTCAGCGGTCTCGATGCCTTCTCGGCCAGCCGGGTCATCTCGGCGTTCCGCAACCTGGCGC
Organism: Thecaphora thlaspeos; assembly: GCA_900291925.1. Classification (NCBI taxonomy): domain Eukaryota; kingdom Fungi; phylum Basidiomycota; class Ustilaginomycetes; order Urocystidales; family Glomosporiaceae; genus Thecaphora; species Thecaphora thlaspeos. The sequence continues at coordinate 573,669 of UWYS01000014.1, read as the reverse complement.
GCGGGCAGGAGCCAAACTCGACCACCGTCATCGTCACGATCCACCAGCCGTCGTCCGAGATCTTCCACAGCTTCGACACCGTGATGCTGCTGGCCGGTGGCCGGACGCTGTTCGACGGTCACCCCACTGAGAGCATGGCATGGTGCGAGACGCAGGGCGAGCCCTGCCCCTCTGGTCACAACGTGGCCGACCACCTGCTCAAGGTCGCCTTCAACCCGGAGAGGAGGATGCGATTGTCGTCCGGCAGCAGCGTCGATGGCAAACGGCGCCCCTCGTACCCTACCGTGGCGATCGGAGAGAGGAGCGGCGGCTCGTCGCCGCCCGCCGCCAGCGTGCCTGCCGGGACGGCCTGGACTCGTCAGGCCGGCAACGTCCCCTGCACGACTTTCATGACGCAGCTCGCCACGCTCTCACGCCGCGCCTACCTGACGGCGCTGCGCGACCGGGCAGGACCGCTGGCGCACATTGTCGGCGCCGTCACAATCGGCCTGACGGTGGGCGGGTGCTTCTACCAGGTCAACGACTCGATCGCCGGCTTCCAGAACCGCGTGGGGTCGATGTACTTCCTCTACATCCTGCTCTGCTTTGCCGGGCTCTCTGCGGCGACGACGCTGGCGCGCGAGCGCTCGCTCATGGTGCGCGAGCGCAGCAACGGTCTCTACAGCGCGACGGCTTGGATCGCGAGCTTTGTCCTGTTCGACGCCGTCCTGCTGCGCCTGGTGCCTACGGTTATGCTGACGACCATCGTCTACTGGATGGTGGGACTCAAGTCGGACGTCGGCGTGTTTTTCGAGTTCCTACTGATCACGTTCCTATTTGCTGAGGCGATCGCGCTACTCGACATGACGCTCTCCGCGGCGATGGAGGACTTCTCCGTGACGATCCTGGTAGCGGGGACGTTTATCCTGTTCAACATTGCATTTGGAGGATTCCTGTTGAACCTCGAACAGATCCCTGGCGTTTTGCGGTGGCTTCAGTGGATCTGTCCTCTCAAGTACTCACTGGAGGCCGTATCGACGCACGAACTAAAGGGACTCAAGATCATCGACAAGGTGGCCGGCGTAAGCATCGAGGCGTCCGTATCGACGTTTAGCGGATCGTTGTTCGGGTTCAAGGACGGAGCCTTCTACCGAGATCTACTGGTACTGGCGCTGGCGTTCAATCTGGGCTTCTTTATCCTGCTTTGCGCGATCGTATGGTGGAGGATGAGGGAGACTCGTTGATCGATTCAACGAGATCGCCCCTCGCCTTGCGATCAGGCTATGCGTTGCCGTTGTTCATCATCGTAGTCGACACCCCCCCTTTTTTCTCTTGTTTTTATGTCCCCTTTTGCTAGACACCGCAACCCCTAAACGCTCCTTCTGCTAGACCAAGTTCACGCTTTTTGCGTTATACATCCCATCCTTATCTATATCTATGCATCAATGTACATTCCTTTTTGATTCATTCGCAAAGAGGATAGAAAGAGTTGAAAACATCTGATTCTTTCTCTGTTATGCTTTTATCCATTACCATTTCGCTAGGTTTTCTTCACCAAGATGAGAAATCTCCAAATCCACTCGCTCCCGTATCTCGTTTCTTCTTATCGGCGATACCGTTTCCCAGCTGATTTCCTCGAATCGACGACATCGACGACGACGATGCAGCGACAAGTTTAGGTTCATCTGCGAGATACTTGCCTACGCCAATGGTCCCTGTCTTTGTCGTCGTCGCATTCGAGGTAACCTTTAACCCTTCTCCATCCCTCGCCGGCAACTCAGTTCCCATCCAAGTAGTTCTATCTTGTTCTCTCCTTCTTCTCTTTTCCTCCCTCCTGACCATCTCGTCGCTATTCGGGTCGTTTCTCCTCAACTTCCTCTCCAACTGCTCGCTGTACCGCTCAAAAGGATCTTCTGTCACTGTCGTTTCGAGGATCCTGATGCTCCTCAACGGTCGATCCGTACCCGGTTTCGTAGGGACCTGTTCTAGCTTATCGAGCGTCACGTCCTCTTCCCCGTCAACCAGACGTCCGAAGACGGTGTGCTTCATATCGAGGTGCGGCGTGGCGCGGTACGTAAGGAAGAATTGCGAACTGTTCGTCCCCGCTCCTCGGTTCGCCATCGACAGCGTACCGCGCGACGAGTGCTTGAAGGCGTTCGGGTAGTCATACTCGTCTCCGAAATATTTGCCCCACACCGAGCTTCCCCCGCTGCCCGTGCCCATCGGATCGCCACCTTGGATCATGAAGCCGGGTATGTTGCGGTGGAAGATGGTGTCGTCGTACTTGCCGCGCTTGCAGAGTTGGATGAAGTTGTAGCACGTCTTGGGTGCGCGGTCGCAGTGCAGCTCGAGGTTGAGCGGTCCGAAGTTGGTAGAGAGACGGACGTAGCCCTTGTCCTTGGTCTTGCGCAGGCGGAACTGCTCAAACATGTGCTCCTCTTCGCTGATGACGAGCCGTTCCGTCTGGGTGCGGGGGGTCAGGGAGGTCGAGGTGAAGCTGGCCGCCGTGAGACCGGTCGAGGCCGAAGTGGCGTTGTAGGGCTGCTTGCCCTTGGAGCGCGAGAGGGCTGTTTGCGGCGGCGGAGGACGAGGTGGCGCTGCTGCTGCTGCTGCTGCCGCTGCTGCTGCCGCTGCAGTTGACGACGAGGGTGCAGAGGCTGTTTCGGTGGTGGTGGACGTAGCTGCGCCGCCGCCGCCGCCGCCATCCTCCTTTTCCTTTTGCGCGCGTAGCTTGGAGAGGATGGCGCTGGCGCTTCCGGTGGCCTTGAGGTTGACCTGTTCGGACATGTCGATGCCGCGGTCGGCCTCGGTGACGACGAGGTTATGCCTGACGTGGTGGAGCTTTCTGACGTCCTTGCTCTGTGCATTGTGCGGATCCTGGAGGGTGATGATGTCCTTCTTGGTAAAGGGCTGATCGGAGACGAGGTCGCGCATAAACTTGGGCTTGATGTTGAGCTGCTGGACGGAGTCGTGGGCGTAGACGTTGCCGCTGGTGGCGATGGCGACGATATGGGTGTGGTCGCCAAACTCCTTGTAGGAGACGGGGTCGTGGTACTTTGCGCGCTCGTTTTTGGCAAAGTGAAGGGTGATGAGGTCGTCGAGCTCGAGGGGCTGGCCGGTGGCGGGATTGGTGTGGTACTTTTTGATAAAGGGGATGACGTTTGTGAGGTCGAATATGGTGCCGTCCTGTTTGGAGCAGACGGGGTTGGACCAAGGCTGGAGGCTGATTGCGCAGCAGTCAAAGGGGAGGGGCTGGTAGTTGTCGCCTTCCTGCTTGAGGTGCTTGCCCGTGGATGCACCGTGCTGTCCGTAGATGCCGGACTATGTTGCGGCGGGGGAGGATGGGGGTGCGGTGGATGATGGCGGGAGCGGGAGCGGGAGCGGATGCGGATGTGGATGTTTGAGGTCAGCCTGGGGATCGTGGTGGTGGTTGTGGCTGTGACTGTGGCTGCTGCTGCTGCTGCTGCTGCTGCTGAGTGATGCGCAGGGTAGAGGGGATCAAGGGCGATGAGGGCGATGAGGGCGGGTGGCCAGGCTGTGGTGCAGTGCGAGGGAGGTAGGGAGGTGGGGAGGTGGGGATGGGGGACGGGGGATGATGACTTACGTGTTCGGCCTGTGTGACGTAGAGGCGGTCGGACTTGCCGTGACCCATGGTGGCGAGGTGTGTGGGTTGAGGAAGGGGGGGGGGGGGATGGGGTGAGGGCGAGGGATGGGATGAAAATGTGGAGTGATGGTGGAGCGCGACAAAGGAGACGACGGTGTGGCCAGCGGCGGGTGGCGGGTGGCGGGTGGCGAGGCGGTGGGGACCAAAGCCTGGCTTGGCTTGGCGAGGCAAAAGAAGGCAAAAGAAGGCCAAAGAAGGCAAAAGAAGGCTGCTCAGTCAGCCAGCGGCGCCTCTTTTCTCTCACCACCACCACCACCACCCTCCTCCTCCTCACACACATACACACCACTCTCCAACGCCCTCCACGACCGCTGCGCCGCACTGCCAGTTGTAGTAGCAGTGGCGCCGCTCTCCACCCTCTTACCCCTCTCCCCGCCATCCCGCCACACACACCATCAGCACCCGCCTCGTCCGCTCCCGAGCCCCACCGCTAAGCCGTGTGCATGCTCTCCTCCCTCTCGCACACTTCCCGCCCTCCCGCCAGCACAAGCCGCATCAACGCAAAGGGAAACAGAAGCGTCACCGGCCACCACCGCCACCTCGACGACATCTCCCTACAACCCATCTCGTCGTCCTCGCACTACTCCTCCGCAAACCCTCCTCCACCGCACCCTACCCACCACCTTCGCCCCACCGCGCGGCCACCAGCCATGAAGTTCTCCCACAGCCTCCAGTTCAACAGCGTTCCCGACTGGGCCGACAAGTACCTCGCTTACTCCAACCTAAAGAAGAGCATCTACCTCCTCGAAAAGCACCTCCCACTCGAACCAAATTCCTCCGCTCCCGGCGCCGCATACACCGACGATGTAGAGTACGAGTCAGCCCGCCTCCTTCAGTCATCCGGCCAGAGCGACACTGATCGCATCTTTGTGCCCCTCCTTGACAAGGAGGTCCAAAAGATCGTCAGCTTCTTCGAGCACAAACATGGCGAGATGCACACCGACCTACAGGCACTCGAGCGCGACCTCGAGCGCACCGAAAACGAAGAGATCGACGACAACAGCGACAGCGCCTTCAGCGATGACGACGATGACGACGACGACATCATCGTCGACACCGTTCGAACCACAAAAAACGGCACCGACAGGAGGAACAGCATCGACCAGCTCTTCAACGACCCCGCCCGCTACAACCGCGCAACCCGCGAGGAACAGCGCCTCCGCGGCTGGGGCCGCTCCAGCACCGAGGACGCCTCGGCTGGACGCTCGCGCAAGGACGGCCACCTGACCGAACACAGCGCATCGTCGCGGCTCTCGACCGGACGCAGGAGGTCGAGCCAGCTCATCGACACCAACCCCGAATCGGCCGAAGCCGCCGTTGACGCCATGAGCGCCTCGCTCGAGCGCCGCGGCGGTGGCGGCGGCAAGCGCACCCGCGCAGCCTCCAACCCCTCCTCGACAGCGGCCGGCGGCAAGTGGAACATCTTCACCAAGAAGCCGCTCCGCCGCAGGTCGCTCGGCCTGCAGCACGCCGGTGATGGCGAGGCGGGTGAACGGCCCGCGCCCAGCGATGCCGGCGACAGCAGCTTCGGCGGCTCGAAGCCCATGAGCATTTGGATGGCCGAGAACGACTACGCCATCGACATGCGCATCACGTTCAAGAAGCGCATCACCGACCTCTTTGTCGCGTTCAGCGAGCTCAAGCAGTTCGTCCAGCTCAACGAGACGGGCATGCGCAAGATCCTGAAAAAGTACGACAAGATCACAAAGAGCAACCTCAAGGACCGCTACCTCGAGGGCGTCGTCCGCGCCGAGGCGCCCTTCATGCGCGAGACGATGCAGCGCCTCGACGACAACATCTCGCTGTTCGTCCAGTTCTACGCCAAGGTGGTCACCAACGGCGACGCCGAGGCGGCGCTCCAGCAGCTCAAGACGCACCTGCGCGAGCAGGTCGTCTGGCAGCGCAACACCGTCTGGCGCGAGATGATCGGCATCGAGCGCCGCGCCCAGGGAGCGGCGCTCGAGCGCACCGTCATGGGCTCGACCAAACGTGCTGGCGACGAGCCGGCCAAGCCGACGCGGCTGCGCACCCCGTGCGGCGCCCTAACGTCGCCCGCGTGGCTGAGCATGAGCACGCTCCACCTCATCATCGCGTTCACGGCGCTGATTGCGCTGCTCAAGGCGCCCGGGCTACGCTTCTTCAGCCGTGTCGAGGAGCAGAACTGCCTCGCGATGCTCATCTTCTGCACCATCCTGTGGGCGACCGAGGTGATTCCGCTCTTTGTCACGTCGCTCATGGTCCCGCTGCTGGCCGTGACGCTGCGCGTCGCGCGGACCGACGACCACGAGGACCGGCGCATGACGGCCAACGAGACGACCAAGTGGATCTTTTCGCAGATGTTTGCGCCCAACATATGTCTACTGCTGGGCGGCTTCACGCTGGCCGCGGCGCTCTCCAAGTACGGCATCGACAAGATCCTCGCGACAAAGGTGCTCCGCCTGGCGGGGACGCGCCCGAGCACGGTGCTGCTGGCGCACATGTGCGTCGCGTGCTTTGCGAGCATGTGGATCAGCAACGTCGCAGCGCCCGTGCTGATGTACTCGCTCATCCAGCCGATCCTGCGCAACCTCCCGTCCAAGTCGCCCTACGCCTCGAGCCTGATCATGGGCATCGCGCTCGCCTCCAACATCGGCGGACAGACGTCGCCGATCGCGTCGCCCCAGAACCTCATTGCGCTCCAGTACATGAAGCAGCCCGTCGGCTGGCTCCAGTGGTTCGCCGTCACGATCCCCGTCTCTGGGCTGTCGCTCGTCGTCATCTGGCTGCTGCTGCTCTGGTCCTACGGCTCGGGGCAGGGGACCGTCATCAAGAAGATCAACGAGACGCGCGATCCCTTTACGCGCATCCAATGGTTCATTTCCGGCGTCTCGGTCGCGACGATTGCGCTGTGGTGCCTCGAAAAGAACTTTGAGTGGCTCGTCGGCGACATGGGCATCATTGCCATCGTCCCCATCGTGCTCTTTTTCGGGACGGGCATCCTGACAAAGGAGGACTTCAATACGTTCCTCTGGACCGTCGTCTTCCTCGCCATGGGCGGGATCGCGTTGGGCAAAGCCGTCACGTCGAGCGGACTGCTCGAGAGTCTGGACGACGTGATTCAGGAGATTGTCAAGGAGTTGCCCATCTGGCAAATCCTCATCTGTCTACTCGGCATCGGTCTGGTGGTGGCGACGTTTATCGTGAGTTGTCCGGGCGGCCTCTTGCTTGCTGCTCTCTTTTTCTCTTGCTTGCTTTCGTACAAAAGTGCTGACCGATCCACGCCTTCGCATTGTCTTGTTGCCCGCATCGATCAGTCACACACGATCGCCGCCGTGCTTTTGGTACCGATCGCAGCGCAAGTGGGCGAATCACTGGACACACCGCATCCTCGCTTGCTGATCCTCTCTACTGCTTTGGTAGCGAGTGCAGCGATGGGTCTACCTGTCAGCGGCTATCCTAACCAGATCGCAGTCAGCATGGAGGATGACCTCGGCGATCGTTACGTTTCCGTCAAGGATTTCTTAAAGGTCGGCATCATCGCTAGCGTATGTGCCACTCTCTTGATCGGTACCATTGGCGCTAGCATCATGTTTGCGTTGCAGTTTTAGAAAAGGAGAGAGACAGAGACCGGCGAGAACAGGGGAAGATGAGGGCGGGAAGAGGGTCAAAGGTAGAAATGAGATAGAGACGCTCCCCGGGGTGGGGTGAAATAGCATAGTTACAGTGATCCAATTTCCATCCTCCTTCCATTCCGAACGACAGTTGTGCAGGGTTTGGGGGGAAATGGCTACGATTCATTGCGACTTGAGAAGACAAATTCGATGGCGCCTATTCAAGATCGTCCTCCTCGATCTCTTCATCACCTACATCGACGACATTCTTGCTAGGTCTCCAAACCATGACGATATTATCCTCAGCAGCGCTAGTGAGGGCCCATTCCATGTGAGGACTCCAAGCTAGATCCGTCGGTCTACTCGTATGACCACCATGAACGAAAACCAATTCTGGTGCGCCGTCTTCTGCATCTTCTGGAGTCTGTTCCATTCCAATCCTACTGAGGTCCCAAATATTGATCCTCCTATCCGCCGATGCACTGGCCAATACCGTAGAATGATGCGGTGAGAAACAGAGTCCCTGCACTTCGTCCGTATGTCCTTCGAGAGTGTGTAGCTTCACTTTGAGGTTGCGTAGATCCCAAACGCCAACCGTCTTGTCCGCCGATCCGGTGCATAGGATGTACTCGTTCTCCTGGTTAAAGACGAGAACGTTAATTTCGCCCGTATGCGCCTCGACACGGTATTTGGGTGCGCAAGGGTCCGAACGCACGTCCCAGATTAGCAGCTGCCGGTCGTCGCCCACCGAGCCGAAGAGTGACTCGTGATGGTTGTGCCACGCCACGTCTTCTACCACCGACGTGTGGCCGCGGTACGTCTGCAGGGGCGAGAGCGTGTTGTTGCCCTTCTTGTAGGCGTTGATGTCCCAGTGGCAGACGGTCGTGTCTTCCGAAGCCGCGAGAATGTGGCCCTGCTTCAGCGGTGACCACGCTAGCCCGTAGCTGTGTGATCGCCGTCGCAAATGCACGGGCAAGGGCAAGAGCAAAGTGATGTGTCAGCTTTCGTCGTTTCTTGCCGCCTCGCGCAGTGCTACCGGCCGGGGGGGACTCACCCTTCCTTCTTCTGCCCCTTTAGCACAATGTCCGGTCGGCACTTTCCGTCGGCGTCGGGAACATTGCTGTGCTTTGTCCGGTCAAAGATATACGTCTCGCCCATCACGGTCCGGGTGGCGATCAGGTCGCAGTTCTGGGGACAGTAGCGTGCGCGGTTGACCTCGCCGTCGTGGTTGATCTTCTGGACGATCGAGAGGCGCGCCGACGTGGCAGAGTAGCTACCGATCTCGCCCTTGTCCTCGTCGTACTCGCGCAGGTCGAGCGAAGGGTCCGAAGACGGTCCGTCGGAGCCCGTGTGCGGCAGCTGGACTTGGGCGATCTGAAGGTAGTTTTGGTCTTGCCCCGACGTGTGTGTGCCTAACAGGAGGCGGTGCTGCGTGTAGGACTTGTTGGCCGGTCTGCATGAGTGCGTTGGCCGCGGATGAAGAACGGAGGGGAGAGGCGGTATCAGTAGAAAGTCATGGTGCGACCAAGAAGCTCTGGTCGATGCGAAGCGACTACTCACGACTCCTTGTCGGGGAACCACTGGCACGTCAACGACGGCCACTCGAGGGCATGCGTCACCACGAGGTCGTAGAGGAAGGGCGAGTTCTTCTTCCAGACTGTTCTCGGGTCATCGAGGGCAGGGCAGGGCAGGGCAGGGTTGCTCGAAAGGAGGTTGGTTAGCGAGTGTGCACTGCTCCAAGCCTCTCCATCCGTGTGCTCAGGGAGAGGCAGGACGAGGCACTCACTCTTGTACTCCTCGTTGGAAAGCATGGCCTGGGCGTTTTCCGCGTCCTCCTGGTCGATCTCGATTGTTTTCATCGCGGCGGTTGGCGGTGGTAGGCGGTGGTAGGCGGTGGTAGGCGGTGGTAGGCTTTGGCGTCAAGACCAGTCCAGTTGTGGAAGTGGGAGCGCTGCTCGATCGTGCTTAGCTTCGATAGAGGATGAGGTGGTAAAGGCGGCCGTATGCGCTTGCGTTGACGGGACAGAGGCTGATGGTGATGGTGATGGTGATGGCAATGAGGGGAGGGGAGTCGAAAGGGGGAGAGAGCGGTGAGAGGGTAGCAGAGAAGGCTGATGGGCTCGCGCTTTTCGTCGCCGGACGCCGCGGCGGGGGCGACAGGCAGGGCTCGTCCGCCGCCCGACCTTTTCCCGCGCAGCCAGCACGTGCGGGCACACAGCCCGGAAGACGGCCGACGCGTCGTCTTCGCGTTAAGCGCCCCCCCCCCCCCCAAGCTCACGCTCCAGTTGCTGCTTTATTGGCCCCCATCCGCCTGCGGCACCGTGCGCTGCGCTGCGTCGAGAGCGTCACGCCACCTACGGCCGCTTCACCCTTCCCAAGCGTCGGTATTAGCAGCCATTTGGATCCCGTTTCCATTCTTTCGCGACAGCCCAGAGCTAATCTACGAGTGACAGGGCCGAGGCATCCATTGAGTCAGTCTCGAGACGCGCCCGGCGCTCTCTCGCTATTGCACCTTGGCCTTCGAGTAACCCTCTAGCCCCGACGTCGAGCCCGACCCCCTGGCCTGCGCATCCTCCAGGAAGCTCTGCACCGCAGCCACCTCCGTCTTCCACGCCTTCATTCTCCCGCCTTCCACCAGGCCGAACCGCAGCAGCAGGCCGCTGAGCACCGCCTCGAGCAGGAAGAGGTACATCAGCACCGCCAACGCCCTCTGCGCCGCCCAACTGACGGGTCGCGACTTGCCAATCGCGTCCAGCGCATCGACCGCCAGCACGTTGGCCCCCTTGATGTTGGGCAGCCGGCGCTCGGCGTGGCGCACGTCAAAGGGCAGCCGCACGCCCTCGATTGCCTCGACCGCCCGCAGACCGCTCGAGAAGCCGTCCTCGTGGAAGCCGTAGTTTGTCCACGCTCCCGCGAAAAAGAGGCCCGATCGGCCCTGTAGCGGCTTAAGCTCCTTCTGCGCCTGCACAGAGTCCGGCGTGTACAGCGGGTGCACGTACTTTTGCGTGCGCAGGACCAGCTTGGGTTCCGGCTTGTACGGGGATCCCTCGCGCTCGGACGGGTTGAGCGTCACCAGCACATCGCCAAACTTGGACGTGGGAATGTGCTGCAGGATGTTCATGTTGTACGTCAAACAAACGACGTCGACATCGTCGGTGTTCTTGGCATCGCTGCCGTCCTGCTGCTGCTGCCCAGCCTCCGCGGCCGAGACCGTCTCGGTGACAAAATTCCACGCCGACCACGCCTGCCTTCGGACGGGCAGGAGCTGCACAGGGGAAGAGGAGGTGGAGCAAGTCTGTACAGTCAGCTTCCTCGTCCAGATGAAGCGCGATCATTCTCAATCTCCGCCCTGGGTCTCGCGAGCCTCTGCGCCTCAGCCGCTGTACTTACCCGCTTATCTGCGTGCAGAACGGCGATGTTGTCGCTGAACTTGAAGCGCTCGAGCGTCCTTTGCACCTCGTGATCGTCGCCGAGGGCCTCCTTGAGGATCTCTACGGTGGTGTCTGCGTGGCAGGCAAAGATGACGCGGTCGAAGCGTCCTTGGGCCTCGCTCCGGTTGGCGTCGCACAGCACCCATCCGCCCTCCTGCTTGCGCGCCGAGATGATCTCGCCCGCCTCGCAGCGGTGGAGACGGTCCTCGGGCAGCTTGGAGACGACGCGCTCGACGTAGTTGCGCGAGCCGTTCTTGCAGGTGAGCCACTGGGGACGGTTGAGCAGCTGGAGGAGGTGGTGGTTGTGCATAAAGCGGAGCAGCGTGATGGCCGGGAACGACGCGAGGGCGGTCGAGGGGGCGGTGCTCCAGATGCTGGCCGTGATGGGCTGCGGGAGGTTTCAAAGTGTAGAGCGGCGGCGGCGGCGGTGGTGGTCAGTAGTCAGCAGGCGAGTCGGTTTACCGTTCCAGTCGCCACTCACGATGAGGTAGTTGCGAACGAATGCGGCAGAGTATCCGCGCTGCTTGAGCCAGGTCCCGATACTGATCTCTTCATCCTTATGCGCCTTCATCTGGCGGAGGTAGTCGACGGACTGCTGGTTGAAGCGGATGATGTCCCAGACCATCCTCCAGTGGGCCGGATTCAAAAGGTTCCTCGGCTGGCAGAAGAGGGCGGCGGGGCTGGTACCCGCCCACTCGAACATGCCCGTCTCGGCCTTGGGCTCCTCACTGTGGTGCTGCTTCTTGGACGCCGCTGCTGATGCTGCCTGCCGCTTGGGGGTGGGTGGCGTAGCGTAACGGGACACGCTGAAGCTCATCTCCGAGTCAAGAATCTCTACGCCGACCAGCTTGAAGAAGCGGAGGAGATTGGGGTAGGTGACTTCGTTGAAGACGATGAAGCCTGTGTCGACGGACGTACTCTCGTGGGAGGTCGAGTCCGGATGGACAAAGTCCTGCGTATTCGTGTGACCGCCGATCCACTCGCCCGGTTCGAAGAGGTGCACCTCGTGGTCCGAGTACTCGTTGAGACCCCACACTGCGGCGAGGCCGGATACGCCACCGCCGACGACTGCGACGCGCATGCTGGAGATGGGAGGGAGGAGGAAGGGAGAGACGAGAAGAGACGAGAAGAGACGAGACGAGACGAGACGAGACGAGACGGAGGAGAGGCAGCGGTGCGGAAGGAGGAAAGGCGGGTGAGGTGAAGGTGAAGATGAGCGCACGGAGAGGAGGGGGGGAGGAGCGAGAACCGAGGAGCGACAAGCGAAGATGACGAGAAGAAGCAAGCGCCAAGGTGACAGGGTCTCTTGGAAGAAGGCGGAACGTGAGTGGGCCCTGTGCGTTGGGCATCGCGCCGCGGGCTGAGGCAATCCCAATCTCGCACGTCGCTGCCAAGCACCGAGCACCGAGTACCGAGTACCGAGTACCGAGTACCGAGCCACGAGCCCCAGCACGTCGGATCTCGCCCGTGTGGAGGCCGAGGCCGAGCGGCGCTCAGCCAGCACCGGCCAGCACCGGCCAGCAGGGTCTCGCCAGCCGTGCTTTCTTCTCGACCGCGTCCTCCCTTGCTCGCTCACCCAGCTCAACCTTCCTCCTTGCCCTCATATCACCGCCATGAAGGGGAGCTCAGTCCACCACGTCGGTCTGAGCGCCTCGCCCACCTGGGCCAGCATCGTCTCGCCCGCCGTAGTCGTACAGTCGTTCAGAGGTCAGTCCACAGCGCCGCTTCACCACTCCCGCCACGACTCCCTGCCAGCACCTTTACTCTGACACCGGCTCACCCCTGCCTCTTCCTCTGCCCTCTCTCTGTCCATCCCTCTCGACCATTTAGATCTCTTTGGATCGCCTCAGTTCCGAGATGGTATCAAATTCTTTGCCATCGGCGCCGCGCTCTCTACCACAGAGTCCCTCTTCGGCGTCAGTCACCGAAGCCAGACCCCATTCGACCCCGCCGTGCCACCTTCGCTGATTCCTGTGGTTCTCGCTGCCGCCTTCGCTCCATACTGCTTCCTCTCCGGTAGTATATCTGGTCCAATGTCCGACGCATCTTCTTGCGGAAAGCGATCATCAACAGCAGCGATCCGGCCTACCAGGCCGTGATGCGATATGTCATCGACGCCAGCGCCTGGTCAAAAGCGGTCCGCGACGTGGAGGTTTCGAGCTACCCGCGAATGCCATACGACTACGTCCGCGATGAGGACGAGGGCGGCACCGGCGGAGAGCTGGTCGACCTCGACTCGGTCAAGCTCGGCATCAGCGGCGACTCGACACAGACGAGCGAGACCAGGGTACACTTCTTCCCGCTCGTGTCCGACACCTTCCGGTAAGTTGCTCACTGGCTCCGCACATCTGCTACAGCGAGATGGAATGTAATCCGCTCTTGTGTCACCGTGCGTGATGGACTGAACGCCGTCTCTTTGTTGGTGTGCCGGCCTCGACTGCTGCTGCCCTTCCTTGCCTCGTACCGCACAGCTTCACCTACGAGGGCACGCCTGTCCGGGTATCGCGAAAAAGGGAGCAGATTGGCGACAGCAACTTCCAGGACTCGCTCGAGCTCAACTTCCTCACCTTTTCCGGAGAGCCGCTCCGCCGCTTTTTCGTCGAGGCCCGCGTCGTTTTCTCGAAATACAACTCGGGCAAGGTGCGACTGATGTCAGTTGACAAGTTCGGCCAGTGATCACAGGCCGCCGCCGCCAGGCCGAAACGGTACCTCAGCAGCATCCACCTTCCGGAAGGTGTCAAGGAGAATCTCCTGTCGGACGCCAAGCAGTTCCTGCTGCCGAGCAACTGCAAGTGGTACGCCGACCGCGGCATCCCCTACCGCCGCGGCTACCTCCTTTACGGCAAGCCAGGCAGCGGCAAGTCATCCACCGTCCACGCTCTGGCGTCGGAGCTCGATCTGCCCATCTACACCGTCACGCTCACCTCGAAGCGGATGTCGAACGCAGTCTTCCAGGAAATGCTCGCCAGCGTCCCGCCCAAGTCGATTGTCCTGATCGAGGACATCGACGCCGTCTTTCAGACGCGCCTGATGAAGGAGCAGCAGCAGCAGAGCGGGCAGAACAGCGACGTCGACGCTGCAGAGTCGCAACCGCCGTCCAGACACTCGGGCATGAAGCAGCAGTTCCGCGAGGAAGCAATGTCCAGCGCGAACTCGACCGACGTCAACTTTTCTTCGCTGCTCAACGCCATCGACGGTGTCTCGGCGCCCGAGGGCAGGATCCTAATCATGACGACAAACTATCGAGAACTGCTGGACGAGACATTGATCCGACCTGTGAGTCACGGCCTGGCTCTTCTCCAGAGGTGTAAAGAGGACGATGGGACGGCAGCTGACATGCGATCGAACGACATCCTTTTCTCTCTCGATCTCTGTGTTCGCGTTCCGATTGCGTTGCAGGGCCGTATCGACCTACAAATAGCCTACACCTTCGCCGGCAAACCGCAGATCCTCGAACTCTTCACACAGTGGCACGAGCAGCTGGCCACACCTGAGCCAGCGGCATCAAGCGGAACGGTCGAAGAGAAGGCATCGTCGGCATCGCAGCTGGACTACGTACAGCTTCGGGACCTAGCGACCAGGTTCGTAGCGCAGATTCCAGAGGGACGGCTCTCTATCGCAGCGATCCAGGGCTTCTTGCTGTTGCACAAGAGTGACCCGAAGGCGGCCGTGGATGGCGTGGCGGCGTGGCTGGAGGAGCAGGAGAAGGCGTGAGCGAGAGCGCAATAGCTTGACGGGCTGTCTCGCACCGAATGGCTCTTCTAGAGTAGAACGTGGAATGCTTCGTCTTGATTTCCAGAGCAGCTGTGCTCCGAGGGGTGTACAGTTTTCCTTCCGTCGTTGTGCCGCTGCGGGCGGCTCACGCAACAAAAGACATCAGGCCGCTCCGCGGATCATCCAAACCAATCCTCTCCGTGTGCTTACTCCGGTGGCGCGGCCATCGGCCAACCTGCCTTCGTTTGTGCGCTTGTCAATGTAGAACTGTATGTTTGTCGAGTTCAGCCAGGGCCATCAGAGCTCGCCCGTCTCGGTGGCGACACTGTTAGCGGTGAGAATCGCGGAAGTCGGGGAGGGTCTCGGTTCCGCCGCTGCATGCTGCGTAGCTCCATATTTCTTCGGCGTGCTGTCGCTGGTGTCGGCGCTCGTCGCTCATCTCGGCCGAGTGTCGAGAGGGTGCGCGAGTGTCGAGGAAGGGGCGCGCGGCCAGAGACCTACAAATAGGGGATCTGGCCGTGTCAGCTCCTTCCTTCCGGAATCCATCGTCTTGGTCACCGAGAGCCTTTACGTCACTAGCACACGCTGCGTTCTGCAGACCCCGTTCCCGCTCCCGTTCCAAGGACAGGCGCATCGCTCCAATCTTTCGAGAGCAAGACGACGGACGCCGACCTGCATCTCGGACGCGTCCCGGCTCGGCCAGGCTGTGCGCGTCTGCCTTTCTTGCTTTCCGAAGCTCCGAGGTAAGGTTGACTCCTGCTCGGTCGGTCGTGACCTCTTGCTTGGAAGGTATGTTGCGGAGGGAAACCAGGCAAGGTTGGGACGAAGCGCTGCACGGTGCCCTGTCTTGTCCAGAAGGATCGGTCCGAGGCGAGCGGATCCAATGCCATCACATATCTCTCTCTTAGAGGGGCAGGGTTTTGAATATCCTCCATCCTCGCCGTGCACGGAGGTTGAGATGTGCTTGAATCACATTGTTGCCGAGCAGATACATATGTACCCTGCGAGGCCAAGGGGACGACACGATGGATAGCCCGTGCCCACCGTCGCCCCGCTGCCATGGGCGTCGAAAGCGTACCGGAAGAAAGCACAGGCAAGGATGTGTTTGCTACCTGCGTCTCAGAATCCTCGCTGGCATCTCTCTGCGTCCTTGGCTGGAGCCTGATTCCTGTACGATAGCGCATTCGACCTGGGATGGGCAGCACAGCGCCCCCCCCGGTTGACGTGCAGGAAGTGAGAGATCCAATTTCCCTTGAATATTGCTCGTCATTTTTTCGACTCCTCGCTATAGTGACCGGCAATATTTCGTCCCTTGCCTCCATGTTGCCTGTCTGTAGGTTGTCAGAGTGCTATGCCACAGCACGTCCGGTCGAGAATCGGCGATACTCTAGCGGGCCGTAGCTGACACCCTGACTTTTGGCCCGATACCGTATGTAGGTGCAAGGGGTTTCACCGTCGACAGCAAACCGGCTGAGGCGAGCGACGGATCACTCGCTCCTTGACGAGGCAACCGGCGGTGGCAAAACAAACAAGCATTCACATTCCACGAAAAGGTCGTGCCAGCACCCACTTATATTATTGACCACGACATGACGACCAGTCCCCGTGCTACCCTTCTTACGCAAGCAAGCCGGGAATCCCTTGCCCGTGGGCGCTCCAGATGAGATCTCGAGCTTGCTTACGCATCATCATTCCGAATAGCATGGCATGATAGCAAAGAGGAGTCCAGGCGCCGGAAGGTGGTCAGTGTCGGACAAGCGTTGTACATCGACTGCGGCAAGGTGAGCAGGGAGGCGACATTCGAACAGGTGTGACTGACTGGCGTCGTTGACCGCGGCATTCATTTCACTTCAGTCACATGTATCACACACGTTAAAGTCACAGGAGCCGACATGAAATCACCCTTTTTCATCCGTTGAAGTCACATCCCGGCTCCCGCTTCGGATGTCGGAGACGACTGCGGTCGAGGACGGCGAACCTGACCGGTACCGTTACGCGTCTCCTATCGTCCCGAGGCACAAGGAGTGCTGGCGTCGCCGTCTTCGCGGCGACGGCAAAGATCGGTGCACACATGCTTCGGCCGTCACTATCAGGGCTTATCAGCGGCGACTCGACCAGCCTGCCCCGGTGCAGCAGGGACAAATGTGTTCAAGCTCGCACATATGGTGGAGCGAGGGGGCAGAGGATCGACGGTGCATGTTCCATCCTAACCGGCTCCTGGCTCATCAAAGAGTCGTGCGTGTTCCCTCGAGATCGCTTGCCACTGACGCTGGCTTCATATAGCCCCCTCCTTCTCACACGTAAGAATGGCGCCAGCAGACCCACCACCTTGGCTGCGCAGCGCGATTGCTCCAGCGTCCCGCTTGGAAGGAGAAGCGCTGATTGCGCCCTGCCGTCCTGCTTCTCCGGCAGGCGTCATCCCCACATGGCCCGGGCCGTGCAAACAGATCAGCAACGTTCGCTTACGACCCGACCCGATACGACGTCTTCTTTTCTTCTTCGTTGCGAGCAATCAGACACGCACGCCACCGGTGAACGTCAGAGATGCTGTACCCGACGGCTTTCATGTCACTCTCCACGCCATCATGGAATCCCGTTGATCTTCGGGAAGAAGGTAGGAAGGCATAGAGGCGCGATTCTGGGGCGACTGGCCATCGTTGGCTCCGCAGCTCGTCTGCTCGGCCACGCTTCCAAACAAAGTCTTCAATTTCACTTCACCACGAGTGGGCGGCTTGATGCTGACGTGTCGGTGGCGCGTCGCCGAAGACATGTTTTAGGCCGCCGAGGCCGTTCCCATTCACCTTCCCAAAAGAGCCGTCTTTCGCCGACGGCCAACCTGATCACCAGTCATCGGACACCAACGACGGTCCTGTCAGCTCCGGCTGAAAATGTCACAGCGTTGCCGACGTGGCCTGTCTGGCTGCAACGAGGAAGCGAGAGCAGCAGTGCACGGCCGCAACGCACCAACGCACATCCCGATGATTGCAGGGTACCGAGCAGCAGTGCAGACGATTATATTACAATACAGAAACAAGCAAACAACAAAGGCGCGAATTAGACACCAAGCAGGCCCGACGAGCACGGTAGAGGTCTCGCTCCCTACCGTACGAGCGGCCCCATGTCAAGAGCGGCGCGCGGTCGCACGATGCTCTCCAAGCCGAGGTTGTCCGTCTGGAAGAGCCTTCGCCTGCCGTAGCAGCTCTGGTTTTGAGCTCGCCAGTGCTCGCGTGCATGGCTTCGCTATCCCACCAGCCTTCTACGAGATCACGGTGCAGCAAAGATCCTCGGACCTCTGCCCGTCACGCGAAGAAAGCAATCGCTCATATCTTCACACCTCGACATCCGTCTCACCTAGAGCAGAAGGGCTCGTCCCCGTCGCATGACACCTGCTGCAGCCGAACCAAGAGCAATTCAGCAGCAATCTGAGCAATGAGGTGTTGCCGAGCTTCCTTGCAACATGTTCTACGATGCAAGTAGGGTGCAGCCGACGATCGTAACGGCGAAGGAAAGCATGGCCCATCATCACCCCACCACCGCCATCAGCTTAGCCAGCCGGCCAGCCAGCGAGTGAGCCCTGATGCTTCGTGGCATGCGGGTCCATGTCCTCTTCTGCATTTTCCCGCAATACCGCCCGCATGATATTATTTCACCAGCCGGGGGCGTGGGCGTACTGTACAGTACTGCCCTGCCCTGTAGAAGGGCAGAACTGGGCTTTTCGACTATGTACAGATATGTACGGCCTCACCGTTCTCGCCCGTTCAAGCCGAGCCATCAGGGGAAAAGAGAGGAGCAGGCTTGCGCTCGGGCGACGCTGGCTGGACCTGTCAAGCATCGAGGATTTGCATGCACGTCGGGGCAGGTTGGGCGCCCTCTTCGCCGCTGCAAACGAGCCCGCAAGCAATAAACCTCATCGTCTGCTAACACTTGACCAGCCGCACCTTTCGCAGGGTGGTCCACCGGCGCTTCTCGACGCAAGTACAGGGCGATGCGATCCGAGCGAGGGTCCTTCGCCGGTGCGTGCGTACATACTGTACAGACAGTACGTTGCCGCCGTACACCAAAGGCCTGCAGGGATCTCGAGCTGGACCTTGGCAAGGCCTAGACTGGGCGTACGACTCGATCGCGGATCAGCGCGAGAGGGCGGGTGCACCGTCGACGTCGGCAGCTCCAGCTTCAGCAAGACGTCGGGAAGTGCGACCCGCTAGCCTGATCTTTGCAAGGCCCTGTCTCGAGAGGGCTCCTTAGTTGAACAACGACGACGGCGACGACGACGATATCGTCTCGATCCTTCTCGCCACCAACCTGCCACATTCGAAAAGCTCAGCCGGCTGCCAGAGCCCCGCCACCGACCGCCTCTCGTCCAGCCCCCAGGACCTGAAACAAGAACAAGCAGTCGACAGAACGCCACCGCCGATCCCTGGCCTCTCCCGCAACTCTCTGATCAAGAGGCAAGAGAAAAGCATCTCGGTCAGACCTACAGCTGGCTCGGCGCTCCAACAGAGAAAATTGCCGAAAACGAGTCCTGTCCCGGGCCCCAGCCAGGCTGACATCCCAACTCCAAGCCCGCCTGCAGCTCGACCTCCCCTCGCCCTCGCCCTCTTCTACTGTCCCATAGGCTTGCCCTGCCCTGCGCCAGGCCTCGCCATCACCACCGCCCCTGTATTGCCACCCCGCAAAGCTCGACACTCCGGTCCTCGTGTCTCTCCTCCCCTCTCTTTCGATAGCAATCCTGCCACGCAACTATAGAGAGGCCCGCCGGAGACGATTCTGCCTGTCCGCGTCCGAGCGTCTCCTCCCCCCGCCCTGGCCCTTTACTTTGCTGCTGCTGACGGCCGCTGACTGCTGCTGCTGCTGCTGCTGCTGCTGACCGCCTCGCGGAAGCGCATATCCGGTCACTTTCGTTCACCTCGCCAACGGTCTCTATTTGCCCTCGCGACCGACCGTCGAGCCTCCATCGTAAAAGCTCGTCCAGCTCAGCTTCGGCCAGCCTCTGCACACCTTGCTCCATAACACCGAGCTCAGCTCGATCGATCCCGCACCAGTTGCCTCCAGCCTGGCACAAACACCAGGCCGACTTCGCCTCGGTACCGGAAGCAAGCCTTCGATACTTTCAAGCGCCGCCTGCCTGCCATCCGAACGTCCGCTGCGCCTCTCCAGGACAGAGCTAGAGCGCTGTACCAGTACCGTAGGAGAAGACGCCGTATCGACTCAGGAACGAGCTGTCTTCGACCCATTGGATTCCCCTCCTCTCCTCGCCGACGCTAAGGCTTCGCAAAAAGAGTTGCTCTTGTCCACGGCTCCCTCCGTCTGGAGGAGAACAATCGCAGATCCTACAAGTAGGTGGCAGCATCGAGACCTCGTACGACTTCGGCAGAACCATTCATCCATCTCGACCCTCTCCCGTCTCTCTCCCACCCTCTCTCGTATTCCTGACCCATCATCGACCTATCTCTACTCCTCTTTGCACCAACCCACCCCACGCTCTTTGCATCTTTGGCTTCCCGCCTTTCGGCCCACCATCAGCTCGACAGCATCCTCTCGCACATCCGTCACGCTCCTTCCGATAGCATCATCGAGCCCACGACCCGACAAAGGCCCGCAGCGACAATAGCACTCACTCTCCTTTACACTTTGACTCCGACGACGTGCTTCACGTGAGTGTCCGGCATAGGCAGCGCTGTATGTAGTGGGCGCGGACGACTTGAGAGAGAGACAAGGATGGCGGAGGTACGGACGGAAGCAGAGGGCCTAGGCGAACATCGCATACTCATAGTTGCTCTTCCTCCTCTTCTTCAACACTTCTCTCCCCTCCTCCTCTGACCTAGACGACACCATCGCTAGCATCATCCTCTCCTGACCTCGTCGATGCTTTCTACCATCGACGATGCCGATCGGGATGCGACCACGTGATGGCACTTGCTCTCTCGCTGTGCGTCGGGCGCATGCAACTTGATCGCCCTGGATCGGAATGCCTTTCGTTGTTTGACCCGATGGGAATCGGTACTGATCTTGCGCTTCCGGACGGGATGGGACCAACACCAACACCACCATCACGACGACGGCGCCATCTCTCGACCCCTTGCTTGCTTGGCGCGTCTGCCGACTATAACTCAAATCGGGCCCGCCTGGACTGGATTTGAAAGTGGACTATTCAAAATCCAAAAATCCAAAACGCGCCAATCGAAAAATGGACACGGCGCCTGGACGGCGTCTGGACGGCGTCTTGCTGGTGGCATAACCAACACCGACCCAAAATCAACACTTTCGCCCTTGCATCGACCGGCATTGGCGTGGCACGACGTCGCCGGCGCCCATCTCCATCTCCCTACGCCGTACCGACCGACGGCCGCCCACCATCCCTGCGTCTCTCGCCCTCGTCCTTTGTATCCATGCATTCCTCACGTATCCCCAAATGCCTTTCCGCTCGCTCGCTCGACGCACGACTGTGCCAACCCTCGGTCGACATCCTGCATGACCTCCTGCCCCGCCGCGACGACCCTCGATTCCGCCTCCGACTCCCGCCTGACCATCCTACAAACACAAATCCCCCCCCCTTCTTCCTGCCCCCGATTTCACCGGCAAATGCTCAACACTGCCCTCATCTCACATACTGCCCTGTACGGCATTCATGTTTCACGTAATCGAACGCGCTAATGTGCCCGTACGTCCGCCTGTCACTTTTCCGCCCCCGCTCTCCATCTTCCGCCCGGTCGCGACGCCTGTCGACGCGTGGTTATCCGACGCACCCAACATGCTCTATTACTTTGTCCCAATCTGCCGCCGCTCCTGCCGCTCCTGCCGCTCCTGCCGCCGTCGCCGCCGATTCCCGCCTCTCCGTTCCCGGGCTGTCACATTCCCAACCACAGACCACCAGCACAGGAAGTCTACTTTTTGCCTTCCCAGCGACCTTTGGTCCTTCCTTTCGCTCCGCCGCCGCCGTGCCCTCGACCAAATTCCCGCCGTCGACGCCAGGTCGTCTCGTCAAATACTATACCGTCGGAACGCACATTGACTAGGCTCGCATTGCCCTCGAACCCGTGCCATATCTCGCCTCTCCCCCCTCCCCGCCAGCCATCGTATCATCGTCGGTTCCTCGATCCGCACACCTGCACCTGCCCCGTCGATACCGGTGCGCTTCGGCACAAGTCAAGCGATCAACGCTGTAGCTGCGACACTTCTGCGCCGAAGGCCTCAATCCTCTTTTGTTGTGCTTGTAGTCAGCTGGCCACCCTCCGTCGTCACCTCACTACAGCTTCAAGCCGGCCTTTTCCAACTTTTCCCCGAGGTGAGTATCCGGCTCGAATGCACCTGCACGCTCTCCGCTGCCATCCAAGGCTCGCCTGCGGCACGGCGGCCGCTGCGCCATGCCAGCGTGCCAGCCAGTCAGGCCCGCCTGCCCGCCGAAGCATTCTCCGTCATGCCATCGATATTGCTCCCTTTCTTCTGTCGGCTATGGCTCCGCGGGCGCCGCCAAGGCTGTGGCGGTTTCGGCGGGTCGCCGTCCAGTTGGGTCGGTTCTACAAAAGGGAACAGCCTACTTGGACTCCGACCCTCGCCGACCTTTCCACATTAACCCCTTGCCTAGCTGTCTGCCTCTCCCCTCCTCGTTGTCTTGTCTCGCCACCCAGTCCCCCTTCCCGTGCCGCCACTGACCCTCGACTCGACTCGACTCGATTCGACTTCACTCCCAACCACACACTCTCCCTTTTGCTCCCCTTCTACCACCACCACCATCGCCGTGCCAACCCCCCGCCTTCCTTCTCGGTCACCGCAACCACCAATACCACCACGACACTCGCTTTTGACCATCGTTTGACTCTCCTCTCGCTCCCGGCTTTCGCTTCCTGTCTCGTCCACATTCATCTGGCTACACTGCAACCCGCTTTCAACGCACTCTTTACCCACCTCACCCGTCTGCCAGCAGACCTTTTACCTCGGCAACAACCACCCCATCTCTGTTTCCCTCAACACAAACCCCAACCCATACACCGACAATGCCGCCGTCAACAAGCACCGCCTACTCGTCTGCGGGACGAAGGAACTCGTTCTACGCGCGACACCAGCGGACCAACTCGGCCAACTCGACGGGCAGCTCCTCGAGCTCCTTGAAGGGAAAGTCGAGCTCGCGCGCGCGCGACCCGTCACCGCTCGGACAGGCCAAGCAGCAGGCGGCCATCCTCTTAGCCGCGTCGACCGCGTCAAAACGGTGCTCGATCGGCTCGGCCGGCTCCAGTTCGTCCTCCGCCTCGACCTCGACCACATCCGCGACATCGGGACCGTCGACGACGTCTTCAGCGTCGCTCGGCGCCGCCACGGAGGCGCGTAACATCCTGCTAGAGGATGAGTACCAAGACGAGGTGATTTCACACATGCACACGATGGAGAAGCAGACGATGGCGTCGGTCGAGATGATGGACGTGCAGCCGGAGCTGCGGTGGTTCATGCGACCATACCTGGTCGACTTCCTGATCGAGATCCATCAGACGTTCCGCCTGCGGCCGGAGACCCTCTTCCTCACCATGAACATCGTCGACCGGTATGTTTCGAAACGCATTGTCTACAAGCGCCACTACCAGCTGGTCGGCTGCGCGGCGCTGCTGATTGCCTCGAAATTCGAGGACTCCAAGGACCGCGTCCCCTCGGTCGGCGACCTCAGCCAGATGTGCTGCAACGCCTACGATGAGAGCGCCTTTACCCAGATGGAGGGTCATGTCCTCTCGACGATCGGCTGGACGCTGGGCCACCCTACGGCCGAGGTGTGGCTGCACATCGAGAGCGCGCGCGCCAAGGAGGACATCAAGACGCTCAACACGGCGCGCTTCTTCCATGAGGCTAGCCTGTTCCAGCGCGACTTTATCAGCCTGACATCGTCTGCGCTGACGCGAGGCGCCATGATGCTGGCACGCCTCGTCGTTGGCGATGGGAGCCACGTGTCCAACGACGAGGAGGCCACGCGTGCGGCCCAGATGCTGGACACCTACATGGTCGAGAACCTCCAGGACCTCTCGATCATCCTCGTCAAGAAGCACTCGTACTCGCACTTTTCCAACGCTTCGACCGTCGTCTGCGACTGGTACCGCTCGCGTGCGGCTGCTACCGCCGCGCCTGCCGGTCTGCTGTCTGCCCAGGTGCTGCGATCTAGCAGCGAGCTGGACCGCGACGACGAGGACGACGAGGATGTGGAGGACGACGAGTCGATGTGCTCCACGCCTTCTTCGATGCTTTCGACTCCGTCGCGATCGATGGACGAGGACGAGATGCCCGTTACGCCGCTATCGCTCTACTCGCTCCACGATCCGCTCAGCACGGCCGCCGCCGCTTCCGGCATGTCTCTAGCCGCCTCGCCCACGCGTCGCTCCGCCACCGTCTCCGCAGCAGCGGGCGCCAACGGCGACAAGGAGAACCACCGACCCATCCTCGGCTCTCAGAAGCAGGCTCCGTCCAGCATCAAGGCGCCCACGATCGTCATCTCGGAATCGCGACCCGTTCTCGGCACCATGCCCTCATGGCAGCGCAACAACGTCTAGAGCCCTTTCCCTCGTCATGGGTCCAGCAACTCCACACGACGCAGCATCCAAACACATCTTTCTCCATGCTGAGGATTTCTTTTCCCTCAAGATAGAAAGTGCATCCTTCTATATACATATCCTCTCCATCCGCGCTTATCCAACCATCGCTACGGAGAAAGAAAAACCCTAAAACCCTCAACCTACCCGGCTCGGATCTTCGATGATGATCACGAGCTTCCCCTAGGCATAGTCTCACCACACTCTTAGACTCATCACATCGCATCTCATCATGGCATAACCTCTATAATCCCCACCTGCGTTGTTCATTTTTTCTTTCCTGCATCGACAATCTCGTCATATTTAGAGATCATGATACCCTTCTACCCTTTCTTTCGCCCCTTTTAAGCAGCCGGTCCAGCATGCCCCCCTTCCTCCCTATCGCCTCCTGTATCTCTCAGCTGCTCTCTCCGAGGACCCACGTTCCTACTCCTGTCACTCGTTAGAAAGGTCTGACGAGGTCGTTGCGAAACACAACCCACCCCGACCCCACTACTACTGTATTACTAGATGCCTTCTCTCGATGCTACCATTTTGCCAAAGATGAAAGAAGTACAACGTCCCCATTCATATGCATAGCTTTGCTCGTTTGCTCGTCTGTTCGCTCGGGCTTGGTTAGGGTTGCGAAGGAAAGTTCTTCCTACGGAAAAGGGGAGCGAATGGTGAAAAGAGGCCCCGGGGGATTAGGTGTCGTTGCGATTTGGAATTGGATACGTATCGCCCGGCGGTGATGAGCTAGCAATCGCACAGCGCGATATACCTGGTCCCCTCATGCCCTGATGGTCTCGTCCATTGCCCACCGCGAGACGGTCGCAGGCATCATCCCTTCGCCTGCTTCTGCAGGCCCTACCATTCGAGACCATTGGCACCGACAACAGACCCAACCACTGACCTCTTGGCCTGCAAAAAAGATACAACATCGTTGCGATTGTAGCAAACTACACGACATCGAAGAAAGAAAGACACCAGCTAGGTCCTGGGAAGACGCGGGCGCTCTCAGATCCTCTGCTTGACCCACTTTTCCAAGCCGCCCGCTACAAAGATCTCCTGCACGCTCCTTCCGATGCCGGCAGGGATGGTCGTGTACTGCTCCAACTTCTTCTCCGCGTCCTTCCACTGAACCTTGAACTCTCCATTGACGCTTCTCACGCTCGCCTCGACCTGATCCAGCACGACGGTGATCTCTCCGTCCTTCTTGCCGCCGGCACCCCTCTTTCCGTCCTTTGCAAACCTTTGCGTCAACGAATCCACCAGCTCGGGGCATTCCAGGCAAATCAAGCCGTTGTTGATGGCGTTCCGCTTGAAGATGTCGCCGAACGATCCAGCAATGACCAGAGGAATGCCGGCGTACTTGAGCGCCGTCGCGGCCTGCTCGCGCGACGAACCCGTCCCGAAGTTGTACCCGCCAATCAGGATCGGTCCGGCCCGTCCGCCCTCGCTCGGCGCGGGCAGAGAGGGAAGGAGCGACGAGACGATCGAGGCGAAGTTGGCGTCGTAGTTCTCCATCACCACCTGCGCCTGCTTTTCCGGCGTAATATCGTCCTGGTAGGTGTACTTGCCAGGGTAGATGCCGTCGGTGTTGAGGTTATCTTGCGGCGCAAAGAGGAGCGGACCGGTGAAGGAGGATGGGAAGGAAGGGAGAAGCGAGTCTTCGGCGGGGGCCGGAGTGGCAGCGGACGACGCGGCGCTGCCGTCAGAGGACGAGGCGGAAGCCGTATCGGCCACCGTGATCGAGTAGGCAAGACCGTCGGAGGGAGGGAGGTTCTTGGGATCGAGGTCCTTGGGTCCGCAGATCCTGCCCTCGATCGCCGAGGCGGCCACTACGGCGGGCGAGGCGAGGTATGCCTGCGCGTTGGGCGACCCCATGCGGCCCTTGTAGTTCCTGTTAGTCGCCGAAATGCCCACCTCGCCGTCCTCGAGCAGCCCGACGCCGAGACCGATGCAAGGTCCGCAACCTGCCGGGAGGGGTCGAGCGCCCGCGGCCATCAGCGCGCCCCAGTCTCCGGCCGCCTCGGCCTCCTGCTGCACCACGCTCGAGGCGGCGGCGACGTAGAACCCGACACCCTTGGCTACCTTCTTGCCGCGGATCACGTCGGCCGCCGCCTTGAGGTCTGAGACGCGCGAGTTGACGCAGGAGACCAGATAGGCCTTCTGGATGGCGATGTTCTGGGCGGCCAGTTGATCGAGGGGCGTCGAGACCTTGACGCTGTTGGGGCCTGAGACGTGCGGCGTCAGCGTCGAAAGGTCGAGGGTGAGGTGCTTGGCGTACGAAGCGCCCGAGTCTGCACGGAGAAGGTCGTTGGAAAGGCGCTCGAGGCGCTCGAGGTTTAGGCGAGGGTGGTTCTGCGAGGGCGAGGGCGACGAGCCGAGCTGGAACTCGAGCTTGTCGCGCTTGCGGATCTGCTTCTCGTACCACGAGAGCGTGACGTCGTCGACAGGGAAGACGCCGGCGAGCGCGCCCCACTCGGTCGTCATGTTGGAGATGGCGAGGCGCTCGTCAATCGAGAGGCGATCGAGGCCGGAGCCGGTAAACTCGATGGCGGCGTTGAGCACCTGGTCCTCGTTAAAGTAGCCGCAAAGGGCGACGATAACATCCTTGCCCGTGACGCCGGCGGGTAGGTTGCCCTTGAGCTCCACCTTGACTACCTGAGGAATCTGCCACCACGTCTGTCCCGTCGCCCAGATGGCGGCGGCATCGGTCCTGACGATCGGCGTCCCCAGGCACCCCACGCCGCCGTACATGTTCGAGTGGCTGTCGGACGCCACGGCGAGCGTCTGCGGGAAGGCGTAGCCCTCTTCGACGAGCACCTGGTGTCCGATACCCCTTCCGGCCGGGTAGAAGTCGACGCCCTGCTGCCTGGCAAAGCTCTCGATCTTGCTGTACTTTTGGAGGTTCTTGTCCGACTTGTTCTGGACGTCGTGGTCAAGCGCAAAGACGATCTGGTCCGGGTTCTTGATGGCGGTGGCGCCGATGCTGCCAAACTTGGAGATGACGGGCCCGGTGTTGTCGTGGGTCATGACGACGTTGGGACGGATTGAGACGTAGTCTCCCGACCTGACCTGCTGGTTGGGCGAGAGATCGACGGCATAGCGCTGGACGATCTTCTCAATGAGGTTTGAGGTAGGCGCGTGTGTCGCCAGGCCGCGGCGTGCCGACGATGATGGTGATGGTGCGAAGGCGCTTGTGTGACCGATGTGTGCCCTGAGACGGAGGACAGAGGATGCCCTCATGGTGAGAATGAGATTGGGGCAGGGGAGCCTGGGGCGGAAGGGGTTCTAGAGGATGCAGGAGGAAGGAAGAAGCGACGAGGGAGGAGGCGGGGCCGACTGACTCGACCCGCGCCCCTCTTCGGCAAAAGTCCGAAGTCTCCAGCTGGCGCCTGCCATTTCAAATCATACGGCGAGGCCACAAAGGAATTACAAAAATGTATATTCATACTAATATTCAGATGCGTAATATCAAGTGGCTGGTTGGCCCAATTGGTAAGGCGTCTGACTACGAGTCGCAATCGTAGTACACACGTTGTGTGCTTTAAATTGTGTAATCAGGAGATTCTGGGTTCGAGCCCCAGGCTGGTCATTCTTTTAATAACTTTTTTCCGTTCGTTGCTGTCCAGGCCGCCTAGAGAGCCTTTTTTCAGCGACACCTTACCACGAGCTGTATCGCGCGATGGAGCGGGTTTGTACGGTACACATTTTGTATTCTAGTTTTGGGGTTCGACTACTGGCTACTATTTCTGAATGAAAGTGACATCGCTGATCCCTTGCTTGTCCTTGCAATACTTCGAGTTCACACCCGCATCCTCTCGCCCAGCTTTCTCGCCTTTTCCCTCTCTCGCTCAGACAGACCCGACGGGGCGCCCAGCTCGATCCCCGTCGAGCTCCCCGCCTCTCGAGACGCTGCCGATCCGTCGTACTCGACGCTGCTGCCACCGCTTCCGCCGACGCCGCCGGGCGAGAAGCCGGCGCGATTCGCCAGCTCATTGAGCTTGGCCGTGAGCACGTTGAGCTCCATGTTCTGCGCCAGCACGGCGGCACGTCCCTTAAGCTTGTCGCCTGCCCAGTCACGCGCCTGTCCTATCGCCGTAGCGGCCTGTTTGGCCATCGCCGGCGTCTGGAGCGCATCGCCGAGCCACCAACCCGTGCTGACGCACTCGCGCGCGTCGTCGGCCAGCCAGCGGTACCACATCTCGCTGATCGGGACCGTCGCGAGGTGCCAGAGCGAGTGGGTGTCGAGGAAGCGCAGTATCGGCGGAAAGTCGAGCACCTCGAGCAGCGCCGCTGCCGTCATCAGGCCGATGAGCAGCTGGAGGCGCCTTCTCACCCTGATTGACGACGACGGCGGTCCGATGTTGGTGACGACCGGTACCGGCGGCGTCGAGCTTCTGTCTGGCGTCGCGAGCGCCGAGGGCGGCTTCGAGGCGCGGAGGGCTGCGCGCGATGCGGCCGACCGGTCGGCGATGACGTTGCTCGGGAACGTCGAGGGCCGGAACGAGTAGATCAGCCAGAGGACGTTGTGCGCAAGGCCGACGCAGACGTTGGCCGTCATGTTGTAGGCGTAGTCGAACCGGCCGATGCTGAGGTAGATGACGTGGAGAGCGAGGGCGACGATACAGGCGCGCTGGAGCGTACGGAAGCCGGCGGTGCCTGGCGAGAGGCGGAAGAGCCTGCAGGCGCTGAAGAAGAAGCCGCTAAGGATGAAGGCGGCGGCGCTGTAATAGTCGAGCTTCTCGGTCAGGTTCTTGTCACGTGTGTGGAACATGGCCGACCAGAGCCAGGCGTTGATGCTGATGAGCGTGTGGATGATGTAGACGAGCTTGAGCGGGAAGGCATCAGGCAGCTGCTTGCGCAGCATCAGGAGCGCTTTGAGCTGGACGCGCAGGTTGAGCAGGCTGAAGATGACGCTGAGCGGCTCCTGGGCGCCGAGGAAGCGAACAAAGACCCACTTGCCGTGATACTGGACCATCTGCTTCTGGACAGGCCGCAGCTGCGCGAGGCGTTCCTGGACCATCTGCTCCGCCTGAGTTGCACGGGATGCCATCGAGATGGTGCCCGCCTGGAACATGGCGTCGGCCGCCTGCTCTGCCTCATGGCGGATCCTGCGGACGCGGGCGGCGGCGTCGTTGGTGACCATGTGGGTGCAGTGGTACTTGCAGTCGTCCTCACACGTCCACTTGGTCATACGGAGGATCCAGGGGAGCCGGCGGGCCTTGACGACGCCGTCGTCGACATGGTCGCGGCAAGCATCGGCGGTGCACGAGGCGACGCAGTCCTTGTACTCCGGCGACCTGTCGCCCTGGGATGCCGAGGCCAGAGTTGGAGCGAGGCAGAGGAGGCCGACGAGCAGGGCGACGACGAGGTACCGCAGCGGGAGCGGTGGCGCGGCACGGCGCTTGTAGCCTCTCGTATGCCGTCGTTGTGATCTCCCGCTGCAGACGGAAGCAGTAGTGTCTCGGACGAATGAGGATGTTTGTGTGTCTGTCATCTTGGCGGCTGGTGCGAGAGGAGGAGGGGCGACGGCGGTGAGGAATCGTCAATAGGCTCCGTTGTCTGTCGGAGGCGGTCTGATCGCTCTACAAGGCGGGACCTGCGAGGCTGCAGGAGGCTTGTCGAGGGCAGTTCCCAGACACGGCGGACAATGAATGAACTAAACACTGCGGTGTAGGAGGTCCCCGGCCGGGTGTCGGGTCGGTCCAGGCGGCAAACGGGGGCTTGTCCTTCTGGTTGTTTCGACAACCCTGCGTGACCAGGAGAGGCAGGGGACGCTCACGCATGCGAGACTGACTGTGACGCTGTGGATGAGCTGGGGTGAGGCTTGAGATTGTACAGGTACGGGGCGCCCGAACGTTTGCGGTACAGCGGATGTAGCCGAGGTGGACGGGCGCAAAAGGAAGTGTGATGGTCGCGAAGCCAGGCCTTGCGGGTGAGCCGAAGGAGTGTGTCTCACCGTGATCGTGATTATAGTGGTGATGTGTCGAAGGGGATGCAGGGTGAAAGGAAGGCCAGGTTGCTTTCGTCGGCGATCGAGATGAAGGCCGGGCAGAAGAGGAAGTAGGGTGGAGGGCACAAGATCGGCCGCCCACATTCAGCCTCAGGCCAGGGTCCACCAGGGCAGATGACTAGGCCGCTTCGACCGTCTTCTTCCCGCCATCGTCTGGTCGGCCCGGCCTCCTCTTCGTCAACTCCCTTCGGCTCCTTCCGCAACGCACTGACCGCCCCCTCCTTCCTACAGCGTACAGGCAAGACCATACAGCGGCCTTTCGACTGAACTGGCTCATGCAGAACCACCGAAGGGCGACGCTAGCAACCTTCTCGAAACAACGTCGCCCTCAAAAGACCTCATTCTCCGCCCGCTCGGCCATCCCGCCTTTGGCCGACCATCGCAGCTGCCACAATGTCGACGAGCTCCTCACTGAGCTTCGCCGCGGGCTCGGTTCCTTCCGCGGGCCACCTCTCCTTCTGGACCAACTTCCTCGCGCACCACCGCAGGTCGACCTTCTTCCTTGGCCTCTGCACCGGCCTCGTGCTCGGCCTCTCGTCCCTCACCTCCGTCTTCTATCTCGCCGAAAAGCGCGAACGCAAGAGACGCAGACGACAACTCAGGGCCTACGGGCTCGACGATGAGGACGAAGAGGAGCGGCTGCGGCGCGAGGCGAGGGGACGCGACTCGATCCAGATTCGCAGCGGACAGGTGGTGCGCGGCATCGAGGGACTGATTGGCAACACGCCGCTGATGCGCATAAACAGCCTCTCGGACCTCACCGGGTGCGAGATCCTGGGAAAGGCAGAGTTCCTCAACCCGGCGGGGAGTCCAAAGGACCGCGTCGCACTGCAGATCCTCAACGACGCAGAAGAGGAAGGCCTCTTACATCCTCACACCGGGAGCTGCATCTTCGAAGGCACCGTCGGATCCACCGGCATCTCGCTCGCAACGCTGGCGAGAGCCAAGGGGTATCGGTGCTCGATCGTGAGTCCAGGTCTTATTACACACCGTTCCTGACCTGCTGTTGGACGGCATCGCTGACGACGTCCTGTCCCCCCTGCTCGAACGTAACGCAGGTCATCCCGGACGACGTCGCAAGAGAAAAGGTCGACGTTCTGCGCAAGCTAGGCGCCGAGATCGATTCCGTCCGACCTAGGGGCATCGTAGATCCTAGACACGTAAGTCACGACTCACCGCGCGGGGTCCATGGCCACTTCCACTTCGAGATCGTCCATGCTCAACCGGCCCGTCGTCCCGCTTCTTCCGTGTTGGCCCTCAGTTCGTCAACGAGGCGAGAGCGCGCGCCGAGGACTTTGGCGACATCGAGCTGGTCGGACCGCATTCCGATGCCATGAATGCGGGGTACCACTTCAAGTCCGAGACCGGAGACCAAAAGGGCCAGGCGGGCGACGGCGTGCACCGGAGCGATCTCGTCGTGTCGACGAAGTCGATGACCTTCGACGCAAGCCAGGACGACGAGCTGAAGAAGCGGCCGCGCGGCTTCTTTGCCGACCAGGTATGTTCAGGACGAGGGCAGCCGACATGCACGATCACCCAGTCCGTCCGGGCTGACAGACAGCGACGCGACACTTTGATCCGCTTCTTGCCGCGGCCGTTGTCGACAGTTCGAGAATCCTTCCAACTTCTGGGCTCACTACAACAACACTGGTCCGGAGATCTGGCGGCAGACAGGCGGACTGCTCGATGCCTTCGTCGCCGGAGCGGGAACAGGCGGGACGCTGGGCGGTTGCGCTGCCTATCTGAAGCGCGAATCGTGCCGCAACGATAACAGACACAATTTCCTTAACGGTCCGCGGGCGCACGGCGAGGTGCGCGTGGTGCTGGCCGACCCGCAGGGTTCGGGTCTGTACAACAGAGTCAAGTTCGGCGTCATGTACAGCCCTACCGAGGCCGAAGGGAAGAGGAGGAGACACCAGGTCGATTCCATAGTGGAGGGTATTGGCATCAACCGCCTGACCAAGAATCTGGAGATGGGTTTGCAGTGCGTCGATGATGCCGTCAGGGTGACGGACGATCAGGCGGCTAGGATGGGGAGGTGGCTCGTCCTCAAGTGAGTTGAATGGTGCCGGTACGAACAGGTCGCGCGTAGAAGGGTGATGGACCAGGGCTCGCTGACATCGTCCGTCTCTCCGACTCTGCGCCCTGATGTACGCTACCCTAACACAGCGACGGCCTCTTCCTGGGCTCGTCGTCCGCCGTCAACTGCGTCGTCGCCGTGCGGACGGCTCTTCGGCTGAAAAAGGAGCGTGGCTCCGACCCGCCACCCGTCGTCGTCACCATCCTGTGGGTCTCCTCTTTCCTTGCACCCCTCTACCTCCCTCTTCGTCCATTCCGTATTTCTGCTAACCTTTCGAACCAAACCGAACTGCGTCTACTTGACCGCTCTCTGCATGCAGCTGCGACTCGGGCGCGCGACACATCTCCAAGTTCCACGACGACGATACCTTGAAGCGGCTAGGTGTCGACGATGCGGGGAGTAGCGACATTTCGGATATCTTGCAGGAGGCGTAAATAGGCGGCTGCGGCTGTGGTGTCGGCGTAGATCTTCTTGCAATGCGGATAGATGGTGCCGACTTGCAGCTTTGTGCGCAAAACCTGATGCGGCGACCGCTCAAGGTAGAGGCCCGGGGGGGGAAGGGGCATGCTGCTGACCGTGCCTCCTCGGATGTGCAACCATGAGCTAAGCCTCCTCGGTCTTGGACACGTCCAGCTTGACTCCACACTCGTTGAACACCCACTCAGCCAGACCCTTGATCTCCCTCCACTGCCACTGCTTGAGCTCATGCATCTTCTTTCGGGCACCACAGGCCGTCGTCGCTCCACCTTTGCCCTTATTGCCCACCAACGCTTCGACCTCATCGACGAACCTCTTTGCCTTGTCTCTGGCCTCTGCATACTCTTCGTTCCCGTACAGACGTTGGATGAAGGGATGTCTGAACTGATCCAACCACCATTTGGAATTCCAATAATCCGCTTCTCGACGGTGGAGGATGGAGTGGACGTAGTTGGAAGAAGGGTTACCGTCGTCGTTCTGGACGATTTCATGCGCCGAGTCGAGGTCGTCGTTTAGAAGGTGAAGGACGGCGAGGAGAGAAGGAGGATAGGAAAGGGAGTTGATCTGAGAGGTGAGGGTGGCGTCGTAAGGGTGCGTGGGCCGTAGAGAGGGGAGAGCGTCGTCTGAACCGCGTGTGACAAGAGGGCGAAGAGAGGCGGGGAGAGTGCGGGACGAGGGCTTTGTTGAGGTCATGACTGCTGATGGTATGCGTGCGTGCGTGTGTGCGTGCGGTCGAGAGGCGTTGACGATGGATGGCACAGAGGGCGGTGGTGATGGTGGTAGTGGTGGTGGCGGTCCGGCGGTGAAGAGCGGGTGTGTCGGGGCGAGCAAATGACGCAAAGTGGAGGTCCGTCCGCGCCAACGCGCCCGTCAGTCGATGCGGACGAAACGCTCCCGAAGGCTTGCTGTTGCTCCACTGTCGCGCTCCATGGCCGATTTGCGCAGCGTGTCCCTTTAGCGACAGCATCGCATGCGGCCTGCCTCGCCTCATATCGAGTCATTCTTCATTCCAGCACCACCAGGGCAGTGCCATATGGCGGTCCGACCGGCCTGAGAGCGGCCCGGCCATGCGCCTCCATATTGCGGTTGCTGCCAGCGATGCCCTCCCGCGGCGACCTGCTCCATCGTGGCCCTCCCTTCGCCGTCCAAAGGCAAGATCTCTGATCTCGAGCAGGTGCGCGCCTCGTCTAGGGCCTCCCGGTTGGATCACCTACAGGTTTAGCACCCATCGCTTCCAACATCGCCAGGTGATCCACCAGGTCATCGATGGGTGCTCTCTCCTCCTTCTGGCTCTTCACTTCCGCCCCCTCCCCTTCCCCTTCCCCTTCCCCTTCCCCATCCCCTCCCTTCTTCGCCTTGGTTAAATCTGGAATCATGACCCCTCCTCCTCCCTCGGCCCACCCAGGAGCCATACGTCTCAACAAATCCCTCTTCTCTTGTTCCCTTTCCTCCTCCCTTCTTTTTAGATACTCGCTGTATCTCGTCTGCAGTTCCTCTACAGTACGCGAAGAAGGGGTGTTGGGATCCAGCACGTACGATTCCAGAGAAAAGGGATAGACAAAGTAGGCAGAGATGTCCGGTGGGAGCGGGTGCAGGTCGGACGGCAGTCGGACGGGTGGCGGAACCGAGACTGACGGCGACTTGATCAGTGGTATCCGCGACGCGGCAGAGTAGAGAGGGTTGTCGTTCTTGTGGCAGTTCCGGTCGCTGTTGCTGTTTCTGTTGCTGCTGTTGCCATGTCCGCCATGAGCGCCAGAATGCGAAGGTAAGGCCGTCAAGGTCGAGGAACCGCTAGGGACGTGCGACATGGTGGTCGGTTGCAGCTGCTGCTGCTACTGCTATGTAGGCTTTGACTGGTCCGCTTTCGACTGACACTGTTAGTCGACAGGTAAGACGATGAGAGGTCGAAAGAGGGCTGACCGGAGGAGATGGCGTATAGGTGGATGCGGGTGGGTGGTGGGTGCGGGTCGTTGATGGTGTTGCACGGACTAGAAGGATGCAGCGTCGAGCGAGGTCCGAGGTCCGAGGCCCGAGGCCCGAGGTCTGCGGTCAAAGTCGAGGTCGACGCCGGTGCAATCGCGCTCGGACCCTCATCGCATCTCGACGCCACGTGTTCAGCATTAGAGAATACCATCCCCAGCCCTCAGACCATCGCATTGTCATCCCGGCGTTCCATTCACAGCATGGCGGGAACTTCACAACTGCCCACCTGTCTCTGAGCAAGACATAGGAAGTCCGGCACTGAGTCAATGCGGCAACAACGGGGAGAAAAAAAAAAGGCTATGGACTCCAATTACATCGGAGTGACCTACAGAATGATTGCGACAACCACAGGATTCGAACCTGTGCAGGCAGAGCCTATAAGTTTGCAGGGTAGAATACACGCTAGATGTCGGACTTATACCCTAGATTTCTAGACTCACTCCTTAACCACTCGGACAGATTGCCTTATTCACATTTGCACTTCAAAGCATTACATACATAAATACTTAGATGAGAAAGCGAAGGCGGCTTTGGTAACAGACCGGTAGAACACCTAACGATTCGAGGCGTCCACGACAGCCTCGGACTTCCTTGAGCAGCATCTATGGATCTACCTGCCGGCCAGCCTTGGGAACTTTCGGCCGTTATACAACGACTGGCCGGCCTACAACCGGCTCACTTTGCGGCCTCCCTCTCCTCGATCATCCTGAGCAGGAGATCCTCTATCCTCTTGTTCCTCACCTCCATCTCGCGCAGCTTCTCCATGAGGTGTCTCGTCTCGCTGACACTGTCGCGTCCGACGGGCGACATCGAGCGAGACGCCCCGCCTTGATCTCCTGCATCAGCATCGTCGTCCTGAAATACCGCCTCCTCTTTCGACTTCCGCCTACCCGCTTTGCTGTAGTCCTTGACCGGCGTCGTCTGCTGAGATAACGACGACGGTTGCTGGTTGAAGCGTCCGTATAGCTTGGCCAGTGGGGAGCTGAGCGAGCCCAGACCGCGTGCTTCGTAGCCTTTGCGTGGCCGATGGCAGGTCTTTGTCCGTTGCGACCGATGGGGACTCGCTACGGCCCGCCCGTTTCCGTCGTGTGCGCCCTCCCTGCCCTTGCTGGCCGACCTGTCCCGCTTGGGGTCTTGAGCATGCGATGCAGCGCTGGGATGGTCCGCTATGCGCTGTCCGGGAGTCTCGGCGCCGGTTGGCTTGCCAGCCTGATCTGCGAGCTGCCCCTCCGCTTCAAGTGCTGCTGGCGCTGCAGCGGGCGCCCTCCCATCAGCAGCAGCAGACTTCCCTGCATCTTGGCCGACGTGCTCTTGCCCCTCCTTTGCCTTGGCGGCGGCGAAAGAGCTGTGCTTGTGGTCCGAGACAGCCTGCTCGAAGCGCTCGGCCGCCTGCTCCTCCCAGCTGCCTTCGACGGCCCTTCTCGCCGCCTCCCTTGCACGTCCGCGCTTGCTATCGTCGCTGTCGTCGACGTCGCTCTCGCCTCCCGATTCGTGATCGCTGCTGCACAACGAGGAGGCCGCCGAGGAGCCGGACGACGACGGCGGCCGGTAGTCAAACGCCGCCTCGATGACGTCGAGCCCGCCGTTGCCACCCCATCCGTCGAGGCTCGAGTTGACGATCGGCATCCACGACAGGAGCCCCTTGCCCTTCTCCGCCGACAGGCTGATGCCCTGAGCGAACGAGTTGAGCTCGAGGAAGCGGATCAACAGGAGCACGGGGAACGACGTGAGGCGAATCATGAACACGTTGACCTTGTGCAGCCAGCGCGGCGTCAGCACGTAGCTCAGCGGCATCACGATGATGACGGCGAGCAGATTCAGCGGCGGCTGGTAGCTGAAGATGGCATCAGTCGTGATGCCGGCCATCGTCTTGCAGGCGAACTGGTACATGGCCTCCTCGCTCGCGTTCATCGCGACGATCTGGAACGTGTTGGACAGCAGCGAGATGAGCACCGTCAGCAGCAGCGTGTTCGAAAGGATGGTATAAAGGATCATCAGTGGCGGGCCGAACTCGAGTGTGAAGCTCTTGGCCTCGTCGAAGCCGAGCTGCGGTGGCGTACGGTGGAATGGGGAACGGAGTGACCAAAGGAAGGAAGAGCAAGATGGGGGAGATGGCGGTCAGCGAGCTCGAAGCCACTGACTCCGGCAACTCAGCTGAAGGCAGCTACGAC
This sequence comes from Thecaphora thlaspeos, assembly GCA_900291925.1. Classification (NCBI taxonomy): domain Eukaryota; kingdom Fungi; phylum Basidiomycota; class Ustilaginomycetes; order Urocystidales; family Glomosporiaceae; genus Thecaphora; species Thecaphora thlaspeos. The sequence goes on along the minus strand of UWYS01000014.1, from coordinate 537,013 downwards.
GGTGGCATCGGGGACAGCAATCGACACTCACGTAGCTCGAGCCGAACCAAACCTTGAGCATCAGCCAAAGCACCTCCTTAAACGTCCAACGGGGGTCGGTCGCCAGGGTGAAGAAAGCAACTGAGAACCCGCTGAAGCAGATGGCCGCCAGCACAGTGAAGAAGGCGAAGTCCGAGATCATCGCCTTGAGGCTGAGCATCACGACATTGTCCTGAACCAGCGAGCTAGCCACACGCGGGCACAGCAGCACCGCGCCGAGCGCGAGGCAGTCGAAGCTGAGGTCGCTCCGCGCAGTCAGGTCGTGGCGGAGCGCCGAGATGCGCAGGCCGAGCCAGCAGAACGAGATCGCGCAAAAGAAAAAGTCGAGCATATTGTAGAACGAGGTGAGGTACTGGGCGATTCCGCGCTCCTGGAGCTGGGCCAGCTCGTCAACGGCCATGCCGAGCAACCAGACGGCAAAGAAAGTCTCGGGTAGGGTCCAGGTCGGCGCGCCCTTCTGGGCAAGCGCGAGAACGTAGAGGAAGAGGATGACGAGGAAGTTGAAGAACTCGAGCCGATTGCGGATGCTGGGGACGCGGAGCCGCAGGTGGTTTAGCAGCGGCGCCATGTGCGGGTCGTATATGCTGAGCGGGCGGCGCTTGTAGCTGTCGTTAACGATCGCATGCGACGCCTGGACGGGCGAAAGCACGACCTTTCCGTGCCAGATGCCGTCGATACACCGCTGGCAGAGCGGCGAGCTGATCAACTTCTTGGCCTTGGAGAGGATGGCCAGCTCAAGTGTTGATGAAAACTGCTCCGCCGGCAGGCCTTCGTCCCTGATGACTCCGAGCGAGATGGCCGATGACGAGGCGGCCAGCTCGGCCAGCTCGTCTCCGGTCGCCCCCGAGAGCGGGTGGAACGAGGCCGAGAGGGCCGTAACGAGCTCGAGACCGTCGTTGGAGAAGGTGCGGAGTAGCTTGATGGAGAGCAGCTCGCACAAAGCTGCCCTGGTCGTGTTGACGTTCTGAAAGGCGAGGTCGCGGTGGGCCTCACGTTGAAAGTAGATGCGGTTGAGGAGGAGGCAGTAGAGGATGGCGATGGAGCGGAAGCCGCTGTACTTGATCGCAAGCGGCCGCACGATGGTGAAGTTGAAGTCGACGCTGGTAAGCTCGTCCCAGCTGAGGTGGGTGTCGATGGTGATGCGGAGGTCGCAGCGGATCTCGTGGATGAGGTGGAAGACGTCCTGGCGCTCGAAGACCTTGATCATGTCGACGCCCTCGTCACCCTCGGACTCGATCAGGCGGTCGATCTCGTCGGACGAGCTTGCGGTCAAGGGTCCGGGCAGAACATGGGCAGTAGAGCCCTGCCTTACATTAGTCAGCGTCGCTGTCGTCGTGTTTCGATGCTTGCGATGAGCGCGCTGACGGCTGCTGTTGCGTTGGGAGCTGCGCGAGGCCATCGAGGCGGCGGTGAAGGCGCTGGCCGATGCCGCCTGCGAGCCGGTGTCCTGGTGACCGGCGCCCATATCGAAGAGTGGAGGGCGGCGGATCGAGAAGGTGCGGGTTTGGCGTGCTGCTGGGAGCGGAGGGAAGAGGCCGATGCCCTCTGCGAGACGAACTTTGACATTCGTTCGCCCGGAGGTCAACAGGTCGGGCTTCTTGATGACGAGATCAAGCGGGATCAGGCCAGCCGGACCGAACCTGAGCTGCGAGTGGTACGAGGGGGTGTCGAGAAAAAGCAGCCGCACGCAGGGCGAGCTGATGTCCCGAGCAGAGTGCAGAGCAGAACGGACACGGGCAGGCCGACGGGCGCAACCGTTGCGGTGCGATGTGAGATGGGCGACGAGCGGCGTCGGATGAATTGGTCGAGCGGTCGCAGGCCTTCACGAGCTTTGCTAAGGTGTCGAGCGGAGGTCAGCAAAAGGGTTGGATGTGCGCCAGGAGGAGAAGACGGGAGGGAGGAGGAGGAGAAGGAGGTGGTGGTGGTGTAGTGCGGGTGCGAGAGGGTAAAAGGGCCAGACATCGTCAGTTGATTTGCGGCCGCCGGTCAGCACCTGAGCCCGCCCCCGCTTGACGGCCTTCCTCCACTTTTGGACCCTAAACAAGCAAGGTACGGAACCGAGCGCCGGCCTTTGGTGCCCTCTTTTTGCAGTGCCGCTTGAGCACAGGGCACACGAAACATCACTGTATCGCTGCATCGCTGCATCGCTGCATCGCTGCATCGCCCCCGCCAAGCACCGACGCATCCAACACCGAGACTCTTCCAACACCGCCTCGCCACCCCGTCCCACGGAGCGACAGTAGTCAGCACCAACAGCAGCAAACCCTCTTGGACAGACATCACGCTACGGGAGAACGCACATCAGGAGGCGCCATAAGCGCAGAGAAGAGAGGGACAGGGATCAGCGATTGATCGTCTCGACGTGGTCAAAGGGTGCGCACTACTCACAGGCGACGACGACCACCGCTATCGCGACCACCTTTCGCAGACACCGTCTGGCCCCGGGCCTTTCCCCTCACCCCACCCCTCCGCCACCTTCACGATGTCGCGCTTCTACCTGCGGCTGCCCAATCTGCCGTCGTTCCACCACACGATCACGTCGTTCCTCGGCTTCATGGATCTCAAGATTGGGGCACAGATCCTTACCCTCTTTGCCCTCTTCAACAAGATTGCCGGCGTTTACGGCATCATTTCCGTCTTCCAGGGCGTCACGCTGACCCAGATCGCGCTCTACCTCTACTCGATCGCCACCATCGTCGTCTTCCTCTGGGGCCTCAAGGGCATCTCGGACGAGAATCCGCAGCAGGTCCTCACCTACGCCCACCTCTTCACGCTCGACCACCTCATCTCGAGCTTCTGGACGCTGCTGTTCGCCTTCAACTGGTACCTATTCACCGCGCACGACGGCACGCCGACGACTCAGCAGTCGGACCACCAGACGGGCCTGATGGACCTCATCGAGAGCATCGAGAGTCAGTACACCACGCCCGAGGAGCTCGCTAAGCTTCACCACGACAAGCTCACTGGCGACGCCCGCAAGGCGAGCGCAGAGGCGATCTGGGCCGAGGAGCGTGGATTCGCCTCGGCCGTGCTGGTGTTTGGATGGCTGGTCAAGGTGAGTGATCCCGGCTTTGAGCTCCGCTCTGCTCGACGCTGCCCGAGCGCGCGCGGCACTGACCCCCGATCCACACTTGTTGTCCTCTCTGTCCGCCCTCTGGCAGATCTACTTTGCCCTGGTGCTATACTCGTACGCTCTGCATCTCCGCCACGGCACCTACCGCAACCTCCCGCTCTCCAAGGCGTCGTCGAGCGCTTCTCGCGGCGACGGTGCGCGGAGGTCCGAATACCGCTACCATCCTGTGCTAGAGGAAGAGGAGCTCGAGGGCTGGAGCGACGATGGCGAAGAGAACGGTGGCGCGTCGCGGACAACAGCAGCGGCCGCGACGGCAGCCGATGGGAACCACTCGCCCGCGGCCGCTGCCAGCGGCAATGCAGTACATCAGCCAAATTCTGGCAACGGCGGCGTCAAGGCGGTGGTCGATCGTCTGGCCGCTTGAGAGGTCTCCCTTGTAGGATTAATTTTTTCGTGCAGTGGTGCAACTGCAGCCGCCGTGCAATCCGTAGAAAGCGTCGATACCCACACGTTGCCCGCTCGGGCCAGCACGAGCGCAGCAAAGGCGAGCCCGGTCTAGACGGCGTCTGCCAGGCATGCAAGGCGATTATGTGGCTGATCCACTCGTCCGGCGGCCGTCTTTGCGTTCTGTGTGAACAAGTGCCGCAAGACTCTATGATCGCAACGCGTGGGTGGCTGCTCCCACTCCTACGCGCCAGCCGTTGGGCTCGCCGCAGGTTATTCGAGCGGCCCGACGGACTCGACGCAATCAAGTGTCGCACTGCGCATCCGAGGGGTTTTGCTAGGAAGCGCGCTGAACGAGGCGCGGTTTGAACCAGGTGATTGGCGACAGCGACACGGGCGACAATGCAGGGAGAAGGCGTATGTAAACACGCTCGGCAGGCACGAGGCAACGAGACGACATGGATGGTGACGGACGCTCTGATCATGAAGGTGATATCTCCCGACTTCCGAGGTTGTAGGTTCCTAGCTACGTCGGCCGACGCCTGTTCCCACGCTCGCGCCTCCCTCAATTCTACAAAGTGATGCTTGTTAGACTTCCAAATCGGCGAGCTGAAGAAGTAAAATCCAAGCCCGCGCCGGGTTTTATTCTTACAAGCTTTGATATAAATGGGACCTGAAACTCGACCCTCACCGATTTGAAAAGAGAGACGCGGGCGAGACTCAAGCAAAGGAAAATATGAAATTCGAAATTTCGGAATCGAAGTCTAGGCTGGGCCGGGCAGCCCAGCGGGCGAGCGACAAACGAAGGGCCAAGCTGGGCCTGGAAGTCCAGGCCGAGGGAGAGAGAGAGAGGGCTGGCCCGCGCCAGACGGCCGCCCGCTCGCCGCTGTCTGTTGCCTGCTCGCGATCTGCCCTTCCCTCGTCTGTCCGCCGTCCAAGTTCCCAGCAAGAGGAATCCCCACGTCTCCGTCACCATCTCCCACCCACCAACACCACCCCCCATCCGTCCATCCCTACATAGCAGCCATGGTCAGCTCGTCGCGACGCACTCAGCGCAAGGCGCACTTCAGCGCCCCCAGCCACATCCGCAGGAAGATTATGTCTTCCTCCCTTAACAAGGAGCTCCGAGCTGAGCACGGAGTAAGTGTCACACGCCCCGTCCAATGAATTGATCGATGCCCGACGTCTCGTGCAGAAGAAACGCCCGACCGCCGAATCGCCCACAACGCCATTGCGAGTTTCAACCGATCAGCCAGATATGCCAATCCAGCCAGACGACGAGGGAGCATCTTCCGAGTGTCGCATCTTCAGCTTTCGACTACATGGCTCGACCGACGAGGATACCGGACGATGTTCACCAAAGCTACGCCAGCGGAAACGTCGACACGGGCTGCTCTCCGACCTTTCAACAACGAGAGCGCGGCATAGCGAGCAACAGAAACGGCACTTGACCGGGCCTCGACAGATTCGTGATTCGCATGCAGACGGAGAGATAGAGAGAAAGCAGAGGAGCTGGACTATGGGCGATGGAAAAGGACGCAATGGTTGAGGTTGCACTTCAATGGGCTGTTGGAAAACGCAGGCTGCGGCTTGGATATAAGCTGTGAAGAGACGGCTGGTCGGACCTCAAGGCGACACGACGGCTTGGAGTAAAGTCTTGTTGACCCAACAGAACGCTAGGGCTCGCCTTGCTGGAACTTGCCGAACAGTGGCAATGCCCACGGAGCAGCTTCGACGAGTGGTTCGGGTGCTTTACCGAAAGCTGGCGTCAATGCAAGCTGGAAGCCCCCCCAACCCGTCTCAGTCCAGCCTTCAGTAGCGGTGCAGCGGCTCTAGGCCTAGGTGCAGACCGAGAGCAGCTCTCGAGGCTCTAAGGAATGATGGACTGGAACGCTCTATTGCGTCGTCGGGCCCTGGGCGTTGCCGCTGGTGGCATAGGGGCCTGGACGAGGCGCTCTGTCAGACGGAAACATGGTGAAAACAGATCGGATCTCTCTCTCTCTCTCTCACATCTCGCATCAGCAGGACGGCACGCTCTTCCGCCCGACCTTCGCTGCTGCTACTCAGCTTTGCACTGCCCTGCTCTGCCCATCACCCGCCAGCCGCCCTGCTCTCTCCTACGACGTGCTCCTCAATCCATCGCACAACTCTTAGGTTCGGAGCTCTGACGACCATATTCTCCTCTCTTCCACCTTTCTTGTCCCTTCTCCCGCGCAGATCAAGTCAATCCCCGTCCGCAAGGATGACGAGGTCCTGATTGTCCGTGGCTCCGCCAAGGGATCCGAGGGTAAGGTCGTCCAGGTCTACAGGAAGAAGTGGGTCATTCACGTCGAGCGCGTTCACCGCGAGAAGACCAACGGCGCGACCGTCCCGATCCCCGTTCACCCCTCCAACGTCGTCATCACCAAGCTCAAGATCGACAAGGACCGCACCAACATCATTGCCCGCAAGTCAGGCAAGAAGGCCGAGGACAAGAAGGACGGCAATGTCGAGATGAAGGAGAACTAAAGCGCTCGGGCATCCCCTCCGTTTGCTTTGTGGTCTTTCCCCCTTTCTCTTGACTCGTTTCCCGGCTGCTATTCCCCCGCTTCTCTCTTGTTTTTTTCACTCTTCTCTACCTCGGACGACGCTGAGGAATCGAGGTTGTGAACGTGGGATCCCCCGATGACGTCTTCCGGGACCATCGCTTGTGGATGTAGCGATGATGGTGGAGCAACGCTGATATTGAAAGGGCGGCGCGAGCGAACTCGGCGCAGTCCACACGGATCTTCTGATGGTCAGCTTGCTGGGCGGGTCAACGGGACTGGCCCTCAGAAGATATCCGGGATGGATCGCGACGACGTCCGCTTCGACCACCCTTTCTCCTCCTTCTCCGTCACCACCGCCTCATCACTTTACGAGGATCCCTCGACCAACGGTCTTGAACCCTCCGGTGTTGTCCCCTCCTTTTGCGGCATCTCAACACACATAACTCAGGGTCGCATCCCATCTCTTTCGCACGCTCTGTTCTGCATATACACCTACACACACACACACACACACACATGGTCCCCCTCTGTCCTCGTGAAATTGCCGCTTCTTTCATTAGACCAGCGTCGATATCCACGGGGCAAGAGATCCCGGGAGGTGCTCTCTCTACACCAGAAAGCGCCCTTCCCTTTTCCCACCTTACCCGCCCACCAACTCCCAAAAATGAGAAAAATCGACCCCGAATCTAGGCTACCCCCACGCTACATCTATGTCTGACTGTGTGCGCCGTCCGTTGCCGTATCTAATGGGGATAGGGGGTGATGTGGGGAGAGTTTCCAGCTGGATATGAGATTCCAGCCCAACACGGCTTCCAGCGACGTGCGTGGTGTTGCAGCCTCTTCAAGGAGGGCGCGCTCTACATGCCTTCCTGCGGCCAGTGGGTCATGACGACCTGACTACGTTCCGGCCTTGCCAACCGGGATGGATCGATGGCGACCAAAAGCGAAAGTGCAACGGACGTACTGTACGACGTTTGGGCCGACCAACGTCTAGGAAGAAGGTTGGTGGGGACGTAAAGGTGGACGAACGACGTGAGAATGGCGTGACGACGAGCCTGGCCTCGTCCCCTTCAACCCTGGTGCAGCAAGACCGGCTCACACGGTAAGGGTGGCAAAGAGGAGCTGGTCGATGCCCTGCCGCCGTCGCCGTCGCCGTCGCCGTCTTGGTTGCGGTACATCCGAGGCGGCAAAAGTCCGCCTGCCTTGCTCGAGGAGGTCCTCGCTCGTCAAAGAGGGCCACGCCAAACGAGCGAGCTGTTGCCGCCCGGGCTGGGTCAACCCGCACAACCACCTGCCTGGCCGTGGTTCCCGCTTGTCCGGAGAAGACGCTGAGCGAAAAGCCTAAATCCCAAGCCTGCCTGCGGCCCCCAACAAACATAGCGATCGATGGCGTGCCAAGCTCTAAAATCAGCGAGACGATGACGGACGGCTCCCGCCCGATTGCGCGATCTCTCTGTGTCGATGTCTGCGGCGGCCCACCTGCTTGCTTATTTTGTCGTTCTCATCGGGCGAGCGCCGGATACACTCTGCTGCGGAAACGAGCGCCCGTTCTTGTCTTTTTTCGTCATGCGGCGTGGTCCAGGACGGACGGGCGGACAGACGGGCCGACTTGTCTAGCTTGTTGGGTGACCGATGAGGCAGCAGGTACGTCTTTCGCCAGGTCAGGCGACGACAGCGACGACGGCGACGACCAACGAGCGACGCGGGGCTCGTGGCTTGGGGCTTGAATTATTTTTTGCGTTTTTCGCTTGCTCTCTGCGGTGCCGCCGCCGACGGGCTTATCTGCCCGGCCTTTCTCGCCCGGTAGTTTAGCCTCGTCTCGACTTTCTTGCGCCCGCCTCTTCGCCTGCTTGTCTCTGGCCTGCCCGCGTGCTGGCGTCAACGCTCCGCTCCACGGATGTCGCCATCCTCATCCCACCATGCCATCCCCGCCCCTCTCCTTCCTCTCCCTCTAGCTTCCATCAACTATTTCACCATCATCAGGTAACTCTGTCATTTCGCCTTCATCCCTTCCTTCCGTCACTGCCGTTTACCCCGCCACACCACATCGCCATCTGAGCTCCGCTCGTCTTCTTTCGTCACCGTCACCGACCTGACGAGCCGAGCCCGCCACCCACAGCTCTCAGCCGAGGCACACCGACTACACAGCAGTTTCGCTCGGGTGCGACACTAGTAGCGTGACGCCTTCGTCGTCCGCCTTCAAACAAGCACGCCTCTCCGGATCAACCTACTGCCAACTCCTCCCTACGAGGCAGAGGCGGAAGATCACGACGGACGGCAAGCACCTTGCGAACAAGCACACCTTCAGGGTACTTTGGGCTTGCATCATTGCTCGGCCTCCGTCATTGCGCCTTGACCCTCGTCTTGCCGGACTGGCCTTCGCATCACGCCACTCGCCGTTGACCCGTGACGCCGATCAAGACCTTGCCCCTCTCCACCCGGCATAACAGCAAAGGGTGTGCGCTCGGCTCTTGCGGACCCTCTTTGCGGAACGTGGGCGTGGCGAACCTAGCCGAACTGCGCACCAGCGAGCTTAGGACATCCACTTGGGCAACGCAACGCATGCGGGGTCGAAATGCCACCGTGATGGACCAGCTGACAGACGCAGAGATGGTGCCGCTTGCACCGGAATCCCCAGCACCAACAAGCACCTCGCCCGGAGCTAAGCCTTGCGGGTCGAGCACCGAGCAGGCCCCCCCCTCCGCCATCTCACCCTCGGCCCATGTTGTAGACCCTGTACCACCACCATCATCGTCCAACAGAGGCTCCTTCCCATTCGCACCGACGACGAGCAAGGCATCACACAAAGCTACCGTCGTTGATGGCGAAGCGCCACATAGCTCTTCGCCTCCACTGCCATCGACCAGCGACAGCAATAGCACCAGCAGCACCAGTCTCCTCGACAGTATCCACACACACACCCACGTCCGCGACAGCCTACCCTCGACAGCAATGGCCTCGCTCAGCGTCGGAACGCCGCCTGCCACTTGGTCTACCGGTCCGATGCTCGCGCTGACGCCTCGGGATCAGTTCTCCAACAGCAGCGATGGCCGTCACGGCGCCAACCCATGCACTGCCGGGGGCGAGAGAACGCCATCGCCTCTGCCTCCGTCGAAGTCCAGCTTCGCTGCCACCTCGGAGACGTCGGGAGACGGCTGGCTCATGGTCCCGCGCTCCGACGCTAGCTTCCAGGGCCGCGACCCAGCCGAGCCGACCAACCGACGCTGTGTTCCCACCAACGACGGCATCGACCTGGCCTTTCCGGACGTCGCGTTTGGCGAAAGGGCGTCGCCCGCCGTCATCTCGTTCCAGCGCGCCAACCATCGAGGCCATGGCCGCGGCCGAGGGAGCAGTCGGGCCCTCACGCCGGCCGGCTTGTCACCCGCCCGCGTCGACGGGAGCCCTAATCCGTCCGGCCTCCACCGCGGCGGTCTCCGCGGCGTCGACGAGAGCCTCGACCTCAATTCGAGCAACGGCGACGCCGCCTCGTCGCCGATCAGCACGGCCGACGCTAAGTTGGCTGCCGCCGCCACCGACCCTTCCGCCACGCCGCTCGTCCCGCCCGCGACGCGCAAGCTCTGTGTCAGGCATCAGAGGATGGCCGACGAAGGTACCACGGCGCGTCTGCAGAAGGTGAGCATCCTGACCGATCCCTGCCGCCCAGCTTCCCAGCCTCCCTTTCTCCAGTCCCACCACGTCTCCGTACCTACCGCCTTGGCTCGTGACAAGCACCGTTCCCTTCCGTCCATGGACTTTCCAAACCCACCCGTTTCCGACACCCCACACCCTGCACGCTGCGCCGGTGCTGCTTTCCTCTTCGGGATCTACCAAGAGGTCAGCATCGGCAGCCTGGGAACTCGCAGCGGGCGCTCTCATGCCCGCTGTGAGGGCCTTGGTGTCCCATAAGGCAGTGATGCAAGAACAACAAGCCACTCAATTTGAGGCCTCGGTCTTCCTCATAGACCGTGAAGCCATAGAAGAAGTGGTACATGCACTCCCTCTTGTCGCCGACCCCATCGTCTCTGGTCTCCTGGGCAGCGCTGTTAGCGAACATGAGAGGACAAGTTGACTGACTGTGTCTCTTCTTCGATCATCCGCTCGAACCGCATCATGACGGCTATAAAAGTCTATCGACAGCCTGCCGCTGAGTGATCAGACGGCCGTCAACACGGTCTGGTCCCTCTTTTCGTCGTCGTCGCATTCAAGGCGCGCCCTCATCCTCCAGGGCATCCTCACCATGTGCTGCTTCAGTCAGCTATCGCTGCTGTCGTCGGAGCTGGCGCTGGCCATCCGAATCGATCCGTTCTCGCTCTTGCCGCGCGAGGTCTCGCTCAAGGTGCTCGGACACCTCGACGCCATCAGCCTTGGACGTGCGGCCCAGGTCAGCCGGTCGTGGAAGCAGCTGGCAGATGACGACTTGCTGTGGCGCAACATGTGCGAGCAACACATCGAGCGCAAGTGTGAAAAGTGCGGCTGGGGCCTCCCGCTGTTGAGCGAACGAAGGCGACGCGTCCCCGGGCCGGGCATGCAGGCCGGCACGCCGGAGAGCAGGCAGCTCACCATCGATGCGCCCGCCGCCCCGGCATCGTCCAGTGGCAGCGGCAGCAGCAGCAGCGGCAGCAATGCTGGCGGGTCGTCCTCAGCGACGGGCGCGCTCAAGCGGACCATCACCGCCGCCGCCAACGCCGCGGCGCTCGAGAAGCAGTCGAGGTCGCGCGCCGGCAGCCCGTCGGCCATCAGCCGCGGCCATCTCATCCAAGGATCGGCAGCATCAGCCGGCTCGGACGGCGAGGTGCAGGAGGCTGACGGCAGTGATGTTAGCGACGCAGCCGCCGCCGGCAACGCCCACGTCAGCAGCGGGCCGCCGAGCAAGCGGCAGAGGAGCTGCATCAACGGTACGGCAAACGCCGGCCTGACGGACGCCCAGCGAGCCTCGGCCAACAACGCCGCCGCTGCAGCCCGCGCTTCAGCTGCCGCCGCCGCCTACAAGACGCGACCGTGGAAGTCGGTCTACTGCGAGCGCCTGGCGATCGAGCGCAACTGGCGGCGTGGACGCTACGTGTCGCGCACGCTGACTGGACACACCGACGGCATCATGTGCCTCCAGTTTAGCGAGCACTTGGCGCACCCGGCCTTCCCCGTTGTCATCACCGGCAGCTACGACCGCACCGCCCGGATCTGGAACCTCGAGACAGGCGAGCAGCTGCGCGTGCTTGAGGGCCACACGCGCGGCGTGCGCTGCCTTCAATTCGACGAGGCCAAGCTCATCACCGGCTCGATGGACCGCACGCTCAAGATCTGGAACTGGCGCACCGGCGCCCTGATGCGGACGCTCGAGGGCCACACCGAGGGGATCGTCTGCCTGCACTTCAACGAGGACACGCTGGCCAGCGGCAGCGCCGACAGCAACATCAAGGTGTGGAACTTCCGCACGGGCGAGTGCTACACGCTGCGCGGACACCAAGATTGGGTTAATGCTGTCACGCTCTGGACGGGTCCGGCGGCCAAGAAGCGGCTCCAGCAGAGGCGCAAGGCGGCTCGCGACGGCAACGGTAATCAGTTGATCCGTGACGACGACCCCGAGGCGGCGGGCACCTTTCTCTTCTCGGCTTCTGACGATGGCACCATCCGACTGTGGGACCTCGGCCTGCGCGAGTGCCTGCTCACGTTCGACGGCCACGTTGGCCAGGTGCAGAGCCTGAAGCTCGTCATGATGGATGAGTCGGCCGTCAAGAAGCTGATGGGCGGAGCGGCGGGAGGCCCGGACGCGGAGCGGGACCACCGCCCGCGCGACAGCGCCGCTACCGTCGGTCCCTCGCGACCCCGCGCTGGCGACATCCACGATGATGGCGACCAGGATAGGATGTCGGTCGAGGACCAGGAGTCGTACTTTATCAACGACCGAGCCTCGGCTGCGTCGATCCGCCAGCGCCAGCAGTCTGCGACGACGATAGCAACGGCGAGAGCAGGTGAGCGAGGCGGGGCCGACCGCCGCGGGACGCCGCCTTTCTGCGGTGGTGAGGCGACCGGCGATGCTGCGATGGCTAATGCGTCCGGCATGGAAGGATCCGCTGGCATCCCGGACCGCTTCTACCATGCCGCCGCCGCCGCCTCTGGCCTGCACCGCACCGCTTTGGCCGACGCCCAGCGCCGACGCAGGCGAAAGATCGACCCGGCGCTCGCGCGGATGCAGGAGAGGCTGTGCGCCGCCGGCCTCGTCGACCCGCTGCCGCTCGACGCCGAGATGGGCGACCTCGGCATGAACTTCAGCGGCGACGAGCACTTAAGTAGCGACGAACAGCACCGCGGCACCGCTGCCAATGCCGGCGGCCCGCACGCATCGAAGCAGGACAGCAAGTCGGGCCACCACGCCCGCCAAAGGCCCGTGCTGATTTCTGGCTCGCTCGACAATACGCTCAAGGTGTGGGACGTCCGCACCGGCCGATGCATTCGGACGCTGTTTGGCCACGTCGAGGGTGTCTGGTCGCTCGACGTTGACAAGCTGCGCGTCGTCTCGGCGAGCCACGATCGTACCATCAAGATCTGGGACCGCGACAGCGGCCTTTGCCAGAACACGCTGGTCGGCCACAAGGGGGCGGTGACCTGCCTCAGCCTCGGAGACGACAAGATCGTCAGCGGCAGCGACGACGGCGACATCAAGGTCTGGAGCTTCGCCGCCGCCCAGACCGCTCAGTCCGCCCGGCCGAACCCGCCCCCTCTGCCGTCGGTCGATCAGCAGCAACAGCAGCAGTAGCCGCCACCACGCACGCCATCCACCTTCCTCTTGGAACTTGCCTCGCCTCTGTTCCTTTAGGCCCAGCCTGGCCCACGAGCCACCCTGGGCTATTCTCGCACCCCGTTCCCGCCCAGTCTTGCAGATTCATTCACATGCCACGCTTCACACTTGCATTTCCGTTGGCCTCCTTCCTTGCTCGCAATACCTCATTCTTGATTCACGTCGGTACAGATTTCGGCCTTTCTGCCCTTGTTCGCTAATCCCTCGCCGCCCCTCGGCCCCTCATGTGTGCTATACTCTCTGTTCACCATATCCAGTAGGCCTCGTTCTCCGTGCAAGCGCTTGAATCCAGTTAATGCCATCGCCTGTCGCTGCGTCCGTGGAAGTCGCTGTCGTTTGGTGGATGGACTGCCGACGAACGGACTCCGAGGTGGTGTGAGGGCCGCTTCTCCACCACCTCGCTTCCCTCTCTTTGGCGCCGCGCCGGCAGAGATGGAAGGGAGAAAAGTGGCAGGAAAGTCGGCGAAAAAAGTGCAGCGAACCGCATCCTCCTCTTCACAGCTGTGCCACCACCACCACCCCCGACATCCTCTCATCCGACCTGACCGACTATATTGCAGCCCCTTCTCTCACCCATTTCCGCTAGTCCGCTACTTATCAGCACTCTGTAGGAACCAGAGCCCCGTTCCTACCTCGGCAGCCATGTCGGCCTCCAATCAGGCACGAGACACAAGGGCGGAGGCGGCCGCGGCGCAGAAGGACCTCCAGTCGACGCTGCTGCGCAGCACCATCATCTGCGCCACCTCGATGCAATCACTCCGAGAGACTGTGCAGCCAGAAACCATTGCCGCAGATGCCGCACAGCTACCACCGCCCGCCTCGCAGCTATCGGCGCAGATCCTCAACGACCTGGTCCAGATGTTTACCATGGTCCAGAAGCACTCCAACGCCCTCTCCTTGGCCCTCCGACCTTCCGCCTCCTCGACCAGGGCAGAGATCACCTCCGCAACTAAAGCGTCAGCGACTTCGAGCGACAGCTTCTCGCCCGTTTCTGACCTAGACGCCAGCTCGCTCGACGCAGCCAAAGCGCAGATCGTCTCGCTCAGCTCGGACCTGATCCCGAAGATTGTCTTTCTCGCCAAGAAGACGTGGAAGGATCGCAAGATCTTCCAGGTCGACACAGAGCTCGCCGCAAAGCACGCGCAGAGGCAGCAGGAAGAGAGAAACAAGCTCGACCAGCTCGCCAGCGAGATGGGAGGCAAGGTCATGACGTCGGCGCAGCTCGGTCTCGACTCGCCAGCCTCGGCGGCGTCGCTCAAGAAGCTCGTAGCCTGCTCTCTCGGTGAGGCTTTCGCTCGCGAGATCAGGTCGGCGGTGGAAGACGTGCTCGGATGCATCGCCGAGCTGCTCCAGAGCTTTCTCGATACGCGCACGCGCGCGGCGCTGCAGCTGGCCTCGAACGCTAGGGACAAGGCCGACGGCCTGCCATCGAGGGCTGCTTCCTCCGCCGCAGCCCAGTCACCCAAATCGATCCAAGAGGCGAGACGCAAATCGCTCGAGCTCAATAATCTTGTTTGGGAAACTTGCACAAAGTACATCGGTAAGCGCGCCGCAGACGGGAGCCCTACCACTGCGACGCACGTCGATCCGAACGGCAACAAGGTCAAGGTCCAGGCCAAGGGCCTCTCACGCGATAACCTGGAGGCTTCGAAACGCATCTGGCAGGAGCGCGTCGCCATCATGCGAGACGGCCTCGACGAGATGAAGCAGGCCGCTGACGGCGACGATTCGCCGGCCGCCGGCCCGCAGCAGCGGCAGCCCGCAGGTCTCGTGGACGATGACGATCTCGATCTAGGCGAGGAGCTCTCGACCCTCCCGACGCTGAGCATGGGCGAGCGCAAACAGCTCAGCCAGCTCTCGAACCTTGTCAAGGTCGGCAACATCCTCCACGAAAACACGCTCAAAGCCATCGTCGCCGCCCACGGCAACACGGAATCGTCAGAGTCTCCGCTTCTGGACCTGGACAAGGTCGACGAGCTGGCGAGGGAGCTCGAGGAGGCACAGGACGAACTCGTCGCTGCTGCCTTGTATGGCGAGGAGGACGCCGGACTGGAGGAGCTAGATCTCGGCGACGACGAAGACGAGGACGAGGACGAAGAGAATCCGGCGGTCGAGGAAGGAAGCCTAGAGGCGGCGATGCTGCGAACGCTCCAGCAGTACGTGCGAGCCGCCGTCGTCCTCAGATCATACGTGAGCGGCGACAAGCAGCTCGTCGACAAGGTCGACGCCGTCGCACAGGAGCCGGTCTCGGGCGATTTTGAGCAGATCTTCGAGGCGCGCTTCTCGAAGCTTTCCAAGGTGCTCACCGATGCCTCAAGCAAGGTGCAGGTGCGCTCCACCTCCCAGACAGAGGCCACAGATGGGCGTGTTGTTCCGGCGGCGCCCCAGACCAAGACCGTAGACTCCAGCAAGGCGCAGCCTGGTGCAGCAGGGGTCGTAGCAACTGCCGCCACTGCTACTGCCGCGGTCGTGGCGCCTGCTGCTGTCGCTACTCCCGCTACAACGTCCGCCCCTTCGCAGACGGCGAACGGTCACGTCGATAGTGCCGCGTCCAGCCGGCGAGGGAACGCCTCGTTCACGAAGGAGACTTTCTTGCAGGAGCTCGAGGGCATTGCCGAGCAGCTCGGCAACGGCACCAAGGCGTTCGACCGCGCCGTCGCCGAACAGCTTGACAAGGACAACCCGCTTGCGCCTCTGAGGGACGGCTACGTGCTCCCGCTGAACCGCGACGTCTGCCACCGAGGCGCATCTGCGTCCGGAGGAGTGCAGCAAAGCGGGGAAGAGGGACCGGACGCGACGGCCCTCTACATGTGCGGCAACTCGCTCGGCCCGCTCCCAAAGCTGACGAAGCAGTACCTCGCCGAAGAGCTCGACGCGTGGGGACGCAAAGCGGTGCTCGGCCACTTTGACCACCCGTACGGCCGGCCGTGGACGCAGCTTGAGGATAAGGTGTGCGAGCTGACGGCCGACCTCGTCGGTGCCAAGCGTGCTGAGGTGACGGTGATGGGCACGTTGACGGGCAACCTGCACAGCCTGCTCGCCACCTTCTACCGTCCTGCCGTTAAGCCTTTCGGTGTCAGGTTCAAAGGCGACGTCGAGGAGGCCAGAAAGCGCGGCGACAAGGTCAGACACAAGATCGTCTACGAGCACAAGGCGTTCCCCTCGGATTGCTACGCGCTGGCGTCGGCTATCGAGCTCAACGGCTTCGATGTCGCCACGTCGCTGGTGCCGCTCAAGCCCAAGGGCGACAGCCGCACACTCGAAACGGCCGACATCCTGGCGACGATCGATGAGCTCGGCGAGGAGGGCGAAACCTGTCTTGTCCTCTTCGGCGGTATCCAGTACTTCACCGGCCAGTTCTTCGAGCTGTCTCGCATTGCCGCCAAGGCGCGCGAGCACGGCATCCTCTTCGGTGTGGACCTGGCCCACGCCTTCGCCAACGTCCCGCTGCGCCTGCACGACTGGGGTGTCGACTTCGCCTGCTTCTGCACCTACAAGTTCAGCTCTAGCGGGCCGGGCGGCATCGCGGGATTGTTCGTCCACGAAAAGTGGACGCCGCAGGGCTCGACGGAAAAGCTGACGAGGCAGGCCGGGTGGTGGGGCCACGACAGGGCGACGCGCTTCTCGATGCCGGAAGAGTACACGCCGATCGCCGGTGCGGATGGGTGGCAGGTGTCGAACCCGTCGATGCTCGATATGACGGCGCTGCGCGGATCGCTCGAGACGCTCCAGGGAGCCACGAAGCTCGCCCCGGACAGCCAGTGTGGGGCCGTCACGCGGGAGGGAGAGGTGGGCGAAGGCCAGATCATGCCGATCCTGCGCTACAAGTCGCTTCGCCTCACCTCATACCTCGAGAGCCTGCTGCTGCGACCCGGCTTTCTCCCCTCTGGTCTCGGCATCGAGATTGTCACGCCTCGCGATCCACAGCAACGGGGATCGCAGCTGTGCATTCGCATCCCGGACCAGCGCGAAGCCTTTTCGGCCTCTGCGGCTGCTGTCGCTACATCGTCGTCGTCGTCGTCGAAGAAGAAGAAGAAGAAGAAGAAGGACGGGGTAGAGGAGGAGGGAGGTGTCGTCCCGCCGATCCAATCGACTCGACTCATCGCTCGAGCCCACGCGCGTGCCGAGAAGGAGAGGGGACTGGTGACGGATATTCGGCATCCGGACATGCTGCGCATCGCACCACTGGCGCAGTTTAGCAGCTTCACAGAGGTTTGGAGGACCGCCGAAGCGTTGAGGGTCAGCATCGTCGAGGAGATGGAGCTGGAAGCGGGCAGGTAGAGAGGGGCGAGGCGGCGAGGTTCAACTCTATGGCTATGGACTCTGCGGGGGATCTGGAAGTCCTACACGTTACCGGCTGTATGAGCATCATCGTCGGCATCAGACCAGTCACGCCGTGGACGTTGTGCTCCAAGGAAAGGCAGTCGATAGACGGGAGAAGACTTGTAACCTACAGGGCTTGAATGGCGTGTGAGAAGAGGGATCGAGAGACGTTGCCTCGCCACAAGGCGGGATTGCGTGCTCTTGCGCTCGTGCTTGCCAGTGTCGAGGCAGTGTCGAGGCAGTGGCGCGGCACGGGCCAAGCTGACAGGGCTCCTCGACCCATTCAGTTCGCCGTTCGGCCAGCCCGTCGCCGCCTACAAGAACCGTAGGCGCGGCCGGGACGGGGAGCGCGGCCTCTTAGCCTCTTACCACCACAATCACCTCCTCTAGCGGCCGCACGTACACCGATCAGACTGACTGAGCTGGATGAGCTGGATGAGCTGGATGACCCGCCTTGCCATACGCTTCGCAACGTCGCTCGCCTCCCCTTCTTCAACCCTCTCCACACCCTTTGGGCGCCCTCGCTACTTTAGCACGGCTCTCGCGACCATGTCATCCTCCAACCCTCGCTCCACGCGCTTCAAGACGGAATGCGCTTCTCGCATCCACTTTGAGCTCGACAAGGGCGCCGATGTCTGGTCCATGTTCAACCCGCTCGTCTTCCCCACCGCCATCAACCTCGGCCAGGGCTTCATGAACTGGTCCCCGCCCGACTTTATCCTCGAACCCATCAACGCCGAGTCCGCCAAGCGTGTGGACCTCCACCACTACAGCCACCCCAAGGGCCGTCCGCGTCTCAGAAATGCCATCGCAGACTTCTACAGCCAAGAATTTCGCCTATCGGTCGTCGAAAAGGGTGATGTGTGGAAGCAGGATGGCAAGGGAACCCTGCCGATATTGAGAGAGCAGAGTGAAAGGAAGCTGGATATCGAGACCGAGATCCAGGTTACATCTGGTGCAAACGGAGGTATCTACAGCGCAATGGGAGCGTTTTTGAACGAGGGCGACGAGGTGATGATCATGGAGGTGGGTAGTCGCTGGGGACACGGCCGCTGTGTATACTCACGATGGCTTCGATAGCTGATCCGCTTCCCTCATCCTCTCGATCACCTACGATAGCCCTTCTTTGACCAGTACGAAGCCGAGGTGAGTACTCTCGGCGAGCGAAGCTGCTGCATGCACAGCCGCGGCGAACGTCCTAGGGTGAACAAGCTCCTCACCGTCCATCCTATCACTACCATCGCATCTTCCCTTCTGTGTCGTCACAGGTCCGTTTCCACAGCGGAGTCCCCGTCTACATCCCCATGATCCCACCACAGGCAGCCTCCAGCGGCGGAAAGGCCGAGGTGGCAGAGGCCGATGAGTGGAAGTTTGACTTTGATCTGATCGAGGAGAAGCTGCAGAGCGGCAAGGTCAAGGCCATCCTCCTCAACACGCCGCAGTGAGTCTCCTTTCTCGCGTCTCCTTCCTGTTGACGTTGGTGTGGTGTGGCTGAGTTGTGGACTGATCTCGAAGCCTGAGCTTCTTCGCACGACCAGCAACCCGATCGGCAAGGTGGCCTCCGAGGACGAACTGGCCCGGCTCGCGGCGCTCTGTATCAAGCACGACCTGCTCGTCATCTCGGATGAGGTGTACGACTGCCTGACCTTTGATGAGAAGGTATGTCGCTTGTTCCATCGCCCGACGTTGCCGTCTTGCGCCCGCGGCACGCTCACATTTCTCTTTCTCCCGCCTCGTGTACCGTCTCAGCCACACTTGCGCATCGCCGCGTTCGAAGGCATGTGGGAACGGACCATCACCGTCGGTTCGGCCGGGTAAGTCGTCTCTCCCTTTCCGCATCAGCGACACTTAAGTCCAAGCCAACCTCGCTGAACCGACGTTCATCATGTCCCTCTTCTCACCACCGTCCGGCGCGCAGCAAATCCTTCGCCTGCACCGGCTGGCGGGTGGGCTGGCTAATCGGTCCTGAACACCTCATCACGCCCTGTCGCGCCGTGCACACACGAATCACATTCGCCGTCAACTCCTCTGCGCAAGAAGGTTCCGCCATCGGCCTCGAACTTGCCCCTTTTCATGATTTCTTCCCAACGCAACGTAAAGACTACGAAACACGACGATCCTCCCTTCGCGCCGCCCTCGATCCTCTAGGTCTACCTTATACCAATCCGCACGGAAGTTACTTTATACTCGTCGACGTATCTCGCCTTAAGATTCCGCCACATTTCATCAAAGACGTGCCAGAGTCGGTCATGAAGAAGCCAAAGGATTACCTCAAAGCTTGGTTTATCGCAAAGACGTGCGATGTCGTTGCTATACCCGCCACGGCGTTTTACAGTGATCTACATTCGAATGTAGGTGATAGTTTCGTTAGATTTTCTTTTTGTAAAGATGGTCAGATCGAGGAGGCGGCTAAGAGGTTGCAAAAGGTGAGTTCACCGTGCGGCGGTTCGTGCAGTGGTGGAGGGATTGGGCTGACGTCGTTTCCCTGACTGCGACACTTTTACACTTCGCTTTGCGGTGCGTTAGCTGAAGCCGTTCATCAAGGCTTAAGATCCAGCGTCGCAGGGCGGATGAAACCACCTCCAACCATCATCACACGTTGTCCACAGTCGAGAGAGAGAGATAGACGGGGCAAAAAAAGAATGACATGGCGATATAAAGCACATTAAATCCCCTCGCTCGTCCATCTTGCGGACGAGTCCTTAGTCCTGCATCATGGGATAGCTGTTTCCCGCCTTCTGCGGCGGTCCACTGATGGCCTTCTGGATGTTGTCGAACAGCGTCGTCTCGATGTCCTCGCCCATCCCGGTCTTTGCGATGTCGAGGCCGTGTGCTTTCGCTAATGCCAGACGCGCACGGTTGCGGCGACCCAGTAGCGCTCGGTGTTTTTCGAGTTGCGCTGAGATGTGTTCCAGTGCTGGTGGTAGTGATGAGCCAAGAAAAGAGATACAGGAGAGGAAGGTCAGTTGGATGAAGAGGAAGAACCCCAGGACGGCAAAGGAAAAGGGGAGGCCGGACGACAAGCGGTGCTTACACTTCATCAAGACGACCGCTTCACTCCTCGGTCCCGCCCTCCCGTCGATCTTCTCTCCGTCAATCTCACACCCGGCGCCCGCCTCGCTCTTCTCCTTCTTGACCTTCTTTTTCTTTTTCTTTTTCTTCTTCTTCTTCTGGGCCCCGCCCGCCGCTGCTCCCTTCTTCTTTGCCTCCTCTTCCTCTCCCTCGTCTTCCTCTTCCTCGTCGTCGTCGTCGTCGTCATCATCGTCGTCGTCATCGTCGTCGTCATCCCCTCCGCCTGCGCCTCCGGCGTCGCCATTGTCCTTGCCCCTCTTCGCCTCCCTCTCCAGCGCCTCTTTCAACGGCGGGACGATGTCGCACAGCAGCTCGTAGCCTTTCCGTATGTTGGCCCTCCGTTTCTGCTCCGAGGCGATGTGATTGGCCTTCTTCTCCGCCTCCGTCAGCAGCACGTGGCCCGTCCCGCCGCCGCCTGCCTTCTTAGCCTCCTCTTTCTCGAGCTCGGCCGCCCTCGCTCGTTTCTCTTTGCCGATCTCCTTGCCCGACTCGTCGGTCAGACCCGCTTCGCGATGCTGACGTCGCAGAATATCGAGGTGCGGCTGCATGCGCTTCTCCTCCGACGGACGGGCGTAGAACCTGGTCAGCGTAGCAGGAAGTCGTTGTGAGGCTGTCTCGAGGTCGAGGTCGAGCTGCGACAGTTCCGCGAGCGCCTTGGAGACGGCGACGCTGCGGTCTGTCGGTCTGTGCGCAGCGGGCGAGGAGCGCGAGTCGGAACTTTTTTCCAGCGTTACGCCGGACGTGCTGGCAGTCCAGGGCGGGCGGACGGACAGGCTGCGGCCTCGGTCGCCGCTTCCCGACGACGCTGCTGCTGCGGCGGCGATGGGGATATTGGAGGAACACGTAGGGTTCGACGAGCTCGGCCGGACAGTAGCGGCGGACCCGCGCCGTTCCGTCGAGATCGATGACCACGGTCGCTTGCCGCTGGACGAGGACGAGGACGATGCCTTCGTAGGCGGACCCTTGGGTGTCGTGGCTCCGTCACGTTGGGCCGCGCTCGTCAGCTGGTCCAAGCCCGCTCCCGAGTACATCATGGCAGCGGACGTCTCGGAGAGGCCGGACAGGCCGGCCATCTGCTTCAGCTGCTGCAAAGACTGCCGCATGAGCTGCTGCTGTTGACGTTGCTGCTGCTGCTGGTTCTCGAACTGCTGTCGCTGCCGCTGATACTGTTGCTGATGCAGCTGCTCGCTGGCTGGGAAGTTGTGCGAGCTGGGAAAGCTGAAGCCTAACATAGCCAGGTCCGTCGAGCTGTGGCCATTGTGCGGGGCCGCATTTGCCGCAGCAGCGGCGGCTGCGCGAGCTTGCGCATAGTCGTCCATGCTGCCGGCGAGCGACATCGACCGCGAGAGGCTGCCGCCTTCCGACAGTCCGTTGGGGCCCCCTTGCTCCTGTTGCTTCTGCCGGTGGGCAGCATTGGCGGCGGCTTCGAGATAAGCGAGCTGCTCGAGTTGCCACGCCTTGTTCTTGCCGTAGCCGGACGCCATAGCGGTGCCCGAGTCTCCGCTCGAAAAGGAGGCGTGCCGTGTCGGGTTGAAGCCCGTACCCGAGCTGCCGTCTGCCGGAAGTCCCGCTGCGCCGCTGCTGGCGCCCTGACCGTACGCTTGCCAGCTGCTATTGGTGCGATGATTGGCTATCGAAGGAGGCGCAGATGCCGAACTGCCACTGGCGAAGCCGAGGCCAGCGTCGGTGGTCATGGGCAGCATCATGGCGGCTGTCGAGGCCGACCAGCCCCTCGAGTTAAGCAAGGACGGGTACATCTGCTGCTGCTGTGTTTGTCGCTGCTGCTCCTGTGGCGAATGAAAGCCATGTTGCCCTTGCCCCGACTGTTGTTGATGCTGATCTTGACGCTGCTGCTGTTGCTGTTTGAAGAGCTGCTGATGGTCAGCCTGGTTGGCTACAAGGTTCGGCGGCAGGAGGTTAGGGACTTTGAAGCCGGGCGCGCCGATGATGAAGGGGTCGAAGGATTCAGCCGACGAGAGGCTATCAGTGATGAACTTGGACTCTTCCGACGTGAAGAGCGAGCTGTTTGTGTTATGGTTTGTCGGCGTGTGCGAGCTCGAGGAGCGGGAGGAGCCGCTGGAAGACGAGGACCGGTTGGCCGCGACCATCTGAAAGGCCATCCTGACGTCTGCCCGCTGCTGCAGATGCGCGCTGCCGTAAGTATCAGGGGGCCGCGCTCGAGGCGTAGAGCTAGGGTAGGGGAGACGAGATGGTCCTTCCGATGTGGAAAACGTCCGGGCAGAAAGGTAGAGGGAGCAATGACTAGGCTATCATCCCGGTCGCCCGGCCAGAGTTAGCACCGCAACGGGTGGTATGCTTCGGAGCTGCTTGCGCCGGACAGGCCTCTCGAGTGTGGCGACGATGGCTGACGGAAATAGAGCGACTGCGGGCGAGGCGATGCGGCGGCCTGCGAAGAGCGAGCGGATGCAAACGGCTTGGTGGAGGTGGGTCGTAGCGGGTATGGTATTGGACGGAGCAAAGGGAGGGTCAGATGCGAGCTAGAGAGAGTGACGACCACGGAGATGGGGGCGCAGATGGATTGAGCGTCGAGGAAGAGTAGACAGAGCCCTAAGTCGCCGCTGTCGAGGGGCTGAGGAGAGGGAGGGTGGTGGTCGAGGATTAGAAGGCGAGGGAGGGTGGTGGTCGAGGATTAGAAGGCGAGGGAAGGTCAGAGGCCCGCCCATTCCGCAAAGCTTTGCCTTTCCCCAGACTGGCCTTCCTGCGCTGCCTGCGCTGCCTGCGCTGCCTGCGCTGCCTTGCTCTAATTTTCGGTCGGATCCGGACACGGCGCCAGGCAGCGGCCGGGCACCCACACACACGACCCTTGCCCTGCCTGCCTGCATCTTCTTCGCTTTCACACGCCGAGAACGCGACCTCGGTCGGGCCCTCCGCCCTGTGCCTCGTGCAGTGCCCAGACGCAATACGCTAGCCCGCGTGACGCAAGACCGCGTGACGCAAGCCCGCGTGACGCAAGCCCGCGTGACGCAAGCCGCTGCTTCCGCTTTCCCGGGTAGCGGCGAGGCACGGCCGCCTTTGTTCGAGCCTGCCGCCACGTCTTACCGCCGCCACACAGCGCTTCATGCATCCGCGACAAGGGTTCAGCACACGATGCTCGGCCCGACGAAAGCTGAGCGACGGCCGCTGGGCCCAACGTGTCGAGTATTCTTGAAGTAACGTGTGGCTCCCTCCCAGACGACGATCGATAACTCGAGCGCGCCAGCTAGCCAGCCAGCCACGGTCCGCCATCGTTGCTGCTCGCAGCAGTTCGAATTGGCAGCGAGGAGTACAATATGTGCCGCTACAGTAGCTACAGTCTGGTCAAGACCTCTCCCCGTCGCCCAGTCTCCCTTTCGGCCGGTCAAGACTCGGCACTGGTGGGGCTGCCAACCAGCCCGATGTCGGCCTCGCGAAGCCTGGCCGTCAGCTTCTCGAGCCTTGCCTCCTCGGTCGCCAGCGGATCCAGTCGTGCGATTGCCCCTGCCCCTGCCCCTGCCCCCGCTCTGGCTCTCGGCTGGGCTCTGGCATTGGCATCGATCGAAATTTTTGGCAGCGCCCTCGCATCGGGCGTGGGTGCAACCGGCGGGTTGGTGGCGCCGGCGCCCGCCACCTTGTCAATCGAGCTCAGCTGCGGCACGGCCGCCGCCGCGACGGGCGCAGACCGCGCGCTCGGTATCCTCTCCAGGCCCCTTGGCGCCGTGGCCTGCGTAGGCGTCTGGCCGTCGGTCGATTGCTGAGCCGCGACCGTGCTCGGCAGGTAGCTCCAGCCCCACACGTCGGCGACAAACTTGGCAATGTCCGGCTGTGGCTGCCGCGTCTCGCTCTTGCGGATGAAGGGATGGCCGATCAGCTTGTTGGGGCCCGGTCGTTTGGTGGGCTCCTTTTCCAGGCACCGCTCGATAAAGTCTCGCAGCGCCTTGCCCCACTTGATGCCCGCCCGCTCGTCGTCCTGTAGCTCTGGGACCTTCATGGTGACGACGTACGACAGCAGATCGATCGGCCCCAGCGGTGAGTCGCCCTCGGGCGGGAACGGGAACCGGTTAGACGCCACCTCGAGGATCGTCAGGCCGAGCGACCAAACGTCCGACGTGATCGAGTACGGCAGCCCGCGGATACGCTCTGGCGCCATGTAGTAGCTCGTCCCCGTAAAGGTGCCTGCCACGCTGTTGATCAGCTCGCCCGAGACGCCAAAGTCGCACAGCTTGATCTGCCCCTGCCGCGTCACCAGGATGTTGGACGGCTTGATGTCTGCAGATTGGGAAGCGCGCAGGGGTGCGGTAAGGGTCATCTCGTTCGACGCGTCAGAGTGAGTGCACAAGTAGTAAAGACCGAGATCACGTCGGTCGTGCTGCGAGGGCGACGGCGCCCCAACTAGAAGAATGTAGGAGCAGGGCTATTGACTGACCTCTGTGGATGATCTTTCTCTCGTGCAGGTAGCTCAGTCCCTTCAGCACGCACTCGGCCACCTTGCCGAGCACCTTTTCGCCCGTCCTGCCGTTGCGGCTCTTGACCTTCTTGTAGATGGCATCGAGCGATCCCGCCTCACAAAACTCCATGCAGATCGAGATGGTGGTGTCCTGCTCCTCGAGGAAGGCACCGTAGTAGCGGACAATGTAATCGCTGTGGCACGTCCGGTTGAAGGAGAGTTCTCGGAGGATTTGTCGGTGGATCGCCGGGTTGGGTGACGTAGACATCGTCTATCAAGGCGGCGGCGGTGGCGGAGACGGGAGAGGAGAGCGGGGTGCAGAGAGACTTCGTCTGAGCACGATCGCTGCGATGGATCAGCTGCTGATTAGGTCTTTCTCGCGTCACTCACCTTTTTGGCCATCAGTAGCCCCGTTGGCCTATGCCTGGCCTTTTTGACCTCTCCACTCGCGCCTTCGCCCAGTCTGCTGAGGATGTCCAGATTACCAGGGAGGACGAGATCTTCGTCGCCATTGCCGGACTTCTGCTGGCCGTCGACCGAGACCCTTCCGGACGCCATCGATGCCGTCGATCCAGCTCGCGACCTGGCACTGGCGGCCGTGTACGATGCTGCGTTGTCAGGGTCCTCGGCCGCCCCACCGCCGCCGCTGCTTCCCTGGCCGGGGGCTCTGCGATAGCCACTGGACGAATTCTTTGTCCCGATGGCCGGTATTCTGAGCCCACTGGCATCGATGCGTTCGTCGTCATTGTTGAGGCTGATGCCTCCAATGGCACGGCGGAGGTCGTCGGTCAGGGCGTTTGTGGTGTGCGAGTTTGCCAGATGGGGAACCGTGTCGGGATAGATGCTCGAGGCGGTTGAGGTGAAGCCGCCGAGGTTGCCGTCGTCGTAGCCGTCGTCATGGTAGGGGATTTTGAGCGAAAGCGACGAGGAAGAGGCCGCCGAGGGAATCACGAGGGACGGCTGCGGTCGCAGACGATGGAGTTCGCCACTTGCGCGGCTGCTCGGTTCCGAGACAGCTCCGTGGAAGCTGGTAGCGCCGAAGCTGTCGCCGCCGACAGAGGCTCCCAGCTGCGTGAGTGGGTCGTGGGACGTGGTAGCGGGCCGAGCCGGAATGGAGAGCTTGGGCATGCCTGGCTTCTTGGGCTTCTTTGGGGGTATGAGAGACGCCATGGTGGGCGTCACAACGTGGTGTAATAGCGGGCGAGGAGAACACGAGTCGAGGGACGGGTATATGGGTGGCAGGTGGTTATGAGACGGCGTCTCGAGCTGGCGGGTTGTCGCTTGACGTGTCGTTCGTCAGGCTCTGCGGCCGACGTGCTCGCGGGCCTAGCAGCGTGCAAAGGAGCCGTGCAGGGGAGGGAGAAAGGAAGTCCGGGTGCTGCTGGTGGCTGGTGGTAGAGTAGTCGTGAGAGTACGTCTTAGAGGTGGTAGTAGCGTAGGGCTGTTGGTTGGTCGCTGAGCGGGTCCATCGAGGAAAGGAAGATACCCTGTAAAAAGTTTTGGCGCCCCGCCTGGGAAGGTTCAAGGCGGGCGCAGGCCGAGAGCGCACGGACTCACGCCGCTGCTGCTGCGCAATGATGGCCGAGGTCTTGGGTCCCGCTCGCCGCCAAAGGAAAGGGTTCTCAACCTCAAGCCACACTCGTCCTTCCGACGACCCTCCACCATCACTTTTTCCATCTATCCTGCCATCCTACTATCCTGTCATCTGTACCCCCAACCTCACAAGCGCTCATCGCCCGGCTCCTGTACCGCCACACACCAGCCGTCGCCGCCATCATGAACATCATGGAGAGCCTCTTTGGGCGCTCAAAGACGCCCGCCGAGCGGCTGCGCGAGCACCAGCACACCCTCCAGAAGGCGCAGCGAGAGCTCGACCGCGAGCGCACAAAGCTCGAACAGCAGGAGAAGAAGATCATTGCAGACATCAAGAAGAGCGCGAGGAATGGCCAGATGGTCAGTAGGCGGCCCTTTGACAAGCGTGCGCTGCCCAGCGAAGAAGAAACAGTCCACTGACCTGCGCCGCCCTTCATTCGTCAACCCTTTCCTATGCCAACCGCAGCCGGCCTGCAAGGTCATGGCGAAAGACCTGGTGCGCACACGGCGACACATCCACAAGTTCTACCAGATGAAGACGCAGCTGCAGGCCGTATCGCTCAGAATACAGACGCTGCGCAGCAACCAGCAGATGGCCGAGGCAATGAAGGGCGCCACACGGGTGAGTCGAGCCTTCCGCCGCCCAAGTGATGCACAAGACGACCCGGGGTGGCGGCTTTGCCTTTCCGAGGCTGCTCACTGACATCTTGCTTCTCTCCACCCTTTTCCCCTCTTTTCCTGCCCAATCACGTCGTGCTCGCTTGCTCTTGGCACATAGGCGATGGGTACCCTGAACCGCAGCATGAATCTGCCGCAGATTCAGCGCATCATGCGCGAATTCGAGCGCGAGAGTGCGACGATGGACATGAAGGAAGAGATGATGGGCGATGCGGTCGACGAAGCCATGGACGACGAGGCCGAGGGGATGGGCGAGGAAGAGGAGAGCGACAACATTCTCCACGAGGTCCTCGACGAGATTGGCATCTCGGTTGGTCAGCAGGTGAGCACTATCGCTTCAACAGAGACAGCTGGTGACAGAGGTGCAGCGGACTCTGATAATCTGACGTCTCGTCTGCGCTTGACCTGTCCGACTTGCAGCTCGGCGAAGCGCCGACATCAAGCCTTGCGGCGCCTCAAGCGGTACCGCAGCAGAAGGTGGCCATCGGCGAAGGGGCGGTGGGCGGCTTGGGCGGCGGAGTCTCGGGAGGTGGAGGTGGTATGAGCGAAGACGACGCTCTCCAGGCACGACTTGACAACCTGCGACGGGATTGAGCCAGAGAGGAGCTGTCGTCCCCGCAGTCGCGCTCCTGCCTTGCCGGTGCTGTTTATCTACACAAGCCCCTTGAACTCCAGCTATGTCTGTCTTGACTCTCCCGCCCACATGTCCAGAGGGAGAGTCGTGCCCTTGGCTGTATTGTCTGGTCTTGGCTGCTCTACGACCGTGCTGGCGCGGTAGAGTGTCCTGTAGTATGGTCCTGTGCTATCCTTTTGGGTCAAGGCGGGCCATGTAGTTTTGGGTGGAGGTTTTGCGAGGGGCGAGAGCGCCGGTGCTCGCATGGGCGCCTCGGACCCGCGCAGACGCTTGAGACGCTCCTCTCTCAGATCTCTCGGGTCAGTCGGACCGACGCCTTCGACCTCGACCATCAGCAGATCACATCGTCAGCCCACCCTATGATGGATCCATGGTGCAACAGAGCCTACCCTTCACAACTGCCCTAACGTCAGTACCACTTCTCGCCACAGGACTCTGAATGGGCTCGTCGGCCGCGGTACCGCTCCGACCGCTCTCCTCTTCGCCCTCGGCCTCCCGCACCTTGCCGCCGCTAGAGGGTCGCTCCCACCAACCTTCGTCCTTCGAAGGCGATCGGGACTCCCGGACGGCCCCTTTCACAACTATGCGAAGCCATGCCGCGGCGACGAACGGGTCAGCGCAGCATCCCGCCACACTGCTTCTCCTCCTCTCTGAGCCTCCGACGAGCAAGAGGCTCAATGCCGCCTTCTTCCTCTTTGGCCTGCTCAACAACTCGCTCTACGTAGTCATTCTCACCGCCGCACTCGAGCTGCTGCCACAGGGGGTACCCACGGGTCTTGTTTCGCTTGCCAATATCGTACCTGCGCTGGTCGCAAAGGCCGTATGGCCTTACCTCCTCAAGGGCACGGTTCGCTACACCAAGCGGGTGTGGGCTTGCGCTGGGTTGAGCTTCTTTGGCATGATGGTGAGTCGTAGAACCTCATCCGTCCCATTCTGGCGCTATGTAACGCTTATCGCTTGACGGATCCCCGCCCTTTCGACCTTGTGTGCCTTCCCCTCTCCGCCTGCCGACGAAAGATGATCTCGACCTTTCCCTCACTTGTGATGCGGCTGCTCGGCATCTCCTTTGCCTCGTTCTCGTCGGGCCTAGGAGAGCTGACCTTCCTTCAGCTCAGCACGAGGTACGCTCCCAAGACGACGACCCAATCGCCCTCGAACCTCCCAGCGATAGCACAGAGTAACTACGCTGGCGACGGTGTCGGTTGGTTCGCTTCCGGGACGGGGGCAGCCGGCTTGGTCGGAGCGGCGGCCTGGTGGATCGTCCGACCGCTCGGCGTACAGCTCGGCCTGGGCATTCTGTCGCTGCTGCCTGCCTTCATGGTGGGCGCCTACCTGCTGCTGCTACCCAGCATCGAGTCGCTCCTTGGAGGTGGGACACCGGCGGACCGCGGCGCCTACGAGGCAGTACCAACGGCCGATGCAGCTGCTGCCGCTGCTGAAGATGAGGGCGGCGACGACCTGGAACATGACCTCCTCGCCTCTTCTGATGCCCGTCGCAAGGCATCGGCAGCAACCGACGGCGCATTAGGCGAGGCCACTGCCGCGTTTCACCCCCTCCTCGCCACCGACGACGACTCTATCACCACCAGCAGCGGCCAGGAAGACGTCAAAGTGCGTCTCAGCTTCGCGGAAAAGATGGCGTTGCTCAAGCCGATGCTCTTGCCCTACATCCTGCCCCTGGTTACCGTCTACTTTGCCGAGTACACCATCAACCAGGGCGTGGCCCCTACCCTCGTCTACCCTCTTCCCACGCACGCCCAACACCCGCTGCTGTCGCTGATCATCAAGAAGCTGAGTGACTACTATCCGCTCTACCAGCTTGTCTACCAGACCTTTGTCTTCCTCTCGCGCTCCTCGGTCTCCATCCTGCGGCTTCCCGCCATACCGAAGCAGTTCCTCTGGATGCCGGCAATCCTGCAGACGCTGCTACTGGTCCTGCTCACGACCGAGAGCCTGCACGCGTGGTTCAGGGCAAGCATAGCCAGTCCTCTGGTGATTGTGCTCATCTGCATAGAGGGTCTGGCGGGCGGTGCGGCGTACGTGTCGGTCTTCTACTCGATCGGACTCAACGAGGAGAGGGGGAGCTCGGCGGTCCGTCTACCTGACTTCGAAGGGGATGACCAGGGATTGAACGAAGAGGACGAGGGCAAACGAGCCTACGAGGCGGCGAAGAGGGCGCAAGATCACGAGTTTCGTATCGGCTGCGTTGGTGTTGGTATCAACTCTCTGTCCCCCCACGTCTCCCTCACGTGGCTCACTTCGCCCTGGATCGCAGCTGACGACATCACCATTGTCTCCCCCCCGGGCATTCCGTGTGTGCTTTTGTATCTTTCGCAGTTCGGAGATAGCCTGGGTATTCTGGTGGCCTCGCTGGTGTCGATGCCGCTGCAGGTGGACCTCTGCAACCGCCAGGTGCGAGACGGCCGGCCGCTCTGCAAACAGGTCTAACAAGGACCCCCCCCCCCCTTTCCCCTACCCTCGTCGCCTCGATCAGACGCGAGGGTCCTTGGCTGCTGTAGACTAGCCTCTTGCTGTGCTTTTGTGTCATGTCGACAAAGTTGCGCAGACGACTGGACGAGGTGGGACTCAAGTTCCTGAATAGCTTAACGCGTCTCCCTGGGAAGCTGTGCTCGCTGGGAAGCTGGCAGATTTCTTATCCACCTCCCTTTTCTACCACCATCTCCTCGCCACCATGGCGCACCATCTCCTCCTGTATTGTTATTTCCTCTCTCTGACTGCACCGTTGCCAAAGTGGTCTTGACTGCTCTTCTGCCGTCATGCCGCGCCACACAGTCCTACCGTCACACCACCGAGCCGTCCGCAAAGAGGCAGCAAAGCTTGACAACCTTGCCACCTTCTACAACGTCTTTGCCTGCACCATCAAGGAGTATGACATTGCACGGGACCAGCTGTACAACATGGACGAGACAGGCGTGATCATGGGCTTCTCTGGGAGGCAAAAGGTTGTTGTGCCGGCAGAAAAGCAGATCTCGACTTCTGCAACAAGTGCTGGGCGCTTTGGATTGTGCCGGTCTGCTTCCCTGCCCTTTGACCACCTCCTGTGCAAACTGCAGGGCAGCACAGATGAGAGAAGGGGCAGCCTTGTCCGGCGCAAGCTGCTCAAGGCAGCCGAGACTTGGCATCATGCGGCCGAGCTTGCCAATGAGAAGAAGTGTCGCAGTGCCTCACCGCTCAAGACCATTGCCAAGCCAGGCGACCGCCGCTACATCTGCAAGGACCAGATGATCGGCAGGGCCACGGGAGAGCGGCTCACCACCCATTGAGACCGCCAAGCCACCCACAATGACCAACTCACTTGCACTGGATCCCTCCCTACCTGGGCCAAGCAGTCTTGAGGCCTACAACGTCCCCCTGATCTTCCGTGACCCCTATGGCGGCTGTGGAGGACTTGGCAAGTCGGACTAGTTGTGCATTGCATGTAGTTGCCTTTTTGGTGTGGTCATCAACACAAGAGATGGTGCGCCATGGTGGCGAGGAGATGGTGGTAGAAAAGGGAGGTGGATATAAAATCTGCCAGCTTCCCAGCGAGCACAGCTTCCCAGGGAGACGCGTTAGGTTGAGGAAGGCAGGAGGGTGGGCTGATTTCTTCCAAGAGGGCCAAGGCGCCTGCGGGCTGTGGGGAGGTCCCGGCGCCTTTCTAAAAGTGACACTTTTCTCTCGATTCGGTCGGGGCCGCGCGCCAGTTTTGGGATTTGAACATCATTTCAAAGGATAGGAAACCATGAATCAGAACTCCACGTGATGCTTGTAAGGGCCCCAGTTACAAGTCGTCTCTCGAGCTTGAGGCCAGGCACCCAGGCGGGCGGCGGCGCTCCTTCCAGCAATTTTTTCACCAAGACGACAGCCCCGCCGCCTCGCAGTCGCGACCGACCAACGTCCGCTCCTACCCACCTTCTTCCGACAACGACCAAGACAACAACACCACCACCAACGCCATCCCTACCGTCCCCCTCTTGCATCACCGCGCTCTCGTTCCTCCTCCTCTCGCAAACCTCTGCAGCCTACAGCGCCCGCTTGTTCAGCCACCAGCACACGACCTTTGCACTGGACATCCTCATCCGGCCGAACGCACGCCTGCACGCACCCACATACACCCCGCCTTTGTCGCTTTACACGCACACACTTCTCACACCTACACATCATGGCCGCCGCCCACGATTCTTCCAGCCCCGCCGAGTGGGCCTCGCCGGCATCCAGACCCAAGCACATTGAGCAGCTCATTTCTGGCGTTGGTGAGTTTGGCGGCCTAGGGTGCCCGCGCATCTGTTCAAGGGGTTTGATGGCACGTCCTGACTCTTGGTCCTCCCTCTCCCTTCTGGCTCCCTTCTCGATCCTCGGTTATAGATCGGTACAACCCGCAAAACCTCGAGTCCCTCCATGATTACCTCGGACAGCAGCTCGACAACGGGACGTACGACCTCCTCGCCAACCTTGCCATCCTGAAGCTGTGAGTCCCGGATCTCTCCCAGGTCAACGCCTTCCGTGCTGCGGAAATCTCGCGCCACCCTCCGCCCCCGTTTTTCCCGGTCGGAGTAGCGCACGCTTTCACATGATGATCTTTCTACACACATAATGTCGTGATTGACCGGCTGGGAGTGAAGCCCCGGCCGGTCGAGGACCAAGTTATTATTAGCTCTATCTGATCTACCCGGCAAACGCAAAGGGGCACACAAGAGGAACGGTGGAAGAGGAGGAGGACGATGCCGCGGCGACTTTCTAAGTCTTGTTCTCGGTGACCGAGCACGGCTGACAGATACATCCCTCGCTCTCCGTACTCTCCATTTCTCTGTCGTCGCACGATGCTGCAGATACCAGTTCAACCCGTCCGACTTCAACTACGTCGTTGTCGTCAACATCCTCCTCAAGGCGCTCGTCGCCGCCCCCTTCCCCGACTTCAGCCTCTGCCTCTCATTGCTCGGCGAGGCGCCGCTCCCCACCGTCCCCGTCAAGAACACAGAAAAGGAGGTCGGCGAGACCGAGGCGGCCGACGCCAAGGACGCAGCTGCGCCCGTTGCCGCCGCGGTAGAGGAGACCAAGCCGGCGGCCGAAGCCGATATTCCGTCAGCCGGACACCTCACCGACCCCATGCTGATCCGCCTCACGCAGCTTAACACGCTCCTCTTCCAGGCGCGGTTCCGCGACTTCTGGAGCACGCTAGCGAGCGTCGAGTACGAAGACGTCCGCGACTATGCCGCAAAGATTGCTGCGTTCGACGACGCTGCGCGCAAGGTGGCGCTCAGCGGCGTCAAGGGCGCCTTTACCACGATCAGCGAGAAGCGGATCGGCAGCTACCTCAACCTCTCTGGTTCGGAGCTGGCCGAGTTTATCAACGCCCAAGACGGCTGGAAGCTCGAGAACGGCACCGTCGCGGTGCCTGCCAACCCGGACAACGAGATCAAGGCCACCGTCATCCGCGAGGAGATCACGCTCGAGTCGATGACCAAGCTCCTGGCCCAGTCCCAGCCGCCGATCCTCCAGCAAGCGTGAGACCGCACCATCGTCGAAAGCGCGTGCGGCTGGTCACCCTGTCTCGTCTGTTGTTGCTAGCTCCTTGTCTCTTGTCTGTCGTATCAGGGGGTTCTGCCACGTAAACTCTGTACAAAATGCCATCTTTGTTACCCGCCACGCTCGATGCAGCCCCGCAGTTGCGCAGAGCTTGAGATAGAGCCAGCAAGCAAACGATAGCGGCGCTCTGAGCGTCTTGTAAGTCTTCGTTGCCAGTGAGGACTGTGATTGCGTGTGTGTGTGTGTGTGTGTGTGTGTGTGTGTGTGCCTCGTTGTCCACGAATGGTCATGACAAAGCATGTTGGAAGGCCCCAGTGCACAGCTGCGATCTCGGGCGGATGCGGACCGTCGATCGGGGTCCAGGAGGCGAAGACCAGGGCTGAGCCTGTCAACCAGCTACATGTAGCCAACCAGCCAGCCTCCTGCACGCTTGGACCACGGATGACCCGTCTGCGGTCAGCCATGCCGAGGAAACGAGGAGGGCTGACGCTCACTCTGCGCCCATCACGCATTTAACTATGTAGCCGTCCGGAAGGGTGACTTCCTCGAGGCAACCAAAGTTCCGCGTCGTACTGTACCGTCTTGTTCTTCGAGATCACACTTCGCCGCCGCTGCCGACGCCGCCGCTGGCTGGCTCGCTGGCTGGCTGACCAAGGCTTTGCTCGGACGGACGGACAGCGCTGCGCTGGCAGAGGCGTAGCGCAGCGAAGTGATCTATCAAAAGCAAACGGAACGGGCCACAGCGGTGAAAGTCGTGTGTGCGAGGCTGGCTCCATGCCCACCCGTCCACCCGCCAACCCGACCACTCCAGAGAGCCTCGGCCCTCCACCCGTTGCGCGTTGCCTCTCCCCGACGCTCACTGTCTTTCGTCTGATCCTTCCCCACCTACCTCTTGTCCGCACACTCCCTACCCTCCAATCTCACAATGCTCGACCTCGACAGCTTCCGACCATCGAGGAAATGGTCCTCCGCCGCCAGCCCCGCCGTTTGGGACGGCGTCTGACGACACTTGATCGAAGTCAGGTTGCGGCAGGCAGCAGCGCTACGTCTGGACGAGAGCTACAAGAGTCGCCTCCGTCGTTGTCCTGCTGCTCACCACTCCTCTCCGGCTCGACTCTCTCACAGCGATACATGCGATGGCCGCTGCACAACTCGACGTTCCCCATTTCCAGCTTCGATCGCTTCGCCGCCAACCCTGACTCTCGAGGGATGGCAAGGTAGAGGGACGAGATGGAAGAGAGGATGAGCGAGCGAGAGAGCGGTAAGGTAGGACTAGCAGGCTAGGCGGCTGGCAAAGCGAGACTGTCGCACGAGTGGACGGTTGGCCGCCTTTCACCTCTGCGCGCGCGACCCTGCTGGGCGGACAGCTGCGCAGAGCCCAGCTGCGGTCTGTTTGGGTCGCGAGGCATCAGGCACTGGGCCAGTGTTCCGGATGCAGGCGGCCAACGGGGTTTTCAGCGGCGACGCGTTCGGCACGGGGCGCCCAGATGGACAGAGGATTTCTGCCTGCCTCTATCTCCCGGGCGCGCGCGCGCTGGTGTAGAGAGGGACTCGCCGGCTAGGCCAGGGCATGGGGCGAGGGACGAGGCGTCGCGAGGACTCGGCGGCCTGCCCGTCCCCGCCTGCCCGCTGCCCTTTTACCACCCCTTCTCGCAAGGCTAGCCCTCACGTGCGGTGCCGGTCGGCTTGATCGTCCCTACCACCACCACCACTGCCATCCGCTGTCCACCACCATCCGCCCGTCGTCGTCATTTGGTCTCCCGCCCTTGGCGACGCTCCCTCTCCCTCTTCCATCCGGGGCCTTGTCGATCCCCTGCTTTCTTTATCCCTCGCATTTTGCCAAGTCGAAGTCGACCCTCCTCTCTCCGTCTCCCGCATTTCGCATTTGCAGCCGAGCAGTACGTCGGCCTTCGGAAAGCGCTCCACCACATCCCACCGCGTCCTGGCCTCTTCCACCCACCAATTCGACGTGCAGAGCCGTCGCCCCCAACGACATTTCATCAACGTCCCCTGGGGCCCTGCATTTTTCCCTCCCTTTTTTCCATTTCGCCCCGACGCCGCCATTTATCTCGCGCGCGTGCGCCTCCGTCCGTCTACGCGTCCATTCTCGCGAAAGCCACCATCGACCCCACAGCCATCCACTCTTCGTAGACCATTGTCTGCCGGCACACGCCGCGGATTGACCCCGTATACCCGACCTGAACCGATCCAAACCAACCCCATTCAGATCCTTGCAAATTCGACAGCCGGTGTCCATCCGTGCTCGTTATTGCCCTTCAGTGTTGCTACTTGTGGACCGCAGCAATCCACATTCCTCAGGATCCAGAATCGCCTTCAGCCAAGGTGATCACGCACATCGGTAGCTTGATCATCCGGAGAGACCTCCGCATACCCCGTCCATCCCACATTCTCAGCGGAGCACCGCATCCTCCGCCCGGATCTTCGACGCTAGGCCTTTTGTCTCATCATTGTCCTGCCATTGCCCCTGCGCTGACGGATCCACCACCTTGTCGGGATGTCAGCGGACATCAACACAACAAACAGAGTTGGCGTCGGTACAGCCGCACAACCCCCGATCTCGATCCGAGGTCCCAATCCCCTTTACGGCTCGCGATCCGGCACGCCCAAGACGATGACCGACTCGACCCAGAGGCAGCCTGAGATGGGCGGCATTGTCGGCCAACGTCCCCCTCCCGGGTTTGGACCCGGCAAGCCTGGGTACCAGAACCTCTCTAGCCCTGCTGGCTTCATGCTGCCCTCTTCTCCGCCTTCGGCGCACGCCTACGCTAACAGCAGCAATTTCCACTTCGCTGCCCACAACAATAGCAACAGCAGCAGCAATACCGGCAACGGCGGCAGCAGCAACAATAACAACCTGATGGCTCCTCACGCAATGCCTCCGCATACGCGGCTGACCTCTCCGCAGCCCATCGATGGAACCGGCCCGCTGTCGGCGAGATCGCCGTCGCCTTCGAAGCGGGGCTTCATCTTCCCGATGGGCGAACCGCCAAGCGGGAGTGCGAGCGATCGCTGGAACAGCATTGGCCAGACGGCCTCATCGCGGTCGTTCGGTCCAGGCCTCCCGCGCAAGCAGTCGATGCAGTCTGCCATCGGCAGCGGCGCATCAGGCGGCGGTGGGAGTGGCAGCAAGAGCGGCAGTGGGAACGGGAAGGCCAGCTCGAACGCGTTTTCCCAAGAGCCTTTCCTTGGCTACAACGAACTGTTCTCGCCGACGTCTACGCATCCGTCCGACAAATCGACGCCTTCGCACAATAACGGCAGCGGCAACGTCCCGCGAGGCAACCACAACAACAGCACCGGGAGCGACCGATTGACCAATCTCTTGTCCAATTCTGACCCTGTCCAGCCCGGCTTGGGCTTGGGCTCCGCTTCCGGCAGCGCCGGCGGGCCGGACTTTCGCGGCATGTCGCAGCCGCAGCAGCCGCAGCAGCAACAGGATACGGACCACTTCGGACCCCGCTTCGACCCTACCGCACGTCCCTTCGCAGGGCCCGGCAGGGAGGACCATCCGCCATTTTCTGCTGGTCTTAACGGGGCCCGGACGCCCAGGGGTATGGAAGACTTCCCCGGACGGTCGCCGTTCGGTATGCCCCCGCCGCCGCCGGGGATGCCTCCTCACCACATGCATGGCGTCGGCGACCTCAGCCCGCGCAGCATGATGCACCTCCAGCACCAGCAGATGCAGGCGCTGCAGTCGATGGCGATGCAGACGGCCCAGCAGGGCCTCCATCCGGGTTCCAATCCCAACATCGGCTTCGGCGGTCCTGGCCAGGTGCCGCCGTCTGAAGAGATCACGACCGTCTTCATTGTCGGCTTTCCCGACGACATGACCGAGCGCGAGTTTGCCAACATGTTCCTTTTCGCGCGCGGCTTCGAGGCTTCGACTCTCAAGGTGCCGTTCGGCTCCGGTCAGACCGGTCCCGGCGGCAGGCTCTCCGAAGGCGGCGGACCGATGTCCGGCCCGGGAGGTCCCTACACGGCGGTCAGCATGCCCGGGGCCGGCCTCTTCGACCTGCCCAACGGTCAGGGTGGCCCCTGGGACGACCACCACGGCCTCTCACTTGCGCTCTCGCGGGCGGGCGCGAGTGACTCTTTCTCTTCGCTCGCCAACATGGGCGGGATGGCCAACGCCTTGCCCGGCGCTGGCGGTCAGAGTGGCGCCGCCAATCCAAATGCGGCCGGCGCAAAGATCAAGCAAATCATCGGCTTCGCCAAGTTCCGCACCAGATCTGAGGCGCTCGAGGCACGAGATGCGCTCCACGGGCGGAGGATCGATGCCGAGAGGGGCTGCGTGCTGAAGACCGAGATGGCCAAGAAGAACCTCCACACCAAGCAGCGGCCGGTGCTCTCGGGCACGGGTGGGTCGGAAGGCGGCACCTTGGTAGGCTTCATGCCGCCTTCCGCAGGCGGGCCGGCGCCGCCGCTGCCGCCTCAGCAGCAGCAACAGCAACAGGGGCCATCTCCACAGGGATCACAGCAGCGGCAGCAGCAGCAGGGCTTCGGCATGGGCCAGTTCGAGCGAGAACCGATGCCCTTCCAGCGTCCCCGCAGCGATCAGCAGGGCCCTGGAAGCGCTCCGCCTCCCCCCAACAGCGCTCCTGGTGCCGTCGGTCCTGATTTTGGTGGCGGCGGCTTTCCGTCTGGCAATGGGCCTTCGTCGTTCGAACCGATCATGCTCCAGCAGGGCGGGGCCTCTGGACCTGGACCTGGACCCGCACCGAACGCGCAGCACTTGTCTAACAACGGTCTGATGTCACCGCGCGATGCCTACGGGCCTGATCCGTTTAGCCCTGGCGCGCCGCAGCCGAGTCATCTATTTGGCGGTGTTGGCGGAGGTAATAAAGGCCCGCTCAGCACGTCCGCCTCCGAGCAATCTGGTCGCGGCGGCGGCGGCAGCGACCCTGTTTCAAGCGACGCCTGGTCCTCTTCGATGGGGCCGCTTGACTACTTTGGCCCGGAGGCGGGACCTCCCCCTCCTCCGATTGCGACGCAACGACCCACCAACATCGGCGGTGGCGGCAGTCAGCAGCAACAGCAGCACGATCGGCCCGACTGGAACAGCCTCGGCTCTCCGTCGGGCCTCGCCAACATTGGCGGCAGCGGACCGCGACCCAGCTTCTCAAGGCAGCTGTCGCGAGGGCCTTTTTCCGGTCCGTCGAGCGAGAGCGTTCAGGCGGTTGGCGGCAGCAGCGCAGTGCCGCGCCCGCAGCAGCAGCAGCAACGCGCACACACGCACCACGAGGATTTTGGTCGAGGGGAGTCGACGGCGGGCAGTCGCAACAGCTCGTCGCCACCGCTAGCAGGATCTGAGAACAGGGAAAGCGGCACGATGCCGTCCAAGCAGCAGCTCGGAAGCATCGCAGCCCGTTTCGGTCCCCTCAGACTCGGCTCCCCACCTCTTGAGGCCGACCACGGTCCCAACGGTGCCGCCGGCCCCGTCCAGGCGCGGCCTAGCGGTCAAATCCCCAGTCCGGACCTGCCCAGCCCGACGGGCCGCGGCTTCGTCGGCGACAACCACCCGCCGGTCAACACGCTGTTTGTCGGCAACCTGCCCAGCAGTGCCTCGAGCGCCGTGCTTGCACAGATCGAGGAGCAGCTCAAGGGCCTGTTCGCATCGCGGAGGGGCTACCGGCAATTTTCGTTCCAGCTCAAGAGCAATGGTCCAATGTGCTTCGTCGAGTTTGAAGACGTCCACTGCGCATCGGCAGCTATGTCGGAGCTCAACGGCAACACGCTCGTTGGGACGATCAAGAATGGCGGGATCCGGCTCAGCTTCTCCAAGAACCCACTCTTTCGCATGAACTCGAGCTCGTCGATCCACCAGCAGCATCAGCACCAACACCAGCAGCACCAGCATTCGCATGCGCAGCACAACTAGCACCAGCAGCCGAGCAACGCCGCTGGCGCCGGAGACGCCCAGCCCAGAAGAAACGCATGCTTGGCGCGTTGTTCTGGCTACCGTCGCGAGTCGGGTCCCGCCCAAATGTGCCAATGCGGTGCGGTCTGCTTTTTCACTCTTCGACGCGGGCGGGCTCGAGGGGGGCCGGGAAATCCAACAAGATGGCAAAACCGATCTTACGCGTCGGTCCGCCTCTTGCCGAGCTTCCACCACCATCTTTTGGGAGGGCGATTTTTTCTTACATCTCTCACCCTCGCTTCCCCGGCATCGCGCCCGACGCGCCGCAGCAATGCAGCAGACCGCCGCAACTGCCGCGTTCGACGTCGACTTCGACTCGCTGAACAACCTCGAAGAGCGCGCCTATCGCGACGGCTTTCAGCAAGGCCATGAGCACGGCGAGCTACACGGCACCTTTGAAGGCCGGGAGCTGGGCCGAGATAAGGGCTACGAGGTCTGGGAAGAGGTCGGCTTTTACGGCGGCATGGCCAGGACCTGGCGGAGCCTGATTGAGGCCTCGGGACCGGCAGACAAGCTGTGAGTGTGCGCGCCTTGAGACCTGGCATAGTCTTGCTCGCCCGTTCGGCATTTCGTTCCACATATTCATTCTCTCGCCGGCCCCGCTCCCCCTCCTTTGCACGATGTTTACTTCAGCTCCCGAAAGCAGGTCAAGCAGCTGCAGCACCTCCACTCCCTCGAGCAACATGTCGCCGCCTTTCCCTTGCACAACACATCGTCAGACGCGGCAGACGAAGCTGCCTTTGCCGCCAGCGCAGGCGACGATAGCGATGACACGACGGCCGCGCACGCGCGGTCCGACGCGGGTCAGGTCGCCAGTGATCTCGACGATGATGCGGCCCAGGATCTGGACGAGGACCTTTCGAAGCTCGACGTGCTGGCACTGCTCGAACGGATCCGCGCCCGGTACAGGCTGACCTGCTCGGTCCTCGGCGTTCGCCCTCGAGGCTCTGCAACTGCGCCGGGTCAGCAGGAGCGCCCCGGCTTGAACGACTCTGCGGGCAAGGTCGTCCTCGTTGCCGGCAAAATGGTCGACCCTACGCAGCTGGGTTATTAGGGACAATTTTTTTTTTCTTTCCTTTTCTCTACCGTCCTCGTCCCGTTATCGCCTGGCTATTAGGTCGACTTGGCCACTTGCCATGTTCATGGTCGACTCACCGTGCGCTGTTGCCGCCGGTGTCGGGGCTACCTCGCGCTAGGCCTGCGGTGACTTTCCTTCGACTTTGACTCTCGCTCTCTGCTCCGCATATCCAACCATACCACAACGCCATACCGCACCGTACCGCACTGCCTCGCACCACACCGCTTATCGACACACACACACACACATATATATATATTCTTTCCCTGGTCAAGCAGAAGCTCTCCCTCCCTTTCTTGATTGCAAGCACAGCAAATAAGTGTACCTCTAGCATGCCTCGCACGTCAGTCTTCTTTCTAGCTTTCATATGGTGCCGTGCTTGCCTCTGGTCCCCTCATGACTCGGCCGCCCTCTGTCGCCGAGGCAAAATCACTCAGACCGTACTGTGCTGTAACGAAGGCGGCGAGCTGCAGCGGTGCAGCGGTGCAGCTGCTGACGTCGGATGAGATCGCCGCAGGGCAAAATACCGCCACCCTTGCGCTCCTCTGCGCTCCGCATTTCCCCGAGTCAAGCGCAAGGAAGCCTGGGCAAGCGGCACCCTGGTTACGACCAACGGGCTCGGACCAACAGCCATACAGCACCACGCACAACACCGCCCCTCCACTCGGTCAACCCTCACCCTCCTCCTTCCACCACCACCGCCGTCATCTCCATCTCCACCAAGCATCTCGACCGCCCAACAACGAAAGCAGCCCCACCATGACCTCCGCAGCGCCCAAAGCAGTCCTCTACACCTTTGACGGCTCCGTCTGGGGAAGCGCCCCTCGCCTCGCCCTCGTCGAAAAGGGTTACGCAGCCGAAGACCTCGAGATCAAGATCGTCGACCTCTGTAGGTCCCTTGGCTCCCCTCCTTCATCCAACCTGCCCCTCACGCCATACAGACAGCTGTGACGAGTCGCGCATTTCACATACTGATTTGGCAGTCCCCTTGCCATGTGTCCGGCATGCGAACCAACAGCAAAGGGAGAGAACTTTGCGCCCTCCTACCTCCGCATCAATGCAAAGGGGACTGTACCTTCGCTCGTCGTGCCCATCCTCGAAACCACCTCGGCAGAGGTCGACACCAAGTTCAGGGCCTTGACGGATTCCAAGCCCATCCTCGAGTTCCTCGGTGAGTCGGCGCCCCCTCCCACCCTCTCTTCGTCTCTCGTACTCAGAATCATCGTCCCAACTGATCGAAATGCATCTCGCGCGGAGCAACCAACAGACAAGTCGCGATCGCAGCCCATCCTCGATTCCAAGGGCGAAGGCCTTAACGGTGCTCCTGCGCCCGTCCTTACCCCGGCCACCATTGAGGGCAAGGCGCTAAGCGACGAGATCATCAAGGTGAGTGTCATCCGACGAACAGCGAGACGACACACGAGATACGACTGCGAGGCTGAGCATCTCGACGTTTCACCTCTCGCTGCCGCACCACAGTTGGTTCACGCCGAGACTGCCGACCCTAACCGGCTCTTCCTGGGCGCGAGGTCGGCCGAGGAGCTCGAGAAGCAGAAGAGCGGCATCGCCTATCACTTGATCAAGGACAGGTGCGTAGCGTTACATTCACCACTTCGTACGTTTCCCATACTCGCGCTGAACTAGAGATGTTCTCCTATCCTCCGCCACTTTACATGACGTTGCGCAGCACGGCAGCCCTGGAAGTGTACCAGCGCGAGATCCAGACAGCCTCGACAGCCACGGCCGACGAATCCTCCAACCCTCGTTCTTCCGCCACTGTCGAGTCTCTGAAGAACTGGTACACTGCCAAACAGACTTCTCAAGCGGTAGTTCGCGGCGCCTACCTGAGAAACGACCGCGAGGCGTCGCAGACGCTGATCCGCGACACCCAGACGCTCTGGCACGGCATCGCCGACGTCGTTGATGCGCTCGAGAACAAGATCAAAGGTCCCCTCACCCTCGGCGATCAGGTCTCGCTTGCTGATCTTCACATCACACCGTGGCTCGCGAGGGTACTGAAGGTCTGCGAAGGCTATGCCGAGAACCAGAATGCAAAGCGCGATGAGATCTCGTGGTTGGATGATGCCCTCAAGGCTAACGGACTCAAGGATCACGCTACGGCCGTCAAGGGCGTAGGTCCCAAGGTGAGTTTACCCTACAGCTCGAACAAAGCCATGCCAAGCAAGATGGAGAGGTAGACACTGATCTGGTGATCTCCTCGACGTCTTCCCGTCGTCCCTGCGCGCGTAGATGCGAGAGTTTTGGGCTACCGTCAAGCAACGACCCAGCTTCCAGGCCGTATACGGCGCCGGTCTCCACTAGAGATGAGAGAAAGGAGGGGTGCAAGGTGTGTATTCGCTATCATCTCTGGAGGCGACGAGAGGGAAGGGGAGGGCGACGAACAAGGCCGAACAAACCAACGGACTGTGAACACATACAAATAAGAGGTGGGCGATACAAAGCTAAGCTCCTCGGTCCATGGTATTCCAGACTACTTGCACCATGTCGATCCCTCCCTTCCTCTCTGTCCTGGCGCTCTCTACACCGACCACGACACGCCATCCTACTGCTGCTGCCGTTGCTGCTGCTGACGCTGCATACGATGATCCTCACGTAGAGTCCCGAGACTACTGCTCTGCTGCCTCTCTGCAGCCTCAAGCGACGCCGCACAAGCCGCCTCGACATCGACGATCTCCTTGGGCGCCTCTGCGCTGAGCACGACTTTGTCCCTCTCTCCAACTGCTATGTCGTCTTCGATGCGGATGCCTATACCTTGGAAGTCTTTGGGGAACCTATCGTCGAATGGGA
Organism: Thecaphora thlaspeos; assembly: GCA_900291925.1. Lineage (NCBI taxonomy): Eukaryota > Fungi > Basidiomycota > Ustilaginomycetes > Urocystidales > Glomosporiaceae > Thecaphora > Thecaphora thlaspeos. The sequence continues at coordinate 494,060 of UWYS01000014.1, read as the reverse complement.
CGTAGACGCCCGGCTCGATGGTGACGACGGTGCCCTGTTGCAGCTTGGTGCTACGTTCGACGGACGCGACGTCGTGCAGGTCGATGCCGAGCCAGTGACCGATGTAGTGTGGATACAAGATGCGCTCGAGCGTTCCCATTGTCAGGTGGAAGCCGATCTGTTTCAGTTCGATGCGTAGCATCTCGACAGATCGGCGGTGCAGGTCAGCCAGCGTGTAGCACTGGTCTTCGGTCGCTAGGGCCGTACAGCCCTTGAGCACGTTGAGCACGGCTTGGTAGAGGTCTCGTTGTGGGCCCGTGAAGCGTCCGTCGGCAGACGTCGGAAAGGCGCGCGTAATGTCGCTCGCGTACCCGTCCAGCTCGCAGCCGGCGTCGATGCAGACGAGGTTCGAGTCCTGCACGACGCAGTCGTTGTTTATGTAGTGGATCGTCAGGGTGTTGCTCCCCGCCGCGACAACGGGGACGTAGGCGGGCCGTTGGGCGCCCTTGATGGCGCAGTGGTACTCGAACACTGCCTGCAGCTGCGACTCGCTCCGGCCCGGCTCGACGTAGCGCATCACCTTGGCCATTGCCTCGCCGCTGATGCGCCCCGCCCTGCGCATGGCGCGCAGCTCGTTGATGCTCTTCTTGAAGCGCAGCCGCTCGACCTCGCGCGCCAGCGGGTGGCACTTGCGCGAATCGCCGAGCAGCTTGACGACCTGGTCAAAGTCGCTCTTCTTGCTGAAGAGGTCGAAGCCCTTCGTCGAGGGCGGGGCGAGGTAGTTGAGCACGTTCGAGGCGGCCGACGAGGCGCGCGAGCCAGAGTTGCGCCGCGGCGTGCTGGGCTGCGCTGGCGAGTCGACGTAGACGTGCGTGTAGCTGGGCAGCTTCTGCTTGAGGTGCGTCAGCAGCGTCGCCGGGTCCATCTCGTACGCCTCATCGGCGCCGAACACCTCGGTCGCACCGTCCGCGCCCGTCCTGGGACCGTTCCACGTCTCGTTGTGGTCGTCGCGCGGCGGGACGTACATCGTCATCCTGTAGCCCTTGGATGAGCTGGCGTCCTTCTCCAACACGACGGCCGAGTCGGGTTCCTGGAAGCCGGTGAGGTACCAGAAGTTGCTCTCCTGGCGAAACTTGTAGAAGATGGCTCCGGACATGCTCTTCATCCGGCCGGACATCAGGATGGCGATGCTGTTGTCCGGCAGCTGGTCCATCAGCTTGCGACGGCGGGACTCGTACTCGGAGGCCGGGATACCCGGGGTGAGGTGGTCTGTTGCGACGAGATCCTGCCCCGGATCGAGTAGGTCCAGACCAACCTGTTGACCCGGGTAGGCGACGAGGTCCTCCATGCCCAAAGGTCCGCGGCGGGGAAAAAGATGGGGGTGGGAGTGTGGAAGCGGCTGGCCATAGGTGCGCCGGGTGGAAGAGGGCGTGTAGGAGCAGGAGACGGTCGAGAACGATGTGCGCTCGCGCGGGAGGTCGTCTACGAGCTCGGCCGCTGCTGATGATGCCGATGCTGCTGCGGCAGATGAGGCGTGCCTCCTGCTGTGACCGATACGAGCGAGGGTCTTTGAGGGGAGCGAGGCGTTGCCGAGCAGCTCCTGCTGGAAGAGGTGACAGCAGGACGGACCAAGGCGGGAGGCGGCCATGGTGGAGATCGCGACGCCCGAATGGGTGTTACGGAGCCCTAGGTCGAGAAGGGGATGGGTGTTGCAAGACAGGCGCCGCGAGGCTCAGTCATGTGAGGTGAAGAAGAGTAGAGGAGGACTCAGCGTCCACGCTGGACGGGGAATGGGAGATGGCGTTGAGCGTCGCCTTTGGTCAAGCGCTTTTCCCTGCTCGCGGCGGCTTCCGATTACTCTGATCAGCAAAATTGTCCCGATTTGCACCCGCTCCTCGAGCTCGTCTCGCACGATATGGCGCCAAACAACCCCAAGCCCGCCACACCGTCATCGGCAACGCTTCGCCTCTTTGTCGAGCTCAAAGCGAGCGAGCGTTCCAGGGACGACGTTGATTATTGGCGACCCGCCTTCCCCGGGAAGCTTGACAAAGAACGCCTGGAGACCTCGGTAACAGAAGCACGCTCCAGCCCACGTCTCCTCCGTCCTTCCGTCGTCACCACCGCTGGTGCGATCCGCTCGAGCCCACTCGATCCTCCACCACGCGCTCGCGATGGCGCCATCTATGGCAACGCAAGCAAGTCCAACGCCCATGGCGGCTTGTCGTCGAGCATCGCACCGCAACGCAAGGCATCGCATCGAAGATATCGTGCCGGCCCTGTACATGCCAAGTAAGTACCTGGTGGCTGTACTTACCGAATTGCGCCTGGCCATAGGAACGAGAGGCGGGAAGCACCCAGGTGCGAGCACTCGGTGTTGGTCTCGAATGTATCTCAGTTAGCCCGCCTTCGATGCCGTCATGGCGCGGAGACCTAGCTTCAAGCTTGGCGACCTGCACCGCCACAGCGCAAAGCTCGTCATGCCCTGTTGCGGCGTCTCATGCTAAGTACGTAGCACACCACACCCATCCACGCCAGCCGATGCTGCAAGCTCCTGAGCAAGGTGGGTTGAAGGCGTGCTGCCAGGCGAAGCAGCAGCAGCAGTTTGTGCTAGCTCTCGACGCCTGTTCGATGCAGCGACCGCTAAGCGGCGACATGTCTGGACAACGCAATCAGGGTCCTATCTTGAGGTCTTGATGGTCGATGGAGTTCCAACGGAGATACGGGTGGAGATGCCGGAGGGCGCGGGAGCGTCGACTTCGCTCGGCGCACCTTGTCGTTCATTCGACAAAGGGACGGGGCCGGAAGAAGACGATCCGCTCAACACAGACACCAAGATCGATACGGTCCCTTGGCGTGGTGGTCGCACAGGCCGATCTGGCCGGAAGGCGTTTAGCGCCGTCCTTTGTTGCCTCTGCCAGGCCAAGCGATTGTGATTTCTGTGCAAAGCGCCCGCAACAGTTGCTTTGTCCTGGGAGCATGCTGCGCGATGGAGCGTGTCCTCACGCCACTTTCGATGCGCTTTGGCACAGCGCGTGCGGAGCAGTGTATCATGTATGTATGTAAGTATGTTGGTGGCACAGGCTAGGTCGGCGAGCAAAGTCGGATGCGATCCAAACGGGATCCCTGCAACTGAGTTCGATGTCACTCGGGAAGCCCACACGCAAGTTGTTCGGCATGGTCATCTAGCATCCATGTTGTTCTGGACGGGACCACTCCAGCTGTAGGCCCGTATCTACGTAGGCAGGTCCATCAACTCACCTAGAAGCAGGGCCGTTGCTCTGGCTTGTTAGCAGTCCATGCCGCTCGCGCACTCTTCCCGCCGCAGCAACACGCTTCCCGGCCTGGTCGGTAGGGTGGGCCAGACGGCCGGGAAGGACAACGTCGAGGGATCGCGGCTGCGTCCTTCGGCACCGCAGCGCCTCGTGACTCCTGGAACAAGCACACCGTGAAGCTATGTAACTTAGCGCTCACCTCGCCGTGGTCGCGTTGAAGCAAGCCAAGCCCGCCTAAAGTGTCGCTTCCACTCCCGCTTTCCCAGGGCGGTAGAGATTTTTGAGCGACGTCGAGGTTCTAAGCGGTGTCGAATCGTGTACCTCCGACCCCGATCTCCGCTTGCCGTCCGACGTGCAACGCTGCGGAGACGGGGTCGAAATCCGTCGCAGCTCAAGTGTCGGGCGCCGTGACTGCTCTTCGACGCGGGAGTCGAGACGTGTCCGGAGTAGATGACTCGTCCCGATGGTGGGTTTGTGGCTCACGTAGTCCGTTTGAGAGAGCGGCTGGCGCGGAGGTTCAGGTCCGCTGGACTATGGTCCAGCCCCTGTGGAGTAGCGGACATGGCGCGGGATGATGTTGGCGGGAGCGAGGGCTGCTTTTGTAGAAACATATGTAGTATTCGGACTAGTCATCCGACAAACGAGACCAAACAAGCTGCTCCCTCGTCTCCCTTTGCCTCGGGACGGGAGCGACAGCAGGACGACCTGTCCTTGAGCTAGTCATGGTGATCCGTTCCCCTCCCTCCTCGCCGCTGATCACGTCAAAGATATGGGACTCTGGCGAGACCGCGTAAAGGAGAATGTAAGGAGCCTTCGAGGATCCTGGGCCCGGTTGTAAGCAGAGAATGTTGGCGTTGCGGGGTAAAATATGACGGCCCTTCACCACACTAGTTAACTACACTCTAGGCCACGGGCAGCGACGTTGTTGTGTACAGTATGTAAGTACTTACATACAGACCACCACCACAGTTGCTGACATAGCGCCGGAACTTGCGCTTGGCCCGTCGGTTGAGACTTGCCGGACCTTATGGTCGAAAGACTCGTGACGCTTGCCCGTGAGGTGGGGCATGCTGCAAGAGGTCCCCATGCAAGGTGGCCACGTCCTGCCAGCCAAAACCACCCCGACCGCCACCAGCCAGCCGCCTACGAGTCGCAGCACTGTGGAATTTTTGGCTTCCCGTTGCTCCCATTGAACGATACAGTACCTACTGTAGACTTAGAGTATGACCGCAGCATGGCATTGCCTCTTGCTCACACGAAAGTGCATGCATCTGTACACAGATCGACCCCATCCTGTGCGAGTCACGCCGTCTTCCCATCTCATCTGCGATTGGATTAAGATGACGATGGGTAGGTAGCAGTCTTAGCGCGACGATGTTGAGGAGTGCAGCGGCCGCGCTCGGGCCTCTGCTTTGTACAGTACTGTACACTAGCTGCAGGAGGTTTGAAGTCGCTTGTCGCCGTAGCCAGAGCAAGGCTGGAGGCTTGTTCCAAGTTGGCCTTCGAGGGGGGGATGGGGACAGAGCTAGAATGAGCAGGGCCAGCCGACCGCGCCTAGCGCCGCTGCCTGTGACACGAACGAGAATGACGCCTGCTTTTCTCTCGGGTGCTGTACATACAGAGGTGTTGTTCAGCGTCTCTGGCAGGCGTCGATACGGCGTTGTCTTCGCTCGGCCAAAGCCGAGTTTTGCAGGAAGTCACAGTGTGCGCTGGGTGGAGGGCTTTACGAAGCGTTGGCTCAGGCGAGGGCAGCGCTGAGGGCCTTATCGCTGCGATCGTATGGGGCAGTCAAGGCGCGCACGCTATGTAGGTTGAGCGTGTCGGCACAGCTTTTGGCCTCTTAGTTTCTTTGACTGGCTCACCTCCGAATGGGACCACCATCGATATCGTCCTCGCTCCGCCTCGAGAACACCGTCGCCGTCGCCGAGCCTTGTGCCACAAAACGTGGTGGCGTTAATTGCTCGCTTCCCTCCCTGAAACGCCAAGATGCCATTATATTCATTATTCTTGTTCTGATATTTTAAACGTTGTCAGTTCCAGACCATGCGAGGATTTCCTAGTCCGATCAATGGTTTCCATACATACAGAGTACACGACGACGACGAGCACGCCCCGCCTACTTGGCGACCATGCGCTTGCCACCTCTTAACGAAGCCTAGACCTCCTTTCCTCATCGCAAGCCTGCCCTTGCGACCAGAGATTCCTCCCTCTAGACGATGCTTGGTGACGCTCCTTTGGTTCTGGAGGCAGACCGCGGTGCGGCCGTGTCGATGCTGGCACAGAGCTCGTGACTGTCGTGAAGAGTATAGTTAGGTGTATGATGGACTGAAGGACTGAAGGACTGAAGGACAAAGGGGATACAGTGGTAGGCAAGAGGCTCGGAACGGACAAGGGCTCGTCACCAAAGGCGGATGCCCTTTTTTCCGAAACTTGGGAATCATGTCGCAAGGGGCCCTCATGTCGAAGAGATTCCGCCCGTGCAGGATCTGTACAGTACGCAGCGGATGCCGCCTGTTTCCGGGCAGTTTGCTGCACGCAGGAGGTGACTAGAGCGGCAGGGCGAGAGCGAGAGCGAGAGCTCACAACAGGCAGGCAGAGACGAGGGTGCTTCCCTAACGGGTTGGCCATCCTTTTCGATTTCTTCCCTTTTGTCCAGTAAGTTGTACTCAAATGTCGCCATCACATCGACACCGCTGATAATTGTACATAGATTCAGTACCAGGGCAAGTCTCGTGCGCTGTCGTTCTGGCCACATTGAACAAGCCTATTTCCATGAGCCCAAACCAGCAGGTCGATCAGGCGCTCAGTGCCTCGAGCGGGATCTTTACATATTTGGACCCACCTGTCGTCCAGCAACACACCGCGGCCATGGGAAACAACAGCAGAGATGCGGTTTCGAGCTGCTGCGGCGACAAAGGCCGGGGCCCAATCGGGTGAGGGGTCGTCCGCGCTGGATTTTTTGTCCTCTTCACGTCGGCGATATGCACACAAGCCTCCTCGACGACCTTGAACGAACGAGACAAACGTCGGGCTGCCTCGTGCAGCCAGGACTTCCTTGGCACCTCGAAGCGTGGCATATGTACGTAGAGCCCAGCAAGACCTCAGAAGACGTTCTGGGCACCCTGCGTCCTGAAAGAGCAACAGCACGGCAGGAAGCCTCCCTGGCTAGAAGGAGTGAGTAGTTACATAGTTAGTGATATTCACTTAAGTACAGTACAGTAACAAACCCTCGTCCAAGCCCCCCTGAGGTGTGATAGGGGCAAAAAGGTTGGCAGTTTGCGACGCTCTTGACGAGTCGCCGTCGGTTCGAAATCCTCCTTCAAGCTCCTCCTCAAACGTCACATATGTACATACAGAGTACGGTTCCAGGAACAGAAAACAAGAGTCCCCTGTTCGTACGGTAGCCCTGCAACAGATATCCATGACGAGGAGGCCCTGCTCAAATCTTAAACCACTCCATGTACTGTATGGTGTTCAGCTATGCTCGAGACACTCCACGTTGTGTACTTACTGTATGCAAGTACCAGGGGGATGACCTGGCGTCGGGGGCTTGGCTGCAGACGACGAGCAGAAGGTGTGCCGTGCTGCTCGAATCTGTCAAAGAGTCGCTCATCCCTCGACCAAGATCCGGCCGCTCGCTCAAACGACAGGCTGCGAGACCGTGGCTGTGGCCTCCTGCCCGTCTGTTCGTCCTTTGTCAAGCCCATCCCGCCAGACAGCGCACATCCTCGCCCTACCAAACGCCGTCGTCCTTCCACCTGTGCTTTCTCACAGCCAGAGGGACGGAGGTAGAGCACTTTGCGTCCCGACAATCTCGAAGGGCTGTGTCGTTTGCCAACGTCTTTCCTTGGCCCAGATACAGCAGTAGCATACCGTATGTACGTCAGAGATATGATCTTCAGGCTCTTCTAGATCAAGCCCCTCGTCTCTCGACCCTTGCAGAGTAAAAAGCGGGCTCATGGTGGACTTCAACGAGTCGACACAGACCAAGATCCAAGAGAGGGATGAGTCGTAAAGCTGCTCTCTCTCTGCGGTGGCCAGGAGGCCAGGAATAGGTAAGCACGGTGTCACGCATAGGTGTACAGTATATACATACAGAAGGCGGTGGGGGGCCACACTGCACAGGCACTTGTCTTCAATCTGTCGCACGTACTTCGACCCTTTGGACAACTGCCCGGCATTCGGGGTCCGTGCTACTGTAGAGTCCCAAGGGTAAGTAGCGACTAAAGATGGCCAGATGGACCCACGCTTCCGTTGGCGTGTAGCATGGAATTTACGGATGCGCCGCTCGCTTAAGCGACGATGGGAAATTTATCTGCCAGGGCCTACATATGTAGCGAAGAGGCTGCCTCTGTGTGGCCCTGGCCAAGGCGGGCGCCGCTGAGTCGTCGTCGAAAGGGTTCGACGGGCGGGAAGCGCCGAAGGGGGCCCCCTGCCTTGCAGCGCCTGTCTTCGAACCCGCCTGCTGGCGCGCCGACCCTTGGGCCCCGTCTCACCTTGCCCAAGTCAGCACGGCCGGTCTCCGCTCCGTCGCCTCCCTTGCCGGACGGCCTCTTCGCCTCTTCGCCTCTTCGCCTCTTCGCCTCGCCTCGTCCCGTCTCGCCTAGAGTCGTATAGGCAGTCCCTCTGGACGTTCCCCCTGGCCGAAGCCTGCCTAGCTGCCTAGCTGCCTGCTGACTGCTGGTCTCTGGTCTGCTGTCCGCTGTCCTGCCTTCTTGCCGTTTCAGGCGGCGACGACGACAGCGCGGCGCTAATTTCTCATTTTCGAGCTCCGACTTCTCCTCCCCCACCCCCGATTTTCCCCTCACGTCGCTGGTCCTTTGCCTCGCCCCCGGGGGCCCGCATCACGCTGCCTCTGCCCGACTGCCCGTGGCTCGCTGACTGGCTCGCTGACTGACCCTCCACGAACCGGGCCGAGGACGAGATGGGCTGCGCTGGCTGGGTTTGAGCTCGCCACCTCTCTTCAGATAAAACCAACCTCGGTCCACCCTTGGCCTTCTCTCCCTCTCATCAGAGACAGCAGAGACTGCCTAGCCTACTGTACTCCTCTCCCGACTTCGCAGCTTCTCCTTTCATCACAACTACCACCGCCACAACAACCACCTTCATCGTCAGGCTTGACCGACCGACGACTACAACGGCCACCTTTCCCCCGCCAGCGACGACATTACACTAGCCCGAAACGGCGCATCTTTCTCCTCACTGTGTCATTTCGCCTACCCCGCAACGCTCGACTGACGTCTGACCTCTCCCCCCGCGACGATAAAACCATTCAGAGATGATCAACCACAGCTACTCCGGCATGCCGGCCTGCTTCGATGACCCAGTCTTTGCCAGCACTCACTTCCTCGCCAGGGTCGCGTCCGAGGACCTCGGCGTGGCCCAGCTACAGCAGCGTCACAAGCTCAGCAGCGCCAAGCTCGACGACCTCCAGGGCTGGGACTCTCGCTGGTTCCACAGAATTCAGTCAGACGATGACGACAACTACGACCTGAGCAGCGATGACGACGACCGCACCGAGGCTCGCACGCCAGTGTCGTCGCCCGTTGTGAAGCACTCGCGCGCCAGGAGCTCGACTGCACCGCTCCTCGCCGAAGCTCCCTCTCGCCTCGGGCAGACGCCCTCAGCAAAGGTCAGGACCGCCCCACTCTCGCTGGCCATCACCACAAAGCGTAGCAATGTCCGTCACGACCGCTCCGCCTCGGCACCTGAGCCCAGGCTAATGCCCGCCCAGCCTCTCTCAATCAACACGGCCCAGCCTCTCCGCCTGGCGCAGCCCGACCTTTGCACCTTGTCGCCCCTAGCCTACCCCGTCGGCATCTTCGACGCCAGCACGGCAGGTCCCAGCAACCTTCGGGATGTTGTCACCACGACCACGAACCCTTCCACTAGACGCGAACCCTCCATCCTGTGCCTCGCAGCTTCGTCATCGTCGTCGGCTTCGCCATCCACCGTCTCGCTCAGCTCTTCATCCCCTCTGGCCTCCGCCGATCGTCGCGTATCGCCTGATGTAGTTGCTCGTCCAACCGTGATTGAGTGCTCCGAGTCTGACGGCTCCTGCCACAACGATGCCGGCGACGCGGACCCTGAAGGCCAGCTTGCTGCCGAGATCATTCGCTTGCGGAACGCCAGGAAAAGGAGCTATACTCGCGAGGCTTCGGCCTCGACCTCGTCGGCAGCGTATCCTCTGCAGCCCAAGCACGACGCCGAGCTCAAGATCTCGACCTCCGACTACTCTCCCGAAACGGACAGCGACGACTCGGACCACGACCGTTCCGCAGAGATCAGGAGTTATGCCGGTCACCCCATCCTACGCCTCGCCGAGGCCATGCTCGAGTTTGGCACCAGCTCGCTCGAACTTCTCACCGCCGACCGCGACGACGACGAGGCCTCCGATGCCGCCGGCAGCGGCTCTACCTCCCCTTCTCTTCGCCGGAAGCAGCCTGCCAGGCGCGTCTCGACGACTCCCAAGGATCTCTGCCGTGAAGCGCGGCTTATACGCTTAAAGAGGCAAGAGATGCTCTCGGCCAGGTCGAGCCGCAGCAACTCGGTCAATAGCCTGTCCACCTGGTTCAGCAGCTCGGAGCCTAGCCTTAGCCTCCGTGCACGCGCTGGCCGTCAGGCCATGAGCCTGCTCAACCTACCGTCCCTGCTCTCGCCTTCGGCCTCTGACGGCTCCATCGACACCACCACCACCACCGCCTCGTCGTCGACGCCTGCTAGCCTGCGTCTCAGCCTCGCTCGGCTGGCCGTGGACGGTGTCGACTCGATCGAGGAGGAGGACGTGGTCAGCGGCGGTGGCTTCCCCGGCCTCAGCGGCAGCAGCAGCACCTCCTACCCCAGCTTCAGCTACGGCGTCGATGACTATTCGGACGCGCCTGCACCGTATCTCGCCCCGTCGTCGGCGGGACTGGACGTCGTCTTTCAACGGTTCGATGACTACAGCAAGGGCGGCAGCGACCTCACCAAATTGTCGGTCGCGTCCAAGACTGCTGGCTCCATCAGCCCGCTCTGGAGGGAGGACATTGACATTTCGCAGGAACAACAGGGGCCTAACCTATGGACCAACCTCTTCGGTCCCTGAGGCATATCACCTCTAACGCGTCTCTTTTTTTCCCGTCCACTGTCACCGTCACGATCCCGGTCACGCTTCGAGCAACGGTCTTTCGAGCAACGGTCCCGGGACCTACTCCGACGTCTGTCGCCGCAACACACTGCCGGCAGACGTTTGCATAGAAAACGGACCCCTCTCGGCCCTGCTCCCGCGTCCGCCACGCGCCTGTCGTTGAGCCAGTGCCGTCGACGTTCTAACGATCTCCTCTCATTGTATTCTTGTATCTTGTCCATCTCCTCGATCGCCTCTTGGCCGGCTGGGCCGGATGTTTTCTGCCGCATCTCTACGGCACACCTTGTCCACCCGGTCCATTCCCCTCTTGGCATAGGTCCTTTTACACTAGTCACTCGCACACGACGACGATGACGACTACGCTAGCGCCTGTCGGCTTCTCTTGTCACGCCGTCTCGATATCTCCACTCATACCATCTGTACTTGTATCAATTCACGGACCATAGCCTACGTCCTCTCCCGATTCGTTGCCATTGCAGGTTTGCATCTCGAGTGTTGGGTTGCGATGCCGTATTGGAACGAAAGCATAGGGCGACAGGGCCTTGTAGCCGCACATGATGACGTGCAGCGATGGCTGTGGCATGTGCGTGCGTGTGACGGCTAGGGCGCAGAGGTGAGGGTGCTGCTCGAGGGGCTGCAGGGAGCGAGGGGGGAGATGGAGGAGCGAGAACTTCGAGACGAGTAGTAGCTGGCGCGTAGGGCAGCGGGCCTCGAGTGCGGGCCCGCGTACGCGTGGACGTGCTTGCGCTTGGGCTCGGGCCTGCTCCACGACCGCCCAGGGTCCCGGCAGGGTGCCATGTCGGCCTCCCCGCTCACCTCCCCTCTTGTTGGCCCTCGATCACATCGCCCCTTCCTTGAACACTCTCACTGCCGTCGACCTCTCTGCCGCCTGGATCCACTTACCACTGCGGTACCATCAAGACGCACGCGCACCTACAACTTCAGCTTGCTCGCTCGCACGTACATACAACGCATCCAGAATGGGCACGGCACAGTCCAAAGGTCCCAGGATTACGGCGCACGACCGTGCAGTCCTCGAGTGCGTATGCTTCAGCCTCGCCCAGTGGTTCCCACGACGTCGCGCTGAGCATGTGCAATCATACCCCCCTTTTATCCCCTCTCTTTTGCTTTGACGGCCACAAGTCTCAAGCTGCAGCGGGACCGGATACGGCAGTATCAGAAGAAGGTTCGTCCTGCTCCCCCTTGGGCGCTCCCACTTCGTTCCGTTCGTTGCTCACCCGAAGTGCTGGCACCACCACAACGGCCTTCCTTCTTCTGTAGATCCAAACGACCCTCGAATCAGAGACGATCATCGCTCGACGAGCTCTCGCTACCTCGAACAAGCCCCTCGCTCTCGCCGCGCTTCGCAAGAAAAAGTACCAACAAACGCTCCTCTCCAAGACCGACGACCAACTCGCCACGTTGCAGAACCTCGTCTCTACAATTGAATTTTCACAGATCCAAGCTAGTGTCATCGAGGGTCTGAAACAGGGTAACACCATGTTGAAGCAGCTCAACGACAGTATGAAGGTCGAGGATGTAGAGAGGATCATGGTCGAGGGCGAGGAGACTAGGGCTTATCAACAGGTACGTCGATCGCGCGGTTCGACGAAAGATGGGGCAAAGCAGAAGCTGATGGATACTTTGTTGCGACGCGACGCAACGCAATGCACCAACAGGAGATCGACGAGATGCTACAGTCGAGAATGACCAATGAGGAGGAGGAAGAGGTGCGGCGCGAGATGGAGGCGCTCGAACAAGAAGCTCTGGGTCTACCAGCGAAAGAGGTACAACCGGTAAGCTCGTCCTCTACGCCCGTCCGTCGGCAGCTAATGGCCATATTCTCGCGGAAGACTGACCTGCTTAACGTCGTTCCTCTTTTATCTGCGCACCAGGCCGTCGAGCTACCCTCTGCCCCACAGACGGAACCTGTCACAGAGCCACGGCCAGAAGTCGAAGAGGCGCATCGACCGGCAAAGGAAGCTGCGAAACAGCAGGCAGAGCCCATGCTCGCTTGATGGTCATTCTGTTTCCCTTTTGCAGGCACGGCACAGACATCTCAAGCTGCGACGGGGTGCTAGGTCCGCTTCTTTGTCTTCCCTTTTATATTATATCCATACGCCCACGCTCCGCCGCGTCCATTCCTAGACTCTGTACCATCTCTACAGCCTGAGTGACCGTAAGAGCGAGCGGGCACGTCCTGCGATCCTGACCAAAGCCGTCCCTCCGTCGCTACCTTTTAGCTCGTCGGCTCCGCAGCTTTGCATGAGCTCGAGGGCGATAGCCAGAGCTCTAGCGCACTCACTTCGCTGTTCGGGTTGGCGGATGACGCCGAATTCCAATCGATCGCTCAGCGTCGAGAGTATGACGACCCAGTTGGCGTAACTCATCATCGCTCTTCTCCCGCTGTCCCGCGCCGCTGCATCGATGTTGACGCTATCGCCACTGCGTAGTACGCTAGCGACAAACGGACCCGTCTGGGTCGCAGGCTTCGACGTTCGACCGGTCGATGAGAGCGATACCATCTCGTCCATCAAGGATAGAGCACGGACGAAAGCAGCTCGGTCTGTAACGGGTCGAGCCAGTCCCGCGATGAGGTAGTGGTATGTCGTCGAGTTGGGTGATAGACCTCGTTCGCGCATCTTGTCGAGCAGCACGAGAGAAAGGCATACGTCCGGCGTCCCTTCCTTCCAGCTGCGTAGGGTCGCTTCGCTCTCTTCAAGTTCCTTGAGGGGACGCGGCAGACCGGCGTATCGAGATGGGATGTGATGCTGCGAAAAGGAGTAGGCCACGACGTGTGGGTGTTGCAGCACGGCGCCGATCAGCGCCGTGTAGGTCACTTCGGTGGGTTGGATGCGCATCTTGATCATCCGATCCAGCAGGTTCAGTGCTGCATCGATGCGTGGGTCCGACACTGTGGTGGAACTGGATGTCGCTGCCGCTGCCGCTGACACCGACGCAGCAGCAGGAGCAGCAGGGGCGGCGGTGACGCCGCGAGATTGACCACTTGCGGAACCGCCACGGCGATGATGGGACAAAAACATGCTCTCTGCCGTCATGTCGACATTGAGCGCCTCGCTACCGACCAGGCACGCCTTGATCAGCGCCGTGTAGGTGACGGCGTTGGCACGCACGCCCATCTCGTCCATGATGGTCAGCAACTTTCGTACCGAATCGCCCGCCGGATCGCCTCCTTTCCGCAGCAGGGTGTCCAGCACCGTGGTAAACGTGACGACGTCCGGCTCGAGCTTGAGCCTGTCGATGGTTCGAAGCGCACCTGCTAGCGAGGCGAGGTCGCCGCTGCGGCCGTGCGCACGCAGCAGCGCGTTGATCGTCCCGATGGTGGGCTGCGGTCCGCGCTCTTCCATCTGGTCTAGAACGGCCTGCGCCTCGGCCGTCTGGCCGTTCAGGCAGAGACCGTAGATGATGGCGTTGCACGTCTCGGTCGGAATCGAGAAGCCGTCGCTGCTCGAGTCGGACCGCAGACGCATCTGTTCGAACAGCCGCTGCGCAGCGTCTGGTTGTCGGTTCTTGAAATAGACCGAGATCATTGTCGTGTACATCGTCGCATCCGGCGTCACGGTCGGAGCGGCCGGGACGGCGGCACTGTTGCCAGTTGGCTTCCGTGCTGCTGCTACTGCTAACGGCGCGGCGGTGATCTGCTCCCACGTCTTGATAGCGGCCTCGTAGTTTTTGGCGCGAGAGTATCCGTCGAGGAGCGCGTTCCAAATTCTCTGTGTCGGCTCGAGGCCCAGCTCGTGGTACTTGGACCACACGCTGAGCGCCAGGTCCGGCTTTCCGGACGCGAGGAAGCCTGACAGGCAGACCGACCAGCACGAATCGGTCCAAGTGGCCAGTCTATCGCTATCCCTGGCGGCCGGCTCCGCTTTGCCGGTCTGGACGACGAGCCAGGGCGCCGTCTTGTCAAGCACCGCCTCCATGGCCGCCTCGAAGATCGACCAGGCTGCATCGGGCCGGCGCGAACTAAAGAGGCTGCCTAGGAGTCTCGCAATCCGCCGCGAAGAGTCCGGGCCCGCCGACCGGCAGCGGGCCAGCTCAGCATGCGTCGTGAAGCGCTCGACCCTAACCCTGAGGACGTGCATCTCGCCCGAACATGTGTGACCCGTCGACGACGGCGAAGCGGAGACAGAGTCAGGGGTAGACCTCGGAGCCGGTCTCGCTGCGTTGCGCTCGCGGGCGCGAAGGTTGCGCAGGATGTCCTTGGCCAGCTCTGACACCTTGTCCGGCTTGAAATAGGTCGTGAAGACGCTCCCGATCTCGAGCTTGCCCATAGCGTCGACCAGGCCCTTGAGGTCGTCACGTATCGCCTTGGAGACGACGAGACAGGCCAGGAGGTCGTGTAAGGCTGCCTGCTTCTCGACGTTGCTGATCCTGTTAGGCTTCGAGCCTGCTGGCGCTTGCTTTGCGTCTGCTTGTGGCTCGCCGGTGCATCGCGAATGCACGGCCGCCTCTTCGGTTCCGACGTCGTTGATGGCGCCCTCTCGCGCCGCTTTGCCCGCCTCTTCGACGTGATGGCCGTCGATCTGTCGCTCTTTGCCAGCGCCGAGAGCTAGCTTCGCCAATGCGTCGACCAGGTCGAGCTTTCCTGCGACGATGGCCAGCCTGGCCCATCCCGCTACGATTTGGGCGTTGCCGGCCCTGGCGGCAAACGAGGCCCAGCGCCAGCATCGCTCGTCCCACTCTTTGCGCTGAACGTCAGGAGACCCGGCTGACGTCGGAGGATGTATCCGACTGGTGCACAGCTTGATGAGTTCCGCATGATCTCGGTTCGAGAGTCGATGAGTTGCGCCGAGCTCTTCCAGCCTCTGCCAATGGTTCCAGACGGCGTCGATGTCGAGGCTGACCATGGAAGCTCGCAGCGAGATGATCGCGTCCCTTACTGGGCCTGGCGGGCGATCGTACTGCAATGGTCCCGACTCTCTAGTCGCGCTGCGACCGGTATCCCTCCAGTTCGAGCCTCTCCCCGAGTGTCGGGAGGAAGCGTCCTGTCCGCCGCGCGGCTGTCTCGGTCTCGGCGTGCGGACGCTGAACGGCATGTCTCGCTTGGTCCCGGCGGGACGATCCCGTTGCGACGAGGAGTCAGTGAAGGAGGACGACGTGTGGGAAGAGGAAGAGGCTAATCGATGGACGGCCGGGCAGCTGCTGACGACATTGTCCAGGATGGAAGCGTTGCTGCGAGGCGGTGTCGAGCCAGAGGATCGGCCGTGTCGCATGATGGCCGTCGCGCTGCGGAAGAGCAGCGCGGCTGCAGGAGACGCTGTTGCGCTCATCGGACCTTTGGATCGCTCGGACAGCTGTGGTCGGTAGCGTTTTTGAAGGGGATGTGTGTCGTCGTCGTCGTTGTGCGGCGGCAAGAGAAGTGGTGGTCAGGACGGTTACCGCCCGGGTCGAGGCGAGGGCGAGGATGAGAAGAAAAAGGGCTCTCACTCGCTTTCTTCCGATGAGCCGATGCCATGCGCCGCTGTTAGACGCCGCACGACACGGCTCACCCCCGACTCCCGAGACGAGGAAGACCTTCGAGCCGCCGCTCCCACCTGCCATTATAAGCTGCTCCCAGTCTTCTTCCATCATTCACGTGATTCGCCGGTCCACCATACGTCGGTCCACCCTCCACGCAAAGAACGCTCCGAGACCGGCCATACACGGTGCTCCGAGAGGGCGACACTGCTTGCAGCCCTCTTGCTCTCAAATGGCGCCTCTAATTACTCCAGGCCGCCAATAGACTGGCCGAACTCAGCCATCGTCGTGAGGCAGGCCCCTTGTCTCCGCCTATCGCTCTCAATGTCTGACAAGAGGTAGAGCGTTCCACGCACAACGGGCGCTGGACGGCGAGGCTCCGTCGATCCCGACCATGACCATCCACGTCGAAGCCCTGCGCGATGATGCAAGCCCGAGGCTCACAGCACTACTCAGCACTCTCTGCTCTGCTCTCGGTCGACAAGCGACGGCTGCCGCGCGAGGTTGCGGCTCTCAACGTCCCCAACGCCGTGGACTACGGCTTCGGCTCAGCCGAGGCGGGAGAGATCCGGAGCAGCGTCCTCAAGCTCCGCCTCGCCGCACAGACGGCACTCACGAGCGACGACGTCTCGTCGGCCTACTCGGAGCCACACCGACGTGGATCGAAGCCTGGCCGACGATGTCCCTATCGGCGACGGGGCAGCCGGCAAAGGACAGGATCGAGTGCGAGCCAAGGCTAGGGCCGAGCCATCGCTGGATCCCGTCGCGACGTTGGTGCTAGCCCCTCGACGCCCCTCGACGCCCCTCGACGCATCGTCCGCATTCGTCCCTGGAGAGATGGCTGCCTAGACGTCACCGGTGTGGTCGTCGTGGAACGCAACCACCGTTTGGCCTGTAATTGTACCGCTCACCTCTTGCTCTGGAACAGGGAAACAGGGAAATGGTACTTGAACGCTATCGTCAGCCATCGAGACGAAGGGGTCTATCTCCTTCCTCCTCACTCCTCCTTCCTCGTGACCGCAAGTGGCAGCCGTCGGAGAGGGGTAGTTTCGGCTGTTGGCCGTGGAAAGGGATGTTGGGAGTGGGGGCATCGATAACAATCAGCAAGGGAGCAAGTGGGGGGAGGATGACCCGTTACCTTTACCGACGAACCTCCACAGCACAGAATAGCCAGGTCGGTGACCTTGCGGAGTCAGCGGAGGCCCCTTTCTTGTCCTGTTTCGGATCCTGGCCCGACGAAAAGTGAGCCTCCTCTGGCTGGCAGCCGCCGTTGACGCTGACGAGAGCTCGCGAGAGGTGAAGTCTTCCTGTATTGACTTTTGTAGCTCTGTCTGCAGGGTCAGTCGATGCCATGGCATGTCCTCCCTATTTACGCCTAGTCGGCGAAAGAATAGTAGTGCGCCAGCCAAGACGCCGTCTGGCCCCGTCAAGCCCGCTGCTGGCCGTGCGCGCACCCAGCTGCCCCAAGACTGTTCTTGTGGCCCGACACTGTTTTTGGGCTTTTATTTTTTGGGCCGGCGTCGGCAGAAGCGGCGGCGGTGAGTCCGTCCTCGCTCTTCTCGCGTGTCCTTTCGAGTGACGAGACGGCGCCTCTCCGTATCGTGGTGCGGCTCTCTTGATCCCGAACCCACTTCTGGCCCTCCTCATATGCTTGCCTCTGTCCTCGTGCCTTCCTTCTCTTCTCCTTGCTCCTCTGGCCCCTCGTCTCTCTCCCTCTTCTGCCACCACGAACCCTCCGACACGCCCCGAGGTGATGCTTGCCAGCTCCCATCTATTCCTCTCAAGAAGCGCTTCTCGGACCACTGCTTTCCAGCTTCCCCGACAGCTCTCTCTGCCGCTGCTACGCCTGCACGTCCCCTCAAGCAGAGCCGCAACCGCCTTCTTGACACCGCGCAGCCTTGCCATTTCTCCTTGCAGAGCCATCTCGACCTCCACCACCGCTGCCGCCACCGCTGCAAAGATGACCAACGCTGACAACGGCTACCCGCGCGCGCCCTCCGAGGTCATTGATCACACCCACACTGCAGCGGCCCCGCAAAAGCCCCTCAACGTCAACGATGCCGAGCACTGGGACAAGCTCAACGTCCGCGTTCAGGGCGGCCAGGTCGACGCCGAGACGAGGCGGCGCAACAAGACGGCCCCGCTGCTCGGCGACAACCCGCTCCAGGGCAGGATCGATCACCTCACCAAGCTGCGCGAAATCTCGCGCGACTTCCGCAGCGACACCATCACCGTCCCTACCGACGAGATGCTCCAGGCCATGGTCCACGCCAGCCGCGGCGACGATGTCTACGGCGAGGATGACACCACAAACAGCTTCCAGGCCGAAATCGCCGCCCTGACTGGCAAGGAGTCAGCCCTCTACGTCCCCTCGGGCACCCTCTCCAACCAACTTGGACTCCGCACCCACCTCCTCCAGCCGCCTTACACCGTCCTCTGCGACACGCGCTCCCACATCCACCGATACGAGGCGGGCGGCCTCGCCTTTCACTCGGCCGCCTCGACCGAGCTCGTTGCGCCCTCAAATGGTCACCACCTCCGCTGGGACGAGGACATCCTCCCCAACCTCTCGCTTGACGACGACATCCACTTCTCGCCCACGCGCATCATCTCGCTCGAGAACACGCTCAACGGCACCATCTTCCCGCAGGACGAGATCGTCAAGATCTCGACTGAGGCGCGCAAGCTCGGCCTGATTATGCACCTCGACGGCGCGCGGATCTGGAACGTCGCCGCCGAGACGGGCCTCAGCCTCAAGGAATTGTGCGAGCCCTTTGACTCGGTCTCGCTCTGCCTCAGTAAGGGCCTGGGCGCGCCCATCGGCAGCATCCTCGTCGGGCCCTCCAAGTTCATCAAAAAGGCACGCCACTTCCGCAAGCTGTTCGGCGCTGGCGTCAGGCAGGTCGGTCCCTTGGTGGCGGCGGCCCGTGTCGGCGTCCAGTCGGTCTACCCGAAGCTGGTCGGTACGCACGAGCTGGCCAAATACGTGGCCAAGGAGTTCGAGCGGCTCGGCGTCCGACTGACGGCGCCCGTCGAGACGAGCATGGTCTTTATGGACACGTCGCCGCTCGACATTCCGATCTCGGAGCTCGTCGCGCGGGCGGCGGCCCTGCCGGAGCCGATCAAGCTCGGTGGCGGTAGGATGGTCTGCCACCACCAGATCGACCGCACCGCCGTCGACGACCTGCTCGCGCTCATCGCGCAGATGGCCGATGAGAAGAAGAACGGCACCGGCCCTCCGTCCGGCAGCTTTACCGCCAACGGTGCCGCCGCTGGCTCCGCGGGCAAGAGCCTGTACGGTAACACGTCGTCGACAACCGCACGGCCCGCCACCGCCGCCGCCGCCGGGGGAGGGCGCGAGGCGGCGACGACGCGGAGTGTCTTCAACACGATCGCCAGCTTGTCGCACACCAACAATGGCTATCACGGCCTGATGAAGCACAGCGTCTCGCTCGTCCTCCCCTTCCCGAGCCGTGATCTGGCCCAGACGCTAGCCAGCTCCATCAGCGTCGACAGGGAGCTACGACCCAAGGATACGCGCAAGGAGTTCACCATCCTTCCGCCCTCGTCGCCCTCGGAGGAGCAGGGTCGCGTCGAACTGGGCGTAAAGATCTTTGCAACGACGGTGCGACAGCTGAGGCTGAGCGTCAACTCGTTCCTCGAGGATGCCGCGCTGGTGTGCAGGACGATGGCAGAGTTTGACCCGCTACAGAGGCAGCTGGACGAGGCGAAGAAGTTGCAGCTCGAGACGGAGCTCGAGCAGGGCAGCGTCGGCTTCGCTGGGTGAAGAGGCGACCCGATTTGTGGACGGCCCGATGCGGTGTCCTCGTCACCGACCCTTTCCATACTTGACATGTCCGAGCGGCTGCTGCGTTCTCTCTTTACTTTTCTGCGCTCTTTCTCTCCGACCGCTCCTCTCTCCGGGCCCGCCATCGTACAGTCCCGCACCTGTCTCTAATCCACGCAAGCCACATCGAAATGCAAAGCCCTGTCTCTGTGTCCGATTCTGATTCTTTAGAATTGCATCGCACCACTCCGTCTGATCTGGCTTACCACTAACTCTCTGCTCCTCTCCCTTTGTGCCGAGTAGAAAGCATCAACCTCTCTAACGAGCCTCAGGCAACCCATTCCCGCCCAATCCGCCTGGAGCTCCATCCTGTTCCCTCGGCTGCTGCGTCTGCTGAACCCCCGTGACCTCCTTTTCGTCGTCTGGATCCGCACCTGCCGTAGCGGCCGCTACGACCGCTGCCGCTGCTTCTCCCTCAGCTTCGGCGGCATCGGTGGATGCGTCACCGCCCAACCTGAGCTGTTTGAAAGGTTCGTTCGACTTTCGATCCACCATGAGCAGAATGCCGCCTCCCCCACCGACGGCCGAGGTGAGGATTGATCGCGCTTCTTCGGCGCTGGGCGAAGAGGTGGTCTGTCCACCGACGGATGTAGACTGAACGGTAGACTTCGCTTCTGCACTGGCGGAAGAGGCCGCATTGACGATGGCATGTTCAGCAAGCGAGACGGGCTTGACCCCCTGTACGCCTCCGGACGGCGTCACGGACCCGCTCGCTCCGGGTGCGGGCGAAGCGGTTCCGAGCAGCTTGCCAGCTACCGTCGACGAGTTGTAGACGTCCTGTCGCACTTTACCGCCAAGTCCCTGCACCGGTCGGATGGGCACAAAGCGAGCCTCGGCCGGGAAGCTGACAAACTTGACCTGCGCCGGAGTGACGCGCGAGTAGTTGGGCAGCAACTCCGACGACGGTTCCGCCTTGCGCTCCTTCCTCGCCTTGGCGGCACCGGTCGCTGCCTTTGTCTTGGCGGCGCTGGAAGAGTCTTCATCGATGGCCATTGACTCGGTCGTCTCCTCCTTGGTGGCGGCAGAGGGCGAGGCGGCCTCGTCGAGGTCCATAGCCTCGCTCCCTTCGGCCGCCGCCTTGACCTTGTCCTTGTTCTTCTGTCGCGCGTGCGCCTTGGCCGTCGTCGAGAGCACGGCCGTCTCGACCTTTTCGACCTTCTTCTCGCTCGGCGGCTTGGACGATGCCGGGTAGGCAAACAGGCTCGGCCTCGCCTCGCTGACAAAGTCAAACTGCGGGATGCGCAGCTCGCGATCCAGTCCGATGAGCGCCGTCGGCGTAAAAGCGAGCGACGCAAAGTGCGCCAACGGGAACCAATACCAGAACTGCGTAAAGAGCGCCATGCCGACAATCGCGGGCATGTTGGCGTTTCCGCCACGGCTCTGCAGGCTGATGGTGACGTTGCGCCCGCCCGCGTCAATCAGGCCCTGCGCCAGCGCTCCGCCAAACTTGGCCATCGCGTCCTCGTGCTTGTCGGCGACGATCTTGTCAAATGTCTTGCGTGCCGATGTGACGCGCGGGTTGAGCGCCTCGTTGTGCTGCATAAAGATCATGGCGAGCGCCATGCAGGCGCCCTGGCGGACGAAGTCGACCGGGTCCTTGGTCATCGGCTCGAGCAGGTCGACGGCTTCGTCGAGCCCGGTGCTGGCACAGGCGATGCCGAGAGCGAGCGTCGAACCGTAGCGGACGTGCGGGTTGTAGCTCTCGCTCAGCAGCTGGACGATGCGCGGGACCTGGGTCGGGTTGCGGAAGAGGAGGAAGCCCAGGCTGGTGACGGCGGCTCGTCGGACATCATCGTTGACGTCCGAGACGGCAACGTGGAGCAGCTTGCGGATCGCCTTGTTGTTGCCCGTCCCGGCGTAGGCGAGCGCGATGGTGTAGATGCCGCCGTAGCGGAGTATGGCGTCCTTGTCGGCCAGCAGCGTCTCGATCATGTCGTCTGCCTTTTCCTCCTTTCCGTAGAAGAGGAGCGCGATACCGATCGCGAGGCCGCGGATGATCTTTTCGTGTTGCGTCTCGTGGGCGTACTGGAGCATCTCCTCGACCGCCTTGGCCGACGCGGTGCCTAGCATCACCAGGCCCATCGCGTAGCCGGATGCCTCACCCGCGATGGCCGAGTCGGTGTAGAGGACGTTGCGGAGCTCCTCGTAGACCTCCTCGTTGCCGGTCGCCATGCCCGCGGCGCCGAGGCCGAGCGCGGCGCCGTGCTGGACAATCTCGGCGCTATTGGTGCGGAGCGTGTTCTTGAGCAGTTCGAGCACCTCGGCGCCGTGATTGGTGTGGATCAGGCCGAGGGCGAACAGCGAGCCACCCTCGGAGTAGACGCTGCTGGTGACGCCGTCCTGGGGCAGGTAGGGGCGGAGGATGGAGATGCCCTCCTTGAGGTTGCCTTTGTTGAGAACGCCGAGCGCGGCGGTCGCGGTAAACTTGCTCCAGTTGGCCGCCTTGGCGAGCCACTCGAGGTTGTCGCGGAGGAACTTGTCGCTGGTGGTGCCGGCGTTCATGAAGGCGTTGGCGAAGCTAAGTGCCGAGTGGTAGATGCTGGAACGCGCGTCGAGGGCATCCTTGGTAGACTTGAGCAGCGAGAGGTCGGCCTTGTTGGCACGCTGGAGGAACTCGAGGTAGAGGTGGATGCTCTCCTCGCCCTGGAGAATGCTGCGGATCCTCGTGATGCAGGTGTCGACGGTGCTGACGCCAGAGCTGTTGCTGCTACCGGCGGCGGCGTCGGCATCCATGTCGGCGTCAGCGCCTTCCTGCTCCTCCTGCTTCGGCTGCGTCTGCGCCTGCGAGCCCATCTTCGTCTGGAGGTCGGTGCGGACGTTTTCGAGGAATTCCTGTGTTGCGCTCTCGGCTAGGTCGAACGCGAGCTGGTACGCGACGAGGAGCGGATCGTTTGCCGTGTTGGCGAGCGACGAGCTCGAGGGCTCGTGGGCGCGCTGGACGAGAGAAAGGAGGAGCTTCGAGGCGAGGGTGGGCTCCTGCAGGTAGACGTAGCACTGGCCGATGGAGAAGTGATCGGGGGTGGGGAGACGCTGGAAGAGCTGCACGAGGAGGTTGAGGATCTTGATGCGAAAGTCGAGCGTGGGGACGACGCCGATGGTCGACTCGAGGACGTAGGTGAGGAGAGCTGCGTCCTGGGTGACGTTGAAGACCTCCTCGATGACGTCGAGGCGCCTCGTCTCTAGTGCGATGCCGAGCGCCTGCTTGTACTCCTTGTCGGCGATGCAGCGCGAGAACATTTGGTCGACGATCGTCTTGAGGCGGGCGTCGAGGGTGGAGTCGGCGGCGGCGGTGGCCTGGATGTACTGGTCGATGGCCTTTGAGACGACAGTGTCGACGTACTCGTCCTTTTTTTCGACGTCAAAGAGGGGCCCTGCGCCGAGGGCGAAGCTGAGCGCCTCATCGAACTCGCCGAGGTGGAAGTAGACCTTGGAGGCGACGAGCGCCGCCAGCTGTCGATCCGCAAAACCCTCTGTCTCGTATAGGACCTCGCTGCGGTGGTTGAAAGGGCGAAAGGTGGAGCGGGCGATCATCAGCATGCTGAGATTTTCACGAAGGCAGAGGAAAAGGCGCAATCGTGTGGTCCGACTTACACCTTTGAGACGGAGTCTGCAATTTCAGCCCAGAATTGGTCTACGAGCGAGTCGAGCCGCTTCAGGGCGTATGACTGGAGCTCCTGCTCCTGCTCGTCGAGCAGAGCGACGATGCCGGCCGCGGATGTGACTGGCGCGACCATTGCTTGGGTTGTGTGTCGCCTCGCGAGACGAATGACGGACTGTGGAAAGGGGCGAGTTTCCGACGAGGGGCAAGGTGCTTGCTTGTCCGTAAGCTGCGAGAGCGAGGCAAGCGCAAGAGCTAGGAGCTATCGGCAGAGGGCGACGTGGAAAGATGCGACTCGTGTGCGGTATTGGTGATGAGCGCAGTGGTGGTGGTAAAGGAGGGAGAACGTAGTGTGGAGGGAAGGAGACCGTGGAGGGGAAGGGGAGCGGAAGGATGCGCGGTTGACGAGCTGAGCTGGAGTGATGTGGCCTGTGGCCTGCCTCCAGAGAGGAGCGAGGGGGGCCGCGACAGCTGTGCCTTTGCTCACCCGCGCCGCTGTGATCGAGCCCCGGTGGCAGGTGCTGCAGCCTCGGCGCGGCTCCGACAAAGTCGCGAATCGCGGGTGGAGGCGAGCTCAAAGAAAAAGTTGGCCTGCTTTTGACCGGAGGCGCAACGGGGTTCAGCTGGTGGCCCTGCCTTCGCTGCCCTGCCTTCGCTGCCCTGCCCTGCCCTCTCACCATCCATCCTCTTCCTCTACTTGACGACGATCGGTCGATTAACTCAACCTTCAGCCAGACAGCCAGAAAGCCACACCATGTCGGATCCCTTCCGCGGTGGCGCTCCGCCCAACGGGGGCTCCTCTCTCCGAGGCGGCGCTCCCTCGCTCCGCGGTCGACCTCGTCCCGCCGGAGCATCCGCCGGAGCATCCGCCGGCGTGACACCCTCGCCCTCGCCCTCTCCAGCCGCACCCGGCATGCTCCGACCCCGTGGCATGGTATCCCTCCGCGGTGCACCCTCTCTACGCGGCAATCCCGCTGCAGCAGCATCCGTCGGCGGTCCCTCGCGCCTCGCCTCGGCCTCGTCGAGCAGCACAAGAGCCAGCATGGTCCCCTCTCGTAGCTCCTACGCCGCCCCTCCGCCCGCACCTACAGCTGGCGCCACCGCAGCAGCAGGGCATCGTCTCCAGTTCCGACCGGTCATGCCGCAGCGGAGGAAACCCGTCGAGGTACAAGTCAAGGCTGAAGCTCCATCCGACGGCCTCGCCGCTGCCGTATCAGCCTCTGGCGGACGAGGGCGCGGTCGGGGCAGAGGCAGAGGTCGCGGTGGGCCCCGGCCCATAGTGGAGATGACCGCCTCGGGACCCTTTGCGATGGGTCCGTCGGCCGCACGTCCCGGTTCGCGCTCCATGCGCACCACAATCGGACCGGGCGGATCGAATCTCGCCTCGTCCAAATCCGACCTGCACGCCGACGCGCTCGCCTCCGACCCGGCGCGCTCCGCCTATCGCAACCCGGACAAGCTCAAGGACGCAGAGCAGTACTCTGATCCGGAAGACGAAGGGGTCGAGATCATCGACATCGACCAGGTCCACGAACTCGACGAGCTGGCCCCGCGCGCCCTGCCGCGCATGGCGGAAAAGGCTAGCAAGAAGAAGAAACAGGCCGCAGAGAAGCGAAGGGAACGCTTTGAAGGGCGCGGCGTCAAGGTCGAGTCCTCTGCTGCGGGCGCGGATGGCGATGTAGTCATCAAACCTGAACCGACCGATGAAGACGACGTAGCGATGCAGGCCCACGACGACGACAAGACACGCGCCACCACCGTCTCGAGCGGCAACGCTACGCCACAACCCGACACCCACCTCGACTCTTCCGACGACGACGAACAGGACGGCAAGAACAACGCCGACGCCCTCGATCTCAGCGAGAGCGAGGAAGAGGAACTGATGGACGACCTAGTGGACGACTTTGTCTTTGACCCGACGGAGGACGTGACGTTGGATAACAGGCTATACATGTTCCAGTTCCCGCAGCTCTTCCCGCAATTTGCTCCGGCGCAGAATGACGACAACGACGACGACGTGGCAAAAGACGAAGGACCCTCTGCTTCCGACGAAGAGGGAGAAAAGATGACGGCTCCACAGTCGATCTTGAAGAAGAGGACGGTGGCTTTCGCAGAAGGGACGGTGGGCGGTTCAGGGCAGGCTGGATCTACGCCTAAATCGGAAGGAGGAGGACGAGGGGAGGACGTCAAGGTGAAATCTGAAGGAGATGGTGAAGACGAAAAGGTAGAGGGACAAGTGGGGAGGTTAGACGTCTACAAGGACGGACGAGTCTTTTTCCGCTTTGGTGACTTGGTCATGGAGGTAAGTCTACCTTCTCTCTCCTTCCGTCCCATTCCTCCTTTCTATTCTCACACTCAACTCCTTCCACTATCATCATCCTTCCTCCCTCGTGCATCGTAACAGGTAACGGGCGGATCTCAACCTACGTTTCTACAACAACTGATGTTATTGGACAGTACGTCGGGCCACGCAACAACGATGGGAGAGATCCATCGAAAGTTTATCGTCACGCCGGAACTTGACTGTATGTTGGAGGATTTCGCCAGATTCGACGCAGAGAGGAGGATAGAGAATGAGAAAAAGAAAAGAGAGCAAGAGGAGAAACTCGAAAAGGAACGGAATAGGTTTGGTGGCTTTGGTATTGGAGGTGTCGGAGCGAGGAGGTTAGAATAGTTTCCCTCCTTAAGCCATGTTCTTTGCAATATGACAGCCTAGTGTGCCATTCTTCACAATACATCGTTCGTAACGTTTGCTTTTTATCTCTACACATATAATCTTCTCGTCATCTTACATATCAAAGAGAAAGAGAGAAAGAAAGAAACGCGGATAACGACCTACTTCGACTCTTCATCGCTATCCTCATCGCTATCCTCCTGACTTTCCAAGACGTACCTCACTACATCCTCAGCAGCCTTGCGCAATGCCAGTGCCTTTTCACCTCCATTTACAACTGTATTCCGTCTTGAAACGGGTGAACGCCACCATGAAACGATACTTTCGTCCGAAATGATATCGTCGTTGTAGAATTTCTTGAGGAGTGGTATGAAGAGCGTGTAGTATGCTGGAGAGGTGGCGCAGAAACGCTGAGAGCATTGAAAGATGAAGAAGCGGGTCGGAAAGGTCAGTCGGAGCAGATGAAAGACATGAGAAAACGGGGGAAGAGGAAAGGGAGGAGGGGGGCAACAAGAATGGGGGGTTGGAAAAGGATGAGGACGCACCTGTACGACAGCCAGCGCATCGACTTCATCGTCTCCCGCCACGCTCCTAATCAGTCCACCCCACCTATCCAGCGTCTTGACCGTCTCCTTTGGCTTCTCGGCATCGCACTTGCTCAGCACGAACGGAATCACCGTACTCCTCACCTCGGTGAGGGGGACGTTGCTCGCCATCCTCAGCGTCTTTAGTTCGATGGCGGCATTGTCGACCGTATGTCCCTCCTCAAACGCCCTCTCAAGCGACGCCTGCGCCTCGGCCTTGAAGTCCGCCAGCCGTTCGGCCGCTGCCGCCTTTTCGGCCGTCGTCGTACCCTGCGACAATGTCAACATCCCACTACCCACCAGGTCTTGACCGTCCTCAGAGTCGAAATCGGACGCAGCGGACGAGAGCGATCCGCCGTCCGCCTCGTCGTCGTCGTCGTCCGTGGATGAGTCGAGACCCGCGACGTTCACCGAAGAGACGTCCGAGAGCGCATCGCTAAAGTCGACCTCCTCCAGCGACGCCCCCAGACGCATGACGCGCGCGTTTTGCGCCGCCTCGATCTCGTCAGGCTCGTCGTCCGAGTTCTCCTCGTCCTCCTCGTCCGACCCTGTAGCAGGATCGCGGTAGCGCTCTCCCAGTGCGGGCCAGAGGTAGCCGACCGCCTGGCTCCCGAGTGCCGGCGAGTAGGCGTCACGGTTCAACGACGCAGCCGGGTTCCGTCGCGCCGCCTCGTCGTCGTCGAGCTCGTCCTCGGTGTCGTCCTCATCCTCGTCATCGGCGCCGTACCGCTTCGCACCCACGCGGGCGTACGGCTTCAGCTCGACATTGGATCCGACGACGCAGCCCGGCGCGACGATCGTGCCGCGTCCGAGCTTGACGCCGTCAAGGATGCGCGCCCCCTCGCCGACGATGGCACGCTCGACGACGCACCCTTCGCCGATCTGCGCTCCCGCCCAGATGTAGGATCCCACCACGGTCGAGCGCGCGCCAACCTGGACGCGCGGCCCGATGATCGACTGCTCGACGCATGCGCGGTCGCCGATCTGCGACTGCGAGCCCAGCAGCGAGGCGGGCCCGAAGGTGCAGGTGCGGCTGAGAACCACATCCTTGCCGACGTAGCGCAGGCCAGCGCGCGGGCTGTAGCGCTCGCCGCCCGGAAGGTAACCGCTAGGCGCGAGCGGGTGGGTCCACTTTGCGAGGATGTCGCGGCTGATGGCGTCGTAGGCGGCCGGCGACTTGACGCGGGCGGCATAGCCGCGACCGTAGGTCGACGTCCCGATCACCGCCGGGTTGGCCGACGACGAGGCGAATGCTCCGGAGCCGGGCGGGCCTGTGGGTGCGACGTGGACGTAGATCTTGGAGTCGAGCAGGTCCGAGGTGAGGATGCCGAGGACAAAGTCGCGGCGCAGCGTCTGGTAGTCGAAGTTTTCCGAAAAAAGCGGGGGCACGTCGACACTGCAGATGTCGATGCCGCAGTCGACGAGGTCGTTGCGCACGTCGATCTCTGCACCGTTTGAGCCGCCGCTAAGAGTGGCGGGTGCATCGCTGTCGAAGAGCTCCAGCGGGAGGGCAGCCGACTTGAGCATGGGGACGGCGCGTACGGGAGCGTAGTGGAGGAGCTGGGATGTGGTGGGTTCGAGGAAGAAGAGCGAGAGGTCTCCGGGCGGCCTGGTCCTGCTGTGCTTGCCGACGGGCATTGTGCAGATGGTCATGATGGCGTCCTTCTCGCGCTTGCGGCGCTGCTTGTGTGCGTGTACGACGGAGGCGATGTCCATGTTTGCGACCGAGTCGCTGTGTAAGAGGACAAAGTCGGAGCGGATGATCTGCTTTGTGTCGAGTTCGCGGAGCATGTCTCCGATGGACTGTGCGTCTGGGGTGGCGATGACGGTGAGCTTGGGTGCGGCGAGCTTGTTAGCGGAGATATGTCGCTTGATCTGGTCTGCATGATTGGAGGCGAGGATGAAAATTTCCTCTACGCCTGCGAGAGCGAGGTTCTCGAGCGTCCAGTCGAGGAGGGCGACGTTGCAGACGGGGAGGAGGCAGGCGGGGCGGTCGGTGGTAAGGGGGGCGAGGCGCTTGGAGAAGGCATCGGCGAGGATGACGGCCTGGAGGCGCTCCTGCTGGAGTTCCTCGTGATTGGCTGCGCCTGCGCCTGCGCCCTTGTTTGCGCCGGAGCCCTTTTTGGACTGGTGGTGGTGGTGGTGGTGCTGCTGCTGCTGCTGCTGCTTTGGCGGCATGGCGTGAGTAGGATAGCAGCGTCGAGGTTGAGGGTGGAGAGTAGGGAAGGTGGGGGGAAGGGGCCACGCTCGTCTTTGCGCCTCTCTCTTTTGGCTCGAGCTGCGCACGTGATCTCCACTTTGGGATTTTCTGTTGGATTTTCTCGCCTTTTTTTTCTTTTTTTTGTGGGATGGCCATGGCGCGGAACGAGGCCGGACGCGAGGCGGCAAGGAAGCTCAAACGCAGCTGCGCCGCCGTAGCTGCTGAGGCGGAGAGCCTAATAGGCGCTCGTGCCCTCCACCACCGGCTCAGCTCACCCTTTGCTTCGGCACCCTTCCGACCTCTCCTCCATCATCCCGCCCCATCCACGCAAGCCTCCTTCCCTCCCTTGCTTCCTTCCCTGCCCCTCGCTCTCGTCGTCACCGCCATCCCACACCGGCGATGGCAAAGACACGAGCAAGCGCCCTCCCTGCCGCCTCGCCCGCCCCCATGAGCGCCATCGCGGCTCGCAAGGCCAGGGCTGCCGCACAAGAGGCCCGCTCGCATAGCATCACCAACGCCAACGCCAGAAGCAGCGGCACAGCCACTCAATCCAACAGCACCAGCCCATCTGCCCGCGTCACTCGCTCAAGGTGCGACTCCAACCCAGCCACAGCCACAGCAACCACCACCACTACACCAGCAAAGGCTACACCGAGGTCACAAAGGGCAAAGGCCCGGCCTACCCCGGCCAGCGCCACCAGAAAGGCCACCTCAGCCGCTGCAGCCGCTACACCCACACGCACCTCTGCTCCCATCAGGCGTGCCTCTGCCGCCGCCTCGACATCCGCCGAACCCGTCCTCGCCTCGCTCGAAAAGATGTTCTACTCCGGCAAGGAACCTCACGTCGTCATCCCCCTCTCTTCCACTCCCTCGTCCCACCTCACCCCAACCGCTAAGCCCACACCGCAACAGAACTCCGCCAGCAAGGCGCCCGCCGACGTCGCCGTGAGGTCCTCCACCCGATCAAAGCCCTCTCCCAGGACCCCCAAGATCACTGCCGTCACAGTCACCACGACTTCCAAGACACCCCGCAGCACCACCGCAAGGTCTACCCAAGCCCTCACCTCGTCCGCCAGGAAACGCAAAGCCAGGGCCGCAGCCGACGACGACGACGACGACGACGATCAGGACGTGCAGCAGAAGGAGGCTGTCGGCAAGATAATCTCGCGCCTTCGCCGCGGCGCCGGCGACGACGACTACGAAGACGACGCCGCGCGCAAGGCGGAGCGACGCGCGCAAAAGTCCAACAAGCGACGCAAGAGCAGCAAGGCGTCTGCCTCCGCGTCCGAACCAGAGAGGCCCAAGTCGAGACAGCAGTGGCTCTCGCCCGACCTGACTGCCCTCGGAAAGGGCGCCTCGAGGTACTTAGCCAGCCCGAGCAGCGGCAGCACCAACGCCAAAGTTAAGGGCAAGGGTAAGGCCAACGGTCGAGCAAATGGTGCGGCCACCCACCACGATGAGGAGGACGAGCAGGACGAGGGCGAGATGGAGGTCGACTCGGAGGATGGCGCCGTGACCGAGGAGGAGGTGCGCAAGCCGAGGAAAGCCAAGGTCAAGGCGAAAGCCGAGGTCTCGGCAAGGTCGAGGTCGAGGCAGAGGCAGCAGCGCAAAGTCCAGCAGGAGGCGGCCGAGGACGAATCCGGCTTCCTGGCCTTTGATGTCGGCATGGAGAGCGACGGCGTCGAGGATGAGGACGAGGTCGCAAGCGAGGACGACGACGAGGAAATAGAGGAGCGCAGCTCCGACCTCGATGCAGAGAGAGACGACCTCGTCTCGCTTACCAAGCTTGTCGGCACGGGCGACAAGCAGGCGCTCTACATGAGCTCGGTCGGTGACGAGACGGCCTCCGGCATCGCCACGCCCGTGCTGGGCCAGACGATCGCCGGGCTTATGGACGCCAGGACTACCGCCAGTCTCGCCGCCACAAAGAAGCCGACCATCCCCTACAGCAGGTTCAGCCCCGTCACGGGCGGTGCCGAAACCAACTACATGGTCGACATGATCGACGAGCGACCCGAGGCCGTCGCCTTCGGCCTCAACGTGGGCGAAAGCCTCACCTTTGTCGGCATCGCCAAGGTCGTCGTCCTCAAGGGCAAGCTGCGCGTCGGTGCGGCGACACTCTCCGCGTCCAGCGTCGGCGGCACCTCGTCGATCGAGGTCTTTGCGCCCATCGGCTATCCCGTCCCCGCGCTTGAGGCCGTCGGCCCCAGCGACGACGGCCAGGACCAGGTTGCCGCCCTCGACGAGGGTCTTGACGGCAATGCCTACTCGATTATCGTCAGGATCGAGGAGCTGCGACATGGGATCAAGAGCATCGGCCGGGCCTGCCCGATCGCCGGCCAGGACCCCTTCGCGCTGCCCAGCAGGGTCAAGGTGGCTGAGTTCCCTCGCACCTCGACCTTCCAGATGCTGCTGGCCCCGGCGCAGGAAGAGTCAGCGGCCGCCGCCGGCGCCTCTTCCACCTGGTCGACCACCGCCAACGCAACGCTCACGGCGCTCGAGGTGCCCGCCAACTGGATCTCGGCCTTTGAGATGCTCGCCAACGAGGTGACCTCGTCCAACTCGGACCTCGACGACCCCGTGGTGGCGATGGTCCGTGGCGCCAAGAAGGTCGGCAAGTCGACGTTTGTCAAGATGGCCGTCAACGAGCTGCTGGCTGCCTCGGGCGGTGCGGAGGGAGCCAAGGTGGCGATGCTGGACCTCGACCTAGGCCAGTCCGAGTTCGGTCCGCCGGGCTCGGTCGTGCTCAACATTTTCCAGCGTGGCGACTTGGCATACGGACCCGGCTGGTGTCTGCCGCGCGTCGCCACCCGCTCGCACTTTGTCGGCGACGCCAGCCCCAAGGACGACCCGGCCAGCTACGTCCAGGCGGTCGAGGAGATCGTCGGATGGTTCAGGGCCGAGGCGCAGCGCGACTCCAAGACGGGCAAACTGACGCCGCTGATCGTCAACACGCAGGGATGGGTCAAGGGTCTGGGCGCCGACCTGGGCGTACGCATCGAGGCGATCCTCTTGCCTTCGCACGTCTATGAGATCGTCGCTCCGCTCGAGGGCCGTCCAGCGCTGTCGCAGACCTACCGCGGTGAGGCGTACCTCGACCACCATGGTGGCATTGCTGCCCAGGGACCCAGCGTCACCGTGCTCTCTGGTGCCGCATCGGCCTTTACGGCCGTGACGAGCGGCAACGGTCTGGCGACGACGATGGCAAGCACAGGCAGCAACATGATAACGTCCTCCAACACCCGCCTCTCTGCTGCCGACGTCCGCACGATGAGCGTCGTCTCGTGGTTCCACGCAACCGAGCTGGCCGGCAGCGCCAACGGGTCCCAGGAACGCACGAAATGGGACTTTAGCCGGCCCGTACTGGCGGCCGAGCCGCTGGTGATTGACGTGGCGACGGGCTTGAAGGGTGGCCTGCACGTCTTGCCCTTTGGATCGTCGGTGCCAGACAATCTCAAGCTCAACGCGCTCAATGGAAGCATCGTCTCGATCGTCTCTGTACCGCTGCCACCGTCTCAGCCCGCCTTCGCCGAAGCAGAGGACGAAGCGGGAGCGGGCCGAGCCTCGGCGTGGCAGCGTGCCTTCCGCCACCCGCGCCCTTCTCCCTCGACGGGCGCCGTCTCGCTTGGCCTCGCCCTGATCCGCTCCGTCGACCCGACGTCGGGGACCGTCCACTTGCTCACGCCCCTTCCGACCTCTTCGCTCACCGTCGCAGCCGACCGCGGCCTGGCGCTGATCAAGGGCGCTATCGACCTGCCCGTCTGGCTCTCGCTCGACTTTGAGGCGGTTCAACAGGCGAAAGAGGGGACGCTCGACAATGAAGGAACCTTGGCTGGCGTCGAGAAGGAAAACGTGCCGTTCTTGGAGTGGCCGAGGGAGGAGGTGTCGCAAGGTGTGGTAGGGACGAAGAAGAGGAAGGTGAGGAAGAACCTGATGAGGAGGGTGCAGATGTAGGGCCGAGGTGGGCCCGTATAATCCATACGAGACGGAAGGAGGAAGGTGGAGGAAGATAGCCTGCTTGTATCACTCGGCATATGCATCACATGCCATCCTCCTCGACAAGATGAGGATTTCGCTTTTTTAAAGCGTCCCGCACACACGCACGCGGCCCTCGCCCTTGACACCCACATACGCACATCGCCGACACACACACACACACACGTCATTGCAATGCACTAATGAGGGCGGACTATTCGCAGCCAGACGCAGACCGCGACGAGATCACGAAGAGCCTTTTTTTGAAAATCCTTCCATGTCATGAAGCGTGCTACATGCGACGTCAAGGGTTTGGATCACGTGCCGCGCGCGGGCGTGGGCGTCTGGGCGGGCTCATCCACCGCCAGCGCAGCCTCTCCTTCCGTCTCTCCTCCATCATCTCCCCCTTTTTTGCCTCTGTAGCGCACCGCAAGTCGCTTTTGCCCTCCCGATTCCCACCCTTGTGGCCTCGCCGCTTTGGGCCTCTCTCTCTGCGCTCGTCCGGCCCCTACGGCGGGCCGGGAGCCTTCGAGTCCGGGCCTTGAGCCCTCCCTCCCGCAATCCTATGTCTCATGCTCTGTTGTCTGCTCTTGCCTGCCTCTGCCGCGCGGTGTGTCGACCAGCTGGGAAGGATGTTGCTCCCTTTGATTCAAATCAGGGCGACGCTCTCGTCGCTCACTTATTCGACTGCCATACGACATTATGCGATACGTCGGCTGCATATCCACCTCCACTGGCTCCTGCGAGGGTGACGGTGTTCTTTCCAGCTGCCAAGCTGACCTTTACTGCTGTATCTTGAAGATGGCCACTGGTACTTCCACCTGTAGGGTAGGTGATTTCTACCGCTGGACGATTTGTGACTTGGATGGTACCCTTCCTCCAAGCGGGATAACTATCACCGTTGACGTAGTACACGCTAACCCACAC
This sequence comes from Thecaphora thlaspeos, assembly GCA_900291925.1. Lineage (NCBI taxonomy): Eukaryota > Fungi > Basidiomycota > Ustilaginomycetes > Urocystidales > Glomosporiaceae > Thecaphora > Thecaphora thlaspeos. The sequence goes on along the minus strand of UWYS01000014.1, from coordinate 460,400 downwards.
GTCACCGGCACTGCCGTCGGGCGTTTGAACGTCGGACAGCGTTACCGTCCCTCCTCCACCTAGATAGGTCTGGATCTTGCCAGAAGGACATACCGAACAGGTCGTTGTTACCGTCTTGCTGTTGTTCCCGCCGATCTTACCGGCGCTCAGCGAGTAGGTGGTACTAGCTGGCGAAGTGTAAGTTCCATCTTGAATGTTGACCTTCCACAGCGGTCGGTAATCCAATACGTTGTCTTTGAAAGGTTGCCAGCCGTATCGAGAAAGACTCAGGTCCGTCTCGTACCACCTATCACCGATGTACACCTCCGTACCTGCGAGACTGATCTCAAAAGGTGTTTTGACTGTTGTATGTATTGAGATCTTCCGGTGCGATGGCGTTGGATTTCGTCCATGGTCCCGACATGGACGTCGCGGTGTAGCGGTAGTTGGGATTGGGTCGCCAGCCACTCTGTCCGGAGAGGATCATGTTGTAGACGTTGTTCTTCTTAAACACGCCGAAACCTTCCAGACGACCTGGGATGGTGGCGACTCGCTTGACGAGTGTCGTGTAGTCCGGTCCCATGGTCGCCACGGCGGTTTCTTGGTTGTCGTTCGTGGCGAAGATCAGGTAGCCCGTTTCTGCAGATTTGTCGCAAGTGATGCGCAGCCAAGGGGATTCCGAGAGAGGCGTGTTCGTCAGGTTGGTGGTTGTGGTCATCGTTCCAAGGCAGCATTGGGTGTCCTCGGCGCCACCACACTCACTGTCATCGTCAACGTAGACATTCATATCCCTACTCTCGAGACCGAGCGGGATAAAGACCGAGCTACAGTCGTACGGTTCGGTCACGACGCTAGCCGTGCACACGCCTACCTGCGCCTTGCTGTAGTTGCTGCTATCGGCGTGGAACCAGAGCACGTACCTGCCCGTCGCGTCGTTCTTGATGATCTTGGGACGCTCGCCCACCTGGAAGGGCAGACCAGACGTCGCCTGGACGATGAGACCAAGAAGCGTGAGTGCGGGGGCGGGATTCCACGCTTAGCGCGGTAATCTCTTCGGGACCCCGAGGGAAAGGCCTCCATACAGTAGACGCCAACAAAGGAAGCGGCACAGTACTTAATGCTCTGTGAGGCTACAGTAGTGAGCTCGACGTGGATTGCTACAGTATGCAGGGGGAAGGCGCTAGATCGGGTCGATGAACCGGCATGATAAGGTTCAGTGGCAGCAATGGTATGTAGTGACGACGATGGCGGCGGCCAGTGCTGGATCGTCCCAAGGAGATTGCTGGACAAGCGAGAGCAAGGTGAAGGGTGTTCGGAGACCTTTTCTCCGGCCCGCCGTCTTGGACGCAAGCTCTGTCGTCTAGGTCATGCACAGCAGCTCGCTCCCGTCGCCGGCGCTGCCTTTTTGCGGGGAAGACAACGGACATGGGGTGACGATGACGACGAAAACGCATCCCTGAACCGGCGTCAGGCGTCAGTCGACGTGCTTCTCACTTGTGTGCAAGGTCACATATGCTCTCACCCCTTAGACTTACCGAAAGACACGGCCCTGCCAAACGACCATTCATGATTGTTGAGAAACGTCTTGGTACTTGCAGCACGACCTCCTCCGCCCTTTTGACGGTCCAGCGTAATTGTAGCAGGGGGTCCGTGTCCTGCTCTTTGAGACGATTTAGGAGCCACAGAGATTTGATAGGTGATGATCGCTGCTCTAGAGTGGTGTTCCTGCTGCTCCGCCTCCAAGCAAGCGAGAACGGCCCGCCGATCAACAAGGCGGTGGTCTCCTCGCCCAATCCAGCCGGATCGAAGTTAGGGTTACTGTAGATCGCTTCAGCCAATAGACTATATATGTCTCCTTCAAGGAGGTCATAGTCGGCTGGAAACCTATGTCAGCTGTACGATCCTTTGCCGTCAAGCGAAGCTTGCGAGAAGAGACAAGGGAGATGCCCTATACTCGACCATGCGGTACCCGCCAGCCGCGTGCTCGCAGTAATACTGTAGTAGCTCCCTCGGCGCCGACGGACGTCAGGAGTGAGCGGATATGGCAGCGACCTGCGCGGAGAGGAGCAGCACTTGCTGAGCAGGAAGGGCTTGTCTTGAGGCCGTCATCGCACCTGGCCGCTACGTACCTACAGTAACGCTTTGAACTACTTCCAAGCCAGGAATCGTTGGCCGCCGATCTCGAACGCGTCTCTGCAACAGCTCTCAGGCTGTCGAAAGTTGTGCAGCATGGCTCGCCGTCGTTAATCTGATGCATCGCCTCGCCCTCTAGTAAGCACTGTATCCAATGATGGACGCTGTTGCTCAGCGTGGGCCGACATTATGGCGAAGGGACCCCGGCGCCAGCGTGGTGGTCTCCTTCGCTGCTTCCGTCGCTATCCTCTCGTCTCCGTAGCGACGATTTCTACCTTTCTTTGGTCTGCTGCTCCCCATCTTGGCTTGCGGAACGACGGTGAATAACATATCCTCGTCAATGAAGGGGTCGAATTTGGACCCATGGCGAAGCGCTCAACGCCGTCCAGACTTTCTGGAGGAGCCTGGCGTGGTTAAGCGGGGCTGGCCATCATCCGGTTTCCTGATTGGCCGGATCTTGTGTGAGCATTTCGGTCAGTAAACGGGACGGTGGAGCAGCAGAACGAGCTGATGACATATGCAAGCCTGGCTGCGGCAGCTTGCTGCGCCACCGAGGTGGTTGGAGCACGTCATTTATGGTGGTGGATGTCGGGTGGTCGTCCGAGTGAGCCTGCGGCTGAGTCGGAAAGAGGCCGATCCGTGAGCTCGGGCAAGAAAACCCCGATGTTGAGCCGTCGTGAAATCGGGGCCAGGCGTTTCTCGGAGCCGCTGGCTTGCGGCGTTGCAACCGTCGAGCTGTGATTGGACCGACCGCGGGCCAGGCGTGCGCTGTGGCAGGTAACAAAGCAAGGCGGTTAGAATTTCGTCGCCTGGTTTGGCTGGCTCGGTTTTCTTGCCTCGCGCGCCTGGGCGAGAAAGGTAATCAGCAGCGGTGTCGCCCCTCCGGAAAGCGGGCGGGGCGGGGCGGGGCGGCCCGGCTGGCTGGCTGGCTGGCTGGCTGGCTTGCGAGCGAGAGCGCACGATCATCAGCAGCAGCTCGACGAGGGAGAGAGCCGTCGTCGTCCAGACGTTCGACACACCTTTCACTTCTTCCTCTCCTTTGTCCATTCCGCCCCTCCGCCCCTCCGCCCTTCCATCTCTCCCTATCACCCTTCACCCACCGGCCTTCTCGACCCCGCCTTGTCTTGCGCCGATTGCGACCGCTACCTGCTGAGCCCAGCTCGTACCACGCTTCGGCCGGCTCGCCACCTACCACGCAGCAAGAGCCAGCAGCAACACATCGTCTCTCGCCGGCCAGGCTCCCATCTCCCAAGGCGCTCCCTCCCACCATCTTCACTTGACCGCCGCCGAACGACTGCTCCACAGCAACCATGCTCCGCTCGCTCGCTACTTCTACGTCGGCCGCAAGGCTCGGTTCCTCGACCACCGCCTCCAAGGCCGTCGGCAGCCGTGTCGCCACCTTTGCCACCTCTGCCGTCGCTCGTCAGGCCACACCCGCCCCCGCACTACCCAAGATGGTCAAGCTCACCATCAACGGAAAGGAAATCGAGGTCGAGCAGGGGTAAGTCTCGCCCACTGCGGCCCACCCCTGATAGCGCTATCTTCGGGCGCTTGGGAGTCTTCCGCCGGCCGCCTTCGTTGGGGGGCTAGGCGGCAAGACACAGCACCGGCCTGCCGCATTGGCACCGACCTGTCTCTGTAGCATCCTGCTTCCATCGAAGAAGGCCCGCTGCCCTTGGTGCTGTCGGCTTCAGCTGCGTACCTTGAACCCCGCGAGCTGACCCGGATTCTCGCCTCTGACCCCATCTCTTACTTCTAACCTCGCGCCTATACAGAACCGCGCTGATTCAGGCCTGTGAGAAGGCCGGCGCGCAGATCCCGCGTTTCTGCTACCACGAGCGGCTGATAGTGGCGGGCAACTGTCGTATGTGCCTTGTCGAGAGCAAGGGCGCGCCCAAGCCACTCGCCTCGTGCGCCTTCCCTGCGCTGCCCGGACAGCAGATCTTCACCGACACCCCGCTGGTGGCCAAGGCGCGCGAGAACGTTATGGAGTTCCTGCTGGCGAACCACCCGCTCGACTGCCCCATCTGCGATTGGGGTGGCGAGTGCGACCTGCAGGACCAGTCGATGCGCTACGGCTCCGACCGATCGCGCTACCACGAGATCAAGGGCAAGCGCGCCGTCGAGGATAAGAACCTCGGACCGCTGGTCAAGACGACCATGACGCGATGCATCCAGTGCACCCGCTGCGTTCGCTACGCCAACGACATTGCCGGCGTTCAGGACATGGGCACCACTGGCCGTGGCAACGACCTCCAGATCGGCATGTACGTTGAGAAGGTGATGAACTCGGAGATGTCGGGCAACATCATCGACCTCTGCCCCGTTGGCGCGCTCACCTCGAAGCCGTACGCCTTTCACGCGCGCCCCTGGGAGCTCAAGAAGACCGAGTCGGTCGACGTGCTCGACGCCGTCGGCTCCAACATCCGCGTCGACTCGCGCGGCGTTCAGGTGATGCGCATCCTGCCGCGCACCAATGACGACGTCAATGAAGAGTGGATCAACGACAAGACGCGCTTCGCCGCCGACGGTCTCAAGTACCAGCGCCTCACGACGCCGCTGATCAAGCAGGGCGACCGCTTCGTCCCCGCCTCGTGGCCCGAGGCGCTCGTCACCATCGCCGAAGGCCTCGCGCAGAGCGGCGCTCAGGGCGACGAGATCATGGCGGTGGCCGGCGCTCTTGCCGACGCCGAGTCGATGGTCCTGCTCAAGGACCTTGTCAACCGCCTCGGATCGGAGAACCTTGCCACCGACCAGCTCAACGGCGACAAAGCCCCCATCCATGGCGCCGACTTCCGCTCCAATTACACCTTCAACACGACGATCCCCGGCATCGAGGAGGCCGACGCCCTCCTGCTGGTCGGCACCAACCCGCGACACGAGGCGGCCATCGTCAACACCCGCATCCGCAAGGCCTACCTCCACAACAACCTCGACGTTGGCCTGATCGGCGAGAAGGTCGACCTCACCTACGATTACAACCACATCGGCACGGACGCCAAGGCGGTCCAGGACCTCGTCGCCGGAAAGGGCGACTTCGCGAAGAAGTTCAAGGAGGCCAAGAAGCCCATGATCGTTGTCGGCTCGGCCGTAATGGAGCACGCCGACGGCAAGGCGATTGTCGGACAGCTCGCCGAGCTGGTCAAGGCCAACAAGGGCAAGCTGCTCAACGACGAATGGAACGGCTACAACGTGCTCCAGCGACAGGCCTCGCGCACCGCAGTGCTCGACATTGGCTTCACGCCGTCTCCCGCTGCGTCCAAGACGACGCCCAAGTTCATTTACCTGCTCAACGCCGACGACATTGCGCCCGAAAGCATCCCGCGCGATGCGTTTGTCGTCTACCAGGGCCACCACGGTGACGTCGGGGCCCAGTACGCTGACGTCTGCCTGCCGGGCTCGGCGTACACCGAGAAGTCGACGACCTACGTCAACACCGAGGGGCGCACGCAGGTGACACGGTCCGCCCTCCCGCCGCCGGGAGCGTCGCGCGAGGACTGGAAGATCATCCGGGCGCTCTCGGAGGTGGTGGGCTCGCCTCTGCCGTACGACGACGTGCTGGACGTGCGCGACCGGATGTTTGAGGTTTCGCCGACGCTGGTGCGATACGACGTGGCAGAGCCATCAACGGCATCGGCGCCGCTGGCGGTCGAGGCTCTGGCGCAGCTGGCCAAGTCTTCGGTTTCCGGTACACCACTGCTGCGACCCATTCAGAACTTCTACCAGACGGACCCGGTCTCGCGGGCGTCGCCGACGATGGCCAAGTGTGTGGCTGCCTTTGTCGAGGCACATACCGACAGGTCGGACAGCAGGCCTTCTCTCGCGGCCTCCAACTAAGCGACCACTAGACGAGCGCAGATCCTGCCGAGCGGGAGTAGTGACAGCGGCAGGCTCCCTTCTATTCTTGAACATGCAACGTCCCTGTTTCCTTTTGTTTCTGTCTGTTTTCACCTGGTCGACACGACCCTGTTGCAAGCTGCTGTTGCAAATTCAAGAGTTGGGAGTTGAATTCGAGCGTTGGTGTTGCCTGCTGTTCTCTGGCGAGAAAACACATACTGGGATGGACGGAAACAGGGCTGTAGAGCGAATGTCTGCGAAGAGGCTGAGCGATGGTTGCCTTTCTGTTAGGTGAATCAGGACGAGGCCAGGAATAAAACGGCTCAGCGTCTAGTAGTGGCATTTGTCGATGTTGGTGGAAATAAGGGCTTGTAATCGGCTAGGTAGTGTAGGGAGCCCAGTGACTGTAGTTGCTAGGCTTGTACATATGTGCGCGTGACTACAGGTTGCCGGTGACTTTTTGGAGGGAAGTTGGGAAGTGCAGAGGACGGCGACGGACGTAGCTCGTATGGCAGCCGGGCGGACTAACGCGTTTCCCTGGGAAGCTGTGCTCGCTGGGAAGCTGGCAGATTTCTTATCCACCTCCCTTTTCTACCACCATCTCCTCGCCACCATGGCGCACCATCTCTTGTGTTGATGACCACACCAAAAAGGCAACTACATGCAATGCACAACTAGTCCGACTTGCCAAGTCCTCCACAGCCGCCATAGGGGTCACGGAAGATCAGGGGGACGTTGTAGGCCTCAAGACTGCTTGGCCCAGGTAGGGAGGGATCCAGTGCAAGTGAGTTGGTCATTGTGGGTGGCTTGGCGGTCTCAATGGGTGGTGAGCCGCTCTCCCGTGGCCCTGCCGATCATCTGGTCCTTGCAGATGTAGCGGCGGTCGCCTGGCTTGGCAATGGTCTTGAGCGGTGAGGCACTGCGACACTTCTTCTCATTGGCAAGCTCGGCCGCATGATGCCAAGTCTCGGCTGCCTTGAGCAGCTTGCGCCGGACAAGGCTGCCCTTTCTCTCATCTGTGCTGCCCTGCAGTTTGCACAGGAGGTGGTCAAAGGGCAGGGAAGCAGACCGGCACAATCCAAAGCGCCCAGCACTTGTTGCAGAAGTCGAGATCTTCTTTTCTGCCGGCACAACAACCTTTTGCCTCCCAGAGAAGCCCATGATCACGCCCGTCTCGTCCATGTTGTACAGCTGGTCCCGTGCAATGTCATACTCCTTGATGGTGCGGGCGAAGACGTTGTAGAAGGTGGCAAGGTTGACAAGCTTTGCTGCCTCTTTGCGGACGGCTCGGTGGTGTGACGGTAGGACTGTGTGGCGCGGCATGACGGCAGAAGAGCAGTCAAGACCACTTTGGCAACGGTGCAGTCAGAGAGAGGAAATAACAATACAGGAGGAGATGGTGCGCCATGGTGGCGAGGAGATGGTGGTAGAAAAGGGAGGTGGATAAGAAATCTGCCAGCTTCCCAGCGAGCACAGCTTCCCAGGGAGACGCGTTAGTTAGCTTGACCTATGACTACTCCTAGGATACAAACGAATGCGTCACGTGCCAGAAGGCAACGTGGGCATCTGAGGCGGTCGATCACGCTGCGGGTGGTGGCCTTGAACCGCCCGCCGACCTCTTTCTCCTGCATTCTCTCCTCCATCACCTCCTTCCCCCTGCCTCCGGCCGTCACCTGTAGAAACCTGTTTTGTTGCCCGCCCACCTCCCTTCTCGCTCCTGTTGGTGCGCTCGTCCGCCCGCCGTGCGGCGGGCCGGGAGCCTCCGAGCTCAGAGGCCTCACCCTTCTGCCCGCATTTCCCATGAATCTATGCCTGTTGTCCGTGCTGCCGCGCGAGAGACGAGCCTGGGAACCTAAGAATTGGCCTGGCGTTGCTCTCGATATGGACGGACAGTGAGCCTCCCCCACACCACCTGGCGCCAAGACCAAGACCAAGTTCGTCCCCCTTTTCCGCGCCGCTGGCTGCCCCTGCGTGGCTTTTTATTATCGACGTCTCTCGGCTGCAAAGAGCCGGGACCCCTTTCGTGGTCGGCCTTGCCTCAATGCAGGTCGGTGCTGTTGTTGCATGCAGACAGAAGTGACAGCTACGGCAGATGGATAGGTCCAGGCTTGCTACACGTAGCATCGTCGCCGGAAGAGGACGGTCGGGGCGATTGGGGGATGGGAAGATGGACACCTTAACTTCCCACAAACATTCATCATCATCAATATTACGGCCACATCCACGAAGGCCTCCGCTACGCTTCCCCCCACATCTCGAGAGAGTGCAACCTGCTCGACCCAGACCGAGGACAAGGCACCTTGCTTGCTGCCCAGCCTATCCTCGCCTCCTCAGACGTGACTCGACGCTCTCTGCTGCCACCTTTCCTACCCACCACCACCGACACCAATCGCAACGACGGCAGCGCGTTCAGCCACCCCCATCGATATCGTCACGAGCCGAGACTTCGAGTCGCCTGACAGCGTCTGAGCGAACGCCACGCACGCAGGGAGAAGCAGCCCAACAAGGTCGATCACGCCCCAAGCACGCCTAGCTGAACCCTTTGGTGGCCCAGCGCCCGTTCGGAAGCGCCGCTGCCGTCGCCGGACGGGTCAGATCAACTGCAGGAAGCGAACCTAATAGCGCCACCGTCTCGATCTCACCCTGCTGGTGGTTAGCGATACCTCTTCGGAAGACGTTCCGATCTCGAGCGGCTCGGCCCGACATCCTTCAGGAGCGCCCAGCCCGCTCTCCGACCAGTGACCTTCGCAGACGCAACTTTCTCCTGCCTTCACTTAGACCGCACCTGATAGCATACCAACGGACAGCACGGGCGCAAGACAGCTAGCAGCATGACTCCGTCTCCTTCTGCACAAGGAGGCTTTTCGCCCATCCTAGGCCCTAGGCATACGGCCAAGGACAAGGACAGAGAAAAGGAGCGTGCAGATAGCAACAGTAGTGGCAAGGTGGGCAAGATGCGCGCCGCCCTGCATCTAGGCTCTGTCGTCGACGACTGGGTACGTGCTCTCCTCCCGTCTCCCCTCCCCTTTCTAGCTCGCCGTCCCAGCGCTGAGCCATGGCTGTGCCCACTCTCCGTATCTGGCTTCTCGCCTCCTTCTACAGCCGATGTACTCGGCCAACGGGGAAGACTATATCATCGGCGATACAATTGGTAAGTGGCGTTCTGCCGGCGCTCGTCTTAACTTCGAACCGCCGTCTGCGTCCAGAAGCTCATCCCTGGCGCCCGCCCCTATCATCATCTGTCCCTCTCCCCCTTCCTCCGCACTCCACCCTGACAGGTTTTGGCGCCTCGTCGGTCGTACACCAGGGCGTCTTCAAGCCGCTCGACAAGGCGTGCGCCATCAAAGTCATCGACCTCGAGGCGTACGGCCGCGACACTGAGGAGCTGAGACGAGAGACGCAGCTCATGTCGCTCTCCAAGCACCCCAATGTCCTCCGCGTCCGCGGCTGCTGGGTGAAAGACACGAAGCTTCATATCGCCAGCCGCCTGATGAGCAGCGGATCGATGCTCGACATCATGAAGTTTACCAGCCCCGAGGGCTTCGACGAGACCGTCATTGCTACCGTCTTGAAGCAGGCGCTCGAGGGACTCCACTATCTACACATTAACGGCTGGCTGCACAGGTGAGCAGGGTCCATCAAATCTTGAGCATTCGCGCTGTTGCGCAACGAGCGATGCTAGGTGTGAAGTTTGCGCATGGCCGACTTGGACGGACCGCGGCGACTCACACACTCCTCCGGCTCCGCGTGCCTGTATGCGCAGGGATCTGAAAGCAGCAAACATGCTGGTCGACGACGACGGCACCGTCCTACTCGGAGACTTCGGCGTCGGTGTCTTCATCGGCGACAGCGAAATGACGCCGAACTCAATCTCTAACGAGGGCAAGCGGAAGAGCTTCGTTGGAACAGTGAGTCGTGCTGCCGGGTCGAGTAGAACATGGGGGTATACGCACGCCTTTGCTCAGCACTGACGCCTTTTTTCCCCCCGCAGCCTTGCTGGATGGCACCTGAGGTCATTGAGAGGAAGCACTATGGCAGCAAAGGTGCGCACGACTTTGCTCCCGACCCGCTTGCGCTTAATTGAGTCATGTCGAGACTGACCTTGGCCTCACTCATTCCCACGCTGTCTCTTTCTCCCCCTCAGCCGACATCTGGAGCTTCGGCATCACGGCCCTAGAACTGGCGCAGGGACGAGCCCCCAACTCACGCCTCAACCCGGTCAAGGTGCTGATGCGAACCATGCAGGACGAGCCGCCGCAGCTCGACAGGAACGGCAACGCACATAAGTACTCGAAGACGATGGAGGACTTTGTCAGGGTCTGCCTGCAAAAGGATCCGGCCAAGAGGTGAGCAACTTTGACAGAGCTAGAGTGAAAGAGGCTCGAAGGAGCCTCGTCCGCGGGCACTGACAGACTGTCGCTCTCGCTACGCCTGTATTGGCGCTGCCTGCCGTATGCTTCTTCACAGGCCGTCGGCGGATAAGCTTCTCGGCCACGCTTTCTTCAAGCAAGCGAAAGCTCCCAAGTTCCTCGTCACGGCGGTCCTCGGTGAGTCGAGGTCATACGTAGCGACAGCCGGCGTCCCCCGCGAAAGCGAGCTGTACACTGACCGCTGTTGCCCGATGCATTCTTACACCTTGATGCTGCGCCCGGCTCACGACCGATCAGCCGGCCTGCCGCCGTTAGCGCAGAGGCAGGAGCGACGTCGGAAACCGTCGATGATCTCGATGCGCGAGTGCATGTCGTGGGACTTTGGTTCGATCAGCAGCCGCGGCCCCACGCCGAGCGCCGAACGGACGGATCCGTTCCGCAACTTCACCGGCGTCGTGTCCTTGCCCTCGCCTCACGGCTCGATGCGATCGGCCAAGCTTGTCTCAATTGACGGGCAGCACGTCCTCGCGACCGACGATGACGACGAGTCGTACCAGGCTCTGTCGCACAGCTTCCTGCGGCGCTTGGGCAGCAGCGGCGGCGATGCAGCGGAGGTGGGTTGGTCGGTCCTCGTACACGGTCGAATGATGGGACAGGAGCGACGAGACTGATCCGCACCATCCTTCTTTTAAACATCGACAGGACCCGAGCCGACGAGAGAGCGTCACCAACAGCAGCTGGGGCCGACGCCGGTGCGGCATCAGCCACCGCAAGTCCGTGTCGTTCGAGGGCAATGACGTTCTCTCCAAGGCCGGCGAGTCGAGCGCGGCAACAGCCCCCGGACCCTCCTTGCTCGCACCCATCGGGGAGAAGTCTACGCCGCAGACGTCGGCAGCGCTGCCCAGCGACGTTGACATCGCACCGCTAAATATCTCGGACAGGGCGGACGTGTCGTCGTCGCCTGAGTCAGAAGCGAGCGCAGAGGAGGCGGGGCCGCGGGCGGAGGCGGAAACGGCGCAGATGCTCGGAGAGAGCTCGGCTGCGACTGGAGCTGGTGGCGACGGGGGCGAGTCGAGCGCACAGGACCACGGTAGCGAGGATTCGGGCGCCACGTCGCCCAAGCAGAATGCCACCTCGACGCCGGCCACCTCGGCACCGTCGTCGGTCGGAGCGGCGGACAAGGAAGGGATGCCGCCGCCCTCCGCGGGGCCGGTCTCTGCGCTGAGCCAAGGCAAGCTGCACCTGCAGAGGGTGCTCAGCGGCACCTCGAGGCCCGGCACCAGCGCTGGCGACGAAGACAGGAACAAAGATGCCCACGCGAAGCGCTCGTCGGTGTTTGGCAAGCTGTTCAAAGGCGGCAGCAGTCGCAAAGAGGCCAGGGCGTGAGGCGTGAGGCCGACGCAGCCGTTGGCTTCTGTGCCTTCCAACCTCCTCTCTCGGCCCGAGCGCCGGCCTGCTGTTGTAGCGGGTCCGAGCGCTTTACAAGTCAAAGACTCTGAGCGCATTCCGCGTATTACGGTTGGACCCCAGCAAGGACCAGACACTCTCCACTCGACCTGTAGTCTAGATGTGGTTCCTTCCTCGCCGCATACCCGATGGAGCTTGGGTCCTGTCGGCGCCTACGGAAGCCTACACATTCACGAACGAGGCCTAGCTGGGCGGGCGGGGTGGACCGGGCCGTGCATTTGTGAGGCTCGCAGCAGTGCCTCCACTAATGCAACGTCTTCTTTCTTCCCGCCCCTTTCCCGCCTGCGGCCCCCTTTTTTGGGGAGCGCTTGGCCCTTGCCATCTCGCGCCTCTTCCAATCCATCTTGGCTCAGCTCTCATCTCTCACCACTTGGCTGGACCTCCCCCTCGAGCTGCCTCCCATCCTCGTTCGGCTCCTCTCATCCTCGCCTCCACTACATCACATCATCTCCTCGCCCTCGCTCTCTCCCTCGCATTTGCATTCGACACATCCCCAGCGATCCCCACCGTCTCAACCTCACAGCCCCCGGTGTCGCCGATCGCCGCGCAACGATGCCGGCCTACTCCTTCTCTGCCAACCTCGGGACGCCGCTCACGACGACCTTTGCCGGTGCCCAAGCACTCTTGTGGCCCTGCCCCTCCCGACGCGCGCCTAAGGTTTTCCTCCTCTTCGTCCCTGGCAACCCGGGTCTAGCATCGTACTACATACCCTTCCTCTCCGCCATCTACTTCCACCCCGCGCTGTGCAACAAGATCGAGATCCTAGCCGTCTCCCACCGCGGCCACGCCCCTCTTCCCAAAGCTAGCCATCCCTCGTGGGGGAGCAGCGAGGAGTGCATGCGCGATACCGCAAAGGGCTACGGTACCACGCTCTCCGACCAGATCAGACATAGGATCGCCGCCGTCGATGCCATCAGGAGGTGCTACCCCGTCAAGAAGACACAGGCAGACGACTACTCTTCCAAAGAGGACGGCGAGATGCTCGCGGGTGAGGGAGGGGAGACGCAGCTGGTTCTCTGCGGTCATTCGGTGGGGGCGTACATCTGCACGCAGGTGCTCAAGAAGCGCCCCGACGCTGTAGACGGTGTCCACCTCCTCTTTCCCACCCTCAGCTGGATCGCGAACACACCAAATGGTCGTCGCCTCCGTCCGCTCTTCCATCCGCTCTTCTACACGCTTCTTCTACCCCTCCCTCTCTTCTTCCTCTCCCTCATCCCTCTGATCTTCCTGGTACCGCTGGTGTGGCTCCTCACGTCGCAGCCCACAGTGGCGGTATCGTCGACGATCGATCTGCTGAGGACGCCTGGGGCCGTGAGGAATGCAATCACAATGGCCGCAGACGAGATGAAGACGATCAAGAGTCTGCAGGCCGACGTCAAGCAGGCCGTGGCGATCTTCTCTGCGAGCAAAGAAGGCGAGGAAGGCGGGAAGGGCAAAGCATTTAGGACGTACTGGAGCCGAGGAGACGAGGTGAGTCTCAACGCCGCCACCGCCCCCATCATCTGCCTCTTGACAAGGTGGCTGACGCTAGAAATTTCCGCCCTTCTAACCGCACCGCGCCACGTCACGCTTCAGGACGGCTGGGCCCCTTCCTGGCTACGTACCCAAGTCGAGAGTGAACTCAACCTGCAACGCATTCACCTCCCGGCTGCCGTGCCGTACGACCCCTTTGGCCATCCTATTCCCTCTACAGTCAACGGTCTCTCCAGCGCCGTCGGTCGAGGCGGCGGGGGAAGTACCAATCTAGTCTCTTCACCTTTCACCTCACCCTCCCTCTCTCCCTCTTCTCCCTCTCCGTCTCCCTCTACCTCTCCCTCTTCTCTTCGACCACGCACACGTTCCTTTTCACTAAGCGAATACCGCTCAGCCAGTGCATCTATGCCTAAACTTCAAAACGCAACAGCCAGACGCAAACCGACGGGTGAAATCGTCATTGAAACTACCATCGACAGCGATAGTAGCGACGACGAGGCCGACGCAGCGAGACGACGACAGAATGGATGCAGAGAGGGGACACACGACGTCAAGGCTAGTTCGACCGTGTGCAGGTTGGGAATACCTCATGCTTTTTGCCTCAAGTATGGAAAGGAAATGGGCGATATTTGCGCTAGATGGATTGGACAGGATCATCTTTAGACTTCTTCGTTGAGGCGTGCTTTCCTATAGTTTTGTTCGCCTTGCTTGCTGTGTATCGTTTGTATTCCGTGGGGCTTTGTCTTGTTCCAGTTATTTCGTATCCGTGTTCCTTTCCTTCCTTGCTTACAGATCCTTAGATGTACAAATGCCGACGGCCTACTATGTCCCGCCCTCGTCCTCAATCGAGTTTACGCACCGACCTCCGGTTCGTCTCGCCGTGTGCGGCCACCGAGATAGGGTGAGCGCTGCCCGTCGGTCTGCCAGCGGGGAAGCGCTGAAGGTCCATCTTCTTCTGCGCGGACAGGGGCGTCTCGTTGTTCCAGTACATCAATACCTGTTGTTTCCCATCGTCGGGATGCGCAAGAAAGAAGGCACAGAAGGGAGAAGGCATCGATTGCCGGTCAATTTGTCGGCCCTGCTGATCCTTCGGAATGGATAGCGTCGCAACTCGCCTGAGCAGCAATGACAGCGTTGAACACCGTCGCCAGTCCAAAGCCGTAGAGGATCAGCTTGTCGCTCGTCTCGGTCATGGTGGTAAAGACGCGCGCGATGGTGCCGAGGAGCTGGGCGAAGATGACAATGGCGCTGAGTTGGCCTCGCGACTTGGAACGATGCAGCTCGAGCATCTGAGGGACCTTTGAGGCGAGCGAGATGGGGATCGTCGTCGCCTGCAGGACGGTGAGGAGCGAGGAGGAGATGACCGAGGGAGAGGCGAGGGCGAGGGAGCCAAAGGCCATGACGACCGCAGAGAGGAGGACTTGGCTGAGTCGAGAGGAGGGGTCAACGTAGCCACCTGCGGTCACCGGCGAGTAGACGATGACGAAGAGGGTGATGATCATGTCTGTCGGCGGAGAAGCGGGAAATGAGGCGTAAGTTCGGTGGTCAGTTGAAGCCTCATCAAGGGGGAAGGGACAGACTGGCACTCACTCTGGAACGTCAGCGAGAGGTTCTCTCCGTACGTGCTGAACGGTAGCTTGCCCCTGACGGCGTAAGCCAGGCTGATGGTATATGCGACGACCTCGAGCGAGTACATTGTTAGGGAAATACCCTTTGCGCTCCTAGCCTTGACGATGTTGATGATCTGGGGGACCTTCATGATGCTGCCAAAGACGATGATGCCAAGCCCGAGAGCCTTTGAGATGGCGAGCTTGATGCAGTGTCCGGACGAGAGGTCGACATTGTACACGAGGGTAGTATAACACTCCTGTCCGATCAGGGCGATGACGGACTTCTGGAGAAAGACAGGCAGGTTGTGCGTGATGCTCTGGATCGAAGACTGCATGGTTGCTAGCAGACCGCTGGGTGAGGCGATAAGGTGAAGCTGTGCGACGGGTGTAGGAGTGGCAGAGGGTGTGACGGTGGCGGCGAAGAGGGATGTGAGGAAGGGTAGTGATGCCTTTGCGACGAGCGAGACAGGTGGCATCGACTGTGGGCGAGCGAGGAGACGGAGCGATGGTGGAGGAAGGCAAGAAGAGGCTCATCAAGCTGCAAGGGCAAAAGTTGGATCTCCCCGTTGCGCAGCGCCGGCAAGTGGAGCAATGAAGGAATGTTGGCCCGTGCGGGATTCCCAAATTTCCCCTCGGCGACTTTATCCTTACTCTTCGCTGCCCTCCACCTCGCGGCGACCTCCGCCCGCTGTAACCATATTCTTATCTTCTTTTTCCTATTTCTTCCTTCCCCTCGACCACCTACCACTCGACCAGCCTCCCTTGCCCCATTATCCTCCGCTCACCGTCGCTGATATGACGGAACAAAGACCCGGCAAGCGTGCCAGAGGCAGCAGCGACGCTCAGTGCCCGGGCGGCGCCACCTCCAGCCCCCTCGTCGACCCGCTCGTCGTCCTCCCGCCCGAGCTGATCCTCAGCATCCTCCAACGCCTCCCCGTCCACACGCTCGCCGCTCTCGAGGCCGTGTCCAAGTCATGGAATGCCTTCATCTCCGCCCACTCTGATGTCATCTATTTGCAAACATGCGCTCCCACCTACAGCGCCTACCTTGACCGCCGTGACGTCGCCGCACAGGTGCCGTCCGTCTCCGCTGCCCTGGCGCAGAAGCAGTCGTACTCCCAACACTGGCAACACTGCGAGGACGCAAAGGACTACGTCAAACACACACACATCGTCCGCAGTACCTGGCATCCTCCGCTCGGCGAGCTGCCCAAGATGCGCGAGAAGCTGCTCGACGTCCGCGTATGGCGCTTCCGGCCTGACTACCAAGCGAGGATCATCGTCTGCACCTCGCCCAACAAGGAGATCTACTCAATCGACATGGACACCAAAGAGGTGCTGTGGCACATCACAGAATCTGAAGACGGCAGGACCGTTCGGCCCTACGCCCACCTCGAGTACAGCCATGGCTACGCAGCATTCGACCGGATAGAAGACGGTGTTGAGGTATGGAGGCATCTCGGCCACGAAGAACGTAGTGGCAGCGGCGATATGAAGACGCATCCCAATCGCGGCAAGTTTGCCATGGTCGCCCTGCTGCCCCACGGCCGTCGGGTCAGAGGATTCATGCTCAAGGACAGGTGTGTGGAAGACGCCCGGCCTCTTCTGCTTCGTCTTCTCGGATTCTCGATGCTGACTCCTGCCTGTCTCGCTTTTCTACACACGACAACAGCACACTTTGCGTCATCTCGGACCAAGGGGCCGGATACATTTACGCGCTCCACCCAGACCGAGTCGAAGAGAAGCTCACAATTCCACTACCCAACGGCGCCATCGGACACCTCGAACAGTCGGAGGAAGCGGTCATGTACTCATTCGGCAAGGCTGGCTTCTGCTTCCATTCGAAGCTCGACGGATCCCTTCTTGGCACCATCAGTCCCAAGGACCCACAGCTTGGACTCTCAAGCCAGCGCAATTTTTTTCACGTTGACCGTCTGCGTTCCCCTGAGCGCGACTCTCGCTCCTTCCACGACTTCCCGAAGGCGCACGAGGACGACATGCGCATCTCGTGCGTCGAACTAAAGGCGGGCATGCTGACGGGGAGGAAGGACGGACACAGAATTCACGAAGATAGCTCCTTGGCGTCGGACGAATGGGGCGCCGGGATGCTCTGGGGAGACTGGATGGTGGCCATATCCTTCTGGGGTCGACTGCTGGTCTGTTCGGACTGGAGAGGTGTCCTGAGGAACCCTGCCAGGGCAACAGAGACGGTGTCGATCGTGGAGTGCGACAGCGGCGGCCACAGGTGGGTATTCACAACCGGTGGATGGCTCTCCATCGGTCATGGAAGGGTCATTTGCGAGGTTAAGTGAGTCTTTTCGGACGCAAGCAGAGCAAGGTGGCCTCTGAGGGAGAGAGAAAATGAGAAAAAGGAGAAAGACATAGAGAGATGGTCAGACTGATGAATTTTGACTCGGTCTTTTCTGCGAACGCCCGACAGCGCTCATACACTTGTCCTGACCCTACCCTCTCGACCTGGCGGCCTGCTGCAAGTTGGACCTGACCAACCGCCCCTCCTCGCCATCGCCAGCCACGCCTGCATTGAAAACACCACACCGTAAGCTCTTTCCCCCTCGCGCTCACTCGATCTCGAAATCATTTTGTTCACCTCCCTGCTCTTCCCCTTCCTCCTTCATCACTGTGCGCCGTAGAATGTCGTTCATGATCATGAAAGAGGACCACCTAATGACGACATACGGCTGCCACAGGATGTTCTGGGATCTGAGGGGACCTGACAGCGAGTTAAGGCCTCACTGGGAGAGGAACTATCAACAGTCAAAGGGAATACGCATCGTTGACTTTTCGATGGCGGCGCAGGAGGTGGCGACGGGCGAGAGGGATGACTGGGTAGATAGAGAGAAGGAGGAGCTGCTTGGTCCCAACATCAACAGGCGACGGTCACGGACGCCATCGCACGAGGAGGCGTGGCTGTTTTGGTGAGGATGATTTAGAGATTGTGGTCGCGCACTTGGACGACCGGCTGGAAGAGGTGGACGCAGGAGATGAGTCCAGCAGAGACGAAGACAGCAATTGAGAAGCGTGCTAATGTTGATGCGGGGCGACTTGTAAAAAGCTGGATATATTTTGACAAAAAATCAACAGAGTAGCTTCAGTCGGTCTCGATCCGACGACCTTTGGGTCGACCCACGCCAATCATTCGATGTGGAAAGGCGATATGAGCCCAACGCGCTAGTCCGACTGCGCCACAAAGCTCGACATATAAAATTTAACAAGAATTGTATATATATACAACTTTAGAAGTTTCTCGAGTCCTAAACGCGCGGGCTGCTCGGCCACGGCGCGTCCCTCTAAGGGAGGATGGTGGAAGGGGAAGGCGCGCCAGAGAGAATGAGTGTCCGAGCGCGAGGCGTGGGACCACCTCGCCTTCTTCCCTTGCCCCCTACCCTATCACCCCTCCGTCACTCCCCATCCGCGTTACATCACACCTGACCATACCCTACGCCCACCCTCATACCCCACCCGTCCCAGGGACGAACATCGCAAAGCCCGCAGGCCATTCCAGCGCATCGTCCGACACACTGCACAGCACACCATCCCAGCCTCCATCGTTAGCTTGACGAGGACCCTCGCCGCAGCGGACCCAGTCTCGGCCAACGATAATCACCAGATGGACGTGGACGAGATCGACACCATCCCCGCCGTCGCCTCCATTGACGTGAATGCAGATGGCGACGCCGACGCAGACGACGCAGCGCTAGCACAGACGCGGACGCAGCCTGAGAGAGAAGAAACTAGCGCGGCTCCTGCAGATGACGCTGCTGCCTCCGCTACCGCAGAGGGCGACGGCGAAGATGAGGAGGAAGAGTACGAGATTGAGAGCATCCTCTCACACGAGGTGGGCCGCTTCGTCGAGGGCGAGATGGCATACCTCGTCTCGTGGAAGGACTACAATGAGGATCACAACTCGTGGGTCCGCGAGGTCGACGCGGAGGGCGCACAGGACATGATCAACGAGTACTGGTCAAAGACGCCGCGGAAGGACATCAAGAAGGCGGGACCGACGCCAAAAGGCAGGAAGAAGGGCAAGCAGGCGACAAAGGGTGGCCAGTCTTCGCTCCTCCGCGCCGCCGCCACCAGCAGCCCGGCGGCCACAGCATCGTCCAAGAAGCGGGCGAGGGACGGCAGTGCCATCGGTCTCACGCGCACTCGCGGCTCGCAGGGCGCCACCGGCTCAACCGCCGCATCGACGTCGACACGCAGGGCTGCCAACCGCAGCGTCGAGGCCGTACCATCGCGCTCGCCTTCTCCCTTCGAGGCCGACGAGGGCGTCGACGAGAGGCTCGAGGAGATTGCCAACGACGACTCGCTCACGCCGGCCGACAAGCTCAAGCTGCAGAGGGAGCACCTCCAGCAGCAAAAGGTCGAGCACATGAAGAGAAAGTACGGCCGCATTGCCAACTGGGAACCCATCGTGCGCCAGATCACCGGGATTGAGAACATCGGGGGCAATCTGTGGGCCTACTTCAACTTGTGAGTAGCGTCGCGGCGTTGGGCGCCTCGACCCCGAGCCTCACATCTATTGGTACCTGTTGACCTCGTTCCCTCTTCCCGCGTCATTTCCTTGGCCCCACCCGTCCAGCACATCTGGCGACCAGCTCTCTTTCCCGCTCATGGTGGCTGAGGATCGGTGCCCGAGGCAGCTCAACAAGTTCTTCATTGCCCATCTGCGTTTCAGAACAGCCGATGGCTTCAAGGAGTACGTAGCACCCACTCCGGAACCTTCGTCAGAGGCCATCGTCGCAAGCGGCGAGGCCAACGGCGAGAGGTCCTTGAGCGCAGCACCCGCGACGTCAACGGCAGGCGAGGGCCAAGCCGGGAATGACGCCTCATCCGAGCCTTCCGCCGTCACAGGCACAGAAGACAACGTTGTCGCTATATCGACATTGGCCGAGACCCGAACACAACCTGGAGCCGCAGGGGACACCGAGACCGCCACAGCACAGGACGACGTCGAGATGCTGCAAGACGGCGCTAACGATACGGCTGCTGCCGCTGCTGCTGCTGCTCCGGAGTCAAGCGCGGCTGGGGCTGCTGATGCACTGTCCGCGCCGCCACCGCTGACAGGCTCGTCTGCGACCTTTGTGGACGCTGAGCCAGCAGCGGCAGAGCCGACAGCCGCGATCATCGCTGCAGAGGCGAGTCTGGCCATCTCTGAGCCGGTCCTTGCACCTTCGTCACCGCAGCCGGGCGGAATTGCGCCTTTATAGGGGTTGTCAAGGCCCAGAGCGAGCGGTACAAGATATCTCGCGTGTGATCAAGCTCCCTGCTCGGTCCGCCAGTCTTGCCGTCAGACGGTTTAGTAAGTACGCTCGCGCCTTTGCCCGCTCGGCAATGAGCCGGGGCCTGGGCTGCTAGTCGCTGCTTTGTAGGCGTGTCGTCTGCCAGTATGCTTTGCGAATTGCGGTACACTTTGCCCGCCACCATCTTTTTGTACGAACATCGAAGCCACTCAGATGCTCGCCCCCGTCAGATGAGCTGGGGCGGACGATGAGCGATGCATGGAGATGGCATGGCCGATGATAAGCGCCGGCGGGCTAAGGTGGGAGGGACGGGTGCGTGTGGAGTTTCCAAATCACGGCCTTGAATTCGGCCGGGTGGGCTGGAAGAAGATAGATTAGGGCTCGGGCCGTAAGTACAATAATGTGTTGGTCTCTTTACAGCAAATCGACCCCATTCCCCTCTCCCTTACTGCACGACCATCATCTCTCCCACCACCACCGCAACCACACCTTGCTGCCATCCTGCTCTGGCCCATGGGCGACTACCAACCCATACACTCGTACGCTCCTTCCAGTCGCACTCATCGCCGCCGCCCTGGCTCTTCCTTTTTCTCCAACTTCATCGCCGACGACCGCTGCCTCCCCACCCCCATCACCCTCCTCGTCCTCCTCGCCTTTTTCACCGTCGTCTTCCTCTCAATCGACGAGGCTTCGACGCTCAGGCATCCCTGGTCCTCCATCGTTAGGTCACAAGCGGAAAGCACGGTCTTTCCCACGACGCCGGAAGACGTCCCGGGCAAGGTGCCGTCCAGTATGTCGACCGACTCGCTCGACGCGTTCCTAAAGCAGACAAAGGCGTTCGCCCTCGAGCATCTGGCAGCGAAGGCCAATGACTCGACGCCGATTATGCTCATCATGGGCAACGAAGCCGGCGACCTCGACTCGGCCGCATCGGCCATCTCTCTCAGCTTTCTCCTGACGCGCTTCGGCGCGCCAGCGGGCTACGATCTGCCCGCCTCCGTGTACGTCCCGCTGATCCAGAGCAATCACGACGACGCCGTCCTGCGGCCCGAAAACACCGCAGCCTTCTACGCGGCACGGATCGATCCGGCTCAACTCCTCCTCCTCAACGACCTGCAGCAGAAGCTCGGCCTTCCGCTCGACTCGGGCGCCTTTAGCCCGGAGGCGGGCGTTTCGATCGGCCTGGTCGACCACCCCTCCCTGACGGGTCCTTGGGGTGGGCCCAAGGCGGACAAGCGCAAAGTCGATATCATCGTCGACCACCACGAGGACGTTGGCGACCACGCGGACGCCAAGCTGCGGATCGTCAAGTCGCCTTCCATGGAGCCGGTCGGGAGCGCGGCGAGCCTCGTCGCCAACCTCTACAAGGACAGGCTGGTCTCCGGCGCAGTGCCAAAGGAGGTGGCCGACCTTCTGATCAGCGCCATCGTCATCGATACCGACAATCTCCGGCCCGCCCCGCGTGGCAAGGCGACCCAGACCGACTTTGACGCCATCAAGCTGCTGCTGCCCATCTCGTCGTTTGCCTACCCGGAGCTCTCGGAGCAAGTCCAGCTGACGGCGTTCCAGCACTCTCCGCTCAATATATCACAACCTTCTACGCTGACCGTCGAAGAGGCCTCTTCCCCCACCACGTCTTCGGGCGACAGCGCAGCGGACAAGGCAATCTCGGAGGCTAAGACGAAGCTCGGGCCGTTCTGGGAGGTGCTCGTCAAGAGCAAGCTGATGGTGAGCCACCTGAGCGGACGCGACCTGCTGCGGAGGGACTACAAAGAGATGGACTTCGAAGAATCGCTCGGCTCCGCCTCGTCGTCCGGGAAGCTATCTCTCCGTCTCGGCTTCGCCTCTGTCCCGATCAGCATCGTTGAATGGCTGCACAAGGACCAACCACACCGTTCGCTGGAAGACTTCACGGACCCCAAGACAGAAGTCGAACAGGCCTGGGCGGAGTGGTGGAAGACGCTGGACGCCTTTATGGAGGAGCGGAAGATCGACCTCGCCGTCATGACCGGATCCTTCCGGGTTCCCGAGGGGGCGGAGAAGGAAGCCGGCAGACACAAGAGGGAGCTCGTCCTTGCCTTCGCGCCACGCACCGCCGTGTCCTCGTCACAAGCCGAGACACTGTGGACCCTGTTGCGCGACGGGTTGGAACGAGATGCTCACGTCTCGCCAGAAGAGGTCGAGCGTCGTCTGATGCTGGAACAGCCGTGGAAGGGTCAGAGGATGCCCGAGAGAGCCGGTGGCAAGAGGGAACGCGTCGTCGGTCTCGACAGGGACGGTCGTCGCAGCGGCATCGAGGGAGGGAGGGTGCACTGGGCCAAAGTCTACAAACAGGCCAACGCACGTGCAAACAGAAAGATTGTATTGCCGGCCGTCGTCCAGGTGCTGAGAAACGCAGCGGCGAGGCTGTGATGGCGACGCGCGAGGTCGTCATCGATCGGAAGGGTAGATGGGATATCGTCGGGTGCTGCTGCATACAGTAAGTACGTCCATGTTCCCTTTGTCTAGCTTATACTACCACCATATTCTGTACGGTGCCGGAAATGCATGAAGACAGCAACTCCCGGTTCGGTCCGAGCACATACAGTACTACTGTATATTTCTTACAGGACGACGGTGGTGGCCCCGCCGCTGCGGCGCCAAGATGGACCCTTCTTGGCACGGCATCTGTCTGATGGAATGGAGGCGGCAAGGCTCGGCCAGGCCGGCGGAGCACGGGGAGCGACGACTCGGACGACGAACGTCCGAGCGCCCCTGCCCCGGCGAGGCGCAACGCCTACTCCACAACGAGGCCGTCTGGCCCGTCTCGACAACGGCTAGAGGTAGAGAACGTCAGACCCCTCACCCCGAGCCTTGACCCCAGCAGGACATACGCCCTGCCGACCGTTCAACCTCAGAATCAAAGCAGAATTGGCAGATGGGCGTGCGCCAGAGGCACCGCCCTCACGAGCACCACAGCTGAGGAGCCAGCAAACTCGCGGCTCTCGCCTGACAGAACGGGCCAAGCCAACACGAACAACCCTCCTGAGGAAGACGCAAACCTCTGGGCCCAAACGAGAAGGGTATTGGACTCTGACACCACAGACAGCGACTGAGCACTGTCACGTCCTCCACTCGACCCACGACGTCCTGGCAAGTACGCTAAAAGAATGCTCGTCCTCCACGTTACGGAGCCTTTCACTCTTCCACACTCCTTTCGCCCTCAAGACCTCAAGACCTCACACTCTTTACGCCTACGATCAAGATCACGACAACGGAAACGCCACAAGAAGAGGGGGCCGCATAACCCACGCGACGGGAAAGAGAGGCTCCTCGCTGCTGGAACCCCTGGAGGGCGCCGGCAGCAAAAACTAAACAAACCACAACGACAACAACAACGGCGCGTATCAAACGAGATGATGTTGAGAAGGAAGAAGGGCTGGATGGTGCAAAGCCATGGTGCGAGTGGCGATGAGAAAGAGAACTATCGCGGTGGCGGCCCGAGTCGCAATGCAGACCGTGCACTGCAGGCATCCGGAAAGAGGCTTCATTGAGCTGACCCTTCGCTTCCTCTCCTTTGCCGCCTTTGCTCCCTCCCCACGAGCAGTGTACTATCACATCTCGAACCCCTACAGGGCCGCCTACGGTATCAGTGATGTCCAAGCCGCACTCATCGAGCGAGCTCAGACGACGCTCCGCCAAGTCGTGGGCAGTCACACGCTGCAGAGTCTCATCTCGGACCGCGAGCAGGTGGCGGCCGAGATTGAGGAGATCGTCGAGAGCGTCGCGGAAAAGTGGGGCGTTCAGGTGGAGAGCATCCTGATCAAGGATATCATCTTTAGCAAGGACCTTCAGGAGAACCTCAGCTCGGCCACCACGCAGAAGCGCATCGGCGAGAGCAAGGTGATTGCGGCGCGCGTCGAGGTGGATGCTGCGCGACTGATGAGGCAGGCGGCCGATATCCTCGCCTCGCCCGCCGCCATGCAGATCCGACAGCTCGAGGCGCTGCAGAACATGGCGAAAGCCGCCAACTCCAAGGTGGTATTCGTACTGATGAACCTCGACGGACCGGGAGCTCAGGCGCTCGTTAACAGCCAGGGCGTCGAGCCCATCTCCTCGGCCGGCCCGTCTGCTTTGTCCGGAAGGACGGCCGATGCAGGCTTCACGGTCCAGGACGCCGCTAGCATCAACCAGCTCACCCAGATGTGAAGCGAAGCGACGCGACGCGACCAAACACACGTCACTGCTTCTGGAAGACGAAACGATGAACTGACTCAACGACCCACCGTCTCCCGCCCCTTTATGCGCCAAGTTGACGCAAGCGATACCTCATCTTTGCCTGACGAAGAGATATACCAACCAAACTATCAATCTCCCTTGAAGATATTTCCCATTCATAACATCTCTCTTCTGGGTCCCTAGCCGTGAGACTAGTCCATACTCTTCACTATACAGCAGAGACCAACGACGTCTCGTCCTATAGGTCCGTTTGTGTTAAATTTCGTCTTTGATCAACGGCGCTATTTCTATTCCTCCGACCTTTCACCTCTGCATGGAGCGTATCGTCGAGAGAAGGCAGATGCGATTGGTCGTTTGTCTTTCGCCAATCGGCCATCGTATCGCGCCGTCCCACACGTAGCGACACGACCCACTGTGTCACGAAGCTGGACAAGACAGTGACTGCCGAGGTTGATATGACGCTTCTCCACTGAACCAGGGAGAGAGGCTTTATATTGTAATATATTACTACCGGACGAACGGAACAACCACTAAAGCACCAAGAGACGTGCCGAATGGAAGGGCGAAATGCGAAAAAAAAAAAGAAAAAAAAAAACAAAGAAAAAAAAAGAAGTCCGAAGAGATAGGACATCAGACCGTGGACCATGACGACGAGGTCGAGCTGAGACACGCCACTCCAGCCTAAGCGCTGATGAATGTGTGCTCCTCAAAGAGGGTACCCTTGACCTCGTGCCTCTTCTCGTCCTTGCCTCTGCCTTCGTACCTCGACGGCAGCTCGACTGTCAGCGTGGTTGGGTTGAGCGTCTGGTACATGTAGGGCTTCGTTCCCGCTACGACGTTGACCACCTTGCGGATGACGTAGGGAATCTCGGCGAGGACGTCGATCTTGTCGACGAGGCCATGCGTCTCGGTGCTCGGGTACGGCTTGCCGAGGTCGACGCTGAGCTCGGCCTCGACGCGGTCCGACGTGTCGCCCTTGCCGGTGGCGACGTCGAGCAGGGCGCCATCCCAGGTGTACTTGATCACCTGCGGCACCCGGTAGCCCGTCTCCTTGTCGAGCACCTGGCTGAGGTGGTGGGCGCGTGACTTGGACCGCTGTGATGGCGCATCCTCGCTAGCCTTGCCGCCGCGCGTGGCCGCCGTGACCGAGACGAGCTTGCCATCGACGACGATCGAGCCGATGTTGACCGTTGACGTCTCGCGCGTCGCGGCGACGGTGCCGCCGCTACCGCCCTCTGCCTGGCCGCCGGTGCTGCTGCCAGTGCTGCCGTTGGCGCCGCCGTAGTCGGACGTGGTGGTGAACTCCATCATGATGGCCGAGACCTTGCCGAGCTTGTCGTCGTTGGCCTGGAAGTTGGCAAAGTTCCACCTCGATGCGACGAGGTTGGGGCGCATGCCTTGGATCGCGTGGACAAACATGCCCTGGCCCGTAGCATCGATCGCCTTGCCCTTGGCAATGATGTGGCCCTTGCTGAGGGCGACAGGCCAGAAGCGGTGGACGACGTAGCCGTCGGGGCTCCCGGCGTTAGCGCCAAAGAAGCTCATGCCGCCCTTGGGCCCGGCGCCGAGCTTCCAGCCGACCGCCTCCGAGGGCCGGGTGAATGTGTAGGAGAGCTGGAGATCAGCGTCGAGGTTGGCGGTGATTGTGTAGACATCGTTGCCCTCGGCATCGGTCTCGAAGAGGACGGTAAACTGCTCGGCCTTGGACGAACGCTTGTCTCCGCTGGCGCCCGATGCAGCGTTTGTCGGCGGTGTAACAAACTTGGTGGCGTTGATCGACTTCCAGATCTTCTGGCCCGTCTTCGGGTTGAAGTACTTGAACGTCATCTGGATCTGCGGGTACCAGAGGCTATCGGGCGTCGGCGAAGTCAGGGACCGGGGGTAAGGGCGTGAGGGTAATGGGCAGAGACTCGTCAGCGATCTGCCGCCCAAAAGCTGACCGAGAAGATGCGCCGATGGCGCCGGTGCGCCAAGGGGGGACGGTCCACTCACCCGACGGCCGAGTGGATGATCTGGCTGGTGGCAAGGGCGCCATCTTCAAGGACGGTGTACCAGGTCTGGGTCTCTGTGGTGAAACCGCCGGCGCAGATCCACTCGAGGTCGGACTTTTCCAGAGGACCAAAGAGGGCGTCCTGCTCGAATGCGTCGGTAACGGCCTGGAAGTTGGGAGGCGAGACGGCGTTGGGACCGGCGGCGGCGACGGCGGACTCGCCCTTGAGCCAAGAACCCCAGCCGGACATTAGGTGGGTTGGTGGGGGAGGGGGATGGGGAGGGGATGCTTTGCTTGAGACGCGTCCGATGTGCGTTGACTACGAGGGCGAGAGAGAGAGAGAGGAGATGTCTGCCAAGATGGAGAAGAGGTGTGAGCAAGAGAAGGAGAGGGCGAGAGGAGGGCGAGAAGAGGGGAGGGAGGAGGCAACGAGGGCGAGGGGTTGGCCAAGCAAAGCGTGCGGCCCGCCAGAGAAGGCGCTGCGCTGCTGTGGCGTGCCTCTGTCTTTGTTGGGGAGGTGCAGCCGCCTTTCGCCTTTCGCCTTTCCCCTTTGAGCTCGGCTCAGCCGCGCCAGGCGCCGATCGAGCCCCACGCGTCCCACCAAACACACACGCGCTCGGACCCTCCCCCTCTGACCTCTGACACCGCACATCGGGCTGTTTGCTGCCGTATCTCATCGGGAGCGAGCCAAGCCGTGCCGCCGTGGGACCCTGGGCGCCTTCGAGTCATCGGGCAAGAAGAAGCAGCCGCTCGACGCCTCCACCTTTTCTCTTGTCGCGAGCCTGCGAGAAGAGCAATGACTCCCCACCCACTCGCTCAACCACTACCACCAACACCCTTTCCCCCCCCCACGGCCCGCCCACCATGGCAATCGACAGCAAGCCCCTCATATCGCTGCTCGACGCGAACCGTATCGGAATCCTCGATGGCGGCCTAGCCACCTACCTCGAGGAGCTCGGCTTCGACCTCTCAAAGGGCCCGCTCTGGTCGGCCCGCCTGCTCGACGAAAAGGAGGACGACGTTTGCAACGGCAAAGGCAGACGCGCAATCCACGATGCGCACGCACACTACCTCGAAGCCGGAGCTCAGATCCTCGGCACCGCTACGTGAGTCTCCTCTCTCTCTCTCTCTCTCTCTCCTTTTGCCATGCTCTCTCTTGAACCTGGCTTACGCTTCCCACCAATGCTCTCCCCTTTCCACCGCCAGCTACCAAGCCTCACACGAATCCTTCGACCGCGCACAGTACTCCGCCAGTCGAGCGGACGAGCTCATGGCTCAGGCGGTACACATCGCTTCTGAATCCCTCTCGTCGGCTCCTTCATCGAGCAGGAACCCTCTCATCAGTCTCTCACTCGGTCCTTACGGCGGCGTCCTCTCCAACGGCGCCGAATACACGGGCGACTACCAGCCCACCTACCTTCCCACCTCGGACGAGCGACACCACCGTCAACCTACGCTTTGTGAACTGCGTTCCTTCCACCGTAGGAGAGTTCAGACCTTTCTAGCCGATGCGCGCGCCTGGGAGGCGACGGGCGTCGTGGCGCTAGAGACGGTCCCACGAGCCGACGAAGGTGTAGCCTTCCGACTGGCGATAGAGGACCTCGTCGACCAAGTCCCCGCCGACCAGCCGCTTAAGCCGTTCTACATCAGCTACGCCTTCCCCGACGCCCGATCGTTGCCCTGGCCACCAGCGCCTGCCGGAGAAAGCGACGAGGACAAAGAAACGAGGGCGGAAAGGGAGATGGAGACTCTCCTCTACGACATCCTCTCGGTCGAGGTGGAAGGTCAAAGGGCAAGGTGGCCTGTCAGCGGTGTCGGCATCAACTGCACGAAGCCGTACCTCATGGCTCCCCTCGTAGCGAGGATGACGAGGGCCTTGCAGCGTCTCAACCGGCCCAGGGAGCAAGGTGGAAAGTTGTTGCAGCAAGAACGGGACAAGGCGGGCGTGGAAGCTCCTTTGCTTTTCGTGAGTCCAACCCTTCCTCCCCTAATCCTGACGCACTGTTGCTCTCTCTCTCTCTCTCTCTCTCTCTCTCTCTCTCTCTCTTCCTCCTCCAAAACATAGCTAACCATGTCACTCCCCTTTTGTCCTTGTCATCACCAGCTCTACCCAGATGGTGGACTAATCTACGACGCCATCAATAAAATCTGGCTCCAGCCCGACCCCACTTCCTCCTTCGGGAGCGACGCTACGTCCGGAGCAGATTCATGGGCCAACGGCCTGATCAAGGTAGCCAAGTCAGTATCGCAGGATCCCGTCTGGTCCGGCGTGTTTGTCGGTGGTTGCTGTAAGAGCGGAACTCACGAGATCAAAGCGCTTTGTCGATATCGTTGATCAGGTCGACCTCCCACCATGCAATACATTCAGAATCATCTCCAAGATGGGCGTGCACCTTCGTTTCGTCAGCTAGAGGACAGACATGGAGCATAGATTGTGCGTTGATATCGAGATTTCAAGGAGTTTCTCTTTGGTTTCATGTGACAGCTCCATGGGTTCCTCTGTTTTTCGATATCATACATACATCTTGGCTAGTGCTGTCCCGACAGAGGGCCTCACTATTGCGACCCCATGTCAAGAGACAACGTCCTGGCGATAAGCTCCAAGGCGCTCCGCCACCGAGCCCACCGCCGGCGCCGGCGCCTAAAGCGTCAGCCGCGACAGGTCCATCCTCGGGCTCTTTGCGAGGATCTCGGGCGTAGCGATCTTGTCCTTGTGCTTGATGAGCTCCTTGAACGAGTTCTTGATCGTCACATCGCTCACGCCGGCCGCCTGGCTGATGCGCTTGGCGCCCTTGTCGACGCCCCAGAGCATCGTGGAAAAATAGATGCAGGCGGCCGCAATGGTGATCGGGCTTCGGCCCGCCAGCACGCCGAGCTCGCGGACGCGCGCCGTGATGTCCTCGGTGCTGCGGACGATGGGCATCTCGAGGCCCAGGTGGTTGCAGTACCGTCCCACCAGGTCGGCCGCGCCCGTCGGTCCGATGCCGAGCGGTGTCGAGGTGCCGGAGCCTCCGTCGCCGTTGGCCCGTGAACCGTCCACCGAGCCCGTCCCCGTCGCGTTCAGGCCGAACGCATGCTGCATCTCTTTGAAGCACTGGCCGATGTGCTTCTTCGACACGCTGGTAAGTGAGCAGATCTCAGGAAAGGTACGCGGGACGTGGCTCATCTTGCAAGCGACGTAGATGGCCGCGGCGATGATGGCGTCCGGCTTCTTGCCACGCAGAATCTTTTCCTCCTCGACGCGGCGGTAGGCCTGCTTGGCGACGTCCGACACGCTGCGTGGCAGGTGGATCGAATCACACTTGCGCTGAATATCTTCAAAGGCATCGAGCATATTGCGGTCGCGGCTGCCCGTCGCCCGGCTCGCCGTACGCAGCAGGTCGCGCGAGGCACCCGATCCGCCATCGTGGTGTCCGATGCGCGACTCGAGCTGCTCATTGATGCCGTCCAGCAGCGGGTTACCCGCCGAACCAACACGCGAGGGGTCGTCGCCGTCCTCGTTGGCGAACTTACGCCCTGTAAGGCGGAGGTTGGCGTAATATTGTCAGCCATGGCCTGTCCATTGCGTCCGATGGGAGCTGTGCAGTAGCGAGGTCCCACTTACATTCGGACCTCGTGTCGATGATATTCTCGCCCACCACTAGCCCGCAGTCAGAACAGACCAGATCACCACTGTCAAACTCTTCGGTGAGGTTGGGCGGGTCGATCTTGCAGTCGCGGCAGATGAGGCGGACGTTGAGGTCCGGCACGAAGTCATCGTCGCCCTTTGGCGCGGCTCCTCGGTCAGCGGCATACCGTGCGCTGAGCGCGAAGGGTTGCGCGAAGGCGTTCTGATCGACCGGGTGGAGCAGACATTTGCAAGGCGAGCGGACGCGGGAATGGTTTGTAACGGGCGATTGACGGCGTCGAAATGAACGAGAGAGCGAACGGACGGGAGGAATGAGAGAGAGAAAGGGAGCAGATACCACACCAGGCTTCAGCCTCTGGATCCAGGGCTCTTTGCATCCTTAGCGACCCCAAAGCCTCGCACAGCCTCCCAAGCTCTCCCTCCTGTCGATCGCTTCTCGACACCTCTGCAGCCCCCACGTTGGCTGCGAACCGCCTCCGTCTACAGCCGCGACAGGAGGTGCGCATATACTGACCGGATGGGGCTTCGCCAGGTCGGCCGTCATCTCGAGAGATGCCTGTGCCTAGCTGGAGCTCGGGCGATGACTGTGCGGTACCAGGCTGTGGCGCAGTCGTACGAACGTCGACGATGCCTCCTTTCTGGGCGCAAGGAAGCGTTTGTGAACGTGGATGTGACTGTGTGCCGTCTATCTTCGGAGTCGGCAGCGCGTGGGAGTTGGTCTAACGATTGAAGCGGGTCGATCTGAGCGGCGTGCTTGTCCAGTGAGCGAGAGAGAGCAGTCTGTGCAAGGACAGAGGTCTGACTGTCTGCTGGGTGGAGCGCAATGGGGCAGAGATCGAAGCAGTGGGTTCAAAGGTCGGGTCAACACCAGCGAGCGCTGATTCGTCGTCGGATGGAGGCGGTGGGGATGGGGTGGTGGCAAGAGGCAGAGGATGGCGTGGCTGGAGGTAGCGAGCTTTGTGCGCCACGTCACGCCATGCCAACGCGCGAAAAGGAGCGAAAGTGCTTCGCTTTCTCCCCGCCCTCTCGCGCGAGTGCAGGCAAAGGCTTGGCCCGCTCCAGGCCAGGCCGACGCGATTCCTTCCAGATTTTTGGCGGCGGCGCCGTCAGCCTTTGACCAATCCATCCTACCCTCACCTCGCCCTCACCCTCACAGCGTCCAGCCGCACTTCCAGCTCTCCCTCTACCACACGCCCTCTTCCCCTCTACCGAGCTCCATCAACCCACGCGCCACACTGAACAGTCCGACCGCCTTCCATCATGGCCGTGGCGCAGGCCAGCGCCAACCTCGGCGCCTCCAGCTCAATGACGCTCGACTCGCCCTCCAGCTTCGCCTCCTTTGCCCACATTCTCCAGGCATCCAGGCACCTCGATGTAGCAGCGAGGATAGACGCAGACAGAGGCGTCGCCCTCATGTTTGCCGACATCTGCGCGCAGCGGGCCCAAGAGGCCCTCGACGACGCCGGCGCCTTCACCGCCGACTCGCAGCGCTTAGACGACGACAACCGCCAGTCCTGGCTGCTCGAGCATAGCACATGGACCCTTCTACACCTCCTCACAGCAGAACGTCTACACAGGAAGCAGTCCTCCACCGACCAGGCAGAGCCGCAAGCTCCTGCGGAGACGACTCCATACGAGACCCCGCTCGTCGCGATACAGTCCATCTTCGAAAGAGACGATGAGCTCAACGAGCTCAAGCTGATACGCGAGTGGCTGCAGGAGACGCTGCCTCCGAGGCACATTGTAGAGGTCAGGAAGGGATACTGGACCTTCACAAAGAACCGCCTTCGCGCAGAGAAGCGCGCCGGCGGAGGCGGCGGAGCGTCAAGTCGCGTCGCTTTTGGGTCGGCGGCAGGATCGGGCTTGGGATCCAAGAACAGGGGTAAGGCGGTCGCCAACCTCGATCCAGATGCAACATCGAGGGGACCAGGTGGCTTGGAGCTAGAGGACGCTGTGAGTTACCGTGCATGCACCCGATCCTCCTCTGACGACGGAGTGGTACGCGGCGCTGACACTGGCCGCCGCCCACCTCCGCTCCCCGCAATTTGCAGACCTACGAAAAGGCTCTGCTACGGAATCTTTTCGAGTACACAAGAGCAGGCCAGCTCGAATCCGCCTTTGACCTCTGCCGACAGACCGACCAGAGCTGGAGGGCGGCCTCGCTGAGGGGCGCTATGCTCTACCACGACCCGACAATCTGTGAGTGCCCTGCTTCGCCGATGCCGTCCCTCCTTGCTGAGGCGTTCGAGAGGCTGACGTCCTAGAGCACGGCCCGCGACCATCGATGATGCATTCGACTTAGCTCCGGCATTTGAAGAGTTGCAGAGCCCGATCGGCAATCGCAACCGTGCCCTGTGGAAGGCCGTCTGCCGCAAGCTGGCGTCCAGCGTAAGTGAGCCGTGGCGGTCGAAGCGGTCATTGACCCTCTCGCGTGTCTTGATCTGATCGGTCGACCGTCCCGTTTGCCTTCTCCTTTGCCTAACGCGCATCGACAGCAAAACCTGGACGAGTTCGAACGGGCCCTCTACGGCTCGCTGGCCGGCGACGTGCAGTCGGTCACGCACGTCAGTCAGACGTGGGAAGAGTACCTGTGGGCGCACATCAACTGCAAGCTCGAGACGCTGATCGACTCCAAGCTGGATGCCATCAAGGGCTGGTGGAGCCAGGAGCCGGACGTCGATGCGTTCGGCGATGCCGAGTGCGGCGCGGTCCAGCTGTCAGACGCCAGCGTCCATGACAAGGAGACGCTCAGTCTCGACGCGATCTTCGACAAACTGTCGCAGACGCAGGCGCACCACATCCACACCCAGGCTGGCGACTCGTTCCACGTGGTGCAACGCGCCATCATCTCCAACAACGTCGCGGAGCTGCTGAGCCGGCTCGCTGGACGGGTCAACGAGATGCGCCTCTCGCTCGAGCCTGCCATCTACGCGCGGATCCTGCGCTTCTTCTCGCATCTCATTCTTTACTTGCGCCTGCTGGAGCAACCGATGCCGGACATGGCCTGCAACGACATCCTCTCGGCCTACGTCCAAGTGCTCGAGGCGGTGGGCGAGGACTCGCTGGTGGCCATGTACGCCAGCAGCCTTGAGCCGCAGAGCGCGACGGCCAGCTACGCGCACTTCCTCAAGTCGATGGACGTCGATGCAAGCGTCGAGGCGAAGCGCGAGGCGCTGCTACGGGCGCAGGAACACGAGCTTGATCTGGCGGCCGTGGCGAGGTGCACCGTGTCGATGGTCTTCGACGATCTCTTCAGCACCGTCTCGACCGACGGGCCGGTTGACGTGACGCAGTTCGACACGCAGCTCGAGCCCAACGAGGAAGCGCTGATCCGGTGCATCGACTGGCTGACGTTCAGCGAGCCGACGTACGCCGACGCCATCTTGCAGAGCAATGCGCTTACGCGCCTCTTTCTCTCGACGGGCCGGCTCCATGCCGCACGGGCGCTGCTGCTGCGCCTGCCGTACGTGGTGCTGTCGCAGGTCTCTAGCCTGGAGCTGCGCGAGGATCAGGCGGTAGAACACGTCCACTGGCGCGCCTTTTTTGACGCGTTTGCGGCCAGCGTACGCTACCGCGAGTTCTGGACGACGAAACCTCCCGTCTCGCCGCAAGCTTCTTCCTCGGCGCGTCTGGAACGACTGAACTGGACAAAGGCGCTCGCTTCGGTCGTCGATCAGTCTCGACGTCTTGACAGCGAGCTGTTGCAGATGGACTGGCTCAAGCTCGATTTCGAGGTGGAAGACCTCGACGCGGAACGAAGGGCCGACGAGCTGGATCGGATCCGACACATCTACATCCCCGAGACGGTGTTTAGGCTGCACGAGATGCTGGTGCAGAGCGCAGAGGTGGTGCCGCACCACCTTGAATTGGCGCTGAAGTTGTCCGAGTTGGTGGCGGACGAGAGGTATAAGATCTACCTCGACTTTATCACGAGGGAGAGGAACCTGCTGAGGGACTACCTGACTAGGGTGAGGGAAGCGAGCCTAGGTCTGTTGGACAAGGGAGACGTGTTTGTGGTGGCGGCAGAGGCGGAGCAGATTGCTGTCTAGTGCGGTCGTCTTCCGCCCTAGCTTCAGCCGTTGGGTCGGCTTGGTGTGGTCCATTAGTATGCGGCAATGCGACATCGAGCGAGATTGATCTGATCGCAGCTTCTGCCATGGGTCGGGCGGGTGCGTGCGCGTGCGAGACTCCACCTGCTATTGGGCAAGCAACCGTTTCGACAGGGTGCGTAGCCTTGCGGATCTACTCTGCGCAACGGCATCACTGGGTCGCCCGAGTCACGGTCCGCACAAGCTCCACCGTCAGGTGAACAGGCCAGGAGGCATCGCTGATACACCTTCGATACAGATACAGCGCGATTTTTGACGTTGGGAGACCACTGTTACAGCTCCAGGCTCTCCATCTCCTTCCTCATTGCCTCCAACGAGTCGACCTTGACGTCCTGCTCGGGCAGGAGCTTCTCGCCCTTTTCCCTCTTATCCAACAACGACTCTGCCGCCTTGATCTTCTTGCCGAGGTTGAGCCTACGTTTCGCCGGATCCTGCTGCGCTTTCGCCTCATTTGGCACCGGCACGAGCGCTACGTCGGTTTTTGTCTCTTCCGTCTTGTTCGTATCGGTTGATTTCGGAGCGGGTTCTTCATCGTCCCAGGCATCTGGTACGTCTTCCTCTTCTTCGCCTTTCGATCCAGCCGCAGCACGATTCTCTTTCCTCTTTGCGTTCTTCTTTGCGCTCTTGCTCAGCGCGGCGGCGGTGCTGTTGAATGCGGAGGAGGCAGCGCCGGACCTTCGGGCTTCGAGCTGTGGAGATGGCTTGATGAAGCCCGGTACGCTACCGGGTGGGAGCTTGCGTCGTTCGGCATCGAGCGCGCGTGAGGAGCGGAAACGTGTCACGTCTTCGGCGGGCGTGAAGCCCGGTTTGACTTTGCGTTCCTTTCTTGTCCTAAGAAGAGTTTGGACGACGTAGGAATCAATGGGGGAAAGGGACAGAGAGAGGTCAGTGACTGAGGATGACGACGAGGAGGGAGGAGGGTTGGACTTACGATCCATCGGCGCGTCTGCTTTCCGGGATGACACGCTGTTGTGAGTTTGGGTCGTTGATGACGCCTGACACGCTGGCTTGTGGGAAGAGCGGAGGTTTCGACATTGTGGCGAGAGCGGTGCGCTTGGATGGGATGGCTGCCCGTAGAAGGGAAATGAGGGAGCGGAGAGGTGGTGGTGCCCGGCCATCGAGGCGGCAGCCTGTGTCAACGTACTTTTACTCTTTTCTTTTCTCGGTGGAGAAGGGCGAGATGCTGCACTCACAACCCACGACGACGACTTCGCTTCCGAGGAGGGCGCGTGCGCTGACGTCCGTGCGAGTGCGAGTTGCAGCGGCGGCTGCCAGGTGACGCAGCGCCTCTAGAAAAGGAGACGCACAGACACGGTCGCCCTGCACAGGTTGTTGAGTGGCCCTTTGCCTCTCCTGCTCCGCCGACCCTGCCTTCCTCTTTCCTTGAAAGGAAATCTATCCCGCTACCACCATCCCCTTGCCTCCACCAATGCTCAGTCCGCCATGTCACCGCCTACCCTATTTCTCGACTACTCAACCAACCCTCCTCCCTCTCCTCGCCCGGCCGTCTTGAGATCGCCAGGCCGAGGAGCCGCATGACACCAACGCACCACGCCGCCCGCCCTCTCTCATCTACCCACCGAGCTGCTCTACACCATCTTCCGCCTGTCTGCCGCCTCCGATCCAGCGACCGCGCGCACGCTCGCTTACGTCTCCCGAAGCGTTTGCGAATGGACCATCGCCGAACGATGGCGGACGATAGTCTGCACCTCGCCGCGGCACGTGGTGGCGCTCTGGCAGTTTTTGCTCGAATGCGACGAGCAGCAAGGTGGTGCAGGACCAGATAGATGTCAGCAGAGGAGGACGTATATCTCCTGTCCCGATTCCAAGCCTGGATCGTGGACGAGGAATTTGTTTATCGATACGACACATTGCGATAGCGACGTTGTGCCCACATCGTCCCCCAGCGGCACCACAAGGTTACGACCATTCTTCCAGATCGGTCTCGCCTGTACCACTCCCTCTCCCGCGACGGACGCTGCCGTCCTGATGACGACGTACACGCACACAGGACCACGTCACGCCGCGCCGCTTGCCGGGTCGGGCCACACGTCCTTCTCCTCTTTCGCGCCCACCTCCTCTCCTTGCCTCCCTTCGTCTTCCTGCGCAGCATCAACGCTCCTCTCGTCCTGGGGCGTCAACCATCTCCAACGTCTCCATCTCTGCTGGGACGCTACACGCTCTTCGTTACCCTCCTCCTCCTCCCCCTGCACCACCACCACCACCACC
The DNA here is from genome assembly GCA_900291925.1 of Thecaphora thlaspeos. Classification (NCBI taxonomy): domain Eukaryota; kingdom Fungi; phylum Basidiomycota; class Ustilaginomycetes; order Urocystidales; family Glomosporiaceae; genus Thecaphora; species Thecaphora thlaspeos. The sequence goes on along the minus strand of UWYS01000014.1, from coordinate 424,096 downwards.
ACCACCTCCTCCTCTTCCTCACGACTCAACAACCAAATCGACTCAGAAGACACCTGGCCAATGGAACGCAACGACGTCTGGACGAACACAACACACGACCCATTATCCAGCTACTCATCCTTCCGATCAGAGTTCATCGACTCCATACGATCTCTCTACGGCTGGAGGAAGATGACACATCGCGATAGATTCATATCCTCGTTGGAAGGTAGAGATTTATCTCGCATCCAACAGGGCTACACATCATCCGATGTACATGCCTTGCAAAAGGTTCAACAGAGGTTGACGAAACAGCTTCACATTTCCTCCTCCTCCTCCTCCCCAACAGGCGTACCGCCAGCGTCGCAAGGTTCATCCATGACGCAACGCGACACGTTGCGGTTCCACGCTAGACCACCGGTTGAATTCGTCAAGCTCTCACAAACGCCGGCGGCTTTTGAGAAACGTCACAGGATCATCTTCTTCCTCGATAGGGCGGGCGGTGGTAAGGGGTCATGGATCTGACCTGTCGCCCTTCGCGAGCGCAGGCGACACCGGCATAGCAAGAGTGTGCCGTGCAGCGAAGTCTTCAGACCGTTTCTCTCTCCGCCCCCTCAAGCGCAAAGTGGCGAGCGTCATCAATGAGTACAAGATGAATATGGATATCCCTTTCACACCCCTCACGGCCCCCTACCCCTCCACGCGGAGTATGTAACAGGCACGGCTCTTCCTCTGCTCTGCCCGTCCCATCTCCGCCTTCCCCGCTCGTCTACAGCCTGCTCCGGCTCGCAGCTAGTCACTTGCCATTGACGGCCGACGTGATGCTGAGACTGCTCATGCCAGACAATACCGACATGTTGGGCCTCTCGCCTCGCTCGAGCGCGCCCTGGCTCTCCCTCCTCAGCTTCTCCCTCTTGGCCGCCGACATGTAGACGCGCGGATAGCTAAGCGGCGTGATGGCGCCCGACGCGTACCCGCTCTTCCGGCCGTCCTCGTAGTGCTTGACCTCGTGCTCCACCGACTCACCCCGCGCGATCCTCTCGCGCTCCTTCTTGATGCGCTCCTGCGCCTCTTCGCAGCGCGTCCGCAGAAAGTGGATGACGTCCTTCGGGTTCGGGTGGTTAAAGACGGCCGTGCCCGCGACAATGATGTTGGCGCCGGCGTCGGCGCAGCGGTCGATCGTCTTGGGCCCGACGCCGCCGTCCACTTCAACGTCCAAGTCCGGGAAACGCGCGCGCAGCTCAGCCACTTTCGGCATGCACTCCTTCATAAACTTTTGTCCGCCCGCGCCTGTATTCGTTGCACGTCGGGGGCAAAAGACGCAAGATCGAACACGGCTTTAGAGCTTCTGCTGTCAGGGCCGCTCTTGCGCAAAGCATCGTAGGCTGCGACTCACCTGGCCAAACGGTCATGACGAGAATCATGTCTACCGCTTTTCCTAGCTCGTCCGAGATCTCGCTGGCGGGCGTGCCTGGGTTGATTGCTACCGCCGCCCGCATCTTGGTGGCCTTGATCTGTCGTACCACGTCCATAGGATCATCTGGTGAGAGGCGGAACAGAAGGCAGGGAAGGAGGGACCGGGTCAACCAACAGGCAAGAGCTCAAATGTCCTCAGCTATGTCGGCCCAGCCACTCACCTGTCGCTTCCAAGTGGAACGTATATGAAGCTCCACCCGCCTCGGCGATATCCTTGACCCACTGCGCAAGACGGCAAGGCAGCACAGCATCGTCGCAAGCGGAGCGGTCAGATTAAGCTGTCTGCCAGCCGAGCTAGGCTCTCGGTGACGGGGACGGTTGCCTGGCCACTTACCCTTCCCGGATCGGTGACCATCATGTGGCAGTCCATAAAGATGTTGGGTACCGCCTTGCTGACCGATGCGATGACGGGAGCGCCCATGACGATATTTGGCACAAAGTGGCTGTGTCAAGGGCCGGAGCGGAACGTAAGGAGATGGGGGTCAGCATCTCCGCCTTTGGCAGCGAGGTGGCTCTCAGCGCTTCACAGTTTGCGACCTTGGCAACTCACCCGTCCATAATGTCTACAGCAATGAGTGCAGATCAGGGAAGAGCGGAGAATGTCGATGTCATTCGGCAGAGGTGCGTGATTGAAGTCAGTTTTTCCCTGCTTTCTAGAGATTGCGATAGGCACTGAGAACAAAACACAGCGGAGAATCGCCGATCCTGACTCAAGCTGCGATCCTCCTCCACCTTCTCTCCGGGAAGGCCGGGAAGGCAAGTGCGGAATGGGGGCGTCTTTGGAAGGCGACTCACCCATATGCAGCCAGTCCGCTCCTGAGTCCATCATCCTCTGGCATTCACAGTTGAGGTTGCCCAGGTCCGACGCCAGGACGCTGGGTGCGATCTTTGTAGCGGGCATCTCTGACGTTGCTCGGTCTGTAGCGCCGCTGTGGTGCTGGGGCCCTGTGCTGGAGAGTAGGCGAAAGCTGCGCTATCAGTGCGGCGGCACAGCAGAAGCAGGGAATGGCAGACTGGGAGACTAGAACGGGCAGCGCGAGCTTGGCGGATCAAGTTCGATGGAGTTGCAGAAGGGCGAGATGGCGAGGCAGCCGTCTCTCTCGAGCTGAGGTTTGGCGAGGCAGGAGCAGATTCTTAGTGCCGACTCGAGCCTGACGACGAGACGAGCGAATATGTCGTTGCCAGGGGGTTAAGGCGGTGGTGTCTGGTGGAGTAGAGACGAGCGGCGTAAATCCGGCGAGCGGAGCTCCAGAGCTGGGAGCGATCAGAGACAGCAGTTGCGGCAGGCGAGGCGAGGCAAGGGCGCTAAAATGACCCAAGTGGAGCGCTGAGATGGGAGATGGTCAGGAGTGTACCGGAGTTTATGGTTGGAGGTTTTCCGTTGTGGGAAGCTGCGGCGTTGGTCTGCCCCTGGAATGTGCGCAGCAGTGTATGTGGGGGGGCGATGCCCGCTAGGTTGCCAGAAAGGAGGATGTAGGAGGTGGCGGGGCGAAGGAGGTGGCTGAGGAGGTGGTAGGCGATGAGAGTAATTAGTAGAGTGTAGTGTGTGGGTGGCAACGAGGTGAGCCGGACCGAGTCCACTGGCGATAGCAGCGGCGCCCACGCTCTCTTCTCGGACGGTCCGCCAGTCCGCCGCCAGACCAAGCGTGGCTGGGAGAAGGCCGAGAGACGCGGGCGCGTCGGGGTCAGTCAGCCCACAGCGCCCGGCCTGGCTTCTTCGCCCAGCGACGCGCCACTTTGTTGAGGGAGCCGCAGCAGCAGCAGCAGCAGCGGCGCCCGGTCCTCGAATTCGACTTTTTCCACAGGTAGCTTGCGTCACTCGGCAAGACGACGGGTGAAATACAGTATACCGTGTATGAGTGTGCGTATTGCGACCCAAGTAACGCGTCAACGAGTGCTTTTCCGTGGCTCGATCGATATGGACAGAAGGAGGCTAGCGAGACCATACAGGAAGCGCGGAAGGTGGGCAGGGGTGGCGGTCCATATCAGGTGCGAGCATGTACCTGCGCTAGGACGGTTGGAGGAACAGGTCGTCCTTGCTGCCTGTCGTTCAAAAGCAAGGCAATCTGATCTCCTTTCGGGTCAGAGGCAATGCTACAGCGTCGTCGGCTCGCTCCCTTGCGAATGGCGCTTTAGAAGTGCGAGACGCTCTCCGACTCCATCTTGCCGATGCGCTTGTTCTGCTTGCCAAACTGTCGCTTGACCCGCACAACGCCGTCCTCGGCGTTCGTTTTGAGCCAGCTCAGCGTGCGGAAACCTTTGACCTGCGCGGCGCCACGGTGCTGACGGTGCAGCGCTCGCTGCCGCGCACGCTTGCCCTCGAGCGTGTCCGATCCATCTTCGTCCATATAGTCGTCCAGCTGCGAGTCGGTCACCGAGGCCGTATACAGGCTGCCTCGATCGGCATCGCCGTCCTCGAAAAGCTCCATCGAGGGACGCTCGCTCGCTCCCACCGTCCCCAAGGTGCCCGAAGACTCGTTCTGCGACCTCGACGCGACACGACGATGGGTCGGCCTGCCGGCCGCCGAGGTCGAGTTCGAGAGATCGGCCTCGAGCAGGTCGGAAGGCTGAGAGCCTAGCTGGCCGAGACGGCGTCGGCTCTCGGCGCTCAGCAAGTGCGGTTTGGGCCTCTCGCCGCAGTCGGTCAGCGTCACGTACGTGTCGTGGGCGAAGCGCATCTCGTGGTCGCCGGCGATGCACGAGCTGTGCTCCGGACCGATGCCGCGATGGTATATGAGATTGAGCTCTAGCCATCCGACGCGTTTGATGTGGTTGTCCGACGTCACGTCGGCCGGCAGCTCGTAGGTAGCCACCTCGCAGATCTCTTCGAGCGCGGCAGAGAGACGCTTCCGCTCGTCGTCGCCCTGCGTAGGCGAGAGCAGCTGGTCCGAGTTGGTCGTCGCGTGGAGCATGTCCTGCTCGAAGCGGTCCATGTCGACCGTCTCGTACAGTGGCACCCGGCGCCGCGTGAACGTGTCGTCAGCAATACGGTTGAGCGGGATGACGGCGTGAGCGTGCTTGTGGTGGCGGCCAGGTACGCGTGACTCGCTGCGGAGGTGGATGTAGAGGAAGTTAGGGTATCTCTGCCTCACGGGTATGCGCACAGACGCCGTCTCCAGCGGCCACTGGTACGCGACCGTGGCCAGCTCGCTCTCGCCCGACTCGTACTCTGCGACCGGCCCGACGTTGGCCGTCTCGGCCTTGCCTCCAACCGTCTCAAAGAGAATGTGGCACGGTTTGGCCTCGAACAGCTGCTGCGACAAGCTAGACGCGTGGCAGCTGCCTAGCTCCAGCACGCCGACGTTCCAGCCCCGCAGCGGCTTGGGTATGGCAATCTCGAAGCTTCGCCATAGCAGCGTGATCCTGATCTTGCCGAAGCCGAGCCCACCAGTGAGCGTGTACCACTCGGTGCTTTTGCTGCTCTTCCTAAGCACCTCGCCTAATCGTAGGCCGACACACCCAAGGATGGGGTCGCCCTCGCGCATGCGCGCGTCACGGACGGTAAAATCGACCCGTGCCGTCGTCCAGTCGCCGACAAAGCGCTCGCTGCCGCCGTTGATGTAAGGCCGGGCGTTGAGCGTCTTGGTTCGGGTGCGGAAAATGACCTCGTCGTTGAGGAAGACCTGGACGTAGGACGAAGGGAGCTTTCCGGCGCCCGTGCCCTCGGCCAGCGTCTCGTCGGCGTTTGTCGTGTAGCGCTGCTTCTGGGAGAGACGCTTACTGTTCGAGTAGCTGCGCTGCGTCTGCTGCACCTCGAGGTTGTGGATGGAGTGGATGTGGAAGGCTAGGATGCCCGAAGGGAGCTCTCGCACCGGCGGCTCGGCCGTGGCCGACTTGGCGCCCTCGATCGCCGTGATCAGCTTCTCGACGCGTTCGCGGCGCTTGCGCCTCTTGAGGAGGATGTCGTTGTCCATTGGCAGGCCGAGCTTGTGGACGAAGCGGTCGAAGGGCGTCATGTAACGCAGCAGGCCGTCCTCTCCCTCGTCCTCGTCTTCGTCGCCTTGGCCGACGATGCCGACCTCGCCCACTCCCAAGCCTGCCATCTCGCGCGGTGAGAGGGGTTGCTGTGGGCCGCCTTCCTTGTCCGGTTTCGGCGGGAGCGGGGGCGGTTTGTTCGCAAAGTCTAGAGAGTGCGGCTTCCTGTCGACGGCGCTCGCGCTGCCGCTTCCGTCACCCTTCGAGACCGGCCGGGCCCTAGCTTCGGCCTTCCGGAACAGCTCCTGCCTCTTGCCGTTGTTGGAGCCCTTGCCGTGGGCCAGCGGGAAAAAACCGACGCTGTACTTGAGGCGGCCTTGGACCGCGGTTGCGCGGCGCATCGGCTTCAGGTCATCCATGCGCGTCTCGAGCAGCTTTGCCGCCGCATCTTTACGCATGCGCGATCGACGAATGAGACCGTCGATGCTGACCTCGATCTTGCCAAGCGGATCATCGGCCGAGAAGCGATCGGCATCGTAGACGGTCAGTCGTAGGCGCTCGTGGTCGCGCAGCTCGTCTGGCGTCACCAGGAGGAAGCCAGTCTCCTGCCAGATCGGGTCCGTAGTCTTACGCAGGACCCGCGACGTGAACAAGGGTTTGCCAGCATGCGAAAAGCTCGCTTGAACGAAAGGGTCGCTCGAGCCGTTGGCGTCGGCAGCAGCAAGGTCGGTCGCCTGGTGGATCACGACGACGAGGAGGCCCACCGCGTAGACGTCAGAAGGGCCGTCCCCGGCCCCGAGTAGGCCGGCTACGTCGACGGTGTACGACTTAGGCGCGATAAAGCCCTTGATCACGTCCTCGACCGAGCGCAGGGCGTAGCTCGAGATCAGCGGCAGGTTCATGGCGTCGATGATCATCTTCTTGCCCAACGGCTTGGCTGACATCTCGAGCTTCGGCGACCCGACAAAGGTGAGCGCGACGTGCTTGACAAAGGGCGCGACCGGCGTCATCTGGAGACGGACGCGCATCTTGCCCTCGATGCCGATCATCTCGACCCAGATGGGCACCTCGACGGCTGCAATCTTCTGGAGCCCTATGCCCATGTAGATGAGCATGTGGATCTTCTCCGTCGGCGCGTCCATCAGCGTCTGGAGGCCCGGGTCGTCGGCGACGGCATCGGCGCCGATCGGCTCGGAGCCGTCGCCCTTTTCGTTGCTGGACGTTGTCGTCGTCGTCATGTGCCTCTTCCGCCTCGACGGCGGCTTCGAGCCACGGTAGGCGAAGACGACCTCGAGGTTGATGTAGTCGCCCGTGTCAATTCCGGTGTCGTCGTCATCATCATCTTCAGAGCTCCCTGGAGCGGCACCGACTGCACCTGCAGTACCGGCGGTGGCGGCTGTCGTCTTCTGCTTCGAGTGGCGCCTTGACGCGCGGTTCGGATCAGCGTCGACGGCGAGAAAAGACGTTTCGTCGGAAGGAATTGCCTTGAAACTCTTAACACGGATCGGGATGGTGCCCTGGTCCATGTCTTCGACCCGGACGCTGTGGACGATACCCGGCACCTGCGTCATCAGGCTGTCCTCGAGCAAGTCGACAAAGGGGCCAAAATAGTCCGAGCCGATCAGGGGCCAGACGGTGGCCAGCGTCGTGTTGAGCCACTCGACCGTCTCCTCCTTCTGGTTGGGGTCGTGAAAGCGTTTGGCCGCCTCCGCCATCTCGACCTCCCACTGGACGTCGCGGCCTGCGGAGTCGAGCTTCTTCCACAGCACGTGCGAGCTGCAGCCTGCCACCACGATGGCGAACAGCCAATGAATGCGCGACAGGACGAGTACTGCCACACAGGTCGCGCCAAAGAAGCCCATGATCATCGGGATGTGCTGCTGGAATGGGTCGACGTCGGCCTGAGCCGCCGGACGGGAAGCCACTCTTTCGGCAAGGCCTCGGGCCGACTGTGCTGCGCCGGTTGCGATGCCTTGAAGGCCGCCGTCTCCACCGCTGTTGATGGGGTCCCTCGCCGTCCTTCGACTACCGGCAAGAGGAGGAGAGGCGGGCACTTTCTCGGTGGGTGGGGTTGTGGCTTGCGGCTCAGCGACTAGCGGCTGCTCCGAGAAGGTGTAGCCCCCACGATGCTCCTGAGGGCTGGCGATCGGTCTTGCTGGCAAAGGAGGCGCCACCGTCAGCGCCGACGGTCTTGGTGGAAGCGGCGGCAGCGGTGGCAGCGATTCGCCCGATGTGTGAGACCAGCGCTTTGGATCTGAGCCGTTGTTGACGTCCATGAGTATGTCATCGCCGTCGTCGTTAGCGGCGATGCTGCGGCGCTTGCCCTTGAAGCTGGACTGGCGCATACGTGACTTCATCGACGAGAAGCTGGGCTTGCGGATCGAAGAAGAGCGCCGCTCGGGCAATGCGTCACCCTCGTTGTTACTGTTGCCGTTCATCGTGAACAGCTTCGCTCAAGGATCCTGGACAGAGTGGAGGAGAAAAGGGCTAGGTCAGGCGGGGTTATGGTGGGAGAAACGAATGATGGTGGCGCTGGCGCTGGCGGCGGCGGCGGCGGCGGCGGCGGCGGGTGATAATGGAGACAGTCCTACCGACTGGCGGTCGAGCGGGCCAAGGGCGGGTTGCCCCTCGTTGTCAGGGTAAGTCGTGGCTGTGCAGTGGTGCTCGTCGCCGCTCGTCGCAGTCGATGCGTCTGAGAGAGTTCGGCCCTGCCGATGAGGAAGGCGGCGGCCACGGGGAGATGCCACGGCAACAGCCGGTCGGAGGCGGGAGTGCCGGCTGTCACTAGCCCAGCACGGACAGCACCTGTTCGTCTTTCTGAGACGCGAAGGTCGGCCTCGGCCTCCTCACGACTACACTGAACGAAGCGCACTGGCGGCGGCGGCGGCTAAAGTCCGAAAGCTGATCCTCGAAGTCAAGGGCGTCCGGGGATGGAGAGTATCTCGGCGCGCTCCACTGGAGAAAGGCAATGATGGTCTGGATGGTGGTGGTGGTCGGACCGGCAGACAGACAGAAGCTCAGGCGGCGAAGGCGGTGCAGGTGGGAGGTCGACTAGCAACGAACGGTCCCTGATGCAAAAGAGAGTACGGGGCTATGTAGCAACGCTGCCTCGTGTTGCCTTGCGAGAAAGAGCAACGACGGCAGCGGATCGGATCGCAAGCTAAGAAGGCCAGACAGGCTGGCCAAGGCACAGCACAGGCCTCGCCAGACCTTCCAAAAAGTTTCCCAAGGCGGCGCGAGCAAGGTGAAGATGGAACGCCCCCGGCCCTCACCAGGCTCGCGTAGCTGCACGATGCTTCCTTTTTGCTGTGCCGTGACGGCAGACGTCGGCGCCTAGCCGGCGGGCATGCCAAGGGTCTCCTTGCCGGTCGGGTCCTCGTGCCGGATGAAGCCGGGGTCCAAGCCGGTCCAGAGGACGGTTCCGAGGAGCTGGCCCGATCCAAGTTTGAAATCGAGCCCGATCCAAGCCCGACCAGATCTTTTCTGCCTGCCTGCGCCGACGCTGATGGGCAGGTATCCGGCCGAGCCAACCTTGAACAATCAAGAGACCATGGCAGCGACTCTGACGGATAAGGATACCCGTCTTGATGATGACTACAAGCGTCGCTGGTTCCCGTAGACGATTCACTTACATCCGGAGGGACGACTTGCTGTGGGTGGATGGAGGGAACGTTACGTATAGAATCAACATCTACCGTCACAGCTTCTTCTCGAAGTCCTTTTGTCCCAGATCACATGAACCTCTCGACCCTTCCTTCAGATCTTCTCTGCTCCTCCTGCTGTGGTGCGACTTGTTCTCAGCGCAACGTCTCCGACTATTGCAAGCAGACAGGTGGACACGGCGACGTTTCCGGGCAGATCGCCGGACCGCGACGCGAAGGATGAGCTAAGGCAGGCCAGGTGTCAACGGCCCAGCTCACTCATCAAAGCAGAGACTTGGGTCACGAACGACGCCGTCATGGGCCCTCGCCCTACCGCTGCCAGATGGAGCGGGATCGACGTTCAGTTGACTGTGGATCCCCGCTTGCGCCGCTTGCGGCGACATGTGTACCGCAAATAGAAGAGGAGCAAGATCCCCTCTGAAAGATTAACACACGAGAAGCTGAACACCTCTGCGTGCGTAATCCCAGTCCAACCAGCTCGCGGCGATGAACTAGGAAACACTTAGTGGAGGCAGTGGCGAGGCTATGACCAACACAAGCAAAGGCTTTCGAGCTAACGGCGACGCTGCCCTACGTGTTGGATGACCATCTCTTCCCGTCGCTGCGCTGGCTTCCCCAGAGTCCTCTTTGTCCCTTCTTATCCGAGATCCACGTCCCCCTCTCCGATCTCAGCTTACACAAGATGTATGTACAGTCATCCTGGTACAGACAAGAGGCATTGTAAGTAGCAAAGGGTGCGAGCCATTGGACGAGGATCTTAGCTGACCATCTCGTCGTCATCCTTTTGCAACCCTCATCGCGTCGCCTGAAGACGAGGAGAGCCATTTGGCTAGCCGTCCTGGCGATCCTTGGGGGCGCCTGCTGTGACGGCTCAATCAGAGCGACCAAGTGAGCGGCCTATGGTCATCCACAGAGTGGCAGGTAATTAGCTCTTCGCTGTAGATTCCACAGCACCAAGCCTGAGGGCTATGGGACCGGCCCGACCGTCGCCCTTACCTTTCCCCGTCTCATCACACAGACGCAATCTACCTTACCAGCTCCAGGTTACCAACAAATCGCCTACCACACCTCACCCTCTCACACGACAAACTAGCCATGTCCGACGCACAGGAGCAGATTCCCGTTCAGGAGGACGCCGCCATCGAGGAGAGCAATGTCGACGCTCAGGCCAAGGACGACCAGGTCGCCTCGAAGAGCGAGGAGAACCAACTGCAGTCCGAAGCGGCCGATCTCGACGAGAGCAACATCATCGACGACTCGCCCGGTGTCCAGACTCGCGGTGCTAAGGTTGACGCGACCAAGCAGGTGCGTTTACCTTTCAGCTATTACTTGCTATGAGCGTGGGTTATCAAGGGGCGGTCGGGTTTACCATCTTCTCCTCTCTCCGTGCGTGTGATGGTGTATGGGTGGGCCGGCTTGACAGGAGCGAGAGATCGACCAGGCCGTCGATGATGCCGTCCAGGCCGACGAGGCAAACTGAGCCAGTCTCCTTCTTTGCCCTCCATCGTCGGACCTCGCACGCAACCTGGCCTGGCGTAACAGGCGATAGATGCCTTACTTCCTCCCTTGTACTCCTAGCCCCTTCTTTCTTCGACTATCATTCTTAGCCGTCGTGAGCCTTTCTTCCGAATTAGTTTGTGGCTGCGTGTAGGGAGAGTCGAACACCCGGCCGCTTCTATTATTCCGGCGTAATTGGGAAAGGGCATCAATCTGCTGGCTCCTGCCTTTTCGTCTGTCCGCCACGTCTTGCTCGAAGAGTGTGACCGGGGCCAACGCCATCGTAGTCTTCTCTTGTTGCATTTCTTTCACAGTGAGTCGGGTCGTTAAGGGTAGAATCGGGTTTTGTCATTCGAGCCCTGATGTGTCGAAGAGAGGCGGACATCTACATGCTTCTTTGAGCCGGCAGGCGTCGGAGCGTTTGCTCAGCCTCAAAGACGATCCGAACGCTGCTTAGTGGTGCTCGCCGGCGTGCTCGTCACCAAGGAAGTCCATCTCGTAGACTGAGGAACGAGCGCGAGCGAGGACAAGAAAGACAAAGGTGTGGGAACAGGGTCAGCAAAGAAGGCGACGCTCGTCATGGTTGCAGCTACACGGCTTGACCTTGAAGCTAGGGCTGCCGGCAGGCCCGATCGAGAACGAATCTCGCTGCGGCTACTCACCACTGCCGCACTCGGGACACCTGTGGAACTTGAGGTCGCGGTTGAGGTGCAGGTAGATGTTGTCGTGCGAGTCGGCGGGGTATCCGGTGCATCCGACAATCCGGGTGGGCCACTGTTGCGGATGGGTATGGGACAAGGGTAGGATGGGATGCAAGTGTGAGCCAGTGGCTCTGTTTGAAAATGTTTGCCATGTCGAAGGCAGCCCGAGAGGCACGACGAGAGCGTCCGGCCGGCTGGAGGGAAAGTCGGCCTTTACTGTCCATCGTGGACTTGGATCCGTCCCGTCCACTTCTCGGCACCATAGATCACTAGATAAGGGCCCTTGTGGCACCTGTCCCGCCGTCTATTCTGGTGCCGCACTAGCTTTCCAGCTGTTCCCGTCCGGCTAGAGAATGGACGGTTCCGTATGGATGGTCTATAGCAGCTTATCGAGGGTGTCGGATCCCCGCCCATTCGCTCAACCATCGCTTTCCCGATGGCCTTCCAGCTGAAGCGTCCTTGACCAGAGCTCCACCACCATCCTGAGTCTCCACATTCTGCCATCCCCCTTTTTGATCGCAACACATCTTCATGGCATGCAAAGGACCAGGCGCAACTTACGTAGCTCTTGACCTTGATGGGGTTCTCGGTGGTGCCGAGGTGGGTCATCTCGAGGGGAGCCATGTCGAAGACGTCCTCGCCCTTGAGCTTTCCGAGGAGCTCGAAGCGCTCGAGACCGGTGGCCTGCTGCTCGTCCGAGGGGATCTCACCGGCCTTGCTGCCCTCGCCCTGGATGACGGGGGGTCCCGAGGCGGAGCGGAGCGCCGAGCTGGTGAAGAGGCGGGCGGCGGGGAGGCGAGCCGCGGTGGGGGTGGTCGTGCGGAGCGCGACGGATGCGCGGGCGACGAAACGAGCGGCAAAGGACATGACGGCGGTAGTAGAGGCGTGCGGGTGGGTGCGTGGAAGAGTGAAACGGGATGCGGCTGATGATGATGTTCTGAGGGGAAGTGGAGAGAGCCAACGATGACGGCCGACGGCGACGAACGACAACAGCCCTGTCGAGCTTCTGGGCCCTCTCGCCTTATCTGGCCCGGGAAGAAAACGGCGCGACGGGCGGAGCCGGGCCTACGCAACTCGCAAGCAGCCTTGGAATGCAAATCAGGCGCACCCACCTTACACACTTTAGAGGCCGCCGCGCAATTTGCCATCACGGCGCGGGCGCTTTCAAATCAACGGACGCTTCCTCCGGTCGGAGCCGAAGAATCCAGCCACAGGCCAATAGGGAATGCTTCACAGAGTCACTCTTCATATGGCCACGACCGATTGGCTCTGCGTTACATGAACGGCGAGATCGTCGACTAGTACACTGCCACTACTTGACCTCCACCTTCCCGCAAGGATCGACGCCTCCCTCTCTGCTGCGATGGCCCATGATCGTGAGCGTGATCAGCCTCTCTCTGCGCACACGCCACCACAGGCCGTCGCCCACCTGGACAGCGGCGTGTGGTCCGCAGTGTCACTCGAGCGCCTCGGCGAGCCCCGACTGGACCGACGCCAATCCCTCGAGCCACAAGTCGGCCTGATCTGCGCACGGAAGGATGACGAGCTCCGACAGGTTTGGCAGGCACCGCTGGCGGATCGCCCGCAGCAGAGGTCGCAGCTCGCTTTCTCTCGGCGCAAAGACACGTAGGCGCCTGGCGTTATTCCGAGTCGCAGCATCCCAGCGCATCGACGACAGCAGCGCACCGTCAAGCTCCAATTCTGTCGGCGACACTGCGGGCCAGGCGGAGGTGGCTGTGCCGATGCTGCCGCTGCTGTCCTTGCCGCATCGAGGGGAAAGGTGTCGCCCGCGCACCCGCTTGCATCCGCCAACAAAGAGGTGCTGTAGCTCGCTGGAGACCGGACTATTTAACAGCGTGGCGAGGGCGTCTCCACGAACCGGACTGCGCCGCACCTCGAAGCTCGACAAGCGCAGCTGCGAGCTCTTGCCGTCGAGCAGTGCGAGGAGCGCGCCGTTGTCCGTCGACAGCGCCTTGCACGAGGTGAAGACGAGCCGCCGCAGAAGCGGGCAATGTCTCAGCGCCGCCGCAAGCTCGTGGGCACCCGCCTATAGCCCCGCCTCGCCCTGGCAAGCGCTAGTCTTGACCCCACTGACGTTGAGCGTGTGGAGGTGCTGCAGTCCGGCGACGGCCGTAGCGAGAGCGGCTGCATCGATGTGGGGCGAGTGGTAGGTGAACGAGCGAAGCCGCGGCACGTTGACGATCATCGAGCTGGCAAGATCGGGCATGAACGCGACGGGCATCTGCAGCACGCTGAAGGTCTGAAGGAAAGTAAACGCGGAATGCGGGTCCGTCGCCGCAGTCAGATGACCGTTGGAGGCGTCGGCGGAAGCAATGACTAACGATCTACTCACCACTGCGTTCGAGCAGAGCGCCAGGACGGCTCCGACGGGCCCGCCGGCAGCCTCGGAGATGGCGCACGGGTCTATCCGCGCGAAGAGCCGGTCCACCACCCTCTCTTGCGGACCCCTCCAGACCACCCCTGGCTCGTGCAGGGTAACGTGGCGGACCCGCGACAATCGCTTGCGCCAAGCATAAGGGAAACAACGTTCGGCGGCTAGCCTCGCTATCAAGGGGCTGTTGACGCTGCTATCTCCGTCCGCTTGTCTGCCGATCCCACAGTCTCGCTGGTCGTTGTCATTTGCTGGCAGGAAATGCGCTAGGAACTGAAGGATCTCCTCTGTGCCGTCGAGCCGCAGGTGAGTCTCGAGCGTCGGACCATACAGCGTGCGCAGCGATCTGTTGGTCTTGCAGAGGTTAGAGAGATGGTCGTGATCGAGGTAGTCGCCGAGGGTCTTGCTGGATGGGTCAATGTGGCGGGGATGAGCGGCAGAAAGGCATGGGCCGTTCGGATCAGACATGAAGCCTGCCTCGCCGTCTAGTCGTGCAACGTCGTCACCTCAGTCGAAGCCCATTCACTGAACGTCGATTGGCAGATCGAGGAGGCCAAGCATGACGGGTGAGAGTTAGGGCGGGACGACGAGCTGCTTTGACGGGTGCTGTATAAGAGCTGAGAGAGCAGGAGAAGCGGAGCGGGGATGGGAGCATGATTCTTCCCCCTCCCATCATCCCGACCTTGCCTACCGCCTCTTTAAGAACAGAGAGCGACGGCCAGCAGCTGGCTGCTCCTCTCCGTAGAGCGAGCGAGTAGCGAGAAGGACGATGTAGACCCTGCCAGACGTGGACCCTGAAGTTGTGTTGGACGTTGCCCTGCGCTTTGGACACCTGTGTTGTGATATAGCGCCTTTGTGCAGCTGCTGCCGCGCTCTGCACCAGATAGTGGAAAAATCGCGCGACCTTACCGGTTACGCTCGCTATCGTGCCAAGCGAGGCCACGATTACGCGAGAAATCAACCCGGGGGCCTGGCTGCTTCTCGCATCTCGATCTGGTACTTTACTGGCACCTGTTCCCGGGCGAGTTCAGCCGATGTGGTAGGTAGCCGCTGCTGCCGTCCTCGTCTTCTCGACGTCCCGATCGTCAGTGTCTTCGCCGCCGCCGTCCGCCTCGCTGTCGGCCAGCACAATATCGGACACCTCTGCGCTGTTGCTGTAGCGGACCACCTTGGCCATCCCACCGGACGCGCCAAAGTCGATCTTGGCGAGCTTGGGACAGACCGAAGCGACCAGGCGCGCCTTCTGCTTGAGCGAGGCCACGAATGTGTCGGAGGTCCGGGCATAGCGCTGCGAGAGCGAGCCGGACGCTGGCGGCCGCTGGAGGATGTCTAGCTGGTGGAGCGGGAACTGGAGCACCTCGAGCTGCTGCAGCGCGGCAAAGGCGGCGAGATAGGTCTCGAGGAAGCCGGCGACATTGCAGCGCAGCTTGAGCACGCGGATCCGCCTACACGCCTGGAAGAGCCGGACCAGGTCGAGCTTGTCGGCGACGACGGCAAACTCGCCATCAACCTCCTCGAGGTGCTTGGCCTGCGCCAGGCCCTCCAGCAGACACGCCCCCTGCGGCGTCGAAGTCCAGTTGGCCGGCCTCCGCGCGCCAAGCATCACTGTGTCGAACTGGACGCCGCGGACCCGGCGGATCGGTCGACTCGGCGCGGACAGCACCGAGATGGCGTTGTCGATGCCGCCCCAGAAGGTGTGCAGCCGGGGCAAGGTGTCGTCGGGGAGGTTGTCGAGGTAGATGTAGCGCCCCGAGGTAGCGTCGACTTGGTCGACCTTGAGCACCTCGAGGCGCGGGTGGCGCTCGAAGAAGGCCGCCACCGCCTCCTCGTCGCCGGCGTGGAAGCGCGACAGCTCGAGCACGCGCAGCTTCGGCCAGTGGGCGTGGGCCATCAGCGTCCCGCCGTATATGGCGTTGCGGACGCGAACGTCGGTGTACTGGATGCGCAGCTCCTCGAGGTCCGGGCAGTGTCCCACCAGCGACGTCTCCAGCCCGCCGAGCTCGGCGATAATTGACGCCGGGTCCGAGGGGACGTACGACGAGCACCAGACGAGCCGCTTCAGTCCCCTACACTCGAAGAAGGTAGAGCCGTGAATGCTCCGTCTGTCGCTTGGCGGCGTCCCTGTCCGTCCGCCAGGGTCAGCACACTCGACATCGCTGAGACGTGGACAGGCGCGCCACAGCCGGGTCCAGAATTCGTTGCCGGACAGCGGCGGCCGCATGCGCCAGACCAGCTTACGCAGGTTGCCCATCTTCTCCAACGCGTAGAGCAGGAGCGCCTCGTTCCTCGACTCTATCAAGAAGTTTAGGGCCGAAGAGCGCTGGAGCGAGGCGTCCTGAAGCTCCAGTGGGATCTGCGGCGTCGACCTTGGGTCAAGAACGAGGCAGCGGACGGTGCGGGCCACGCGCGGATGGTCGACGAGGTGCTGCCACAGCACGGGCTCGTCCAGGCCACAGCAGATGCGGTACCATCCGATGTGATGCGGCCGAAGGAAAGCCTGCATCTCTCGACAGGTGGTTGCGAGGGCGACCAGGTCCTCGAGCGCGTCAAAGTCAATGGCGATCAGCTCGACGATCTCTGGCGGGAGGCGGAGCAGCGGCGAGGGCGAGTGCTGCTGCAGCGGAGTGTCGCAGCGCGAGGATGCACGCGACTGCGAGCAAGAAGTTGTCGATACTTCCGACGGTACATCCGAGTCGATCGTGACTTCGTCCACGGTCGCGAGGATCGCGCCGGGACCGACGACGAGGCCACACGTGGAGACCATTCTTGTCATGATGGCGGTGCGGCTGGCGCTGAGCAGTCCCGGTGACGTCCTAGCAGCGATAGGCTGTTGCCCTGGTGTAGTTCATGCTTTCTGCTGTTGTCTTTGTACTGTCGTTGTTCGCGCTAGGAGGGCAGAGGCCGACGAAGTGTTCCGGAAGGGGGAGATGAGCAGGATGTGGCGGAGCGAAATGAAGGAAAAACGGCGGCGGTCGATCCTCCGCCTGCTGTTGCTGATGGTCCGTGCGAGGAGGTGTTGGTTGGGCCGGGCCTAACCCCGCATTTTCCTAGCTGGGCCGCCAGGCCGGGGAACGCGGCTAAACCGACGTCCGCTTCGGAGCAGCAGCAACGGCAAACGGCTTCTTTTCGGTGCCCGAACCCGATCCCACCGTGCCTCCCTCGCTCCCTCCCAGCCTGGCATAGCTCCTTGCCTCCTTGGTCCCTCTCCCGTCACCTCAGGATTCTCGACATAGAGGCGTCGCTCCACTCCTAAAGCCTCAAGAATCGATCGACCAGGCCTCGCTATTTCACTCGTTCCCTTTGAGGAGACCTCCTCGTATCGCTCATCCGCCGTGCAGATCCGCCAGCTCAACAGCTCATCGACCGACCAGCCAGCCAGCCAGCCACTTAACCAGCCAGTTAAACCAGCCAGCTTCGACGAACGCATCTACAGACGATGGACATCCCCTCTCACCTCCTGGCACAGGTCGTACGGCGCACATCGCACCACGCCGGGTCGCGGCGCCTGTCGCCGCTCGTCGTTTCGCTGGCCTTCCGACGCTCCCTCCTGCACACTTACCGCCAGCATCCAACGCGACGTGCCGATCCGTCAGATCCTTCCTCACCATTGCTGTCGCGAGTCTCTGGCCCCACGGAAAAGCCCCTGTCCGAGCTGACACTAGGTCAATTCTGGCGCGAAGCCGTCGAGACCCACGGCGATAGGCAGGCTCTGGTCTCGCTCCATGAACCGGCCGACCAGCATGCGGTAAATGGATTGCCGGGCACAGGGATGGGAGGCTGAATCCGGTGGTCCTACGCCGACTTTGACGAGCACATCAAGCGCTTGGTGGCAGGACTCCGGCGGCTGGGTGTCAAAAAGGGCGAGAGGGTCGCCGTGCTCATGATGTAAGTCGTCTGAAGTTGCGAGCCGGTATGAAACGTCTAGCCTGTCCCGACTGCCTTGCTCAACTCTTCCTTTGCGATCCTGCATCACGCCCGCTTCTGATCTCAAACAGGAACTCATCCGCCTATGGCGCTCTTCAGTGGGCCACCGCAGAGATCGGTGCCATCCTGGTCACCCTCAACCCAGCCTACGGGACCAACGAGCTCCGACGGGCCCTCAAGCATGTCGGCGCCTCGACGCTTATCTTTGTGCCGTCGTTTCGGACGTCCGACTATCTTTAAATGATCAACGAGCTCCTCCCGTCCCTCCACAGCTCGAGCGGTGACGGGACAGAAGTGACTGAGGAGCAACTACCTAAATTGAAGCGCCTTGTACTGGTCGACAATCTCACCGGAAGGCCACGTGGGTGGGAGAGCGTCAGCCTCCTGTCGAGACAAGGCAAGTCGTTCGCCGATGCGCTCGAACGCCTGAACAATCGCGCCATCGACTACCGCGACCTGCTCGACGGCTCGGGAAGCCTCGGTGCCGCAGGCGGTACGGCAGTTGAGGACGTGACAAACCAAGATGTCATCAACCTGTCAGTCTCGCTAAGGTCGCATGCCAGATGCTGACCCGTCCCTGGTGCTGACAAGTGCGCCTCTTGTCTTCCCAATTCCTGTCTGTCTGGCCGTAACAGTCAGCTGACCAGTGGTACGACAGGAGTGAGTGAAGTTGTAAAGCAAGCTATGAAATCAAGAAGCCGCTGCGAGCGATGTGGCGCATTTCTGTGCTCACCTTAGCCCCTATCATTCTCTGACCTCTCGTCCCCTCGCCTCACGAGTAGACACCTAAGGCGGTGGCACTCACTTCGCGCAACTTGCTCAACAACGGCATTGCCATCGGCGACCAGCTGAGGTTCACCGAGCAGGACATCCTCTGCAACGTCCCTCCATTGTTCCGTAAGTCGATCAAGGTACCATATCGCAAGGATGGCCGATGCCTCAATGATGGCTGAACTCTTCTAGACATGGTCCTGCCACGCGGACAGACTGCTTCGGTCTGGTCCTCAGCAACATGGCGGCGTGGACACACGGCGCCTCGGTCGTCTGCGCAGCCGAGGGTTTCGATCCGGTCCGCACCCTGAGAGCCGCCTCGCAGGAACGCTGCACTGCCGTGCACGGCGTGCCGACTCACTTCATCACTGAGCTCGAGGCCCTGCAAGACGTCCAGGACCACCTGCGCGACCCCAAAACCTACCCATTGCCGAAGGGGGTCGAGGAAGGCGAGTCGTTCAGCTTCCCCGCCCTGCGGACGGGCCTGACGAGCGGCAGCACGGTACCTATCGAGCTGATAAAGCAGATCATGGACCCGAACAAGTTTGGCGCCAAGTTCCAAACGGTCGTTTACGGACAGACGGAGACGTCGCCCGTCACGTTTGGATGCGGTGAGTTGTTCGCGATAAAGGTTCAGCTGGAAGCAGAGAGAAGGAAGGGGAGGAGAAATGCGGAGCTTCCTGGAGGGAACCTTCGCGAGGGCCCCTCTTTCCCGCTACGGCTCGGAACAGGCCGAGCTGCGATGTTAAACGGTGTGATTTGCCCCGCTTTTGCCCGAACTTGGCACTCGCCCGCACCGCAGAGATTGATGCTCCCATCAAGAGAAGGTGCAAGACCGTCGGCAGAGTCTACCCACACGTGCATGCCAAAACCATCGACCCGGACGACGCAGAGGGAAAGCCACTGCCAGTTGGTCAGCCCGGAGAAATCTGCGTGAATAGCGGCCGAGCCGCCCCGTCGCTAACTACCTGTCACCGCCAGATGATGTCCGAAGGGGGGATGTAGGGGCAGATACTAACGAGGCATTCCCTGCTCGCTCTCTTTTTTCCACCAAACAATGCGCACTTGCAGACGGCGGGCTATATCCTGATGAAGGGCTACTGGCACGACGAGGCGCGCACCGAAGAGGCTGTGGCGCGATATCCGGACGAGCCCGAGTTGACCTGGATGAAGACGGGTGATATCGGGGTCATGGACGAGGAGGGATACGTCCGCGTGATTGGCCGTTCCAAGGACATTATCATCCGTGGAGGTAAGTCGAGCGGGTCGGCCTTGACAACGTGTGATGTGGCGCCCAACCGAGCCTCATAAGGACGCGGTGTGACGACCAGAGCGGCCAGGGAGAGGGGGGCTGAGGTTGATGCTGATCTTGATACCGCCAACACTCTGCGCCCTCCGTTCTGCTCGGAACTTCTTCGGTGACTTTCGGTAGGAGAGAACCTCTTTCCAATCAAGATCGAAACGTGAGTCATCGTCTGGCTAATGGTCCGACAACGGTCGCCCAAGCACCGAGAGGCTGACAAGACTTGCCCAAAATTGCCGCATCTCTGTTCGAATATCACCTGCACAGCTGCCTCGACCAGCTCGAAGGCGTAGCCAGCAACGCCGTCATCGCGGTCCCCGACGAAAAGTACGGCGAGATGAGTCGGTTACCTGAGTCTGCTGCGGCCTCGAACTTGCCCACGCCGTCCGATCCGGTATCGCTGATACCAGGGTCCACATACACGTTGCCCTACATTTGCCTTGTGGGACAGGCGGTGGGAGTGTTTGTGCTTCGAGCCCACCACAGCAGGCCGGTTGACGCCGCAGCGATCCGGGCGTTCGTGCGCGAGCAACTCGGTGGTCAGAGCGCGCCGCAATGGGTGTGGTTCCTGGACGAAGGTGGCCTAGCCGACGACTTCCCAAAGACTGCATCGGGCAAGATCCAAAAGATACGTATTTGTCGCTGACGGCCTCTGACGTCCTGCGCTCGACAATACACCTCTGACATCCCGCATTTCGCTGTGGGTCGGCCCCCGTTGTGCCTTGTGCAACGTCCTCTCAGATGGTCCTGCGCGAATGGGCAAAAGATATGGCAAGCAAGGGCATAGGCAAAATCTCATCGGCTTCGTGAGCTCGGGCATCAGTCGGCATCGGAAGGCTTCCGCTCGCCAAAGACGCCGAGGTCGGACTCTATCCGACCTGCTGCCCCTATCCTCGCCTTGCCCGGGCCTGAGCAGCGCCCTGTCTTCGTATCATAGAAAATCAAGAATAAAATATATGAGACCTGCGCGCGATTGACTGGGACACTTCAACAGCTTAACCCTAACCTGACGCCCGACGAACGGACTAGTGTCACCAGGATAGGGTTTGGGCGGCTCGCGCGTGTGTCCGCCATCCGTCAAACGAAGCTATTCGCCGGAACGGCGTGATGACGGGAGGCACTCGCCTGCTCCTCATAGACCTTGTGCAGGTCTGATAGATGAAATAGCTTGTACAAGGGTCGCCTCTGGGCCCCTCGTTCACTCTCCTGTGCGAACATGAGAGGCCTTTGCTTTTGCAACGATTTGCGAGCACCAGGCACAAGTCAAGTGGTTACAAGCGGATGAGGAGCCCGTCGGAGGGTCACTTCCCAAAGGAGCGGCCGGCTCTGCGCCGAGCTCGAGTTCCTTTGTTCACTGCTTCTCAAAATGAAAGGACAGAAAGCAAGCCTTGGCACGGCCAGCTTCTCACGAAACGAGGGCATCCGTTCCCGCCCCTTTCATTGCGATCCGTACAGATGCCATGTCGTCCCTGTCCGTCCCGGTCCGTCCCGCCCCTCTCCGCCTCTAAAAGGGACCATCGCGGTGCGTCACCTTTCCCTCCCGCCATCCCGAACTGGAACCTTCACCCTCGGTGTGCAGGCCGGCTACACAGACCAATGGAACCACACCTATTGAGGACGGAGGATCATGGCCGTCCGTGCGTCCGCAAGGAAAAGGGGGGCGGCCCATCTTACCGCGCCCTCCCCTTCGACTCGCCGCGTCTCTTTGCCTTTCAGTCGAGTCGGCGTGTCGTTCTGCCTGCGCCGTGGATTTAGGCTTGCCGTACCTCCCGTCGATTCTCCCGATTTCTCTTTCATCCCACAAGCTTCCGCCGCTTGGTTGACCGTCCCCACCCCCAGATCAACCGCCGCCGACGGCAAGCGCAGCCCGAAGACGGGACGGCGTAAACGGCGCTAGTCACGACAGAAACAACCCGGGTGTCTCTTTCCATACAAGCGCGGGCCGACCTTCAGCACTTGAAGCTCCTACCGAAGAACCGGCTGCCGAACGAGAGAGGGGAGGCAGCAGGATAGAGAGCGGGGGACGGAGCAGGGGATGCAAGAACGCGAGCCTCAGCGCAGTTCGTCAGGGTCGACTGACAGATGTGCTGTGTAGTCAAGGGCAACTCGATCTCGTCATGTCGATACAAAAGGCTCAGCACTCTCTAGAAGTCTTCAGCTTGCAGAACAGTCTCCTCCCACTCAACCCTTCGTCGCTTTGCACATTACCTTCTCCTTAGAGTCCCGTCTTTCCTCGTTCCTTTTGCTACCATCGTCGTCTTTAGGTGTTCAGAGACTGGAGAGCGTGCCGTCCAAATCCGGCCACTAGAAGCATCAACACCATCTGCCGCTTCCGGTCACCGACGCAAAGCGGCCTCTCGAGATGTCGCTGGCGGCCTGCGATCTGCGCAGGTCGTGTACGTTCTGGTAGGTGAAGGGCATGTTGGGACACCAAAGCAGCAATCAACAGAGAGAATGCGGCCGGCATGCTGACGGCAACTTCCTACTCCTTCTGCTAATCATGTCAAAACCCTGTTGCTGCCGCTGCCGATAGCCGACAGCGCAAGATGAAGTGAGTAGCCATGCATCGTTCGCGGTGTCTGCTGGCCGGATCATTGTGTGCTTATCATAGACCCCTATGTACTCGTATCTACTTTTGATGTGACCCTGGCGCGTATGGCAGATGTACTGGGGTGAGTTTCGTCTCGAGTATGGCGAGACTTCGAAGAGTTCTACTATGGTCCCCGGGAGGCTTACGCTCCGGACTATGGCCCCATCCATCGACACAGGAGAGCCCCTGGTGCAAGTCGTGTAAGGAGAGAGCCCAACCATGTGAGTCGCTCGAGATGCTTTATGAATCTGGAGAGTTCAGCTGAAGGGAAAGGGAGGTCTTCTGGCTGACCGACGGTTTTCGAATATGCTTGACTGATGCTTGCGACCTTCCCAAGGCGTCTACGAGACGAGCATACCGAAAAGTCGGCCTCAACGTTCAACGGACCCCTCCCTGGACTTCCCCTACCCTGGGTTCGATCACGCCAGGATGTTTCCCGCCTTAACGGCATTGTCCCTTGACCACTTCGAGGATATCCTCAATGGGCTGTATGCTGTGAGTTCGGAAAGCAGACCCAGGAACGGAGGCTGCGAGGGAACGTTTGACCTGAACAGGCCGAATACGATGCTCTTTGAAAACTTTCGCAGACGCTCTGGGACTGGCGCGGCAGGCTTTCGGCAAAGTACGAGACTTTCCGGGCGGACGCCAGCATGTCGTCGAATTCGGGCTTTGCGGTACGTTTCATTTTATTTGCTACCAGCCCTTCTTAGCAAGCGCTCCTCTTCTTACGAAAGGCTGACACTCCAGTCATCAACGTTTTGGGCATGTCGCTATGCCAGACACTGCCGTTCGAGGCCACTCTCATGCTCATGTTCTACGAGACAGCGGAGATGCTGGTGAGTTTCGCACGATCACGTGTAGCGACAATTCGACTTCAGGAGGGATGGGCGACTACTTACGACTACACCGCTGCCTTGTCCCGACTTTCACGCCGATCGCGCAGGTCGAGAAGATTTCGCCTCTGGGCAGAGCTGGCCTCTTCGCGGACGGGCCAGCTCGCTTCGTCGTCGCCCTGGCCAACGACAGCACCAACACGATGTTTGACGCCGAGAGCTCTCAGCATGCGAGGTGAGATCGGCCCATCCCCAGCCGCATCGCCACGCTCCAGCAGCGGGCGTTAGACCTTCCAGGCCCCCTTGCTTAAAGGTCCAAGCACGTTACACCCTCAACAGGATTCCTCGGGATGCAGCTACGGAGTTGGACCAGCGACGTATGACCGACCTGATCGAGATCGCCTACGCCGAGCACCCTTTCCTCAGCATTATCAGCTCCAAGACGGTAAGTCGGATCGAGTGAGCAGCCGGACGAAAGCATAAAGAGAGCTCGCGGGACGGGAGACTGACGGAAGTTGCCCCTTTCCTCTCCGCCACACCATGCCCATGGCGGTGCGTAGCTCTTCATACGCGAGTTCCTCGCAGAGACCCACGACCGATGCCTTCTTCACGTCATCCTGGGAGAGGCGATCGCGCTTGTCAAAATTAGCCAAGCGGCCAGCCTCTCCTCGACGCGGGCCGGCGAGCTCGACATCTCGCCGGACGCTTACATAGCTCAGGCCATCGAGCTTCTCCAGATGCGTAAGAGGCGCAGCACCGACGACCAGGCCCAGCTCACGACCCTGCAGGCGGTGGTGCTGCTTGCATGGCACATGCTCTACACAGGTAGAATCAAGTGAGTGTGGACAGGCTGTCCACGGTCAGCGATGTATCTGCAAGCTAGGTGCATTCGTCCACTGACCAGTGTCCGAACCTCGATCCGGGGCTGCTTCTGCTGCCGCAGGCGATCGCTCACCCTATTTGGCCTGGCGATCGAGATGATCCGCCGAGCGTTGGCAGGGCGCGAGTTTGACAGCGCGACGTCGTCACGCATCAACGGCATCGCGACGGACGAGATCGACGAGGAGATGCTCTACTCGATGCACTGGATCGTCCAAAGCGTCATCCTGTGGGCCAGCCTACACCTCGACGTTGCCATCGCCGAGATTTTGGGCCCTTCGCTCCAGGGATACTACCCGCCCCTCGACCTCAACGGCTCCAAGGTGTGGATGCTTGACGCCATCTCCGGCTCCCTCTCTGCAGTGCGCAGGCAGGCGAGCGCGATCAAGTGCGTGCGCATCCTGTCCCACGGCTACGGCCTCGCCTCCAGCATCTACAACCTCATCCGGCCCGACGAGCACAGCAGCGGCGGTGGCGGCGAGGCGGCTCGGACTACCCAGCGAGGTGGCCGCCAGTTATGGCGATCTGCTTCCGTTGTCGAGCAGCTGCACGTCTGCCTGCCCCGCATCTACGAGGAGGCGGTGGGCGCCGTTCCGCCTACGCACAGGGAGTTGGAGGGGTACGTCGCGGTTCAGATCTACCACGAGCTGCTCGCCCTCCGTATCTTGCTCGAGGCGCCCACCCTCCGTGACTCAAACAGCTGGGCGCCGGGCATCTTCATCACCTACACCATGGCGGCGAGGATCATTGACCTTTGTGGATCGCTAGCAGTCGAGGCGGTGAACATGTCGACGAAAGGGCCCACTGCAGAGGCCACAGACGGGCTGAATAGGCAGGATCGTCTTCACCGTGAGGAGCTGCTCTACTCTGCAGTTGGCGGAGAGCCACCGTGGTGCACGGCGCTCATGGTGCTGGCGCTCGACACGTCCGCCCGAGCGCTTGAGATTCTGCTGACCAAGGCTGGCTTCGTTGCAGGCTCCGGCGCCCTGCCCAGCGACATCGAGCTCACCTACCATCTTGATGACGAGGCTCGACGCATCGTCTGCGTCGAGGCGGGCAGGATCGCTTGGATCCTCTCCCGCTACTGCGAGAGCCTTCGCTCGGCATCGCTCGAGTGCAGGTTGCGGCGGGACATCAAGCGGCACTGCAAGGCCCTCGTGCACGCCCTCAAGCTACGCGGAGTCGATGAAGTGAGGCCGCCGATGTCGAAGGATCCTCTCGACGTCGAAGGCATGTTCACCTCGCACCTGCAATCATCTGTCCCGCATCAACACCACCGCCATCAGCCCCACCACCACGTCCAGGATCGCTTCGTCGATGTAGGCGCGGAGCCTGCCGCGCCGCTTTACGACTACCCGCATCCTTCTCTTGGCGACTCCGGTGCAGGCACAGACTATCCGCCGGCGGCGACATCGGTCTATCCGAAGGAAGAAAAGATGGACGATGTCCGAAGCGTAGAGCAGCCGCGCGGCTTCAACCTCATCCCGGCCGGCCGGCTCGACAGCTGGTGGCGCGACTTCCGATCTGACGACGACATGGGCGACTCGCAACTGCCCTTTGGCGTGGCTTGCGCGCCCCGCCGCAACACGATCTCTACCATGGGCGGCCAGGGTGGCGAGACCTCTCCGTCGCAGCGGTTCCACAGCCTCAGCAGGGCGGAAAGCGGCGCCGCCTATCCCGACCTCGACCGCATCGACTCTCGGGCCCTACGTCACGCCCACGCCAACTACGCACACCACACTTCCTGCTACGCCGATCTCGGAGGCGGCGGCGATAGCGGCGGTCCGGAAGCCTCTCACGACAACAACAGCAGCGAGAGCCACGTCGACCCCGATGCGGCCAACAGCAACAGCAACAACCACGATATAAGCAGCAACAGTGCCGTTGTCGGCCACAGCAACGCCAGCGACCCGCGGGAGTCGTCTTCGGGTCGCCTTTGGACGGATACGGCATCGACGATGCCACAACCTCACTTCCACCACTACCAACACCAGCACCATCTCTACACCTCGCGTGACCCTCCGCCTCTTCCGCAGCCGAATGGTTACCCTGCTTCCTCTTTCGCCATGGCCACAGCATCAGCAGCGGCGATGGGCCTCGACGGATCGATACTGTCCGACGAAGCGACGGCGCAAGTCGGCCATGCGCATCCCGTCAGTCTCTCGTTAAGCGGCATGGTTGAGACCACGTGGTGGTCGTCCAACAACAGCGGGGTGGTTGGAGGTGCGGCGGCGACATTCGGCACGACTGCCGCCACCATGGCGGCCGCTAGTCGCCTCCGTGGCTCTCTACCGAGCAACAGCGCCAGCAGAAACAGCAGCAGCAGCATTAGCCTAAGCATCAGCAGTTTCAGCACCAGCAACGGCAGCGGTGTAGGCAGTGGCAGCAGTGGGGGCGAAGGTGGGCTGCCTCACCCGTACTCCGCGGGTGGTAGGCCTGAAGACGATCACTTGGGCGAGGATGGACTGGTCGCGAACAGCGCAACAGCCGAGGCGGCCACGACCACAACCGACACCACGACCTCGACCGTCGCGACCGCCGCCGTCGCCCTTCCCCACGCCTCTTGATTTGCTGAACGTAGCAAGGCTGCAGGTGGAAGCACCTACAGTAGCGCCAACGGCCACGAGCCTTCGGTCTCGTGTCTCTCTCCTACCGAGTTCCGGCCATAGCAGCAAGCTGAGGCAGGCGCAGCGGGTCGGCGTCTTTCTCCACGTTGTTTGTTACAAAGTGATGCCGTTGCTCCTTCTCTTCTCGTCCATCTCATAGAGTATGTACATGTTTCCTGGCCTCTTGCTTGTAGACTAACGTTGCATGACCGTGCAACTCGTGGGGTAAAGGACCCGGCAAGAACTCGTTATGTAGCGGGTCGGCAAACAAAGCGTGGACTCCTTTCGCCGGCATAAAGGTTCGTGGACGGCCTTGTCACCGCTACTTACTCCTTCCCTCGACGTTCGCGACTCACGACGGTGCTGCCTTCTCCAACGCTCGAGGCTGGCGGAGTGTTTGCAGCCGAGCTGCTCACCTGCATGTAAGCACCTTTGGCAGCGTGGTCGCCTGCCATTGCTGTTGTCTCATGTCGTCGTATATTCATTTGGGATCACTACTTACTCTGTAAATAGGACACGGCCAATGAAGCAGGGACGAAGAGATGTGCGTGTCCTTGCTTTTTGTAACGGTTTTTGTGGGGCTTTTCTCTCTCTCTCTCTCTCTCTCGGCCGGGAAAGGATGACCTGTCAAGCTCCTTGGCGAGGCAGGCCTTGCTCAGCGGTCCCCCCGCTCGCTGCCCTTTTCGGCAATCTCTCGTCCTTAGCCCGTCCGGCTGCCTGTTCCGGGGCCGTTGAGCTTGTCCCTCGGCCGCTTCGCAGCGCTCCCAGCCAGGACGGAGGACGCTATTCTCTCCTCGAGCCTCTGCGCCGAGCTCAGCGGCCCTTCCGAGGCAACCCTGGTCTTGACGTTTCGATGGCTTGTACAGTACCACGCGTACATACAATGGTACTACAGTACATTGTACAGTTAGTCGAACAGCAAGGGGGATACACTGCTACTCGGTTGTGTAGAGGGAGAGACCCGCACGGGCGTTGTCCTTCTGCAGTCGGGGGCGGCGCTGCCTTCCAGCGGCCTCTGACGAATAGGCTCGGCCGGCTTCAGCCCGCAAGAGAGGCGGCGGACTGTATCCGCTATGTGATTTGCTGGAAACCAAGAGGGGAGCGCAGCCGGGCTTTCCTTCCGCGGCGTGGGGCGGCACAAGGGGCGGCAGCTTTTTGTGCCTGGGAGCGCCGAGGCCCCCGCCCCGCCCCGCCCCGCCCCGCCCCGCCCCGCCTCGCCTCGCCCCGGGCCCAAGGCAGGCAGGCTGTTCAGGGTAGTAGATGAAAAGGGAGGGCTCGTGCAGCGGCCAAGATGTGGAACTGGTGGTGCCGGTGGCGACAACGGCGGTGGTGTCTCGTATCTGTGGCTGGGCGCGGGAGAGCCGATGGGTACCGAGGAGCAAGAGCAGCAACACAGGCGACAGTCCTTCGGCCGCATCGAACGGCGCTGGCCTGGCTGACACACAGCCACTGCGAATAATGCGGGAGCGAGGCGGAGCAGCATGAACCGAGGCCCCACCACCCGTCCCCCACAGCCAAAACAAGGCTGGGCCTGACGGCACCTATTTTCTGGCTCCGAGGGCGAAAGCGTGAGAGAGAGGCACGGCAGCCTCGTTGGTCCTCGCGTTCTCAAGCCGTCCTGCGCTTGCAGGTCCGTATGCGCGCGTTCTCGACTTCTCTCGCTCGCCATCCGCCGGCCCCGCCCGCCGCGGCCCTCCGACGCGCACAGTCACCTTTATCCGCTACGCCAACCTCAGCCACAAACGTCACCACCCACCACCACCATCCATCACCATCTGCGGTCTTGAGCGGACTCCTGACACCTCCGACTCGTCCGCCCATCAACGTCTCCAGTGACCCTCTGCGCTCGCCCTGCGCTCTGCCGCATGCCTACCCGCTGACACAGCCAGTCGACCGCGTCAACCCAATCGGACCTCATCCAAGTCCTTCGTCTCGCGCTCCTCCACTCCCATCTTTTTCCGTCGTTCAGGACTGTATCAGGAGAGGCCGCCGTTGCACGAGAGCGTCCATCCTGACAGTGAAAGGCCCTCGGCTGTCGTCGTCCCGCGTTCGCCACCGCCGAGTCGACTCGACGGAGCATGCCTCTTGGCTCCGCTGGACCGAGACATTGCAGCCGTTCGGAACGCTAGCTCTCGGCGTCGGCGCTTTGTCCTGCCGACCCTGTCCGTTCGCTTGACCCAGCTTGTAGCAAGCGCTCGCCCCCCCGAGCGACCCAAAGGATCCGTCAAGATGACGACCTCAGCGCTAATGGCGGCGGCTGAAGCGCTCGCCTCGGTGGCTATCAGCAGCCCTCAGCCTACGGGTCAGCCGACGCTTCCTGCCGCGCCAAGCGCTAGCTCCAACCCCTCGAATGAGCCAAAGAAGCGCACGCGGCCCGTCAGCGCCTGCGAAGCCTGGTATGTCTTGAGAGTCAACGCCCTGAGCCTTCTGTCAACCCCTGCCAAGGTCGGCTCAGCTCAGCTGACAGACCCCCTCATATCTCTGCTTGCTCATCTCTGCTTCCCCTCGACAGCCGCGCAAAGAAGGTGCGCTGCATCCTCACGCCCGACGCGCCCGTCTGCCAGAATTGTCTTTCTTCTGGCAAAGAGTGCCTCTTCCGCGTCGATGATCTCGCGCCCGCTCTGAGAGCGGCTCGATTCGCCCATTTCGGTCCGCCGAGCGCCAATGCGAGGACTATCCCAGCCAAAAAGCCCAAGGGTGCTGCGCGAAGGCCCTCCGACGCGGGGGACTCCAAACGGCCTCGCCAAAGGCGAAAGACGCTGGGCGACGAGGCGCAGGACGAGAAGCCATCGGCCACGCCCGTCGAGGCGGTCAACGGCACCCCGGGCCAAAAGGTCAAAGCCAAGGCCGTTTTCCGCTCCTTTGCCAACCCGACCAATCTCGCTGCACCGCTGCCGATGCTTCCGAGCAACGCACATGGTCCCGGATCACTCCACGATCTGTCTGGCGCCCAAATGCCGCTACCTCGCGGCCGCTCCAGCACTGGCAGCGTCAGCTACGCGCCGCCCGTCGGTCCCCCGCCCATGCATGCAGACCACTCTCCCGCTTCTGCCGGCATGAAGTCACACTATGCCAAGGCGTCGAGCAGGATTCCGCCGCATCGCAACGACTCGACCGACTCCTTCTCCCACGATGCGTCGTACTACGGCCATCCTTCGTCCACCGACCCGCGGCCGGAACAAGCCACGGGTTCAGGCGGCTTCTTCTCGCAGCAGTCTCCCAGCGAGATTAGTCACGGCAGCAGTAAGAGCCGCTCGGCTCGGGACGCGCTTGGCCAGTTGCAGCCGCCGCTCTTCCCGGATCAGAAGTCGAGCCGGCAAGAGGCCAGCGCTTCGAGCTCGGGCAAGTTGAGGCGTTCGCAGCAGCAGCACCAGGCCAACGGCGGCAGGACGAGACCGAACGAGGAGGATGTCGACCCGATGTCGCTGGCTTATTATGGCCATCTCTCTGGCGTAGACGCGCCCAAAGTAGAGGACAGGGAGCGCGACGACCTCGACAAGGACGCACGGCCTTTCGACCAGCACGAGGGCCGAGGAACCTCGCCGAGACCGACCGTTTCTGCCGAACTCCGCGATGGGATTGAACGATGGCAGCGGAACGGCAAAGTCAACGGACGCGCCTACGTCGACGAGGCTGCAGAGGTCGTGGAGGAGGCACCGGCACCCAAGCCAAAGATCCTGCTGCCCTTCTTCCGGTGGTTCGGCACCACGGCCAACACGCCCGGCTACCGCAAGATCAAGGTCGGCATCCTCCAGGATTCTGAGGTCGCGAACACCGACGATCTGGCGCCGGCGCTTGCCGATGAAATGCAGGGACGCAAGGCGAGCTTCGCCAACCCAGAGGACCAGGCGTCGGCGGAGGGCATCGTGATGCCGGCGCCGCATGCGCCGACGCCACTAGGCGCAGCATCGACCGCGGCGGCGGCTGGGATGCCGCTGACGGGCTCCAACGCAGAATTTCTCCGCTCGCCCCTACCGCCTCGACCTTTCAGCCCGGGAAGCAAAGGCGACAGGGCACCGTCTTCGGTGACGAGGGAGCTCTTTGAGATCAACCGCCCACGGTACCCCCGTCGAGACATCCTCGAGCACCTCGTGCTCGTCTTCCTCAGCCATTTTAAGCCGTCGTGGTGCCCCTGGATCGACGCGGACGAGTTACGGAGCGGAGCGGAGAACGGCTCGATGCCAGCTATTCTCGCCAACGCCATCTGTGCGGTGGCGGCACGCTTCTCGGACCGAAGCGAGCTGTGCAGGGCTCCCCGCAAGTCGTCGGGAGACCATTTCAGCGAGATGGCCAAGATCCTGATCATGCCGCTGCTCTCATTCCCGTCGATGGAGGTCATCGAGACGCTTATCCTGCTCAGTTACGCCGAGTTTGCCGCGGGCAGCGATTCGGGCCTGTGGATGTACGTCGGCATGGCACTGCGCATGTCGCAGGATCTCGGGCTACAACACGAGGCGAGCGTCCTCAGCATTCCCAACGAGAAGCATCAGGAAAAGGCGAGGCTGCTCTTCTGGGCCGTGGTGGGGCTCGACCGCATCACGACCTTTGGCACCGGAAGGCCCGTCACGATCCGCGAGTCGGAGATCGACACCGAGCTGCCCAGGATGAACGAAGTTAGCGACACCAACGACGAGACCGTCATCTTTGGCCACTATATTCGCATCCTGCTGCTCCGAGGCAGGATGGGCGAACTTCTCAACCGTCGCGGCCAGGACGACTCGTACGGCGTCGAGGACCGCAAGCGGGCGCTGGCCCAGATGTGGACGGAGCTGGCGCAGAGCTACTCGTCGCTTCCGAGCAATCTGCACTTCAATGTCCAGACGTTCCAGCGCGCCGCTGCGCAGAACCAGAGCCCGGGCTTCGTCTACCTGCACGTACTCTTCCAGTCGACGATCGGCCTGCTTGACCGTCCTTCGCTGATGAAGAAGTTCACCGGCGACTCGGCGCCGCTGCTGCCTTCTTTCGCACCTGCCGCGAGCGCCGCAGCTTCGCGGACCATCTCCGACATTCTGACGCTCGGCGACGCCTTCGACGATCGCTGCATCACCGCATCGCCGTACCTCGACCAGCTAATCCTGCCGGCCGGCCGATCGTTCCTAGCGGAGCGAGAGGCGGCGCGCGAAGCATTAAGAAACCTCGGCATGGGCTCGCGCCCCCCCTCGCGGGGCCCGGTCTCGCAGTTGTCGAACCGCTCGAGCTCGCTCGCGACCACCAAGTCGTACGCCGACATCAACCTCGCCGCCTGCCAGAGAATCCTCCACAAGCTGCAGGTCTACTGGGCTGGAGCGAGCTGGCCGATGCGGGCGCTCGAGCAGGAGACGGCGGGCAACCGGGACGAGGTCGACCCGCAGGTGTCGGACGAGGACGCCCAGAGCGCGCCAATCCGCGACGTCGAGATGGTGCTCAAGTGGGCCAAGAGCAAGCTGCGCTCGCAGCGCAAGATGGGCGAGTCGGCGACCAACACGCCGCGCTTCAAGATGATTATGATGCCATACGGCCGCGAGGTCCGCCAGCCCCACGCAGGGACCAGCGACGGCGAGCCCACATCAACGCACAGCGGCGACTCGCCGTTCGGACTGGGTTTAGGCATCTCGGCGGACCTGACATTTGACATTGACGCGCTGATGGAGGCCTGGCAAGTTGACGACGGCTTCGAGCCCTTCAACTCGACGGCGACGCACCAGCAGCCGCAGCCGCAGCCGCACCATCATCCCGCCGCCACTGCCCCTTATCTCCACCCGCAGCAAACGCAACCACAACAGCCGCCGCCGCAGCAGCAACACCATCAGCATCATCAACATCACCAGCAACAGCAGCAGCAGCAGCAGGACTACACCGAGTCAAACGAAAACTCTCTGTCGCGCCGAAACGGTAATATTGCTTCTCTCCTCAACGCCGTCGACGGACACAACAACACTGGCGGTGGGAACAACGGCGGTGGAGGAGGCGGCGGCCTCACGCCGTACAATGCCCCGACACCCATCGGAATCCTACCGGGCAACGTCGACATCTCTGGCATGGCGGTGGCCGAATTCTTCTCGAGCGACCAGTCGGTCTGGCCGCTCCAGCTGCAGAGCGAGAGCTTCGACGAAGGTAACTTCAACTTTCTCGCTTCCGCTCTGCAGATCCCTCATCAATGAGGTGGACGAGCAGGAGAAGGAGGAGGAGCATGATGATCGTCAGGAGAAGAGATAACCCATGCCTTGTTCGCCTTCACCGTTACCCCTTTCCCTTGTCGTTCTTGTTCTTGTACTTGTATACCTTCCTTCCCGCACCTCTTCCAAGCCACCCTCCCATCCCCAGGTCGTTGTTGCGCTCATGCTGGGGGTGGTGACGTCTCGATGCTCTTTAATTGCACACGGCCAAGACACAGCAGCGTACGTAGCATGCGAAGGAGGTCAACGTGAGCATGCCGTAACGGTCTAGATCCACTCTGCCCTGTTTCAGTGTGATGCACATCCGCCGCCTTTCGAAATATGGATGCATTGCAGAGAGGCTGCTATATAAGATAGTGTCCAAATGCTGGAAGGAGGCTGGGGGAAGGAAAAGATGGTCCGGAACAAATGCTTGGGAGATCGGGAGTCTTGTGTAAGCGCAGGCGAGAGTGAGTGTAAGGGAGCCGGGAAGGATGGACATGGAGCAAGCGAGGAACTGGATGGTCGGCTGATTAGAGGTAGAGCTGTGTACGAGAAGCGGCAGGAGACGAGGAAAGGGAAGAGGGGAAAGCGTTTGCCGGCCAAAGAGACGAGGGCGAAGCGGTGTGCTGGCAGAGCGACGCTCATGTCCCAGGCGCGCGCCTACGCGGCCAGCGATCCGCGTCGCGGCGGCGTAGCAGCCCCATTTGCGCCGAACATCTTTTTCATCCCTTTCCCCTTGAGCAACCCTCCACCTCCTCCTGGGCTGTGGTTGCTCTTCGCCTCCTGCTCGGGCGTTGTCGCACCTGCCGCCTTGAGAGCGGCGGCGGCGGCCGAGATGGCCTTGGAGTCGGCCACTTCAAGCGCCTTGGAGTTGCGTCGCGATGCGTTCTGCGGCGTAAGCACGGGCTGAGCAAAGTGTCCCGGGATCATGAGCTCCTGGCATGTCGGTGGCGCCAGGTCGGCACAGCCGACGTGCGCCTTGTACGGACAGTCGTCGCAGTCCATAAATGGCTTCCAGCCGATCCGCTTGCCGCACACCCAGCACTTTGCCAGTGCGTTGCTCAGCATCACCGCCGGCGGCAGGAGCGTGCCGGGCAGGTTGGCCGTCCGGCTGTCGCTTCCACCGTTGCCCCCCGCCGCCGCCGTTGCCGTCGCCTGGATCGAGGCGGGCCGCTTGGTGCTGTTCTTGACCAGCGTAAAGCGGTGGTGGATCGGCCCGAGTTTGTAGAATTCCGACGGCGCCGAGGCCAGCGTGGCCATCGCCAATGAGGGGTCGTGGCGGTGCGTGTGCGCCGTCATGAACGAAGCATCGACCGAGTGCGTCTCGGGGCGCTTCGGACTGCTGTCGCGGCTGCTGCCGCTATTGCTCTCCTGCCTGACAGTCATTGTCGAACTGGCGTTGTTCTCCTCCATGATCGGGAGCGGCGCGTGCTTCTGCGTCATCTTCGACGACCGGATGACCGACGTGCTATAGTCGCTGTCGGCGTAGTCGGCGTTGTGCAGCAGGCCGTCCTGCGACTCGCCCCGTCTCGTCGAGCCGGAAGGGAGCCAAGAATTGTTGATGCTCGGCAGGTTCTCTGGGGTGTCATCGCTCCACCACGGATTGCCGTGGCCGGAGACCTTGAAAGTGCTCGAGGCCTTGAGGGAGCCCTGCTTCTTTGGGTCGTCCGGGTCGATGCCGATCTTCTCGAGCGCCACCAGGGCTTCCTCGAGCTCGTCGCCGCTGCTGCTGGCCTCCTCTTCGGACCCCGTGCGCGAGTGCGAGCCCACCTTGACCGCTCCGTTGAAGCTCGGCAAGCGCGGCGCCGTCATCCGCTTCAGCTTGGTGCCCATAATGGAGTGGACCGTCGCGCCTCGGACGCTGCCGATGGCGTAGCGGTTCTCCTTCTCGTCGCGCAGCAAGACCTCGCGCTCGATAGTGCGCAGCCGGACCACCACCTGGCGCATGTCGGGCCGATCCCGGGCGTCCTCTTCAACGCAGTCGAGGATGAGCTGGATGAAGGCCTCTGGGCACCCCTCCGAGGCCATCTCGCGCACCTCGTCGGCCTCGAGGCCAAACGTCGGGATCGTTCGCTTCAATGTCTGCGAGTCGACGAGGTGGCGCGAGGCGATCTCGGCAAAGATGACGCCGAGCGAAAAGACGTCCGAGGGCAGGCCAAAGTCGAGGCCAAGCAGGATCTCCGGCGACATGTAACCGTCGGTCCCGCAATAAGAGATCCTGCGCATCTCGTCCTCGTTGCGGGCGGCGATACGGGCGAAGCCGAAGTCGCAAACCTTGATCCGGTCGTTGGCCGCGATCAGAAGGTTCTCGCCCTTAAGATCGCGGTGCATGCAGTTGCGTGCGTGGAGGTAGGCGAGGGCGCGCGCGATATCCATGGCAAAGCTCATCCGGAGCCTCCAGGGGAAGGGCTTCTTGCTATCTGCGATGTAGCCGCGCAGGTTGCCGCCGACGAATTCTGAGATGATGTAGATCCGCCCGTCGGGCCCTGGGCTCTTTGTGAGGCCGATGTACTGGGTGATGTTGGGATGCCGCGCCTCCTTCATCAGGACGCACTCGCGCTCAAAGTACTTCTCGACGTCGTAGGTGTTGTTGGGGAGCACCTCCTTGATGGCGACCTGCGTCCCGAGGTACTCGCCCTGTCGACATCGATACGAGGATGAGAGAAAGGAAATGGATTAGCATTAGCGCGTCCGTCCTTGCGTCGCGCAGTGATCGTCGATTCGACGTCCTTCTGGCGAGCACACGTACCTTGAACACGACTCCAAAGCTTCCGCCGCCGATTTTGACCCAGTCGCCACCATCTGGCCCTGTGAGATCGGCGAAGCTGATGACGTCAAATCTGTCCATCCTGCCGGCCTCGTATGTGTTGTGTTGAGAGAGACAATCGTAGTTGTGGAGCTGTGACCGTACTGTGGAGCGTCTAGGGAATTGAAAGAGAAGAGCGTGCGAGGCAGGGCCGCTTAGCGAAACCGGTTCGATTGACAGAGGCCAGGTAGAGCTCGCAGGGTGCGAGGCAAAAGGTAGAGAGGGAGACGGTCGAGGATCGTCGCTGAGAGGATCGAGAATGGTGGGGAGGGTAATGTGGCTTCTAGATAGATCCACAGTGACCGGTCTGCTCGCTATGTATATAGGCGGCCGCCGCCCAAGACGGAGTGGCGGAGAAGGGGTCGGAGCAGCGGATAGAAGCCTGCTGACGAGCACGAGCCCGAGCCCCGGCATGGGTTCCATCGCTGCACAGCGGATCCCTCAGACCCGAGCTGATCCCCATTCATGGCTTCCATCTCTATCTTTATTCCGACACGGCTGAGACCGCTACCTGTGCGCCACTGCGTTGGTAGCTGCCAAACCTTATACGCAGGTACTCACCAATCTCTGATGATGGGAACCTCGGCTAGGGTCGAGGGGAAGATCAGAGGCCGCTTTCGGTGAGTTTGCTTGCTTGCTCCTCCGGAGTTGGACGTTCGCTCGTAATTAGATGACCGGATAGATGGCGGCCGGGCGCGTGGGGTAAATGCTCGACTAGAGCAAGTGCAGGAACGAGCCCAGAGGTGTGCAGCCAAGGATGGGTGGAGGTGTTTGACGGCAGGTTGTGGGATGTTGAGGCGAATGAGTGGTCACCGAAAAGGTGGAAGGGGAGTAGGGAGTAGAGAAAGGGAAAAAAAGGAGGCGGTGGGTAGAGGCACAGCACAAGCTGACGGATGCGATCAAGACTGAGCTTGAGGCGGGCGCTGTTGGTGGTGGGCAGCGGTCCAGGGGGAAGGCTGGGCTCGGCGGTGGGGCAAAGAGGGGCGCTTTCGAGAGGTCGAAGTTGGTCGATTTTCCGCTGGCCCGGCACGAAAGAGTCGAGAAAAAGGGCGGCGGCACGCTGGCCTAACACTCACTACGCTTGGTTCGCTCGCAACCTCCCTCTGGCTCTCGAGACGAGGGGTTGTCTGGCTGGGGTGGTAGACGCTGTCGGCTTTCTTATATAGTACCGGCCAAGTCGCTCCAAGGCGGTCCGGGACTACCGCAAACGGCCGTAGTCTGATGTCTCACCTCTGACTGTCGGCTCTTAGCCCGGCGTTCGTGTCTGAGTATCGGGCGTAAAGTGCGTGCGTGTGTGTGTCGTTTAAGCTCGAGCTCGTTTCGTTAAGCTCAGGTTGTGTAATACCGTGAGACCGTGATGCCGGCGAAGCGTCTGAATGTGTTCCGAAAGCGCGCTGATGAGAGCAGGCAGAAGCTGAGGAGCGAGGGGAGGTGGAGGTGATGGTAATGAAGGATCCAGGCCCGAACAGGTCAGGTCTCGGAGGCATAGGTCGTGTCAGCAGCTCTCAGCGCTAGGCCCTTTTCGGGCCGCTGGCTGACCTCCTAAACACGGAGTGTACAGCTTTCCGCCCACCTACAGAAGGCTGAGCTAGTTGCGCCCATCACGATGGGCTCGCATTCCGCCTTAACAACGTCATCCGCGCCGACAAACGACACCAACACACATAGAGCCTTGATTACTTGCCACACTCTTGACGAGTGCCTGTCTCTCCCTTCACAACGCTGATCTGTTTGAAAGTAACTAAAGTCCCGGCTCACAAAATGCCCGGCCAGTGAGCCGATGACACCGACCTACGCTGGCGGCAGGGGCGCCGCTAGGGGCTTAGGGCAGCGAAGCAGAACATCGGTCCCTGTTTGTCCTCTGGGTAGCGAGCCTGGGGCAGTTTGGCCGCCGCCTGCCCGCCCGCTTACATGTATCACACATAGCTGGAAAGCAATTTCGCTTCGGCGATAACTTGGACCGGTCTCCTCGCTCGTACTGTAGGCTGACCATAGTGACGAGCTGGCCTGTTCATACCTACGGAAAAGCCATCGAGCACGGTCCGGGGAAGGGCCAACATAGGGGCGGCCGGAAAAAGCTCCGGAACAACAAGCACATCGTCGCCGACCTTGTCAGCTCCCATTCGTTCCGTTGTCGTCATTACTTCGGCCCCCACCTTGCTCCGTCTTGCCACGATGGGTGACAGGGATCGATGTCGTACTCTCTGCTGCCGATGATCGTGCGCTCCGTGGCGAAGTGATTATTATATATTATTATGTGACAAAGCCTCTGTGTCCGGGACCAGGCAGGGTCCGAGGTGAGCCGGAGCGCGAGAGGGTGGGACAAGCGAGCAGCAAACAGGGGGTTACGGCTGGCTGCACGCCACGTCACTCAGGGGCTCGAAATTTCCAAGCGAACGCCGCACCGCAACGCACCGCAACGCACCGCACCGCACCCTTGCGGTGGGCAGCTCGAGACCAACACAAAGATACGGCCTTTTGCTTTGCCCGCGTTAATCTTACGCTCAAACGGTCGGGCGCGGCGATGTTGCAGAGTGGGGCGCGACTTGCAAAGAGCTAAGCACACGCTTTCTCGCAACAAAAGCTGGCATGAATGGATCCGATGCTCAGAGACCTGTTCGCCGGATGACGACGACGACGGCAATGGCGACGGCGGCCGCAGCGGCAGCAACATCAGGATGGCAACAAGCCCCTTCCCACCATCTGCCGCGGTATGGTCCCTCAGAAGCGTCGAGACAATTCCATATCTGGTCAAAGAGGACTGATACAGCCGCTCAGGGATGATCGAGGTTCGAGCTGAGTGGCGGGGTCTCCGAAAACAGAGCTCTAGCATGTCGATGAGTGGGTCTCGCTTCACGGTCTTCACAGCAAGAGGAAAAGATGATGGACTGCTACCTGTTTGCCGTCGAAGCAACAGATAAAGCCAACGAGCAATGTACGTCGCGAAGATCGCTGGACGGTCAGTCTCAGAGCTCAGCTCAGTTCGAGACCCTGTGAGCGTTTTGTTTTGGGCAAGTATCACAAAACCTGTCGAACTGTTTGAGAAGAAAGTGCTTTGTTAGCATAAGGAGGGCCGCGAGGACAACCACGGCCCGGACTGGCGATCATTCTCTCTACCAAACCTTACCGCAGACCGTTGTCAAGCAACATACACAGAGTTGAGAGGAAAAGGAGCTGGGTTCCGGAGCCATCGTCGAAAGCTGTATCAACCCACCCCTCCCTCCGACTTTTCTACAGTGTAAGCGGCCGTGTTTCTGCGCGGCAAGCTGGTGCCAACGCCTGGTATCCGCGATTGAGCAGGATGCTTAGCACCAGGACAGTCAGGTCGAACGGAGTGCAATGCGTTCGCCATGGCGACCGAGCGAGCGCAATTCTGCCAACACTTGACCTTTTGGGCGACTATCCACGAGACTGCCAAGGACTTAGTCCATGTAAGTGGGGTTTATCGAGTCCACCCGCCAGTGGAAACCCCTCTCTCCTAACAAAAGGTGGAACTTGTTTCAATCAAGAAGATCCAAGGCCTTCTCCTATATATAGAATGATGCTAGAAGGTGCTGGCAGCAACGAGACGGTACGACCGGTCTATCAGACGACGCGGGGCGACGATGGACGAGCACGGGCTCAACTGCGGTCCTTGCATAAAGGATCCTCTCTTCGCAGACGCTTCGACGAGGGCGGACAGAATCCCGAAGACGGCTGTTACAATTCTGTATACTGTATATGTACGAGAAGCCGTGACACCAGGTGCGGTGTCTTGCTAGCAGCCGGCTGCTGCCCCTTCCGTAGAGACATGGCCGCAGCGGTCAGTGTAGGAGAGGTCGGCGTCTCGGCAGGGATGCACCTGCTGCAGGCGTAAATCAAGCATCACCTAACGACGCCTGCCAGACGCACAAGCTCTAAGCAGAGGAACGAGAACAGCCTGCAAGAGGTCCATCGAGATGGTGGTGCTGGCGTGGCAACCGAACGACAACAGCAGCAACATCGTTGGACCGTTACTTCGATCCGAAAGTGTGATGATCTCAGCAGCCGTTGGCAGCCTTTGGAATGCCCTACTACCATTGGTCTCCGATCTTGGCTTGGTACTCACTCGCCTTGAGGCGGAGGCGGCAATAAGGCCAGGCTCGATCCTCTCACCGAACTTCGCAACGTGGCCTGCCAGCGAGGGAAGGCGGAACGAACGGCCGCTACTTACATTCCCCTGTCGGACCGGCTCGTCATCTCTGCTTCGAGAGTACATAAGTAACAACAGTTCAGCAAAGAATCGGTGGTTGACGGTCGATCGGATTCTCTGTGTTGCTGTGCAACCCACGCGGGACACGCAGAAGCGGATACGGCGAGCGGCGGTTGCTCAGCCGACCACCTCTTGCCCGCCGCGAAAATGGGGAGAGTAGTGGCGATTGCTGCTTGCTGGCTGGCTGAGATACCGTACGTCTGACTTGGACGCTCGCCCCCTTTTTTTTTTTGGTGCAACGTGCCATGCGCTGTGAAGCCAGCATGGTAAATAGGGACGAGGGCGGGACCCTCAGTTGTGTAGATGTTACACCGCGCCGCCCCCTCGCCGCAACGGCCTCGACATCCGCCCATCTCGGACGATGATGTCCATCAGCACACGACTCTTCCCTTCCGATATCCCCAGCCTACACCATCAAGCTCTCTGTCACCGCCGCCGGCGTCTTCACCTGCTGCGGCCAGAATTGTCCAGAGGCGGCCAACGACTAGCCGGCACGCATCCGGGCCTTTGTTTTCCTCGTTTCGGCAGGGGCGCTCCTACTCCGACGCACGCGCTCGTCTCTCCCATCCGACGCGAAACCTCAGCTGCAGCCAGCCCCTAACGCCTCACGCCCACGGCAGCCACCATCACCAACGGCCGCCTCCGTGCGACGCTCCGTTTCCCGTCCCTTCATTTCGGCACGCTTCCGATCGGGCAGGCCTCTCCGACAGAGCGGGGTTCATAGAGAGATACGACGGCCGGAGCATAGCCTCTGCTCTCGCTGCATTGATCGGTTGCCGCTAGCACTGCCGCACTGACACTTGACAGCACGGGAGCGCCGACAAAGTAGGGCGAAATTGTGCCATAGGGCCAGCATCGCGGTAAACGCTAGCTAGCGCGGGCTCGGAGGCTGACTGAGCAAAGTAGGCACTACTCTGTAGAACACCGCCGTCGCCGTCGCTGCAGGGAGCGAGATCAGAGGTGAGCCTTAAAGCTTTGTCGGGAGTTCAGCTCTGCTTGCGCGTCTGCTCATGGCATGGCAGCAGTCGCAGCCAAGCTAGAGCGAGAGAGGCGGGCGCCCCCGTACATTGGATCTGTCCCTGCTCTGCGGGCCCGTTCCGTGCAGGTCCGTAGGCAGCCCCAGCCAACCGAACCCTCGAACTGACATATCGCCTTCTGCCTGCCTCTTTCCTCCATCTCCCATCTACCCGCCCCCATCCCCTTTGCACGATACAACGGCCACTCACGACCCACGACCTCACGACCCTGACGACATAGCGACCTGGACCATCAACCACAACCATCCACAGACGCCCCTCACATCCACCCTAGCTCCGCTCCGCCACGCATACACCACTGCTCAGTCGACCCGAAGACCGGGGTCCTCGGTTCCCTCCCGTAGTAGGCGAACGAAGACGACACAGGGGACCCCGACCCTACTCTTATCGGCCGACACGAGGCTACTCACAAACTTTGCCGACCTCCCAGCGAGCGGTCCAAGGCCTCGCCACGATGCTGTACAGCATTCACCGTACCACAGTCGGCACCCTCCCTCGCCGCTCGAGATCAAAGCCGCGGTCCCAGGCAAGGGCCCCTGCTGTCGCACTCACCGCACTGTTGGCCGTATGGGCCTCGGGCTCGGTGCACGCTCAGAACGATGCAACGGAGGCAGAAGCAAGCAGCGCAGCGGCAGCACGCTGGGGTCAGGCCTCAGCACTAGTCAACGGCCTCTTCGTCGTCCAGGGCGGCAAGACGCAGGGTGTCGACGGCGGATACACCTACAGCTCGGCCCCCAACATCGCCGACATGTACGTCCTCGACCTCTCGACCTCATTCAACGCATCCTCGCCGCCCTGGCATCTCGTCAACGTCAGCTCCAGCGGCACGGATGCGCCAACAGTTAGCTTCCACACGCTCTCGCCCCTCGCGAAAAAGAGGTTGCTCGTCTTTGGCGGCGACGGCACCCCCACGGTCCCTATTCAGACCAATAATGACTCAGCCTACACCGCCCAGCTCTCTGGCTCGGGCGACAGCTACTCTGTCCAGTACAGTCGCGTCGCTCCAACGTGGGACGAGCCGATGCGCCGCCTCTACCACACCGCAGAGAGCGATCTCGACGGCTGCATATGGATGATCGGAGGCGAAAAGGGCGATGGATCCGGCTTTTACTTCGACGAGCTCTACACGCTTACCTCGATTGCCCCGGGCACGGAGCCGTCCTTTTCGCTGTCGGATTCCAGCCCGCCAGGCAGCATCGCCGGCGCCACCTCGACGCTGCTGAGCGACGGAACGCTGCTACTGCTGCTTGGAGGGCTCGACTCCACCGGCCAGCTGCAGAGCATGGAGCAAATCAACACTTTCAACACAAAGAAGGGGACGTGGGCGACGACGACGACGACGCTGGCCGCTGCAGGCGGCTCGAGCGGCAGCGCCGTGCCGCCGGCGAGGCGAGGTCACGTCGCCGTGAGCCTCCCTGATCAACGCGTCTTCATCCAGGGTGGCGCGAGCGCCGACTTCTCGACCGTCTACAGTGATGCCTGGCTCCTCGATTGGAGCGTCGATCCGCCCGTATGGACGGAGCTCAACAGCACGGGAGGGCCTGGTGCACGCTATGGACACGCGGCGGTCGCCTATGGCCGGCAGGTCGTGACAACATTCGGATGGTCGGGCGGCAATCCGACGGATGACGGCGTTTACGTGTTCGACGCAACGGGTATGACCTCGTCGGGAAGCGGCACGTGGTCGGGCGGCGACTGGTCGTCGACTTACATCCCCGACCCAGAAGTGGCAGCGAGCAGGGCAGGGCAGGGCACCACTAGCACAGGTACGAGCACAGACTCTTTTCCTTCCGGGTCGGCTTCGAGTCCCAGCTCTAATACCGCGTCCACCTCTTCGACAGGCTCTACGTCTACGTCACACGGTGGCAACGGGTCCAGCACCAGTGACGGCGGCAAGGACTCGGGACGTAGCGATAATCCGGACGGCTCCTCGACGGCGACCACAGACAACTTTCCCACCAGTCAGGCTCAGCCGACGGACAAGGCGAGCGGCAGCACTTCGGGGGGCGCGACGGCGGGAGCGGCGGTCGGTGCCCTCATCGGAGCCGGTCTGATTGTAGTAGCGGGCTACGCCGTTTACCGCCAGAGGAGTGCGCGCAACAACTGGCGCCAAGGAGACGGCGCAGCGGGCTTGCTGGGACGCGGTGGAGGTGCTGGCGGCGACTATGATGACGACTTCTTCAAGCTTGAGAAGACGAGCGTGCTGTACAGCAACGAGCGGCCCTACGACAGCGATCCTTACAGCGGTGAACGAGCGTTTCTCGCGGCCGGAGGCGGCGCTACCGCTGCCGGCGCTGGTGCAGGCAAGCGGACGGCTGCTGACCGACGCGGTGCTGACCAATCGCCCTGGACGGCGGGTAACATCGGGCATGCCATGGAAGGTTCCGGCCCGCACTTCCGCGAGAGGCTCGCCATCCTCACCGGGCGCCGCCAGAACGCCGGAGCGCATCAGCCCCGCTTCGACATGCTGGCGGATGAAGAGGACGGCCAGAGCTACCGCGGCAGCCGTTGGGCGCGCGGCGCGCCCCTCGCCCACGGAGACGAAGATAAGGACGAAGACGATGCGGAGCTCGAGGCCGATGCCCAGGACCGAGCCGCTTGGCAGGGCGATCATCTTCAGGAGCAATCTTACGCTGCCGTCGGCCACATGCACGCCCAGGACCTTTCGATCGGCGACATTGGCGGCGGTGGCGGACACGATACCGCGTACCGTGGAGATTACGACTACGTCACGTCGCCGTTCGAAGACACGGAAGGCCGCGGCGCCGCAGCGTACGGCACCAGACTGTTGGCGGGCGCAGGGGTCGCTCTTGTGGGCAAGCGGGCTTACAAGCTCCTCTCGAATGACGGCAACCACCACGCAGAGAGCGGCGAGTCGGGCGACGACGAGGAGACCGGGCCCGCGAGCGACGCCCGCCACTCGGCCCAGTCGCACACCAACACATCTGCGCGATCAGGAAATAGCGGCACAGCGAGCTCAGGACAGTCGCGGGACCCGCTCTCGCCGGGCGGCTTTGTTTCTTTCTCGGATGCGGCACCGTACGGGCCCAATCGTGGCGGTCTGATCTCGCCGCTCGGATCGCGGACATCGCCATCGCCGATGATGAAGCGGAGCCCGACGTGGTGGGACCGCTTCATGAGCAACAGCTTCCTCGAGCGGAGCGCCTCGGGACGCCTGCTGAGCGGACCTGGAGCCGAGGCTCCCATCCGCGACCCCACGCAACCGCCAGAGCTCGCCATGATCGCTGAGTCGCCCGCTACTCACTACCCAGGGGACGGCAATCACGATGACGACGACGACGAGAATCCCTTCCGCGATGCGGCCGTCGGCGCCGAGCAGCAGCACTTGAAGCGTGTGTGGACGTGTGCTGCCGGGCTCGACGAGATGGGTTGCCACGTCACTCCAGACGAGGACGGTACGTCGCCCTTTTCGTCCTATCAGCACGGTCGGTCTCTGTCGAGCCTGAACAGCAACCGGACGGCGACGAGCTCGATGCTAGAGTACCAGCTGCGGAACATGCAGGTGATTCAAAGGGTTCGGACGGGCAGCAGCCGACGGAGCGGGAGCACGCGGACGGGCAGTACCTCCGATACCGAGAGCATGGGCGCGCTCAGCCGCGGTCCTAGCATGCTGAGGCCGCGCAACCTAGGACCCCTCGAGGAGAGTGAATCGACACCTGAGT
Source organism: Thecaphora thlaspeos (assembly GCA_900291925.1). NCBI lineage: Eukaryota > Fungi > Basidiomycota > Ustilaginomycetes > Urocystidales > Glomosporiaceae > Thecaphora > Thecaphora thlaspeos. The sequence goes on along the minus strand of UWYS01000014.1, from coordinate 379,674 downwards.
CGGTCGTCTGGCAGCCACACAATTGGGCGACGCAACAACCGATGTACGAAGGCGAGGAGGAAGAAGAGGACGAGAATGACCTGACGGGAGGAAGCCTAAGTCCTCGCATTCCGCCGTCACCCTTCACCGGCGACGAAGAAGCAGCGGTCCACGACACCTCGATCGCCTCACCCGCCGAAGCGAAGGCGAGTCTCCGCTCCAGCCCCAGCAAAGCGTTGCGACATGCGCAGGCCGCCTCCGAGACACCAAGCATCACGCCCGCCACAACGAAACGGGCGCATCTCAACCCACTCCTCACCTCCCCGCTCCGTCCCGAACCGGTCAAGTCTAGCCCGACCGTTTTGAGCGGCAGCGTGCGGGACCGCGTTAAGGCGATCGAACAACACGATCTTGGCGCCACACTGCTACCCACAAGTCCCTCTTCGAAGGCATGGAGCGCATCACTCGGTACAGCCTCGTTATGTAGCTATGTCGGCGACTCGTCGGTCACCAGCTGCACGGCCAACACTGCCGCCACTACGCCTGCATCCGAGAAGGTGGGGCCGATTCTGACATTCGAATCTGTCAGTCCGCCTGATGCGGCAGCAGGCAAGGGTAGGAAGACATCGCCGACGCCTCATCGGACGAAGAGCGGGCGCGCGCCGGAAGGAGGGGAGAAGTTAAGCTATAGCCATGGCTTGGTACCTAAGCCGCAGCTGTTTGTCGCCAATCCGGACGATAGGAGGTCGGGCAGCGGCGCATCTTGAAGGTCGCCACAACCCCCTCTCTCTTTCCTCCCTCCTGCTCGTCATCCTGCGGTAACCTCCAGCATCCGTCGGTCATCAATCCTTCCGCCACTTTTTCTTGCTGATTTTAGGACCCCCTTTCTGTTGTAAACGGACGATTTCCTCTAGTTCGCCGCCTTGTCGTGTCACGCCTGTCCTCTCCCAGAGCTCCTCAGTCACATCCTTGCAGCCCCCTCGTCACGCAACCTTGGAACTTTGTTGTTGTCATATTCTCCTCCCCCTCTCCCCCTCTCCCCCTCTCCCCCTCTTCCCTTCTCCTTGTTCCTGCCCGGCGGACTCGTTTTGTCTTCTTTCTCCTCTGCTCTGTGCATCTTTCGATAGTTCCCCCTTTTATGACTCCACCTGTAGCAAAACACCACCTTCCTTTGACCCATCGATGCAAGAGCTTCTCGAGTCATACACAGGAGAGGGGATGTGTGTGTGAAACGGTATGCTTTGTGAATGGGACGCACGGAGTGTGAATGAAGAACAAGTGGGACGTGTGGTACACAAGAGGTAACGAATGCCATCGCAGGGGAAGGGGAGGAAGCTGACAAGACACGACGGGCGTCTATCGCTTGCCGCCGCCATGTCTCCTGCTCTTGCCGGGCCTCTTTGCCGCGCCCGTCTTGGGCTTTCCCTTTGCCCCAGGACCGCCGACCGGTCGGCCCTTGCCGCCTTTTGCGAACGCTTTTCCAGCGACCTTGGACGTTCCGCCAAAGCTGCCGCCGCTGTAGTTGCCAAAGTCGTTTGTGCTCTCGGCCGTGTTGGACTTGGAGCGCTTCTTCATGCCACCGTTGCCGTACTTGGCATCGCGGGCGTGGCGGGGCATGCGAGCCTTCTCGCCACCCTTTGCCCCTCCCTTGGCGCCGCCGGGACCAGGGCCGGCCTTGCCCTTCTTGGCGCGGGAAGGCTTGTCCTCGAACGCATCGTCGAGGCGGACGTCGAAATCGTCCTCGCCCCCGTCGTCGAGGTTCGAATGCTTGCGCTTGAGGCTCTTGACCTTTTCGTTCATCTCCTTCTTCTTCCTCAGCCTCTCCTCGAGCTTCTCGACCTGCACCTTCTTGCCGAACTTCTTGAGCTCCCTCTGCTTCTTGGCCGCCTCTGACGCCTTGATCGAGGCCGACTCGTCGAGCAGCTTCTGGCGGATGCGCTCCATGTGCTCGTCGGTCTTGACCATCTCGGCAAAGTAGTCATTGGGCCGCGAAAAGGGCGTGCCTGACGCCTCGACCAGCTTGCGCCCTTCGATGGCCGTGTGGAGCGCCTGCTTGTAGAACGCCAGCTCGCGCTCCAGGTCGTTGTCGGCGTCCGGGACGTCGTCGGCCACCACCCTGTCGTAGGTGACGCGCATCGTCTCGATCCAGGGGAGCTTGGAGCTGCCCGGAACGTCGAGACGAATGTCCTGGTAGAGGCTGAGGAGCGCCTCCTTGTTGTTGACCTTGATGCGCTGAACGCGGCTGGCCTTGGCCTCCTCCGAGAGCTCGATGTTGTCGGGGAGGTCCTCATAGGCGATCTCGTCTTCGCCCTCTAGGTCCTCGTCGTCCTCCTCATCTTCGGACTCCACCTCAGGTACGAGACCGCTTCGAGCGATACTGGCTGCAAGCGTGTCGCCGTTGGCGTTCGGCTTGACAGAGAGGAGCTCCTCCTCCTCCTCCTCTGCGTCCTCCTCGTCAGCTTCCTCGTCCTCAAGCAGCTCCTCGTCGTCCTCGTCGTCTTCGGCGTCCTCCTCGTCCTCATCCTCCTCATCGAGCTCTCCACGTGCGGCTTGAAGCTGCAAGAAGTCGTCCTCAGTGAGGCCGTCATCTCCTAGCGCCTCCATCAGCCTCTGGAGGCCCTTTTCGGACACATCCTGGCCGTCTTCTGTCTCAGAATCCGAGACCTCCTCTTCCTCTTCATCCTCCTCCTCCTCGTCACCTTCATCCTCTGCAGTGACAAGCTCTAATTCTTCGTCCCCATCCTCATCCTCATCCTCGTCCGAGTACTCGGCGGTGATGGACGTAGCGGTGGCGAGCCCGGATGTGGGGGCACGGGCCTTTGCGGGCGAGGCCTTCTTCGAGGGAGAAGACGAAGACGATGCCGCCTTGGAAGCGGTGGCGGCGGCCTTCTTGGGCGTCGATCGTGAGGGGAGCGGCTGCGGGGGGGAGGGCTGTCCACCGGTCTGGGACCGCGTCTTTCTCCTCGGTGTGCCGGCGGGCGAAGCCGAGGTGGAAACGGTCGAGGCGGGCTTCTTGGACGGCGTGGCCACCTTGCTAGGGGTGCTCTTAGTAGGTGTAGTCTTGGTCGGCGTGGCCTTGGCGGGGGTGCCGTTGGTCTTTGTGGGCGCCGCCTTCCTTGGTGTAGCGGACATCCTTGTTGATCTCGCTGTGCGTGTCCGTCTCTCTTAAAAGTGGGATGGTATGGATAGCCAAGGGTGGTGGGTGGAGGGGGAGGAGAGAAAGCGCAGCCCAGCTACGCCCAGCAAGGCCGTCTCGTCTTTCCTTGGGAAATTTCTTCGCAAGAGGGGAGAGGAAACGAAAGGGGAAAAAAAAGCTGGACCCGCCTCTTCATGCGGGGAAAGATTTTCGGAGAGCGAGAATTTCACTCGGGCGAAAAAAGAAGCAAAGGTTCTGAGATTGAGCTGGCCCCTTGGCCGGTTCCGCCGACTGCAGATGGTGAATAAGGCTCGCATCTGAGGGTTCAGAGTCCAGCGCCGGCTGCGTAGCTTGGCGTCAAAACCTGACCCCGATGACTGAGCGCACTGCACTCTGCCTGCTTCAGTCCCTACGGCATCTACCTGTCTTCGGCATCGGGATCGAGGTGATGTGTCTACGGTACGGTCCGTCCCAGGTCAGGGCGCCCTCGACCCCTCGACTCCCCAGCCAAGCCGAGCCAGGCCAGGCTAGGGCATCGGGGAGGTTTCCGCGGGCGAGCCACCGCTGCTCCAGCACCGCCGCCACGAGCTTCCGCCTCGATCGCAGCGGTAAGTAGAGGAGCGAGATACGGCGATGCTTGCTGGCCCGCGGTCTGACCCTTCCGCATCTGCTGTCGTCGGCCTCGAGGCACGGTCATCATGCGAACTGGAGAGCACCAATACCCAGCCTCGCGGAACTGCCGATCGTCGTACGTTCGCTTACATGAGCGTTGTTCCTTCTCCATCCTTCTTCCTACCTTGCCTTGTTCCGGGAAGCGCTGTTCGTATAAGAGCAAGTCTAGCCTTCTCACCATCTCTCCAAACCAGTACAGATTATTTCTCCCTCTTCCACATACAAATACAATCAACCACCACAACACTCTTTCGACCAACATGCACCAGGAGACCTTCAACGACAAGCTGCCCGCCTCGACCGGCGCCGGTATTGAGAAGCAGGACGCCCAACGTATCGAGGAGAACGCCAAGCGCGCCGAGAAGGGTGAGCCCCAGGTCGGCGCCGCCGCCGGCCGTGAGCAGGTCGCCAGCAAGGACCCCAAGGGTGAGTAGGCGGTCAATAGTGTGGTCTCAGCATACCAGCTATCGCAGCACTGGAATGGCTCGCGACCAGATGGGACATACGAAGGTCAGATATCACTAACTTTAACCCCGACCTCGACCGTCTCTCTCCTCGCCGCCCCACACAGAGTTCGACCCTCGCGGTGGCCCCGGCTCCATGGGCAACAAGCCCGTCCAGAACCCCGTCGTTTAAAGCTTCCTCGCTGCATCGCAAAACGTCTCACATGACACCTTGATTCGATCAACTGATGGCACCATAGGTCGCAAAACGAACCTGGGCCTAGAAGTCAAGGGATGCTCGGTGCTTCCTGAAAGATCAGCTCGACCGAAGCAGCGTTCCGGATTGTTGCTATCGCTCAAGTCCTTTCTAGTCGATCACATCTCCTTCTCACATCTGCATCACTGTCATCGCAATCTGCTCCAACACCACTGTATCTCTAGTCGCAGCTATGAAGCCCAAGAATCAAAGAACCTGCCCCTCCAAAGAGGTGGTGCAACCAAAACTGATCGTCCTGCTTTTCATATATTGTAAACACCGGTTAACGTTTATCTGCAGTCATAGAATCGTGAAAGCACCGTATCCCGTTCGATCTGCGAAGTTAAGCATGGTATCGTTCAGTCAGTACTGCGGTGGGGGACCACGTGGGAATCCTGAGTGCTGCGGTTATATCAATATTTCTTCCCTTTGTCTGGTGTCGATGCCAGAGCAGTATTTCTTCAGCCGCCCTACCCCAGTTTCGAGGTAGCTCAACCTCGTCCAGTTCTTCCCATCGACAACGACCAAGGCCATGGAACCTTGGAGTAGACGGAATCCTTACCAAGACAAGCTCGCCACCATATGCGACCAACATCGCCATTCGTTTTGCAAACTGACTGTGCAATCTCGGCGGCGTCCAGCTGCTATCGACTCACCTCCGCCGTAGACTTTACCAAGCGGACTGCGCATCATCGCTGGACGGCAAGGACGTCCAGCGCAACATGGCGGAGGGCAAGGACGACAGCTACCGCACGGAAGCTGGGAAGCCGCCGAGGCTGTGCGGTGGTCGCCGCGACGAGAGCTGCAGTACAGCGGCTGTGAAGCGCATCGGGCCTGCCGCCGGCTCACCGGCTTCTTCAGCGAGAGAAGCACCATCTTGAAAGTCTACGAGACAGTGTATGGCAGAGGTGCCACCCGAGAGGATCACGGTCTGCTCGTTGATGGTTATGATTTTGTCTTAGCTTGAACCCCGCCTATGCAAAGGCTTCAACACATTGGTCATTGTCAGCCTCTGACGAGTACGTGTTGCAAACAATACCGACTTAAGTGTATGTACTCTGTACTGTATGTACATGGAGACCTGGTCGTCCCGAACTCCAAGAAGACCAGATCTGCACGCAATCAACGCTTCGATGCGAGATCTCATCAACGTGGATACATATCGCCTCGAAAGCAGCCCTACAGACCCGGCACTTGCGATTCTTCGAGGGGTACGTAAGGGTGGTAGTAAGTTGGAACCTATCGCCTCGCACCGCCAACTCGGACGACGTCGAGGGCGCAATGGACAAGTTCCTGGACATATGTAGGTTGGCGTTCGACAAGCTAATTCCCGAGGTAACATGCAGAAGATCTGGTTATTGCAACCGTCGATGGCTTGAAGCGGAACGACTGGCAACGGCGACATCAAGCAGTAAGGCGAGACAGCATCGGGTAGGAGACCGTCCCGATGCAAAGATGAGAGGAGAATGCAAGATGTGAACAGCGACGAACCAGAGCAGCTTCAAAGGCGGAACGTCGGAGATGTTTACTCCGAAAGGGTTCCTTAGGCACGCTGGTCTCGGCGAGAGCCAAACGAGGTAATGCTCGACCATCGAGGTCCGCTGGAAGTCATCCATTTTTCTCTTCTGTACCGTCTTCTGTACTGTACCGAACAGCGCCGAGCATGCTCCATGTGTGCCTTTGGCAGCCAGCCCCATACGTGCCGGCGCCGTGCGAACGGATTGGAGGGAGATGCCAGAGCTTGCTGTACATACGGTAGTTTGTTGACCAAGCACACCGCCATCACTTGGGTGGCCGTTCGGCCGACTATCATCGGCTATACGAGCAAAGGCGGATACTCACATGAGCCTCGATCTGCGAACCGTTACACTTAGCATGCTCTAGTTGCCCAGGACAACATTCATCGGAAACCGACGCCGAATCCACCATATCGCAAGCACGCCCAGACGTACATACACAGCCTCTTTGACGACGACTAAACACCGATTCGAGGCGACGGGAGGGTGCGTCGATGCCTCGGTCCGGCATTCGCTTGATGAGCCTGGATGTTAGCGAGAGAAGATTGGTGGTCGAGCGAGATGGAGGTGTGTAGGGAACGCTGTACCGGTACAGTAGCAAGAACGTTGCCAGGCTATTGGACCGACAGACCGTCCGACCGACCGGCCCCAGTTCAGACCTCTGTCTTTCCTACATGTATCTTTTCTGTCTGTATGTCACTGAGCACTCTATGTCGCCTCGCTTCTTCGACACATGCATCTTCTATCGAAGGCGTCCAGTCACCGGTCGGAGGCCGAGGATCTCGTCTGTGGCGTTCTACGTTTTGTCACCGTGGTGACGGTACTGACAGTGCTGGAGCGGAGCCAGCACCTTGATCGTCGCTCCGTTGCTCCTTCAAGTCAAGAGACTCCAGAGAAGCGAGACGAATGTTTACCCGCTTACGGATTGTTGTCATCGCCCGTGCTGCAAAAAGAAGTAAAGACGAACAAGCAGGAAGGCAGGTAGGTTAGGTAGGCAGGTAGGTACCTGTGTACCGAATAAATACAGAAGCGAGCTACAGTACGAGAACAACGGCCAAGAGTCAGTATCGGATCGCAGAGAGGGATGTCGACGAGGACCTTTCTTCGATCCACGCAAACGGCTGCACGGCAAGAAGAGGAACTTGATCGTGAGTAGATCAGATAAGTAGTTAAGTAGCACTCTGTCGGGCCCAGCAGTCTGCCCCCGTCACTGCTGAAGATCGTCTAAGCGCATGCATATGTAAGCTGTTATGTGTGCTTCTCTGCTTGCCTGAACAGAAGCACAGGCAGGAAGACCGGTCAATCTGCGACTCATCATCGCGAGGGACCTGCAAAGTTGGGTCGTCTACATACATACATACTGTATGTACTGTAGAACCTCGTGGTGGCGCGTGAATGTGGGAAAGGCTTGATGTTCTCGAAGGTCATGTGCAAGACACAGAGAGAGCGTACATACATTAGGTGGCAGGGAGCGGGGCTCTTTGGCAAGCAAGCAGGCTGGGCGTGACACACGAGAGTTTCGTGGCCCGTTCTGCCATACCCAGCTACAGCAGGCTGGCGAGAGCCTTCCATGCCAGATCGCAGGGAAAGTCGAGGATACCCTGTACAGTATCCCGACTACACTTACTACATACAGTACACTTACTGTTCGCTAGTTTCCGTACCTCTGTGGGCGCAGGGTTGGATCGTACTCCTAGACGAGATGGACAGCAGTTCTTAGGGCGATCGTCAGCCAACTAAATCGGGTTCATGGGGGCGCAAGAGCACGCCGCAAGGACGCCATCTCTGGAGGCCAAGGGATGCCGCCGGGACCCCCAAAGCTGTGCAAGGGCCACCCCACTCAGCCGCCCTGTCCTTCTGTAAGTAACCAATCATCTGGGCGTTGAAGAGCAAGCGCTGGTATGTGGCGTCAAGCGCAGCTCCGATCTCATCTAGGCACTTTGTCCGGTCCGTCGGTCTATCCAGCTAGGTGGCGGGGCGGCGCAATCGCATCATCCCTTGCTCTCAGCTGGCTGCGAGCGCCCACCTGACTCCTACTGCACGGACATGTGCTCGAGGCGCCATCAGAGGACCGGTGATCATCCTTGCAGCCGGACGCAATCAAGTCCTCTGCTCAGTTCGCGGCACCGGTGCGCCTGCGAATCTTGGCGGCGTTCGCCGGAGCTCCAATTGGATCGTAGGTGCGTGGGATGAGTCTATCTTGTCTGGCAGATGCCTTGCGGCGGAGCAGGTGCGGACATGCTGTAGAGCCATGGCCGCAGAAGGGCGAACCGGGTAAGTCCAGCTCCGCCAAGTACCTTAGCACCACTCTCTCGACTCGAAGGGCTCAAGGTTGAGGCCTCTCCATCATATGTTCGGATAAGGCTGAGATAGATTGATCAATGGTTATATGTACGCGTAGGCGTGACGTGCTGCCACGCCACTTGGTCGCAGCGCTCTACTAACCACTACTACTCAGGCATATGTTACGTCGCTGTGTCTGATCGCCTCGGAGCGAGGGAGCGTCGCATGCCACGGTGTGCTGCTTTGTCTTCCGCTTCTACATCGCTTCGTCCCGGCACGGCTTCTTTCATCGCTTCCGTGACAACCGCAGCGGTGCTTTGCCAGATAGACGCTGCCGCCGTCGAGGTCTGGGCGCAGCAAGACCGCTTGGGATCCGCAGCTTGCGAGCTAGAGTACTTCTAATGACAGACTAAACGACGGTGACCAAAGCCCGCCGCATCTCAAACACGAACGACCTACGGCTGGCACTCGTTATTAGTTCGTCGGGGACCGCTCTTGTCGTCCAGGGTGGCAGCGTTGGCGCCATGTTGCGCAGCCGGACTAGTACTCTACTACGCCGCTACTGCTGCTGCTGCTGCTACTACTTGTGCTCTGACGACCTCGAACCAATCCTGATCGGAAAAACACGCTTCGCAATGCAGGTGTGTTGGAGCGAGATCCACCATGTCCGAGCCCACCGTCCCGCGGGCGCTTCGTTTCACGTCGCGCAGTAAGTAACAATGGCAGCAGGTAAGTTAGATGAAGCAGCATTCCGGGCTTAGGATGTACAGTAGCAAGCTGTTTGTGTATCGGTTACCTTGCAGGGATAATGGAGCCGCTGCCAAGAGTAGTATCGTAGGAGCGGGCCCGCCGCTCAATTAGGGGAGCGGATTCTTGCTTAGATCCGTCTCACCATCCCTTGAACGCTACAATGGAGCGTCGTCAGCCTAGTCTCACCACAGTCAAGCGTATTGTGACCATCCACCACCAGGTAATTCGGTGACTTCGGCCAGTGAGATAAGTTGTGGTAGCCCTGTTCGATCGATGCTCAGCCGGTGGGGGCCAGTATGCGTAGGCGCAATTAGTAGATTGATGGGATTCAGCGGTCGCCGCCGGTACGTCTCATCCTAGTCCTGCTCAGGGTAAGTAGAACGATGGTCAGGGCTAGATTCTTTCGTTCAGTACGAGGTCCTCACCGTCGGATGTTGTCGCCAAAACTCGTGTCGTCGTTGCCAGCAAACAGCAGAGTCATCGGATTGACAGCGCCAGGGCACCGGCATAGATCCCCCACCTGCAGACAAAGAGCAGGCCGGCCATCAGTCGACCCGTGAGCCCAGCCGTCGCCGCCCTTTCTTATTGTTTGCGACGTTGGACGAGCCAGGCGTTGTTGACTTACAGTCACAGAGTACGTGCTACAGTACACTGTGCGACTACCGCGTGTGACAGGGCGCGGGCCCTTGCCCGTTGTTCCCATTGTGAGAGTAAGCTGCGGCGCGTCGCACCAACGCAAACAAGACCCTGCCTGCTGGCTGGCTGGAACACGACACCAGCCCGACTAAAGTCGCCAGCTGAGCTCCATGCTTACCGGCCAGCGATTGTGGGCGCGGCGTAAGCGCAAAAATAGACCGCACCGCCGACTCCTCCGACTGGTATTCTGTCGGTAAAATTGATCCGTAACTGGACGTTGATACTTGAAATATACTCGTAAAAGGGCGGAGCAGGGAGACCGACGATCAGAAGGATCAAGGGAGAAGAGAGAGCGAAAGAGAAATGGCGGCGAGGGGAGCTAAGCAAGGAGCGGCAGGTGGTGGTGCATATGCAGTGCGGCCCAGCTGCAGGCGCCCGGATGCATGCGGTCCGGGGCTACAGCAGGCACCTCACCCGCCAGGCGCCAGCAGCGAGCCTTGTATGTACAGCCCGCTCCGCCCGCTCCGCCCGCTCCGCCCGCCCCGCCGTCCCAAAGCCGATCCCTAGTTTCCCCTGCCTCTCGTCTCCGGAGGAGATGGCCCAAACAGCCAGGCCGTCAGGAGGTGCCCAAACACCACACTGTACACCGATCGGCCTATCTGTACCACGCCGCCGCTGCCCAGATCACGCCAAACGCCCGCGCTTCCCCCCTCCCGCTACCCCACCGGGGGTTTTTTTATTATACTCTGTATTTATCCTTTGTAATTTATCTTGCTTGATCTTTTGTCCTACCCAGGTAGGCAGATCGAGAGAGGGATACACAGCCAGATGTTGGTTCGTGCTTCCGGGCGGCCTTCCAGACTAGCACCGAGCTGGCTTATATCTTTCGCAAGGCCCGGGCTCCCTAGCCGCCGCTGCCTTCTATTATTCTTATGCCAGAGCCTCTGCACAGAAAGAAGAGAGTGGATAAAAAAAGAGAAAAAATAATAAAAAATAATAATCCCCCTGCGCCCGGACCCTCGGCGAAGGTGCATGACGGAGCGAGTGTGCGGGAGGGGGATCTGCGACCTGCCTGCTGTGCTTGCCATGCCCTGCTCAGCTAGCCTCGCGCCTCCTAGGCTGAGCTAGGCCGGCCCTCTCTCGGACTAGCCCCCTGGCGTGCCCCTCGTTCTCCCCGTCTCTCTCCCTAGCAGCGGCGTTCCACGGCTAACCAGGCTAGCCCGGGCGGGTCACCAACATCACCATCTCTCAGCACACCGACCGACGACGCAGACGAGTTGTCTTCTCTGTCTCGCCTAGCACTCCCTCCTGGATTTCCCTTCACTTTACCTGTTACTCAGACAGCAACGTACTGTAACACGTACTCTCTCTCGCATCGACTCCAGAGAAGCCAGGCTGCCGAGCTACCCATCCCTCCGCCCTCATCACCTTCTCGACCCGCTTCTTCCGCTTGCTTCTCTGCCCGTTTCGACTCCCCCTGCATGACAGCTCGCTCACGATAGTAGGCCTTCGACCTGCAGCACCAGCGGCACGGTCAACAGCTACTGTAGCCTGGGGCAGATCCGCCGCGCCCTAGCTTCACCTCCTTCCCTAGCCAGCCACCAACGTCACAACCACCCCCCTTCTCCCCTCCGTCTCCGTGGCAACCCTTTTCCCCCTTTAATCCCTCTTCGTTCCTGCGAGCCTCCATCATCGCCACTATTCACGCCACTGCCATCATCGCCATCATCACAACATCGTCACCATCAACGGCCATAAACCCTGACAATCTCGCCCCGCAGAGCCGCTGCTGAACTCGCCCCTTTGATCGCTCTCGTCCAAATCCACGCCGCCTCCCTTTCCGAATCACAGGTCACCTGCCCCTCGAGCTTTGTCACTTTTTGGCGGCTACGTTTCCGATCCATCGATCTCACCGAAACACACGGTTCATCCAGTGCCGAGAAACGGCGTCGGGCTTTATCTCGTCGGATCGCTCATCCGAAGCCCCTGCCGCCACCGACGCCGCCGCCACTACGCTCACGGCTACCCTGTGTGTTCAGTCGCAACAGCACTGGCACACCTTTGTGGCCCGGCCGCATCTGCGACAACGGACGCTTCCGACCGCCCCGACAGCCTCTTTGACTGCATCGCTCGCCCCCCCCCCCCCCCCCCCCCCGGCCCCCCCCCCCCCCCCCCCCCCCCCCCCGGCCGTCGACCTTGCGCTTAAACGCCGCATCGGACCTCGCCCCGCATCGAGCTTAACGCACAAAGGCACGCAGCAGCAGATCGAGCCAGGCTACCTATTCTGGCGACTTCTTTCCCACCCCTTCGCTCCCGACCCTGCCGCTCACAAGGTTGCGCCGGCATCCTCCATTCGCCTCGCTTGGCTCCGCGGACGAGCCGGAACAAAACGTCGTTGTCTACGCCCACCTCGTCACGACTACCAGGGCACTCTGCTCTGGGTATAAGCCCGCCCGCCTGCACGGGTGATCCGTTTAGACGATATCATTAGGCCTGCGCCTCATCCGTTCCGTTCTTCCAGACTTGGTATTGGCTTATCGACCAAAGCCTCACGAATCAATCAGGCATCACTCAAGGACCGAAGAAGACCGAGTTCGCTTCAACTCGCTCCGGCGAAAACCCGTGTACTGAGCCACACGGCAAGCGCCAGTAGCTGCCCTTGGCCCAACACCCCATACCCTGGGCTCCGTCACTGGAGCCAGCGCATCGGCTGCCGACGTTTCAGGGCAAGCCGTCCTTGCACTGCTCACAAGATCGCCATCGACACCTCCTTCGGGGAAGCACGGGCCGTGTCGCGCAACGCCACAACAAGGACCCTAGACACGGCACTCCGTCCCTCCTTGCCAACGCACGCACGCAAGAAGTACCGCAGAGGCTTGGAACGACGCCTACTCGCGTGATCCATCTTGCCGTCGACCCGCGCCCCGGTCAGAGCTCTGGTATCGGCCCCACTTTCGCCGGAATCTCCGATCTCCTGCGGACTTTTCTCCCCACATCCATCGCCTCCAGCTCCAGTGAGTCGTACGCCTACGAGGCAATGGGCACGTCGATGCCTGCCTGCCTGCCGGCCGCCTGCTGCTCGTTCTGACCGCTTCTGCTTTTTCCCGTCCTTCTATCGGAACCTCTCGCCTTCGCACCCCGTTCCACCTTGCCGCCAGGACTGCAAAACCGTCCGACACGCCGTATCAGCCGAGTCCTGCAATGACAACGACGCTGCTGCACACACCTCGGACCGCTCACTTCCCAGGTGTGTCACACGACTTCGACCGTTCCTACCCCGACATGTCCAGGGCGACGTCCTCGTCACACCACCAGCCAAAGCAGCAGACCGGCGCGTCATACCTCGGCGCGTTCCCCGACTCCGGCAACCCGTCGGGCGGTGCAGCGGCAAACTCGATGTTCCGCTTCCTGCCGTACACTGAAGGCTTCGGGTCGATGGAGACCAACTCCTGTCCTCCCGATGGACCCACCTATCCGGTCAACTTCGATGCCGACCTGACGTCGTCGTCGGCGACCATGCTCGGCTATCACCACTCTCCCTCAAACGAGATTAGGGGCAGCTTCCCAGACGCGGGCCTCAGCTTTCCCGAGCTGCCGGCGTCGCTTCTTGACGAGGCTCCGGAATACGAATACGTGAGTCTTGCGACCAGCAGCAGACGACGGTGGAGGGAGAGAAGTCTCAGCGCGCGGTTCGGATCGCTGATTACGCTCGTCCCCATCCTCCGCTATGCCCTCATCTTCTCTCCACCCCCCTTGCTGCACGTCGTAACAGTCCACACACACCCGCGTCAACGTCTTCAACGCACCCCCAGGTTTTGGGGATGGTTTCGCTGACGCCGCGCTCGGGCTGGTCCCGGACGGCACACCGTTGATCGGCGACGCCAACGAATACGGTCTGTGGTCGTCGTCTACCGACCAGACCAATGATCAGGCTTTCCAGTCCGACTACCACTACCAACCGGCAACGTACGACCACCTCGAAGGGCCTGATCTTGTCTCACGTGCGACCGGATATGTCGACGCTCCGCTTGACGGCGCTCCGATCAGCGGGCCGGCCGGTGAAACCCCCTTCGAAAGTCCTCAAGGATCGACGACCGACCTACGGCGGACGCCGGTAGGATCTCAGTCGGTGCCGGTGGAGCGCCAACCCCTCAGCTCGGCCACGCAGTCCGACGCGCCGGCCGTCGTCGCAAGCGGATCCGGTGACTACCCGCCATCTGTGCTGCTCCCGCCGTCTCAGAGTGGCGAGGCCCCTCGGCGGACGGGCCCGGATGGTGGCGAGATGGCAGAGGCGTACGCCGGTCCATCGAGGACGCCTCTCAGAGAGAGCCGTGATCTATCCAACAGCCAGCCCTTTTCGTTCGTGCCGACCAGGCCTGGTCCGGTACAGAGGGCGTCGGAGGATTGGTCGCAGTCACGCAGGCTGTCCGACGAGCAAGTGCAGAGCGGGAGCCACGGTCCGATCGTGCCGTCCCAGGTCCCGGGCAGGGGCAGACTTCTGAGCTGGCAGGCGGGCCGGACGAGCCTCGCGCAACCTGAGGGCGGATGGCAGGGTGGCGTACCCGAGATAGTTGGTGTCGATGGCGCCGCTGAGGGCTACGACGGCCCGACGGCGCGGCACGACAGCCTGTCGGGGCTGGTTGAAGGCGCCGTCTTGGGCGGCTACGGACACGCAGGCGTGCCCAGCCACCCACTTCTGCCGGCCGCTCCAGCGGGCCTCGGCGCTGGGCCAGGGCAAGGCGGTCAGTTCGCCATGGGTCCAAGAGGGCCAGTCGCCTTTGCCATGCATCCGCAGCAGCAGCAGCAGCACCAACACCAGCACCAGCACCAGCACCAGCATCAGTACCAGCGCCACCACCCTTACGGCATGTCGATGCAGCAGCACAGCGGCCCCTACATGGGCGGCCACGATCACGGTCACAGCATGCACGCACACCCTGGCGAAATGATCAACGTCCTTGGAGACGCGATGGACGCCAACATCGACGCCGAAGGGATCGCCAGGTGTCCGTACCCAAATTGCAACAAGACGTTTGCCAAGAACCGATCGTACAACCTCAAGGCGCACCTGCGGTCGCACTCGCAGATGAAGCCGTTTGTCTGCGCCGTCTGCCCCCGGGCTTTTTCGCGCAAGCACGACCTGGAACGCCACGCCCGCGTCCACTCGGGCGACAAGCCCTACATCTGCGAGATCTGCGGCAAGGGTTTCCCACGAAGCGACGCCCTGAGGAGACATTGGTGAGTAGCCGCGGCCCGCGGCACAGAAGAGAGGGGCGGATGTGGGTGAGAGTCGAGAGTGCAAAGGGCAGAGGGCCGAGGGAACAGAGGGGTCTGATTGCACAGCATCAATACGCGTTTCGAAGCAAGCTAATCATAAGCCTCGCCCCACCTTGCCTTCGAACCGCTACCGTTCCGCTCAATGTCCGCAGGCGCGTCGAGAAAGAGTGCGGCGAGAAGGCCGCCCAGCTCGAAGCGGCACAGCCTTATTCGGCTGTGATGTCGTCCACCGGCCACTTCGGCCACGATCAGGGCGATCTGGCCATCTCGCACCACCATTTCAACGAACATCAAGCATGGCTCGAAGCGCAGAGGCGGCATCTCGGCCCGTAAGAGCAGTTGTAGCGGTGGCGGCGGACCGCTTGGGGTACGGTAGCACCCGCACCGCTGCGAGCTTGTCCTGCATCCTCCCTCCTCCTTCCCATGTGTCCCTCCCCTCAAAAAAGGTGCACGCTCGTACACTAGTGCCTCGATCAGGCCCGCCAGACGCGGTAGTGCAGAGCGCACGCTCGATACTCACATCGTGTTATCCCCGGTCCCTCTCTATTCCCTGCCCTCTTTATCCCTCCGGCCAACGAGCATCCGCTGCTCCACCGCCGCCACTATCCTCTCAGTCCATCCGTCCATCCATCCGTCCATCCATCCGTTCATTCTTCCGTCCATCCATCCGTCCATCCTTCCGTCCATTCATCCGTCCTTCTTTCCGTCCGTCCTTCCGTAAAGATGCCCGCTTTCACTCTGTATTTGCCCCAGGTCATCGCGACCCGTTGTAGTGTAATCTCTCCGTCCGGCTCGATCACGCGCCCTCCCCTTCCAACACCTTCCCTTGCACGTGCACTAATCCCAGGTCTTTCTGCGCTTATCGTGGTCGCTTCTTCATCCTGCTTCCTCTTGCGCGCCTAGAAGCTGATTGTCAAGTTTGTGGCGCGACAAGGTCAAATCGCTAGGTAGCTCATCCCGAATGATCTCGAGTTCGCCCTCCTTCCCCTCGCCCTCGTCTCTCTTCCTCTTCTGGCACTGTTGTCTCCCTTTCCCCCTTCCTCTTGTCGTGTTGCCATCTGTTTACGGTATCATGCAAGCAAAACGGACGATACCTTGCTCTACTCGTCCGCTATCCAACCGGCGACAGATTGGTTGCTGGCCATCTTTCGAGGACCTCTCGCCGCGACAAGGGAAACCATGGAGGTGCCTGGTCGCATGTTTACTCGGGCGAGACGCGTCGGGCGGCGGGTTGACGCGCCTGGCTAAGGCTGGAATGAGGGCATGGCCATTACGCGTAACGAGCCCGGAGGGGCGTAGGCAGTGGATATATTAGTACAGTGACGAGTGAGGAAGAAGGTGCGGGGATGTTGGTCTTCTTGTGTGAGCGTAATGCTCGATGCCGGGAGGGAGCGAAAGAGGGAAGAGGTTGGTGAAGACGATCGAGCGGTTCCTGGACGCCATCATCAAGTCGAATGGAGGACGATGGAGAGGCGGAGAGAGTTTGCTTAGTACCGCGTGCGTTTGGACGGTGGTCCATCGTCATACCTACCCACTCCTCCGCCGCCGTTCAAATAGCCACCACCACCGCCGCCGTAGCCGCTTTTCGAGGGTGGAGGACCTCCGTACCCGGCCGAACCACCTGGTTCGTCTCCCCTGAACCCACCTCCCGGTGGTGCACCGAAGCCCCCTCCGCCTCGAGGTCCGCCTGCTACTCCAGTGTATCCACCTCTCGGCGGACCGCCAAATCCCCCTCCTGGTGGTCCCGCTCCGAAGCCGCCACGGCCGCCACCCATGCCGCCTCTCCCGGCAAATCCGCCTCTGAAACCGCCGCCGCCGCCGCCGCCGCCAAACCCACACCCCCTCCCACCGAAGCTACCGCGGAATCCACCTCTCCCCATCGGCGGTCCACCTCTGAACCCGCCACCACCCATCGCACCCATCGCCGCGTCCGGTTCATTGGTCTTTTTCGGCTTCCTCGCCGTTCCGCCCAAGCCGCCGCCTAACCGTGTGGGCTTCCAGTCCTTGACAGCGCGTCCGCGCTCAACGTCGACCATGATCCGCCGTCCGTTGATCTTGAGCCCCTCGGCATCCTTGTAGGCGGCACGCATGTCGCGCTCGCGCTCGTACAGTACAAAGGCGTAGCCGCGGCTCTTGCCCTCCTTGTCCCGGACGATGCGGATCCGCTCGATCGGACCGTACATGTCGAATTCGCGGTGAAGGTCCTTTTCCGTCGTGTCGTACGACTGGAAGGGCGGTCGTGCGAGCGGATCAAGGGGGAAAAGGGAGGAAGAGGGAAGGGAGATAGAAAGTTCGCAACTCAGCTGACGGGCGCGGCGATGACGACGACGGCAACGTGAGAGGCGGGAGATGATGGACGAGAGGGAGGAAACACCTACCAGCCGTGCTAGGAACAGCGTCTTGAAAGGATCGCCTGTCGCTTCAGGGTCCTTGTGTGGGTCGTCTGTTGCGAGGAAAGAGGCGGAGAACGGGAGAAAGACGGAGCACGAAGAGGTCAGCCACGTCGCGACGATTTGAGGCGCATACCGGGTAGACGAGGCTTTCTCTGCCAGCATCATCCCAGACCCTGCCCGCAGGAGGACGGCCGCGCGCACACTCACACTTCTCTATCCCCGCCTTCTTCTGTTCTTCCTTCTTCTTCTTTCGCTCCTCTTTCGCCATCTCTGCCAGGGTGAGCTTGGCATGCGTCAGGCCCTTGCCTTCTCCCTGCTCCTGCACGTCGTCGGTTGTCTCGCCTCGGTCTGCCGCCTCCTGCTTGACGCGCTCAAGGAAGGCCGCTACGCCTTCCAGCGGCCGGATCTTTTTGCGGTTCGAGATCTCATTGACGTCCTTTGGCCGGGGTGGGAGGTTGGGATCCTGGTCCTCTTGCAGCGGCGGGGCGTATGTAAGAGGCGGACGAGAGGTGAAGAGCCGGATGAGGTTGGGGGGGAGAAGGTGCGTCATCGTGGCGCGGTTCCGACGGATGTGAGAGGTGGATCAGGCGGGAGATGCTGCTGCCGATGGACCGTCTGTTAAGAGTGCCGGCGGTCGACGTCGTGGCCGAGGTTGGAAGGTGCCGCTTTGCGAAGATGGCCGCGGCCTTGGACCGGGGTCGAGCGCTGAGAGGGTCTGAGCGGTTGAGCTGGCGCGGCAGCAAGAGTCGACGATGAATTCGATGGTAGATGAGGCCGAGCAGCGAGTCGACACACGGCCGGCGAATTGGCGGGATGATGGAAGGACAGGCTGATGCGATGTGTGTGGGGGTGAGAAGGACGTCGGGCAATTTCCGAGCGACTTTTTCCAGGGGAGGCGAGGCGGGGCTAGCGAGGAGCGAAAGACGCCGCCCGCCTGCCGGCCGGAAGCACGCGGCTGACACTGGCTTGTGATCGGGCCGTGCTCGAGTGGCCTGCGCGTCGCCGCTTGCTCCACACCAGCCAAAACCAACACTCGCCTGCTCCTTCCCGCGGCCGGCCCCCTCGCTCGCTCCTCCGCCATCCTCAGTTGTCTCCCTCTCTCCACATCCTTCCCTGTCAACGCTACCCTGCCCCACTCGACCCTCCGACACGCCGCTCTTACCGTTCAGCCGTATATCGACCACGTCCGGCTAGATCACATCAGTCGACTCTACTGTCTGCAGCCACAGAGACTCCGAGCTCGATAAGATGGCTTCCCAGGGTACCGGATACGACCTGTCGGCCAGCACCTACTCGCCCGACGGTAGGATCTTCCAGGTGAGCCTCAATGCCCGTCTAGCCTCTTCCTTCCCCCCGTTCTCGCAAAAGTCGGCCCGGCCGCTGCTGACTGACGGCGACTCACGTCCCTGCTCTGGTTACAGATCGAGTACGCCGCCAAGGCCGTCGAGAATGCTGGAACAGCCATTGCCATCAAGACAAAGACTGGCGTTGTCATTGCCGTCGAGAAGCTCGTCCAGTCCAAGCTATTAGTGCCCGGCTCCAACTCGAGGATCTTTAGCGTCGACCGCCACATCGGCATGGTACGTTCCCCGTTTCCTCTCTGGCCCAGACGATATGACCGGCTGTGACGACGCTCCGAGGGCTGATCTGGACCCGCTCTTCCCTAACCGCCTTCATTCCCCTGCAGACATCGGCGGGCCTGATTGCCGACGGCAAGCACATCGCCTCGAGGGCGCGCGACGAGGCCGTCAACCACCGCGACACATATCAATACCCGGCACCGCTCAAGGCGCTCGCCGACCGCGTCTCGATGTACATCCAGGCCTTTACCCTCTATTCATCCGTTCGTCCCTTTGGCGTCTCCACAATTCTTGCCGGCATCGACGACTCGAGAGGGCCGCAGATCTTTATGATTGAGCCGTCAGGTGTCTTCTGGGGCTACAACGGCTGCGCCATCGGAAAGGGCAAGCAGCTCGCAAAGACCGAGATCGAGAAGCTCGACCTCGAGAAGCTCGAGCTGACACAAGCCGTCGATGAGGCGGCCAAGATGTGAGTAGCACAGCTGCGGCAAAGGACAGCACGCCGAAGGAAGGCAGCGCCGCTCGGATGGAGCAGAAGCGGTCGCTGACGGCACTATCACTCGCTCCTCTTTTCACCGCCGACCCCGATCCGCGACACTCTGCAGCATCTTCAAGGTGCACGACGATGCCAAGGACAAAGACTTTGAGCTCGAGCTCTCTTGGATCGGCCCGGAGAGCAAGGGCCGACACGCCTTTGTGCCAGAGGAGCTCAAAAGGGTCGGTGTTCTGTACCAGGATCATGATCCTGGGGCTTTCTTCATCCGCCTTCCGTCCGCTCTCTTCACTCTTTGAGGTCCGTCGCGATCGACTGCTAACGCTCTCCCCTCCGCCTCCCGTTTGATACTTCTTCCTGCTTGCGTTACAGGAGGCAATCCGAAAGGCCAAGGAGGCGCTCGACGACGAGATGGAGGACTGATTAGAGCGTGAGAGACCGGCAGTGCATGTACATCTACAGCATCTTCGTCTGCGCTTCCCCGTTCGGATCCGACCCCCTCAAGCAGCTGGTTGTAGATATCTTGCCCGAGCCCGCGCGCGGGTCTGCGAGAGCGACCGTAACGAACAGGCTTGTGCGGCGCAGGTCGACAGCACATCGCTGCACGACAGAGACGCCGGCCGAGCAAGTGCCGAGGCTCTGCGTTCTGTTCCGATTCCAACGGCCGGGGAGGATGGCGCGATGAGACCTCGGAAGGGGCGCAAGAGCCCTTCCAAGCGCATTTGCGCGCCTCACAAGCTGAACTCTACTCTTTCTTGGCTCGTTTATCGATCCTACACCTACACACGCCGTGGGGTGCGAAAGTGGGTGGGGGGCTGGCAGTCGATCGTGAAGCTAGTCAAGACGGCCGAGTGCTGCGCCGCGGGCCTCCGGTCCAGGCGAGTCTAGCAAGTTGGCGCGGCCCGTCGAAAGCCTATCGCTGCTGAAGAGTCTAGCTAGGCTCGGAGATTGAGAAGTTTTCCAGGTCGGTCAAGCTAGCCGGCCGTGTCTGGTGAGAAGGCGGCGGCGCGCCTCCGCAAGGTCAGCGAATTCCGAGCAGAGACGGAGGCGAGCGCGCGCGCGGAAAAAGTACGTCACCAGACGTCCCTCAAGACGGCGGAGGGCCCCAGAACTGGCCGCCGGCACCGACCGACAAGCAGCGACAAGGTTCGGTGGCACGGATGGCCAGATGCTTCCGAGGGCTAGCTAGCTCTCGATCAACACGCACGTACGCCGCCCGTCGGCTTGGCGCGGGCTGGCTCAACAACTGCCGCCGGAGCGCAAATTAAGTCGAGACCCCGTGCTCAGAAAGGCGGGACGGTCCGATGACAGCGCAGATAGAGGCCCATCGAGGCCATCTGAGCTGCAGCAGTTCAGCAGCAGAGCTTCCGACACCTCCC
The DNA here is from genome assembly GCA_900291925.1 of Thecaphora thlaspeos. Lineage (NCBI taxonomy): Eukaryota > Fungi > Basidiomycota > Ustilaginomycetes > Urocystidales > Glomosporiaceae > Thecaphora > Thecaphora thlaspeos. The sequence continues at coordinate 358,880 of UWYS01000014.1, read as the reverse complement.
GAGCGCTTTGCATAGCAAAGCCAGAGCTGCGCACCTCGTTTCCCCTCCTTCCCCCCCTTTCCGCTCGTCGTTGCATTGATGGACTCACTCCGCGCCCGTGTTCACCAGGCGAACACGCACATCTTACTGCGCCGTTCCACAACACAAGAGTGGACCTGTCACGACTCTATTCTCACGCTCCGGCTGCAACCGACCGTGCGGCACGTCTGAGCCTTCTCCCGAAAAGCGGCGGAGCAACAAGAGTGAACCCGGAACACCTCCTTCGCTCTACCCCTCTTCCCCTTCCCCGCGCCAGAAGAAGCTGCAGAGCAGACGTACGCAAACGAGGTCTCGTCTCGGTTTCGCCCTCGTTCAACCTTCCTCCGTCCGCCGTCGAGGCCTAGAGACGTAGGCATATGCGTGCTCCAGGAGAGACGAGGCAGTGGATGCGTCTCGAGCGCGCGGCGTCGACGGCCGTCGCTCGGCGCCATTGCAACTCGGCCAGGAACGAGCGCCGTCGACTACATAAACAGACGTCTCGTTCGTCCGCCTGCTAGGAAGCCAACGAGGCCTCACCGCATCTCTCCCCGCAAGCTCATCTCTCCCAAGCTCGCAACCATCCCACGTTGGAGAATTTGCGTGATGATCACCGACTTCCTCGACCACATCCCATCGTCGCCCCTCTCTCCTTCGCCGAAGATGTCCTTGACCTCACCTTCGCCCCTCTGGTTCGAAGGCCAGGTATCAAACAGCCAAGATTCGGACGCTACCACCGTCGGGTCGGTCACCGATGCCGAAACCGAGGCGGCCATGGCGCTCTGCTTCATGTCCTCGAGCCCCCCCTCTGCTGGCGCTGGACCAAATGAAGAGACGTGGATGACCAAGATTAGAGCTCCCGGCCCGCCGGTGCTGTATAAGACCAAGCATGTCGTCGACAGGGCGCAGTACGTTACCGCTTACGACCCTCGCGGATACCTGCCGGGTGAGTGCGTGCAGCAATCAGGCTGGCCAGATGTTGGGAGGAAAGGATGGCAGAACTGACGCAGTTGACGACCAGAGGGGGGCCAACAGTCTACGAATACAACATGGAGACTGGCAATCAGGTCATCATGATCGACGTCGAGACGTCGTACGTACGTTTGTGAGTACACCCAGCCTCCCGCGCTGCGAACGTTCGAGCTCACGCAATGAGCCTGTCCAGCTGATGTGGCGCTACTTTGCCAATCACCAGCACGGGTATCTGGAAGGCCATGGGCCATGCAAAGGGTAAGTTTCTCCGGGGGACGGAAGTCCCCGACAAGGGCAGGTTGAAGACGCGAAGTGCATAGAAGGACCGAACCGACATCCGTCATCGTCGCTGCGCCTCTCCCTTCCGGTCTGCCAGCCGATCTTGGTCGACTGCAAGAAGAGACTCCGGAGCTCGCGCCCTACATCCGGAAGATCCGTGGCGGCTTCCTCAAGATCCAGGGTAAGTCTTTTTGTTCCCCTTTGCCATCGCTGGCCTAGTTCTTACCCTCACCTGCCTTGTCCTCGACTTGATTTCACCACGACAACAACATATAGGAACCTGGCTGCCTTTCGATGTGGCCAAGGAACTGTCGCGACGGGTCGCCTACCGCGTCCGAAACGACCTCGTCCCCATCTTCGGTCCGGACTGGCCCGCCACGTGCCTCCGACCGGGCGAGGCTGGCTACGGCTGCCTCCTCCTCTCTTGCAAGAAGAAGACGAGCAGGAGACGATCGAAAAGGGCGGCGCTTTCTACGTCTTCATCGTCATCGTCGTCCTTGACGACGGATGCAAGTCGGTTGGTTCGACCCTTGTTTGAAAGGTGCAAGTCGGCAGCGGGGTAAGCGGTGGCGATGATGGGGCTTTCGGTGATATTGGTGAGAAGGCTTTCACGACAGGGACCGCGACTGACACGCCTCACATCTCCGCCGACCATATTCCTCCGATCGACACAGCTGCGGCAGGGTATCAGTCTACTCCCTCCCGGGCTCTTATCCTTCGATGTTTAGCCTCTCCCACGGTGTCGATGTCGATCGACCCTCTGAACGACAGCGCCGATCCGACGACGAGAGGACTACGAGCAGAGATGATCACGCGGATGCGTCGCTGCGCCTTCGACCTATGCTGCCGCTGCTGCCCCCTACGCCACCGTACCGCAGCTCGCCTCCGGACTACTTTAGCAGTTGGGAGGGCGCCACGGCTGCTGCTTATCACAATGACTGGCAGCTCGCATTTCCGCAGAAGCAGCGACTTTGAGACTATCCTCTGCGTGCGATCGAGTAGGTCGACGTGTTGCGATGATGGACTTTTCCGAGAAGGGAGTCGTTGGATGTCTGGAGCTGCGTCGTAATCCGACGATTGCCGCTGCGATGCTCGGTCTATATGAACGAGTCAATATGAACCAAATTTGCTTGCATCGCTACAACGAAAGGCTATCTTGATCGTATCGTCACGGCCCAGTGCCGTGGGAGGCGCAAACGAAGATGAAGCCTGCTTCGTATCCTGTCCCACCACCTCTCCATTTTCTGCCGGCGCGATGTGAGTCCGAAGCCTAGTCGATGACGACCTTGCTCGAAACTGCTCGTTTGCTCGGCATCATGGTCTACCATGAGTGCGGCGCATCGGCGTCGAGAGGCCAGCTTCGGTCACTGTCCTACTGTTCCGCTGGAGCATCACAGGACTACAGTACTCTGGTCCTCGCCGGCTAAGGGTCAATATAATTTGGCATGCTTTGTCGGGTCAAAGATCTCGAGAGGGTCCCGGCGGTACCCGATCAGGCTGTGTGTCCTTAGATGCCTCGTTCGGTGGAGCGGGGCAGCCTACGATGCCAAGAGCCGAAAGGGTGATACACGTACAGTCTGAAAGGACATTATGCGGCCATGTGCCGCAAAGCAGGCAGGGAGATAGACAGGTCAAATGACGTACGGAAGGGAGTCCGTGCAAAGAAGAGCAAGGTAGCAGAGTCTCGAACAAAGGAGAGCGCGAGAGGGTCGAGGGGGTCGTCGGCGGTGGCGTGGTGGAGCTTGGCCGGCCTTTGTCTGTGATGCGCTCGGTGCGTGTTGGCGTAGGTTGGTCGGGAGCCGCCTGTGGCTGTGCTTTCTCCTAGCTGCATCAGAGTGAAGAGCTGTGACTTTACCGGCTGACCGACGGATGGACCGACGGGACGGCTCTTTGGCTGGAGAGTACATACGCGGTCCTTTTTCGTGCGGGCACGGCCCTTTGAGCCTAACTCTCCCTGGCGCCGCGCCAGCTGAGCTCCACCTCACGCCTGTCACTATCACAATCCTCGCCCCTCGCCCCTCGACCCCGGCGCCGGCCCCTTCCCTCGCCCCGCCCACCTAACACCATCACCACCACCTCCCTTTATCACCATCGGCCTCAGCACCGCCAGGTCCCGCCCCACTCCACCTCTCCTCATCTGGCTCCACCCAACAGCTCAGCGCCCTCGCCAGCTCCCTCACGCACCTCGCACCGCTTCGCCACACACCCCGGCTCTTCCGCCCTCTACCGTCTTCTTCTTGGCGGCCCGCCCATCCTATCACGCCCTTCCGCCCAGCTGAAATCCCGTCCCCGCCTGTCCCTGTCCAGCTCCTTGACCCGCTCACCCACGCGCGACGCCCACCGCTCATAGGCGCACATAAGCACGCTCTCCCATCGGCCCCCTTCCGTCGTATGCCCAACCGGACCAACTTGCCTCCATTTCTACACACCTCTCTTCGCGCCCCTCCTCTCCCCTCTGCCTCTCGACCATCGCATCTCGACCTATTGTTTCGCCTTGAGGCTCGCAACTGGCTTCTTACAGTGCTGCTGATTGCCTCGTCCACCGCTGTGACCGCCAGACCTCTGCTGCTGCTGCTGTTGCCGCCACCGCCACCGCTCTCGACTCTGCGGTGACGCAGCAGTGGGCTCCCTTCCTTGGCCTGGCTGCTCAGCCAGACATACCAGTTGTCCTTCCGCCTCGACCTGATCGAGGTGTCCGCTGCGTGGCGGGTCGAAGCGCATCCAGCCAGGCCTCGCAGATTGGCCAGCAGCGGATCGTTGCCAGCGACTTGCTCGCTTGACCAGTTGCTGTCAGCTGTGGCGGCCACGCCGTGCGCAAGGCTCGATCATCCATATACAACCAACATCGGCACCGCGCAGTCGTCGCCGATCGTCGGTTGTCGAGACCAAACCCATTATATCCTGTCTCGAGAGTAGAATCTCGCGGCTGTGCAGGCCTTTTGTTGCAGACATCCATGCGCACTACACCAGCGCGCGAGCTGGGCTTATAACAACACTGAGTGGATCAACAGCGACAGGACGACGTGCACCTTGCGCCACTTCGACCACAGATCACACCGCCCATCTCGAGCTGCGACTGGTCTACCGTCCCTCTGCATCTCCCTCGCCCGTACCCCACTCCACCTTCGCCCAACTTCGCCCCGCCATCCTCGGAACCCGCCTGTGGTGTGCGCACGCCGCCGCGCCGGTGACCTCGGAGATATCCTGAGGCCATTGGCTCTGAGGCCTTCAGGCCTAGCACAGGCTCCGTGCTCCTCGCCAGACCGTCGCAACGTCCGCAGCCGCAGCTCGGTTGCACGCACGCCGCAACGCGATGCCACGCACCAATGTCGGCCGCAATGCCCTCAAGGTCGTCGGCCAGGGAGCGCTCGGCTGCGCTCTGGGCTCCAACGAGCTTATGCATCCCAATCTTGGCCTGCACGGCGCCGCGGCTTCTGGCAACATCGGCCTGATCAAGTTCGCGCTCGAGAACGGACAGCCGGCCAACAGCAACCTCAACGGCATCCTCCCGCTCCACGCAGCCTGCTCCAGCGGCAACGAGCAGGCCGTCCGCATGCTATTGCTTTACGGCGCCGATGTCAACGCTCCCAGGCTCAAGAGCAAGAACTATGGCGGTGGCGCCGGCGTCGAGGGTTCCACGCCGCTGCACTTCGCCGCGGCCAACGGACATCTCGAGATCGTCCGGATCCTCCTCGAGGCGGGCGCCCGGCCGGCCGCCACCGACAAGGACGGGACGCAGGCGGAAGCGTTGGCCGCCGGTAATGGCCACAGCGAGTGTGTCAAGCTGCTCCGCTCCTGGATCTCGGCTTATGGGACCAACGGTCTGGCGGGCATCGTCTCGGCGCGCGACACTGTACGTCGCGATCTACCGCTGGTGCCCGCCAGCTACTCGCGCTTCACGGGCCATCCGGCTGCGACGGCTGAAGACTATGCCGGGTCAAAGGCGGGAGGAGTTCGAGACGATGGCGGTGCGCTGCACGGTCAGCGATCCTTCGACCAGCTGGCATGGGCCACGACGGCTACGAGATCGAGCGCAGGCAGTCGGAACGTGAGCGGCCTGCTCAAGACGAGCTCGAACCCCAACCTCAAAGGGGCGCCTGGCGGCGTCACCAGCAGCGGGGCCCAGCAGGCGCAGGGGAGCGTGCTCTCGCCCGGCCAGCCGCCCATGATCACATCGCCGTCGACCCTCCATCGTCACTTGCCCGAACGGAGCCCGAGCCCCCTGGACCCGGCCGAGGAATCCGAATTGGCCTTCTCGGCCGCCGCGACGCCGGCGGCACCAAACGCCAACGGTGGAGTTGCCTCGACTGTCGGCTTCGGAGGCGGCAAGGAGTACAAGCGACGCCCCTCGTTGCCGTCGATTCTTGAGAAGGCAGCCCACCCGGCGGCCTCCCTCCGCGCCGCGCTGGGTGCCGGGCCAAGCGGCACAGCAGGCAGCGAGCAGCCTGAGCTGGGCCCGCCGCACAGCCCCAACAGAAAGTTCGGCAAGCTCGCTAGTAAGCGGAGCCTCTCCAACATGCTGAGGAAAGCCACGGGTACCGAGAAGCCAAGTGTCAGCAGCAGCAGCAGCAGCAGCAGCCTGGCACCGTCGACGCCGCACGAAAACGGCCTGATCTCGTCGCTGACGCCGTCACGACCTCCGCGATCCGAAAACAGGTCGTATGACACAATGTCACCTCAGTCGACTTCGCGCGTCTACGACAGGGGCGATGCGGCGGGTCGATCCACCACCGCACCGCACTACCGCACCGCATTCTCGGAAGTTCCTGCGCGAAGCGACGCGGCGGCTGGCGGCGCCTCCAATGCGCAGCCTCCTCGACTGCGCGGCTCGGCCTCATCTTCTGCCTTGTCAGCAAGCGTGGTGGCAAGGAATGCCTCGCGCGCCCGATCCAGCTCGAACGAGCAGGTGGTCCACGCGGGCAAGCCAGTCTGTGCACGGCTGCCTGCGGTCGGCAAGGCCTCGCTTGACATTGCCCGGGCCGAGCAGCTCTATCCCGTCCGCCCTAGCCCCGCTACAGAGTCCAGCGCCGGCGGTGGCGTAAAGCGCATGACCGGCCAAACGGCATCCGCGGCGGGCCCGAGGCAGACGTCCACCGGGTCCGCCACGTCGACCGGCCTGCCTCAGAGGCGACGGAACGAGGATGCGACGCAGCAAGAGCACGAGATCAGCAGCGACTTCACGTCGAGCGACGGGAGCCTCTCATATGGACTGCGAGGACGTGCCGGAAGCCAGTCGAGTCAGCCAAGCTTGCGAGGCGACGCATCGACGGAGAGCCGGTCGTACACCAAGGCGGCACAAGGCGTCGACGTGGCCGAGACGGACGACGACCAGGAATTCCTCGGAGACATGGTTCCGATGAGCCCCGAGGAAGCCGCCGGCGAGCATCACGACCTCCATCACCTACCCGCAGGGCTTCGGACGCTGTCGGCGATGCGAGGACCCCGTCAGGAGTCGAGCAACGGACGCACAGCTGGACTGGGCTCGACTGGCTCCGAAGCGTCCAGCAGCACTTCGATGCTGCCCATCTACGGCGGCCGCAATCGCTCGACGAGCAGCCTGTCGGCCGTCAGCGCGACAGCTCACCCGTTGGATGGCGCTCACCTGCGTGACAGTCCCGGGCTGCAAGCAGCGAGCCATGAACTGTCGATCGCAGAGGAGGCTGGCATGGCCCATCCGACGGCTCGCGCCAGCCGCTCCGGGTCCCACGCCGAGAGTGTCAGCAGCCGGCCATCCACGTCGTCGCTGCGTTCGACCTACTTCAGCGCCGCCGAACAAGCCCAGGCGATCCTCAACCAGGATGTCCAACTCGGTGGAGAGGGGACCGACGACGCACCGATGTCCCTGGCCGCGCAGCTTGCAGCGTACGGCGAAGCGCTGGCACAGGAGCGCAAGCGGGCGGGCGACACCAGGAGCGGACCGTCTCCCAGCCTCAGCGGACGAGCTAGCAGTGCCGCCCTCAAGCCGGCCCTGCCGAGCGTACGAGAGGACCAATCGCCGACCACGACGTCCCCGACCAGCGTGCGGCGACACCTCGGAGCGCCGGTTGGCGGCAACCACACTGGGCACTCTTACTCTCGGAGGCTGTCGCGGCGGCCCCACAGCAGCGAAGGCGCCGAGTCGCAGAGCGCCGCCGGCAAGCACGCGGGCTTCCACACGAACGTGCTGCGATCCAAGGCAATCCACGAGTCAGCCCAGCATCCTGATCTTCGGAACCTCTTTCTCCGTGAGTGTGCTCGCGGTCAACGGATCGGCCGACCTCCTGACCATACGGTGGTCTTTCTCCCGAGCTTTCTTGCTGACGTTTATCCTCGGACGATCCCTCTCATCGCCTCTCATCGCCTCAACCGACTCAGATGCACCGACGACGCCCAACATGGAGGCCACCTCGGGCACAGCAGCGAGCAAGGCGCTCGGATCACCCTTGAGCCCACGCCCGCCGGTCTCTGCCCCTGAAAGGGAAGAAGCTGCGCCGAGGACGACGAGGCAGCCTGGGGTGAACCATCAGCCGAGCAGCGGAAACGGCAGCGTCGGAAGATTGGCCGCTGGTGCGCCAGGTCGAGCAAGCGAGGATCTGCTCCGACACCAGAGGCCGACCATCCTCACGTGGAACTCGGACGCCACTCTGATGGGCTGGCCGGATGCTCTGCCCGAGACGCCCGTCATGGTCAACGGCAGCTTCGTCGAAGGCAGCGGCAGCGGCAGCGGTGGGTCGAGAGGCTCCCATCGCCACAGCCCTTCGGCACCCAGCCAGCTCTCCTCTTACGCCGCCTCCCACGTGGATCGCCATCCGAGCGGGACGACATCGTCACATCCGAGGTCAGCGTCGGCCTCGCCCTCGGTCGCTCCGAGCGATCACGGCGAGACGCCGCCCGTTCCACCACAAAAGGACTCGTACCTGTCGTCGACGGCCTCGACATCATCCAACGGCCTCCTCACGCCGGACGTCGCATCGCTGCGATCTGGCGCCAGCGCGATCAATTTGTCCTCTTCGCCTCAGCCCCATGCGGTCCCTCGGCACGATTACGGCGGCGTCGTAGGGCTGGGCTTCGAAAGCGCCCTTTCCGTACAGCAGAGGCGACCGTCGAGGGACGTGCCACGCCGGCCTTCGATGAACGCCACGAGGACCGGCACCAGCTCGACGACGACGTCGCAGCACACCACGACGGGTGCGGACGACGGAGGATCGTGCTACGACGATACCAGCGGAGCCAACAAGAGCAGCATCGGCGGAGGCGCCAACGCCCAGGGCACCCTCTCTGGCAAGCGGAGGTTGATGCGCAACTTTTTGATCGGCATCAAGAATTCGGCGACTGGAAGCGGTGGCGGCAGCGGCGGCCCGTGAGAGGCAACAGATTCACGCTACGATGCCCCGGCAGGGGCACAGACGCGCCCACGCACGATCAACGACCAACGACTCACGACTCAAGATCCCGTTTGCGATCCACCAAAATCGACGGCTCAATCTCATCAGCAACAGCAGCAACAGCAGCAGCAGCACAACCAGCATATCCCACCGCCCGCTTCCCCCTTCTTTATCGTGCTCTCCGCGACTTGACCTGTTTCCGCAGCCAGACCCCGTCCCATCCCCATCTAGTAGTCTCAAAACGCAATACCACGGTCCCCTCCACAGGATGTCTTTGCCTTTCGTTAGCTTCCGGGCGTGGAAGGTCCGTGTCTGTGCCGGGTCGGTGAACCGGTTCGTCACATCCTAGGTACGAGCCAATAGGGATCTTTCGCAATTGCCCTAGGGCGATACCAGGCTTGATCGGATGCCGGAACCAACCTGAACTTGATCCAATCAATTCGACCGCTCCGCCAGCAGTCCAACTGGCCTAGGTGATCTCAGGGCTGCAACTCCAGCGTTGCCGATGCACCACCAGCAATGCTCGAAAGCTGCAGCTTGGATGCGACTGGTCCCGCTGGTCCCGCTGGAACCAGACTGGGATTCGTTGAGATTGACACCGGGGCTGTCGTCAAGGTGCACCTCTTCTTTGGTCCGCCCGTGTCATACGTTCCAACCGAGCTATGGATTGAGCCGGGAAGCAAAAGATCTTTTGCCTGACTGGCCTGACTTGATATCTGATTGTATCGACGAGGTGCCCCAGGGCGATTGCGCTTGTGAAAGGTTCCTAATTATCTACGAGCTTTTGTGGATACTTATTGTATATAATTGACACATTGATAATTCTTTATAGTGGCTGGCTCCTTGGCGTAGTTGGTAGCGTGTCGGCTTCCAGTATAGACGCAGATGTGAATACATATGATCCTAAATGGGACCTTCATTTCCGAAGGTCGTCTGTTCAATCCGGGCAGGGGTCAGCTTTTTTCCTTCAGCTAAATTCAATAGAATGCTGCGTCGAGGCCACGCCGGAGGGAGAGCCCAACATAGTGCAACAATTCAACAGCTCCCGCCACCATGTGGCAATTATTTGTTGCCGGCCGCCTGCCCGCTCTTGACTGATGGAGCTGTGGCCGTCAGTTGATCCGCCGCCGCCGCAATTGTAGGGGGAGGGACAACCGAGGGAGCAGTTGAAGGTCCGGCAGCTCGCTCCTCGTCTGGCCTTGTGTCGAGGTCTCGTTGCAGGAAGGCGCGTGTCGACCTGCCGTAGAGCTGTGCAGACAAGGACATATGAGCAACGGCCCAAAAGGGAAAGAACAGGAAGAAGTGACATCCAGAGATCCTCACGGACAGGCGAGCGGCAGCCTCCTTCTTTCTGGCAAACTCACGCTTGACGGCGGCCGGGTCGATCTTCGGCGTGGGCGCTGGCAGAGGGCCAACGACCTGCAGGCAACTATCATCTGACAGGTCCTCTTCCTGACCGGGTGCCGCCCAGGCTCCCTTGGCCCCTACAACGACCGCGGCCTGATCAACAACGCTTTCCTTAGGGCTGGTGACGTACACCTACTTCGACTGGACCCCGATGAGCCCCTGGCCTTCACCGTTACAATCTGCCTATCCCACCTCAAGGGTCCGTCGCTCTCACCCTCGGTTTCCCGTGCCGTTACCCTCAACTTCACCCTACGACCTGCAACGCACACCAACGTCATGTTCGATCCAGGCCTTTCCCTTGCTGCCCTCTTCCTCAACAGGGGATGGCTCAAGGGCGCCGAGTCAATCGACGACATCTTCAATGGCAAAACGGCCGAGCTCGAGCTTGAGGACTGGGCCAAGCCCCTCCCACTCTTTGGCAAGTCTCCTGAGGGTCGCCGCGACATCGGTCCGCTCCCAGCTCTTGCAGGGCCTTTGAACTCCAAGCAGGTGTCAGGCACTGTTTCGAAGTACGGTGCTGTCATTGGCCTTGATGGAACAGCCTACTCGTTCAGGAAGGGTGCCGCTGAAGAGCTCGGCGTTGCCATTGGCTCGCGTTTCACCGGAGTCGTGCTAAACCACTCCCACTTTACCAACAATGTGACAGAGCAGTCATACCTAAACACTATCACAAACCTGCCTCTTGCCCAGATTCGCCTCGGAGAGGACGAGGCCGCAACAGCCCTTGTGGCTCGAAGCAACCTTCTCTACCGCCGCTACCTGGGCCAGGCAGTAACAGCGGTTGTGAGGCTGCTGGGGGAGGGCAGAGCAGGCCATCAAGGAGCAGACGAGGAAGAGAAGGAAAGGAAGAAAGAGAGGGAGCAGGAGGCGACCAAGGAAGTGACGGACGAGGACAACAAAATCAACGAGCTCTTTTGCGACCTGTGGGCGAGCCTACCAGCGCACATCAAGGTCTACCCTCGAGGCGGGACGGGCATCAAGCAAGCCGAGAAGTAGGTCAGCGACAAACTCAAACGCGCCGGATGGTCGCCAGGCCGCCGAAATCATCGCCGCCATCGGGGTGGCAAGGCTCAACAAAAACACAAAAAAACGCAAGGTGAGTTGCTTATCAGCAGGCCTCGTTGTCGTTCCTTGTGGGTTAGGTTGACCAGGCAGACCTTTTTCCTCTTCAAAGATCACACGCCAATTCAAGGATAAGCAAGAGAGCAGGAAGGGAAAGCGCCAAGGCGACCAAACGGTGACCGGCGACGCCGCTGAGAGAGTCTGTGCTGGCAAGGCACTGGCGGGAGGAACTCTTCCAATTGGCCCTGCTGATGGCGACACGCGCCACCCTGTTCTCGCTGCCCAAGCCGACCTTGCCGCCAGGCGATATATTGAGGAGCCGATCCCCTCCCTTCCCCTCCCAGCAAACTTGGCCAGGTCTCTGACGAGCTTGACTATTCGGACTTCTTTGGACCGGATGTCTGCGAGTTTCACGACGACTCTGAAGAGCCGCCGCTGCTCAATGCGGCTGCTCTACAGGCTCTGAACCTGGACTTTGACGAGGCCGCCCTCCCCGACATCAACGCAATCAGGCGTATGATGTTCTCAGCCTACACTGGTAAGCTCGTTGACCCGGACCTTACCGAGGTGGTCTTCACATTTGGTCAAGTCCGCGGCGAGTGCTACTTTTGTGGCTCTGATCTGGGTTTGGAGGGGGTTGCGCACAACAAGACCACCATGCGCAGGAGGATGACGCTGCACTTTGAACGACACAAGGAGTTCCAGCTAATGGCCCTGGACGTTGTCCCAGAGCTTGCCTGCATCTCGCATCTCGACATCAATGCCTGATTACTAGTTATCACAGTCCTGAAATCCCATCGGCACATGCATTCTTGGCAAGCGTCTCGAACGTCCTGATCCAAACTGGTGCGGTAGCATCTGTGTGTGGTTTGGCCACAGTGAGCACATGGGTAGGGGGCGGGGGGTCCAGTCGACTTAGTCTTTGAAGGCTCGCAGTCGCCCGGTGATCTCATCGAGGGCGTATAGAGTGGGTCAAGAGAGCGCAAGCAGCAGCGGGGCGTATGAGGGGGCAGTACTGGGAAAGCACTGAGCAGCTACAGCTGTAGTCAAGGTCATTGTTGCAGTGGTCGGAGGTGGGCGGAGAGATGGAGCAATTCCGGCAGGCGGCGGAAGACTTGGTGGGGCGGCTAAAGGCTTCAAGGGTTGAGAGCGGGCGCTTGTGCTGGCGATGCCCGCAGTCTGCAGCGTCAAGGTCGTGGATGCTTCAGGTAGGGGGGTTGCTGAACGATGGCTGGTCATGATCTGGGCGACAAAAGCGAAGCCAACTCTGTGGTCACCTGTGGGATGATTGTCGGCGAGGGAGCGGAGAGGCCGGCCCCGTCAAGGAACCTGTCACAAACTGTCACGCACCGCACCAGTTTACGCGTGACAGCTCGTGCGAGGAGCGTGTCGCCGAGGGAAGGAACACATGCAGGGTCCTAAGCCATATGCCAAATGCATGGGGGCCTTCGGAAACCTCATGCAGGGTTTGGGGGCGTCGGTGACGATCATGTGAACGATGGATCTATGTTCGCGGTACGCGCACCATGACGGCCACCAAGTCCGAACTCGTTGGGCTTGCGAACCACCAGAGTATCTTGGCAGTAGCTGCATAGCGCCTGAAAATGGGTCTCCGGTGGTCCCTCGTCGGCCACCACCACCAGTTGCTACCGATCCTGGTGCAAAAAAAAAAAAAAAAAAAAAAAACAACCTCCTGCTTCACTCGATTGATCCTCGCTGGCCTGTCATCGTCGACACGCGTGAGGTGAATACCATTGTATTGTCACTATCCAAATCGATGCTCTACTAGTCATTACTTGCCTGTGCATACAAGACCATTTTGAGGCGGGAACAGGGAGACATTATGTGTGCGTAGGAAGGCGCCAAGGAGAATAACAGGGTGACAGCCAGTATCGCTTTGTGAGAATCACGTCGGCCAAGGTGTGCGGGTACTCACCTTGCGGACTAGCTGCTCGAGCATGTCTCTTGCGGGGGCACACAGAAGCCAACGCCGAGACGTCTTCTAACGGGGCTCATATTAAGGCGTGAGGTGATGACGTGTGTGGGTTTCTTGCATGCTCGAGTCTGTCGCATCACCCGGTCCGGCGCCGTTAAGCGTCGTGACGTGATGGAAAGGGGTACTGGAGGCTGTCGGTGTCGTCTGCGTCTTGATCGGCTTGAGATTGAAGTTGAAGTTGAAGTCGAGGTGGAGCACCGATCAGCCCTTGCGGTGGATGAGGCGGTTGAGCATGTTGGGCGACTTTCTGAAAACCTGCAGGCTTGCCTCAAGCAGGACAATCGTGGAAGAACTCGGTCGCATTGAGCGGCTTGAGCACATGATTGCGCTTCTGCAGCTGATGCTTCGACCGAGTCGTAGATGTGGTTCTTTAGCAGCGTCTGGTTGCTGACACAAATCTTGACGGGCTGGTTGGGCGGACAGTGTTCGAGGTATCACGTCTGGGTCAGCGCAGTGTAGATGGCGCGACTCGTCTTGCCGCTACGGGTGTCGCTAGGGGAGGACTCACCAGAGGGCGTTTGTGTCGGTGGCCTCGTTCACGAGAGGCCGCTTGTGGAGGAACGGCACCATCTCGTCCGGCAATGGAAGCGTGTGCATGCGTCGTGTTGCAGCGGCGTCAGCGTTGGTCTCATCTTTGCCATCGGTGGTGGCGGGAGCGGCGGTGGCGGCGGCGGCGGCGGTGGTGCTAGTGGTGGTCGGAGAAGGGGGTAAAAGGCAAAGGCAAAGGGAGAGGAAGGCAAACGGAGGCGAAGGTCAGCGCCGCTTCCATCTCGCACCCGCCACCGCCACCAGATCTGCGGCCGCCGCGGACACCATCACAGCTCACTTTGATTGCCGTTGTCGTCTTCCATCTAGTCTGCCTTGGTGGAGCGCAATCCTGCGCTGGTCTGTGGCGGAGAGAACGAGAGACGGGACAAGGTAAGAGCTGCTGCCCCAAATGACCACGCGGAGCCGACGGACAAGACAGCAGGGTTGCCGGGAGGCGGAGGAATAATGGGCAAAGATAGCACTTCGACTCACCAAGTCGCCGCTCGTGGCGACGAGCATGGTCTCCCGGCGGGCTAGCGATCGGGGCGGCTCGTGGTGTCGGCGAGGTCGTGGAGGGTCGTGGGGACGGGGGCGGGGGCGATGGACTGGCGAGATTGACGAGATGGCGGTGGACGTCGGAGGGAAGGCCGAAGCGTCTGCGCCATCGCCTGTACAGGCCGCTGGCTCGTCGATATCGTGCTGGTAGCGGCCTGCGCGGCTAGCCGGCCGGGATAGCCGAGACAAGCTGGGCAGGACAGGACAGGGCGAGGGCGGACGAGAGCCGTGCAAAGGCAGGTTGGATCGGGGCGAGGGCGAGGAGGATGGTGGTGGTGGTGGGCGGAGACGAGCCGACGAGCGCCTCAGTCAGATTGACTGAGCCCGCATGGCCACGCTGGACCTCCATACACGACACAGGTCAGACTGAGTTAGCGGCGGCCGACAGGCGAAATCTGGCTCCGAGCTCCGAGCTCCGAGCTGCCGCGGGGCTTGGCCTGCCGGATGCGTTCGTCCATCCGCCAGACGCAGGGCGAAAGGGAAAAAGGTTAAAATTAAAACCCCCAAAAATTCAAGAATCGAAAAACCCCGCGCGATCCCGACCCGAACGCGCCGCTTAAACCGAGGTAACCAACTACCTGCACCTGATTAGAACAGGATCCGTTCAAATCGGGTAGGGGTCAATTCCTTTTTTCTTTCTTCTGTATCCCTCGACTTTTCTTTTCTTTTTTTTTTTTTTTTTTTTTTTGGCGCGAGCCATGGCTTTTTCGCAGCGGGGCGTCCGTCCGTGATCGATGCGGCATCGCGGCTCGAGGCGCCGCTCACGCTGCACGGTCCCACGACGGTGACGGCTACGAGGCAAGACCTCTTTATGCTGGCCTTCCAGAGTAACGACGGTGTGGCAGGTGGTAGGATACATGGGGACGGCGAGGGGGATGGGCATGGCCCCCGGGGGGGACGGGGAAAGGAATGGCGTTCCAGATCAAAGGCAGAGTGCCTACTCCAAGGTATAACAGGAATCTCATATCTGTGGGATCACGACGGTGCAACGGGGCGAGAGGAGAAAGGCGTCGACGACGACGACGACGAAGATGGAGTGTCTAGACGACGCACTTGCCAGAGACGCACGACTTGGAGTTGCAGCTCGAGCCGCGCGTGCAGCTCGAGCCGACCAGGCTGGGTGGGGCGGCGCTCGTCGTGGCCACGGGAGCGCTCGTCGTCGTTCTGGTCGCGCTGAAAGTGGTGGATGTGGACGTGGACATGCTCGTCCTCGAGCTCTGGGTGGAGGTGGCCGAGCTGGTGGTGCTGGTACTTGTGCTCGTGGACGACGAAGTGGTCGTCGTCGCGGGTGTGGCGGGGATGCCCGCACGGACGTTGTCAAAGGAACTTTCGGGGTAGCTGAGGTGGTTGAGCGTCTAGTCGAGGCTGCCGAGCCTATTGGCCAACGCGAGGATCAGAGAGCGGTCGGCCGCCGCATTGTCGCCGGAGAGCTCCCAGAACATCGAGCCGGCCAAACCCTTAGACAGCAGGTAGTCGACCTTTTGCTTGATGACGGCGGGGTTGTCGTAGCTCACGAGACGACGCGCCGTGCTGTCGTACGACCACGAGGCGCCGACGGAGGCGTCGTAATACTCGGTCGCGCCCGACTAGGGAAGGGCGTAGTAGTCGTAGATACCGCCTCCGAACGTACCGTAGCCGACGCCGCTGAATGACTTGCCGAGGGCATCGGTCTTCTCGAAGGCGCGTCCGTAGATGGGCATTCCGAGGACCAGCTTGCTGGCCTTGATTCCGCCGTCGAGGTAGGCGGCGATACAGTCGGCGCTCGACGGGGCGCTGCCGTACAGTTTGGCCTGGTGCGAAGCTGTAGTCGACCTTTGTCCGGCGTAGTCGTAGCCCATGAGGTTGACGTAGCTTAGGTACTGGTCCATGTCAGCCATCCGGAGCGCACGATAGTTGTCGGGTCCGCAAGGCGCGGCGATAGTGAGGAGGTACGGGTTAGATTGTCCGACGCGGGCAGCATAGGCGTCGAGCCCGGCCCTCAGTTCCTTGAGCAGCGCGATAAAGTTGGCGGCCTCGGCTGACGAGGGAAACTCCCAGTCGATGTCGAGGCCGTCCAGGCCGTAGTTCCTGACCAAGTTGATCGCGCTCGACACAAACGCGGCGCGCTTGGTGGTGTCGGCGGCCATTGGGGCAAAAAGCGGGCTGTAGGTCCATCCCCCGATCGAGAGCACGAGCTTGAGGTGGCGATGGGACTTCTTGAGCGCGAGGAACTGCTTGAAGTTGCCGTAGAGGTTGTTGCAGGACTCGGTCCAGGAGTCGGTGGCGTAGTGCATGTCCTGGTCAGAGTAGAAGTCCGACAGGATCGCCTTACCCGTGGTCGGGTCGATGGTAGCGAACGCGTAGTTGACATGGGTGAGGCTCTCGGCGGGGATATCGTTGGGGAAGTACTTGCGCGCGTAGACGCCTGTGGGTCCCAGAAGGAGAAGCGTTTGAGGTCAGCAAGTGTTACGGACTGTGCTGCAGACAAGCGTGTTGCTGTAACACTCACCCCAGTTTGTAAAGTAGGCGGCATTGACCTTGCCGACGCCAGTCTCTCGTTTCACCAACGCGCTATGCCGACGAATGGCCTTGGTAGCCGAGCAGGTTCCGCGCTTCACCCGGATATCGCCAAAGTCAGTGACATTGGTGTGGGATGAGTGGTGCACCAGGGAGGACTCGTGCCTCCTCTCGACCGTCGCAGAGACCGGGGCGGTACCGTTGGAGTGAGATGACTCGTAGCGTGCATCACGAGCTGCGACTCCGACGACGTAGGCCAGGCCCGCCGTTAACAGGGCGAGTTTCGAGGCGATCTTCATAGTTCCGTGACTCTAGTGTGGAGCAAGGCGGCGTGTCTGCTGATCGGCGGGGGGATGGAGGAGCTCGTGGTTCGGGACTGCAGAGTCTATTGCGATACCAAGGAATGTGTGTAGGCTCAGGACGGAGTGTCGAGGTAGCAGGGGATGAGAAAGGCCGCCGAGGAAACGAAGGTCGTACCGGAACAGGGAAAGGGGCTGGGAATGGGGGAAAGGGGAGAGGCGGGCAGGAGAGGGATGGTATGAGAGAGAGGAAAAGAGGGGAAATAGTTTGCAAATGAACCAGCTTTATAAGGGCACAAGCGCTGGTATGGGTTCGGCAGCGTCTTCAGGCACTGTCGAGTCGCCCTCCGCTCAGCCCTATCTGGTCTGCGCAACGCCAGAGTCTCGGGCGCAAGTTGCCTTTGCCGTCGCAGACGCCCTTTAGAGCCTTCCTGTGAGTCTTCCGAACGCCGAGAGGCTTTCTCGGCAAAGATCGCTGGACGGCGCCACGCGTACGGGCGTCATCGCGGTGGGCAGCTGCATCTCGCCCGTCGTCGGAGCGAAAGGGCAGGCTGGCAGCGCCGATCAGCACGCGGGCAGGCAGGGTTGAAGCGAAGCCGAAGGCGCAAAGAGATGCCCGCCCTCTCTACTCCAAGGGCGGAGGGGGATTGTGGCCGTTTGTGCGACGTCGTCTGGGCAGCAAGAGCAGTCTCAGCCTGCTTCGGGACGGGCTCGTCGGAGTAGTATTCATGGCTTTGACCGGGCAACGCTGCCGTAGTCACCATCATTGTGACTTCCGGGAGGCTGCTTGGGAGGAGGGGAGAGGGACACGACGATGCTCGGTGAAGTTGCAGAGAGGTGCTTAGGCATATGCTGGTTTCGGTCTTGATTGAGGGATGCCGATGTGAGTGGAGCGGAGGAAAGGCCTTGGCTGTCAAGCCGTCTTGGACGCGCCTGATGTAATGCCGAGACTGTCCACCGCCTGGCATTTCCCTGGCTCAGCGCCGCGACTGCAGAGGGAGCTCGGGCGGATGCCCAAAGAGCCCGACCCGCATATCGCGTGCAGATGGACCCTGGCTGGCAAACAGCGCCAGCGGCCTGGCTCTCTGGCGTCCCAGGGATCATCGAAGCATCCGTCTTCTCGTCTATATGCCGGCGTGGTCGGGCCTCGACAAGGTCGCTCTTCGACCGCCTTCGAGAGGCGAGCTTTATCCGGGCGTAAGGTGGGCCCATATGCTTAGGCGTGGCGAGCTCGTTGATCCACGCCGTGCATGCATGCGAGGGTCGTCGAGACGACTTCTACAAATGTAGATGACGAGCTTTGACGGTGCGGTCTCGTCCTGGCGTGACCGCCCCGTTGACTCGGCAGCCTCGTGGCTGAGAAGCCCTCGTTGTGTTTGCAGAGTGAGGACCCTTCATTACGCGCTGGGCACCGACTTAGCGACCTAACATCCAGGGTCGCTTTAACTTTGAGCATCAGACTGGTCGACCGTGGTCGCGCCTCGAAGAGTGTTGGTTAGGACGGAAGAGGTAAGAAGAGTAAGAGGAGAGCGAAACACAGAGCGGGAAAGGCACGTACTCCTCTGTACTAGACTCTCTTATATATGGCGAGTTGGACAGGCCCCGACGCGGTCGGGCGCGTGCTTTTTACGCCATTCGACGGGCCAGCCTGCGCGTCCCGCCCTTGAGCAAGCTGGAGAGCAGCCTCTGCATTCAGAGTCGGAAGTGAGCCGATCCATCCAGGCAACCCAAACTAAGAGGTAATTAGGCCTGGTGTGGGAGGGCTGAGCGCGGAAGCGGTCCGCTGGCAGGCGTCTAGGCCACGCCCCAAAATAACGGGGGCCACGATGTGTAAGAGGCGGCCCGAGCTCCCTCCCACCGCGCCACCGGGTTGAGCTGACGGCCATTCGCTCCAGGCGGCAGGCTTTGAGTGAGCCAGCCAGTCTCTGTCTCGGCGAGATCCGGTCACCACCGCACTCCTACCTCTGCTCACTGCCATCCCTCTTGCCGTCTCGCAACAGCGGAGGCGCGCGCTGCTTTCTCTGCCCAACAAAAAAATTAATAAATAAATAAATAAATAATTCAGTCACATGATTACACCGGAATCTTCTGGCTCTGCCCGACGTCGACCGACGGCAGATCCCGACGCTCCGCTGCCATCTTCACTGACCCCGCCGCCCAGATCACGAGGCGCATCTTCCGCCTCGCCGTTGGCCCGAGCCGCCAAGCGTCGACGGAGCAGCCAGGGAAGCGTCGCCATCGATCGACGAGCGTCAACGTCGAGCCCTGAGGGTTGCTCCTTGAGCAATTCCAGTCTGGCCGCGATCGCAAAGGCAAAGAGGATCAAGGGACTGGTGAGCACCTGGTCGCTGCAACGGTTGCACGAGAACCTTGTCGGCAACACCTTGACAACCCTCTACCACCACTACCTCCCGATGCTCCGTCAAAGGCGACCGATGCATACAGCAATGGTCGGTTGAAAGAGGCTTTTCTCATGCTATCGGCCTGGTCAGTTGCCTGATTTCGTATGGAAGCCACGCTCACGAATGATGATCCACGACTCAACACCGAGCTCGCTCGCCTTTGATCACCGGCCGCTTAATCCCCAACAGCCTGGAGCTCGACGCACTGAGCGAGACCTTCTGGCTCAATCGCTCGCTCGTTTCATTCGATCTACAACTGTGAGCCTTTGTTTGAGGCCACCGACCGCAATCGTTGGAAAGTCTTGCGTGAAGTTTTGACTGTTCGCAATTTCTCTCTCTGTGTGCGGCTGTGTGGCATCCAGCTTCGCGCGCTCGTCCGAAGATGCTTCGATCGCACTCAAGTGCATTCGAAAAGCAGAAGAGACCGAAGCGGAGCTCGGGGCCCGTATCCAGTCTAGTCCGACGGGCGGTACGACGAGTGTCCTGCAACGACTCGACCAAGGTCGGAAGCAGGAGATGAATCGTCTCCGTGCAAAGGCACACCTACAAGCCGGAGAGGCGCGCATCAGCCTCGGAATGCTCGACGAGGCCGCCGACGATCTCGCCCTCGCCGCGCAACTGCGCCCCACGTGTCCCGACGTCCAGCAGGTCCACCAGACGCTCCGCATGGTCCAGTACGCAAGCAACGATGAGAGGCAGAGGTGGATGCGCAGGAAGAGACCCAAGCAGACACTCAAGGAGCATGATGAGGATACCGAGGGCCTCTTTACGCGCGCAGAACATGAGAGCAAGGTCACAGAGTATGTTGAGGCGGAGTGGGAGTGATGCCTCACCTCGGATGGCCGCGGCGAACGTCGGCATTTTCGAAACATCAGCAATCCCTATTCATTCGCCTTGACAGATCAGCGGCGTGCGAGCAGTATCCCGTCTTCTCCATATAAGTATCTCTAGCGCAGCATGCTCAAGCCTACGGCGTCGCTACGCGACGTTCATTTGTCCACTCCAAAACGCCTGCGCCCTGTAATGAGGTGAGGTTCTAAAGGGCTAGCGAGACCCTTGCAAGCCGTCTTTGTCGGTCCGTCAACCGACACCGCTGAAACAGACTTAGGCCGACACCAAACAGATCAGGTTGCGGCGACGTCGTCCGTGCCGTGACCCTAGCGAGCTTCGCTCGTGATCCAGCTGGCCATACGAGCGTTGCGCTGTGCAACGATCAGGGCGACGCAGCGCCCCAAAAGCAGGACACGGAAGCCTTTGCGCAAGTTGGATATATCGATGCTGTGCAATATGGGGGCCAGAAAGTAAACCCGCTAGACCGTGGTACGGTACTGGAACTTTACCCACGTCGTAGGGCCAGAAAGCATCGGACAACATCATGGCGCGAAGCGCCTCAGGACTGTCCGCCTTCGCCTTCGTAGACGTGCTTGGAGCGCGAGTTATAGTTTGTCATGCCCCGTCCGCCTCCGACGACTCCGACTGTGGGACACGACGAGAGGGCAAGACTAAGGTTAGACAGACTTCGGGAGACAGGGGAGCGACACGGACCATCCGCGTCTGCCATCACTCACCTTTGGCATAGGGGTCGTCTGGCGTCTTGAAAATGCTCTTCTGTCCTGGAATCACACCCTTCTTGATGCCCTTCTTGGCAAACTTCTGCCAGGCCGCCTGCTTGTCCACCTGGGCCGCCTGCTTGGCCTCGAACCTCTCCGTCTTCTTTTCGTTGCGACGCCGTTTCTTCTCCCACTCGTCTTCCTCGGCGGGCGTCAGTTTCTTCTTCCCTCTGTTCGTGCCACCGGTCGTTGCCGTCGATGTCGGCGCGGCTGGGGCGGGAGATGCAGAGGCGGAAGTCGACTCGGTATGGGGTGGGGAAGTGGCGATGGGGCGGTTCTTGGAAGGTCGGATGTCGGACGAGGTGACGAGATCGGTGTTGTTATAGCCCTTGAAGATGACCGAGTAGATTGGATTGTCGCTCGATCCGCCGACCGATACAATGCGGGCCGGGTACCAGCGGCCGTCACCCTGTGGAGAGAGAGATCGGAAAGATGGAGAAGGCATCGAGGCGCCACTGTCAGCAGCCATCATCCCTCTTCGCTTGAAGTCACTTTCCGCCGCAGAGCCTGGCTCACCGCATACTTTGCCTGGACGTCGTCACCAGCCGCATACCGATGCTCGCTGATCGAAGCGGTAGGTGCGTGTATATTGCTGGTGCTCGGGCCTGCTGCTACTGCTGCTGCTGCTGACGGTGCCGTTGCCGGTGCCGACGCCGCTAGGGTTGCCGTCGACTCCTCTGCGCCGACCAGGGATTTGGTCAGAGTGATGAGGTTGACTAGTTCATCTTTGAGATTCTGCAGCTCGAAGTTGGAGGGATCAGACTCGAGAGCGGACTCTACCTGCGCTAGCTGGTCTGCGGGCCGTCGAGGCAATGAAAGAAGGCGGAGCGCGGGAGGCGTCAGTGAGAACTTGCTGAAAGCGCGCGAGGGGAGACGAAGAGCGCGCGGCAACTCACGCTCATACAGCTGTATTCTGATGTGGCCAGAGATGTCGGTGAGAGAGGAGGAGATAGTGTCAGCACTTATCGTCGCCACGCACGGGGCCGCTGTGGGGCGTCGTGCAGCGGCAGACTCACACGTCTGGGTCCATGTTGCGTGTCGACAGACGAGGTCTGCAAGTGTGTCGAGACGGGAAGAGGACAAGGGAGGAATGAGTGCGTGTGCGTACGATGGAGGCAGAGAGTTGGCGAGGCGTGCAGGGAGGGAGGGAGGATGGATGATGGGCGGTGCGGAAGGAAGGGCGAACGAGCAGGGCAGGTGCAGACTGCGCCGAGCTCGTCTTTCTGTTGTGGAGGCCTTCTGCGCGCGGCGACGCGGCGGTGAACCCGCTGCTTAGTCAGCCGGCCGGGTGCACGCCCGCGGCTTTCACCCGGCACGCCCGCCCTCGACCGGGCCATCGGCTCGCCAACAGAGGCCGATGCGGGGCAACATCGGGCCCTTCTTGCCTCTCGGCCTTTCCTGCCGATAGCCTCATCCCCGGCCTCGTTCCAACCTCGTCTCTTTCTCGTCGGGCCGCCTATCCTTCCAGACACTCACCGCAACAATGACGCTCTCTACGCAGCACTTTACCACCTCGGACGGAGCCGTGATCGGCTACCGCATCCACGGCTCGGCGGACGGCGTCCCGCTGGTGCTCGTCAACGGTCTGTCCGCCGCCATGGAGCACTGGTCGCCCCTCGTCGAAGGTCTTGCTCGCAGCCGCAAGGTGCTCATCTTCGACCACCGCGGTATCGGCGCTTCCTCCGTCCCTGAAGACTGGGACCACGACCTGACGATCGAAAGCATGGGACTCGACCTCGTCGCACTCCTCTCGAGCATCGGCTGGAAGAAGGTAGACGTCCTCGGCTTCAGCATGGGCGGGCACATCACACAGGCACTTCTCTCCATCGAAGAAGGAAGCAAGACGCAGAGCGGCGGTATCGAGGTCAGAGGCGTCGAGTTTCGGAAGGCCGTGTTGACGGCGACCATGACCAAGTTGCCACATGGAGATGCCGACTTACAGGCGATTCAGAACGAGTGCGTAGTCCCCAGCAGTGAGCGTCGATTCGAGCCGGAGGCAGAGGCTGATGTGGTCGCTCTTCTCTTGCACCTCCTCACAGTGCGGCCAAGATCAAGGATAAGGACGAGCGTAACCTCTTCATCACGACCGGGATGATGAAGCTGCAGTACCACCCGGAGGCCCTGCAACCGGGCACAGAGCTCTACAGGAAGTTCGAGGATCGCATCCAAGTCTCCCTCGGAACAAGGTGCGCCTTCCTCCGCCCCTTCTTTGCCCTCATCTTCCTGTCTTCTTCTCTCGGCCAGAGCTTATACATCCTCTCTCCTCTGACCTTCCCACCGACCTCAGACAACCCGCCGAGATTATTGCCCCTCAGTTTTTCGCCATTCAGGGATGCGACGTCCGCTCCCAACTACACCGCATCCCTTCGTCGCTCCCCATCCTCGTCATACACGGCAGCCGCGACAGGATGGTCTCGTACTCCGAGAGCGAGTACATCGTAAAGGGCATCCCGCACGCCGAGCGATTCGTGCTGCCACAGGGCCTCGATACCGGCTTTGCGCATTTCTGGTACGACTTCCACTCCACCGACATGTGGGTCCGCGGCATAGAGCGCTTCTTGAACGGACCCGACCAGCAGGCGAAAGCTAAGCTCTAATAAAGGGCGGTGTTCGCACAGATTGTTCTGGGCATGGACGGCAATGGCACTGTCCCAGGGCAGACTGGATCTCCTAGACGAGAACGCTTTGATACGATCCGATACGATAGCAAAAGTCTACAACGCCTGACCGTGAGGAGAAAGAGGGAACGCGTCGCCCGTGACTGGATTCGGTTCGTCAACTACTAGTTCATGGTGGCAAATGCCTGTGAGATGGGTCGTTAGAGCGGCGATTACAGAGACGTCATGTCGTCAGGGATGATGAGATGGAATGCTGAAAGGACGAAAGACCCTTCCGCCCTGTTGCGGACAGAGAGGCGTGGGTATAGTGGCATGTGTGTATGTGTGGAGGGAGGGTAAAAGGGAGGAAGACAGGGTCGACTGACGCGGGTCTACTGGCGAGACGATGCGGCGCGGAACCCAGCGGCGATGACGAGCGTGCTGGCCAACGATCCCGCCAGGGTGAGGGCCATGGCGGGCTCGCCAATGACCTTGCACGTCTCCGAATCAATAGCGCCGCTGCCCCTCTCGCGGTCCTTGGCCGACGACGACGGTCGCTGCTCGGGTGCCTCGCTGCCGGCAGAGGCCGGGGCGTTGACGCCATGGAGCAGGAGGTGCTTTAGCTCGTCGCGATGCGTCATTGACGGCTGCCTGCGACCGCGGCCGACGATGACAATGGTCGGCTGCTCGGCCTCGACAGCCTTGATTAGGTCGCGCAGCGGCCGCGCCGTGCTCACGTCCTGCACTCGGATGCGCCCGTTGAAGTGGCCGGCCTTGATAGCCTGCTCGAGCCTCTTGACCGCCAAGTCGTCCTCGAGCGTCGCCTCGAGCGACGACTGCTCGTGTTGCGTCGGGTACATGGTGTCGCCGTTGTTGCCGCCGGTGGCGTAGGAGCGATTGGTGTGCTGCGGCAGCGAGAGCTCGTGGTGTACCGTCGGCGGGACCGCGGGCAACGCCGAGTCTCCGGCGTCCTCGGGCGATAGGCGCTGGAACCGCAGGACGACAGCCGACAACGCCTTGTTGGATCGGCAGAGCCGCGTGATCAGGTCGAGCGCAGCCCGGTCGTCCGGACCGCCGTTGAAGCCGAGCACGATATGCTGCGGCCGGGCAACGCGAGTAAGTGGGGCGTCTGCGCTTGAGGAGGCGTACAACGCGGCGTTGCGATCGATCAGCAGGCCGACGTCGGTCTCAGCCGTCTGGATAATGCGGCGGACAAAGTTGAAGTGGTGCGGCGAGTAGTGGTGGCCCGCGTCGGCGGCGTTGCTCGCCTTGGCGGCGGAAAAGATGCCATCAAACGGGTTCGGCAGCGACGTTGCCGGCGGCTGCGAGTCGGTCAGCGTCTGGCCGAGCGTCATTGGGAGCACGATAAAGTTGGAAGCCGAGTGGCGGCAGCGGTTGGCGACGGTCGTGGCGTACTGATCCTGCGGGATCACGGCGAGCGACGAAGAGACCGGTAGCCCGTTGAGGCAGGCGAAGGCGTTGAAGACGTTAATGACCGGGTCGGCGCGGATCGTGTCCTCAGACTCGGACACCTTCATTACGGCGGACGTCCGGTCGGTCAGCTCAACTAGTCGGAGCGCGTCGATGCTGATCTCGGCCTGGCGGACGGCGACCGGAGAGGCATATGGCGCGCCTGACGATAGCACCGGCGTGCTCTGCTCCATCGCGTTGCCGTCGTCGCCGCCCTTGATCGACCCTTCGCTGTCGTCGCCGTCGTTGTCAGTCTCCTTCTCGGTGCTCGCCGACTTGGCGTGTCGCTGCCGCAGGCCGTCCGAGTCAAGCCGTGCAGCCGCCGTCGTCGTCGTCGCGGCGGCGGCGGAGGCGACGGCCAGCGAAGGCTGCATCAGCTGGATAAGCGTCATCAGCCCGGGCAGGTGCTCGAAGCTGCTGAGGATGACGAGGAGCTTCTTGGAGCCTGAGGAGCCGTCCAGCGAGGCGCCGTCGCCCTCCTCGGCACCATTACCGCCGGTCTCGGGCTTTCCGTGGTGCGAGGCGACGCCGTCTTCGTCGAGCGTGGTGCGGTACTGCTCCGGGTAGACCCACAGCGTCAGCGGCGTGGTGATGACGGTCGAGACGACAGCCATCAGGACAAACATCGAGAACACGCGCGTATCGAGGATGCCGGCCGAGAGGCCGATGTTGAGGACGATGAGCTCGACAAGGCCCTTGCAGGACATCAGAGTGCCGATGGCGGCCGACTCGCGCATGTTGAAGCCAAAGAGGCGGGCAGCCCCCGCGCAGCCGACGAACTTGGAGAAGAAGGCGATGGCGATGATTGCGACTGTGTAGGCCCACGCCCTGCCGGTGTCGAGATCGCCGAGGTTGGTCTTGAGGCCGGAGAGGGCAAAGTAGATGGGGAGGAAGACCACACCGATCAGGTCCTCCATCTTCTCGATCAGTGCGATGGCAAAGCCACCTTCGTGCGGGACCATCAGGCCGACGAGGAACGAGCCAAAGATTGGGTGGACACCGATGATGTCGGTGATCCAGGCGCTGATGAGGACCAGCAGCAATGTCGTCATGATCATCACCTGGCTTGGACCGTTTTCGAAGCTGCCGGTCCGGCGGGCCAGCCAGGTAAAGGCGGGTTTGACCAGGAAGTAAAGGCAGCAGGCCCAGGCGACGATGCAGAGAAGAATGTAGAGCGCCGTCAGGCCGCTCGAGGCGTTGACGAGCGCGACCGTAAGGGCGAGGAGTATCCAGCCGACGACGTCATTGCCCACGCCGGCGGCGAGCGTGATGACGCCAACGCGGGTATAAAGCAGCTTGGTCTCGGTCAGGATGCGCGCCAGGACGGGGAAGGCAGTGATTGCCATCGCGACGCCGGTGAAGAGAACAAAATGACCAAACGAGGCGTTGCTTGAGTCGATAAAGTCATTGTAGATGCCGACCGAAACGGCGGCGCCGAGGCCGAAGGGCAGCACCATGCCGGCGGCACTGATCCCGATCGACTCCTTGGCGTTGCGGCGGATGACGCGGACGTCGACCTCGAGACCGACGAGGAAGAGGAAGAGGGTGAGGCCAAGGGTGGAGACAAGGTTGAGGTAGGGCAGCGAGGGCGGCGGGAAGATGTGCTCGGTGAAACCAGGGATCCGCCCGAACGCGGTGGGGCCGAGCAGGATACCCCCAATGACCTCTGCAATGACACGAGGCTGCTTGATCTTGTGCAGACCAAAGCCGAGGATGCGGGTGAAGACGATGATAATGACGGCCTGGATGATGAAGAGGCGCAGCGGGTTGCCCGAATCGAATTTGGTGGGGTCGGAGCCGCTGAGGACCGAGTCGCTCTTGGCGGCCCTCGTGGTGAGGAAGCGCATCCTCGTCATGATGGGCGAGCCAAGGGGGGTGGGGGATGAGGCGAGTGTAGCGGCGGTTGCAAAGTGCGGGAAAGGGATGCACGTCTAGACCCGCTAGCGTTGTATGTGTTTCTGGTGCGCTTGGGCGAGCGCGGATTTGTCGTTCAGAAGATTTCGTTAGAGAGAGGCGTTCGTTGAGAGTCTAGAGAGGGCAGCGCAGAGGATGGAAGGTGGTGGAGCTGGGGGCCGCGTTGACGGCTGGGGGTAGGTGGTGTCCGAGGATAAAGGGGGACGGAAAGGGATGCTGCGAGGCCGAAGGTAGTAGCAAGGTCGTTCCTTTATGCGATCAAGGTGCCTGATGAGCAGACCGGCTCCAGGATGGACGGAAGGGGAGAGACGAAGGGCGAGCCAGAGAGGTAGAAGCAGGCCAGGAACGGGCTACTCTGTGACTTGCTGCAGCGGAGTGCAGGGCGCGAGGGAAGGGCCGCCTGGTGCTGAGGCTAAGAAGCCTGGGTATGCAGCTGGAAGTGGGCGCTGAAAGGTGTCAGGCGTCGGCGATGGTGGTGATGGTGGCAGTGGGAAAGAGGGGCATGAGGGCCGAGGATGGAGGGAGGGAGGGAGGACCGAGGGTGGCAAAAAGGTGGACAGGGGGCGAGGGCGAGGGCGAGGGCGAGGCGAGGGCCAAGGCCAAGGAAGGGCGGGGCGCAGCTCAGTCTTTTTCCTGCTGAGTGCCAGCGGGCAGGCCAGGCCAGGCCAGCAGGAGAGGGGCCGGCCTCACCCGTGGGAGCTCGACGCGCGCCTTTGCCAAGAGGTCCGCATCCACCCACCCCTTTTGGCATCCCCTCTACCTTGGACATCAGCGAGACGAGCTCTGCTCCGCTTCGTCGCAGCGGCCCTTCTAGGCGGTTGCTGTTCCCGTTGCTCGCTGGAGCTCGTTGACCCCTTTTCCGGCGTGCATGGCCATTCGGCTGCAGGGCTGGGCCGGGGTGCGACGCCGAACAAATGCTCTTGAATGCATATTTCATCTCGAGAAAGCGAAGCCCCGACCCGTTGCTAAGGTGAGAAGCAAGAATCGCCCTGGGGGATACCTGTGTAACTAAGTTAGATGTATGTACCTGGCCCGGGCTCTCTGTTCGTCCCCGCGAGGCAGCGCCTTCCGCCGCCGACTACACGGCACATCGAGCAATGGCCCCCGCATGCCTTGGCCCAGCCTATCCTTGCCACGTTGTTGCTTGCGTGATGGTCTGCGCTCTCGGTACTATATCTGGCCATGCCGTATAGTGGGCCAGTCATGGCTGTACCTCGCCCCTGAAGGGGGCTCTCGATTTCGCTACAGTGATCAAGAGAGTTCGCGCGGGCCCCCTCACCCTCGTCGCCAAGAGTCGCCTGGTTCGTCGTCGACCTGACCTGACCTGGCCTAACCCGACGCGACCCTTTCTTGCCTTCTTTGCCTGCTCTGCTTGCTTCCGAAGGTGGCCATCTCGTCCATGAGGATGAGAGGAGCGGGGCCGCTGCGCAATCTTTAATTCCTTTGCGCTTTGACCCCGTTCGGATGACTCTTGTCACGTCTACGTACCGTGGCGAGGTCGCACGCTCGACGTCGTGATCCTTCTCTCTGCCTTCTCCTAGCCTTGGCCGCTGTGCTCTATGACCGACCATCCGTTACATGTGGTGACCGCCTCGACATCGTGCTCGAGACTGTGGTCCCCCCTTCTTCTTCCGATGTCAGCTTCGTGCGACGTCTTCGCTTCCACCGATGGACTGCTGCAAGGGCTCTTTGCGCTTCCCCTTTCCTCCTTTCCTGACTTCCAGGTAAGGGCCCTGGGTCAGCTTGGGGCATCATCCTATGTACATATGTACAGGTAGTGTGGCAGCGTTTCGTGGACATGAGCTGGCTCGTTCGTACAACACCACCACAATTACAGGCCACGGCACATCTCGCGCGAGTAAACACCCAAGTCGCGGTGACCAAGCAGGTGCCGGCGCATCTCGCCCGGGTAAACACGGGACTCAGAAATCTCCGCTCCGGGCCCGTGGCCTCGACGCGTCTCGCCCGAGTAGACTTGCGATCAGGCGCCTCCACATGCTGGTGCTCATTGGCGACGCTTCTCGCCCGAGTTGACAAGCGCTTGGAGACCTTTCCATGCATAAACACGCAGCCGGCAAGACGCGTCGACCGAGGGCGCGCCCTTCCTGCCAGACGCGTCTCGCGTGAGTAAAGAATCAGCCTTGCGACCTCCACGTGATGGCGCGTCTCCTCGTCGCGTCTCGCCCGAGTAAAAATGCGACCTGGAAACCTCCGAGTCCTGGCCGGCGGAAAGGGCAAAGACAAGTTACCTCTTACAACACTACGGTGCTACAGTATGGCGTGCGACCGCGGTCGATGTGATCGTGATGCAATGGCTCGCCCACACACTACTGTGCAGCAGCGAGCAACGGCGTCTGGTTGTCTTGCATCTTGCATCCGGCACCGGCGTCGTGTAGGTGCATCGAGTCGGGAAGAGCAAAGGTCGCTTACTACCAACAGAGTGGCAGTGGCATGTGAAGCCCAACAGTGCACAGGAAGGAAAAAATGGCTGAGGGCGACTCTCTTGGTTTCGTCGTGATTTCCATCGCCTTTCCTGGCTCCCTTTTTCTACCCCCGGCGAAGTCGCGGAGCAGCGCTGGTCGACGGCCACAGATGGAGAACGAGCATATATTCTATGACGGCACGTCTAGCCAACAACGGAGCGGGTCTCGGATGCCTCTGGCGGACTATGCGCAGCCCACTGACCCAACGAGCCCTTTGCACGAGATCAGGGTAAGTACGTGCGGCGAGTGTGGGATCGCAGAGGCCCCTATTATCGACAGAGGCCGCGATCCCGAGCTCGGACGACCGACCGGCTCGCTGCCGACAGACAAGCCGTTCGCGTCTCGGGCGGTGACCTGTTGTCGCAGCGCTTTCTTTTGGCAAAGCGACACGGAGTTCTCAAATCTAGATTTTGAGTATAATAGCTTGATAGGCCGAGGCATGGGTCGGGCCCATGCGCGGGGGGAAGCAAGGCGTCGTGCCGCCGCAGCGGCAAGTCATCCGACAGATCGGCAGAGAGGCCAGGCAGGAAGTCAGTCTCGCCAGGCACGATGTCATCGAAACATTCATGATTGGCGCCCGTGCGCCACGTACCTCTCTCTCTTGGCTGTAGCACTGCAGCCTCGGCAGATTGCTCGCCTGCCTTTTCGGGGAAGAGATACGAGGCTTTCTACACGGGCTGGGCCCCTTATCGCCGCAGAGAGATTCCTCGACTTCGCTCCAACCCTCCCTTGCCACGTCGTCGTTTCCCCCCTCCACCGTCGCTCATTCACCATTGGTGCTTCGCTGGCCAAACCGTTCCCTTCCGATCACCATCTTTCTGAGCTCTTCACTCTCCTTTAAACCGTCCATCCCTTCCGATTACCATCTTTCTGAGCTCTTCACTCTCCTTTAGACCATCCATCCCTTCCTCGACACACACTCGCCTGCTGGCCTGTCAGCTTCGCGGCCAGCTCGGATGCTCCGATAGCCATCGTGCCCACTCTGCCATTCCCCTCAAGGAAGCTACACGTACACGTCCTCTTCGGAAGTTTCGTCTCGGCTCGAGCTCGACAACATGGCTCCCCACGTCTTCTCAAAGGACCACGCCAACGGCGCCGCCGCATCGCCAGCAGCGGCAGCGGCGGCAGCGGCGACCGAGCCGTCGCAGGGCCAGCTCGAGGTGGCCCAGGCCCAGGACCTGCTCCAGGAGATCGCCCTGTCGGCTAAGCTGCAGCAGAATGCAGCGCACGGGGCGAGGGTGCTCGAATTTGACGAAAATGCCACGCCGGAGCAAAAAGCGGCCGAAGCAGCAAAGGCCATGGGCAAGATCAAGCCGGTCGAGAGCGTCGCCAAGGAGAAGGAGGCCGGCCACGCGATGGCCTCGGACATCGGTGGCAAAAAGGTCAAGGTAACCACCGGCCCCGACGACGTCGAGAAGCTCAACGAGCGAGAGCACCAGGCTCCCGGCGCCATGCCCGCCGGTCAGCCGACCAGCACCCTCCCGGACTGGTACCAGGTCGGCTGGACGGGCGTCTCGCACCACCTGCGCGGCCTCGGGCCCAACGAGGTCGTCAGCGAAGGGGAAGAGGCTCAGCGCGACCTGATCGCGAGCTTCGTCAGCGACGCCTACTACGGCTTTTTCTGGTGGAACGCCGCCGTCATAATCATCGCCGTCCTGGCGACTTACTTTTCCACGCGCTTCGGAGGCGGCATCGGCTGGCTCGTCATTATCGGCGCCTTCTGCTCGACCTACTACAACACCAGCATGCGCCGGACGAGGCAGCGGGCGCGCGACGACATCACGCGGGAGCTTTCAAAGAAGAAGATGATCTCCGAGCACGAGTCTGCCGAGTGGATCAATCACTTCCTCTCGCGCTTCTGGCTCATCTACGAGCCGGTGCTGTCGGCCTCGATCATCGGGACAGTTGACGCGACCCTCGTCCAGCAGTGCCCCTCGTTCCTCGACTCGATCCGCATGACGACTTTTACGCTCGGGACCAAGGCGCCGCGCATCGACCGCGTCCGCACCTTCCCCGCGACGGCCGACGACGTCGTCATGATGGACTGGGGCTTTAGTTTCACCCCCAACGACACGGCCGATCTGACGGTGCGCCAGGCGAGCCAGAAGATCAACCCCAAGATTGTTCTCACGGTCCGCGTTGGCCGCGGTCTGGTCGGCGCCGGTCTCCCGATCCTGCTCGAGGACATCAACGTTGTTGGCAACATCCGCCTCAAGATGAAGCTGATGAGCAACTTCCCGCACGTCCAGCTCGTCGACATTTCCTTCATGGAGCCGCCAGAGATCGACTACGTCCTCAAGCCAATCGGCGGCAACACGCTGGGCTTTGATATTGGCAACATCCCCGGCCTCAGCGACTTCATCCAGGGACAGATCCAGGCCAACCTCGGCCCGATGATGTACCATCCCAACGTCTTCACCATCAATCTCGAGGAGCTCATGTCAGGGACGCCGCTGGACACGGCCTGCGGCGTGCTGCAGGTCAATGTGTGGAGCGCGCGAAACCTCAAGGGCATCAAGCTCGGCGGCGGCACACCCGACCCGTACGTCGCCCTCTCGATCGACAACAAGGACACACTTGCCCAGACTTCGACGAAGCGCAGCACCACCAGCCCGCAGTTCAAGGAGACCAAGTTTATCCTGCTCAACAACCTCAACGGGATGCTGACCTTCTCGGTGCTCGACTACAACGAGCACCGGCCCGACTCAAACCTTGGCCAGGCGGCGTTTGAGCTCAAGTCGCTCGAGGACGAGCCGGAGCAGGAGAACCTCAGCACGCCCGTCATGCTCGACGGCAAGGAGCGCGGCGAGGTCCAGTACTCGCTGTCCTATTACCCCGTCCTCAAAGCCGAGCAGGGCGAAGACGGACAGCCGAAACCACTGCCCGAGACGAGCTCGGGCGTTGTCCGCTTTACCATCCACCAGGCCAAGGAGCTCGACAAGCGCCACGGCATCAGCGGCGAGCTCTGCCCCAAGGCTCGCATCCGGCTCAACGGCCACAAGGTCAAGGACACAATCGTCATGAAGCGCACCACCAACCCCATCTTCGAGATGCCGGTCGAGTTCCTGGTGACCGAGCGCAGCAAGGCCGTCGTCACCGTCGAGATACTCGACGACCGTGACCTCCGCAGCGACCCCGTCGTCGCCCACGTAAGCGTCCGCCTCGAGGACCTGCTCGCGGCCAAGCAGAAGCAGCAGGACTGGTTCCCGCTCAAGGACTCGAAGCTCGGACGTGTTCGCATGTCGGCCGAGTGGAAGCCCGTCCTGATGTCCGGCAGCATGAACGGCGGCGGCGGCTACACGCCAGCCATTGGCGCTGTCAAGTTCTGGATCAAGCGCGCCAGCGACCTCAAGAACGTCGAGGCCATGACCGGAGGCAAGTCGGACCCCTACGTCCAGCTCAAGCTGCGCGGCCAGCCCGTCAGCGGCACCACTATCGTCAACAATGACCTCAACCCAGAGTGGAACGAGATCCTCTATTGCCCCGTCCACACGCTGCGCGAGCGCATCACGGTGGAGTTGATGGACTACCAGCACTCCGGCAAGGATCGCAGCCTGGGAACGGTTGAGGTCAACGTGGCCGACCTCGCTGTCGAGGCGACCTCATCGTCGGACCCGAGGTACAGGTACGCCGGCACAGGAAGGAAGGCCCACACGGACAAGGTCCACCTCGGCCGCAACCTGTACAAGGGCGAAATCGCCTTTGAGTGCGAGTTCCTGCCCGCTGTCAACCTCAAGAATGTCGGCTTCAGCGGCGCCGGCAACGAAGCCGCGGCCAAGAGTGGCAACGCAATCATCGAGGAGGACGACGAGCAAGGGGGCGACGATTCGTCGTCGTCCATGTCTTCGTCCGACGAGGAAGAGGCCGCCCGCCTGAAGGAGGTCATCAAGCCAACCATGTCCGGCATCGACGGCGTCAATGGTGTCAACGGCAGTAGCAACGGTGTCAACCGCAAGGGCACCGTCACTAAGGGCCACACCAAGAACCAGGCGTCGATCGCGTCGATCGCGTCGGTCGCGTCGGTCGGCACCACCGACACCACCTTTACCTCAGCCTCCCTCGAGGAGCCCGACGTTGGCGGCGTCAGCATAGCCAAGGAGGAGCTGCTCACGCAGCAGTCGGGCATCCTCGCGTTCAACGTGCTGCGCGGCAACCTCCCATCGCACAAGAAGCACGCGCGCCTCGAGGTGCTGTTCGACGACGGCTACTGGCCGGCCTACGTGACCGAGCAGGCGCGCACCGCACACTGCACCTGGGATGAAGTGGGCGAGTCGACGGTGCGCGAGCTGGACTGGTCGCGCTTCCTGCTCAAGCTGCGCACCGGCGACAACGATGACGACGTCTTTGCCGAGTTTGCGGCTCCAACAAAGGACGTGCTCGAGAAGACGCTCGACCAGGAGTACGAGTTCCGCCTGACCAACGCCGCTGGCAGCCAGGTCGCCAGTGTCACGCTCACCTGCCGCTACATCCCGATCGACCTACACCTCGAGCCCGTCGAGAGCGTAAACAACCAAGGCTTCCTTCGCATCGACATCGTTCGGGCGCGCAACCTCCGCGCCACCGACCGAGGCAAGTCGAGCGACCCCTACATCGTCTTCCACCTGAACGGAGAGCGGATGGCCAAGAGTAAGGTGGTCAGGAAGACACTCAACCCGGACTACAACGAGAACTTGGGCGAGTTCCAAGTGGTGAGTTCATCTTTCGTTGGGCCGATGCAGGTCTGTCCGTCTTGGCAATGTGTTACCCTCGAAAGCTGACCGATCCGCACTTCTCCCTTCCGTTCCTCCCCCCTCCCCTCCTCTCTCTCTGCTCCCCTCTCCGCCACTCATCCCTAATCAGCCGTCGCGCGTCGGGGCAGAGGCGATCTTCGAGGCGCTCGACTGGGACCAGGTCGGGACGCCGGACAAGCTGGGCCAGGCGCAGGTGGACCTGTCTGTGCTTGAGCCGTTCGAGCCGTTCGAGCAGACCTACCCGCTCGTCGGCAAGGGCGCGACCGACAAGAGCGAGATCATGCTCCGCTTCGTCTTCCGGCCCGAGTTTGTCACCAACCGCGAGCGCAAGGGTACCAGCCTCAGCCGCACCTTGACCAGCGGCGTCGCGGGCGTTGGCCGCGTAGGCGTAGGCGGCGTCAAGGGTGTCACACACGCCGGCGGAGCAGTGGGCAAGGCCGGCTTTGGCGTCGGCAAGGGTGTCGGCGGTGTGACGAGGGGCGTCGGAGGGCTGATCCGACCGGGTGGAAGGAAGACGTCGCTCACCGCTGCAGAGCTGGGCAGCGGCGAGCAGCAAGAGGTAGCCATCGACCCGACCTCTGGCGAGCCGATGCTCGTCCTCCCCGCCTCGACATCGGCGATGCAGGACGGTCTCCCCGCCTCATCTTCGGCTGGACTCGGCATGCCTTTCAACCTCGGCGGCGCCGGCGGAGAGGATGGCTTCTCGCACTCGAGGATCTCGAGCGCCGACAACGATGCCAGGTCGGTCGCAGAGACCGAGGGGACGCCTGGCAAGAAGAAGTCGAGGCTGCACAACCCGTTCAAGAGGCACCACGCTTGAGACGGACCTGGTGACCATGCCGGCATCGCGAAGATGGAACCGCACGGACCGAAGGAGCGTCTGTCGCACTCTCTCTGTATACCTTTCTAGGCTCCTTGCTACTTTCATTTCTTACCACTCGGCCATCTTACCAACAAACAGCCAGCTGTCGGCTCCCTGCTCATGCCTCGATCGAGGAGGGGCTGTCGTGGCAAGCTTCGGACGGAATTCTGACGCGCTGTCCGAAAGTCACTTTTGGTATTCACTCGACAACGTCCGTCGCCACGGAAGGCGGGTGTAGGGCCGGTTACAACCTCTGGAAGCTCGCGATACTCTTGCTGGCATTTGCTGCCTCCTCTGACGTGCTGCTCCTGCCGACCTGCCTGGGCGTCTTTAGCTCGAGACGTCCCAGCATGACCTCCCTATCGCTGAGATTGGCCATCCTGTTTGTCTCTGCCCTGACAAACGTCACGAGACGGTGGAGGTGCATGGCGAATGCCAGTTCCGGGTGGGCGGCCGCGAGGATATCGGTGGCCGGGATCGTATGAATCGACGTAGCGGCCGTGTGCTTGAGTCCGCTGTCCTTCGTCTCTGGTCCGCCGAGCGTCGAGGAAATGGCGCCGGCCATTGCGGCAGCCCTCTGCGCTGCTGCTGCCTTGGCGTAGGGACTGGCGGCCATCTTTGTGGCGAGACTCGGATCTTGCAGCGTGACGTCCCGCGCCAGCTCCGGCATGCCCGTCTCTGCCTCGCTTTCCTTTTCGCCCTCTACGAGCTTGTCGATGCCCTTCAACTTCCTCTTGACGCCGGCGACCGTTCCCCAGCCGGCACCCCAGATGTTGCGCCAGAGTGCCTGGGCCATGCGGACGTCTCCGCCGACCAGGCCTTCGTCGAACGAGAGGATGGAGCCGCGGTGCTGCTGGTGCATATCCTTCATGTATCCCTTGACAAGGCGAGAGGTCTGAACGCCGAAGCGATCACGCATCCGCGACTCGGCGTCGATGAAAAAGTGGTTGATGAGCTCCTGGGAGTAGGTGCGTGCCTCGTCCTTTGGCAGAGCGCGAAGGCGGACGAGGAGGAGGTAGATGTGGAGATTGGTGATCTGGAACCAGGTCTGGTAGGTCTGTGGCAGTGCGCAGTCTGTTCTCGATGGCGGGTGAGAGAGGGAGAGACGAGGGGTGATGGGAGTGCGTCTGTCGGTGAGCGGCCGCTCTTTGCGCGTGAGAAGAGCAAGGGGGACGAAGCCGGCGCCAGGCTACTCACCACCGTACCAGAAGTTCCTCTCAACGTGTGCACGCTCCGCGCATCGGTCGTAGAGGTCCGAAGTGACGCGAATCGCGGTCGAGGAGAGGGAGTTGTAGCCCATGAGCTTTGCGAGGCCCTTTACGAGGGAGACGGTGAAGCGCGAGTAGGCCTTTTTAGGGAGTGCGGGCGGTGGCGAGGGCGAGAGCTGGGACTTGTGTGGGAGCGGGGCGGTGTGGGATGCGGGCAGCCTGGCGCTGTTGGAGCGAGGCGCGGGACGGGATAAGTCGAGGAGACGGGTCGAGGTGGTGAGGGAGGCGAGCTGGAGGGCGGGAGTGCGCTGCTGCTGCTGCAGCCGAGCGCTGAATGCCTGCGAGGAGGACAAGGAGGCGAAAGCGGGCAGACGAACCATGACGGGTGTGGGTGTGTGTGTTGGCTGATGCCAGGAAGGGGGGGGAAGACAGGATGGGATGGTGGAAGAGAGAGAGGAAAGCGGAAAGAGTGCGGCCCAGGCTGACGCTGTAGGCTTGGTTGACGTTGGTTACGTCAGCAGCGAAGGCGAGCGAGGGCCTTTGGTCCGTTCCCTTTCGACGCTCCGATCTCAGCCACGCGAAAAAAAATGTGGAGCAGCAGCCAGCCAGCACTCGCCCCCGATTGTACCGTGGCCACAATTCAAGCTGCCCGATTGAGCATCTTCCGCCGCGGCAAATAGATTAGCCATCTAGCGACGCGTGCCGATCCGGGTTTCCCGATCGAGGGTGCTAGATCGGGCCAAAGAGCAGAGCCAGGGGCGACGGGCGCGAGCGCGGTGCCGCCGAGCTGGATGCGGGGAACACATCGGCCCTTTGCGGCCCTCTTCGGCTTGGCCACTCGGCCGCCGCAGCACCTCTCCCACTGGACTTAGCTGCCATCTCGCCTCTCTCCCGCCTCCATCTACATTGTCTTCCTGCGACAAACGCACGGCTGGCCTCATCAGCAAAGCGCCATGAGAGCTCCTCCTGCCACCACTTCGCTCCGTGCTAGCGTAGCCCTTGCCACCGCCACCGCCACCGCCACCGCCACCACCGCGTCCGCGTCTACCTCGCGCTCCCCACCCTCCACGGCCGCTAGGCGTGTACGGTCCCATCATGGCCCCGCCCTCGCCTCTTCCTCACCCTCTCCAGCACCGACGTCCGTGTACACCTCAACATTGCGACCTTCCAGCACCACTCGCAAGCGCAACACCAGCAGCGCCGCCGGCCGCCTCCACATACGCGCCTTTCACGACTACATCCGCACCGTCTCACCCTCTGGCGCCTCTGGTCGCATCTCCCTCAAGCCTTCCCGCAATGGCATCTACGGTCTCGCCACATCGCGCGGCACGCGCGCCTACCAGGAAGACACCACATCCGTCTCGTGCGTCTCTCTCCCGCCTTCGGTCCTCAAGGCCTCCTACCTCGCCTCCTCCTCCGCAACCGTGCGTGACGCTGCCTCCGAGTGGACACCATCCCCAGGCGCAGAGCAAGAGGTGGCCGGTCAGGTCGTATGGTTTGGCTGCTTTGACGGACATGGTGGTCAGCCCGTATCGCAGTTCCTGTGCAAGGAGCTCCACGCCATTTTCGAAAACGTCAACGAGGACATGGTCACCGACACCGTGCAGTATACCAGGTCGTTGGGCGGTTACTTTAGGAGGTTCAACGGCGGGCTGCTGGAGAGATGGGCGAGGAAGGAGGAGCTCCAGGCCGTCAGAGCAGGGGCGGCGGGTGGACCGCAGCACCAGCAGCGGCTAGCGGCGGCGGCAAAGGCGGCCAGCGAAGCAAGGGCAAAGGATCAAGAGAGGGAAAAGAGACAGCAGAGGGAGAGGGAGGAAGAGGAGCAAAAAACGAAACCAAAGACGTTTGCCGACCTCGTCAGTAGCGCAAAGGGAGCGTCGAAAGGCTCGGCTTCAGGGCTGGGGGCGAGGACCGCCGAGGTCGGAGGAGGCAGTGGCACCGTATCGGCCGTCGAGGCCTCGTCGTTTGCAACGACGTCGACCCAGCCTACGGCGACAAAGGGCCAGGAGGAGGGGGTCGACGCCAGCGTCAGCTCGCAGCCTTCTCTCATCCACTCGGCGGACTCGAGGGGCGAAGTACCTGCGGCCGGTCCGGTCGAAGGTGCGCAACAAGCCGAGCCGATCGCCGCTACCAACGATGACGCTGCCTCATCCTCTTCGCCAACCAACAGCACAACGCAGGACGACTCAGTCAGCGCGGACGGAGGACCTGGCCACCTCAGCCTAACTCGGCGTATTCCTCCACCTTCCGCGCTACAAGATTCGACGTTGACCGTCTCGGAACGTCTCACGCTCGCATGGCTACACACGGACCGCGTCATTCAGTCCACGCCCTCACTCGACGTCGGCGGCTCCACCGCCTCGGTCATCCTGCTCCACTCCCTCGACCTCCCCACACAACCCTTCTACTCATCCTCCTCTCTCCACCTCACTACGGCACATATCGGCGACACCCGCGTGCTCCTCGCCTCTGTCGCGACGGGTCTCGCGATCCCATTGACGAACTACCACCATCCGGACGATCGATCGGAATCGGAGCGTTTGCGAAAGATGGGAGCGGGTATGATCACCGACTCGTTCGGAGAGGCACGCTGGATGGGCGCTCTAGCCAACACACGAAGTTTCGGCGATGGAAAATTCAAAAAGGTCGGCGTCACCTCTGAGCCCGAGTTGATATCGCAGTTGATAAAGGGCGACGAGTACGCGTTCGTCGTCGGTTTCAGCGATGGGATAGGAGGCGTGATGAGCGATCAGGAGATCGTAGACCTATGTAGAGGCGCCAAACATCCAGACGAGGCAGCAAGGAAGGTCCTCAGGTTCGCAGAGGAGCTAGGCGCCCAAGACAACGGAACAGTCTTGGTCGTCCCCCTAAAAGGCTGGGGCAACTTGGGCGGACAGGATACAACCAAACAGCGTAGAGAGTTTAGAAGGAGCAAGGTCGATCTTTATAGGGATAGTAGGACGTAAATTCTATATACCTGAGGGGCCGCAGAGGCGTCGACGAGCTTAAATGATCTCATTTTTGTGATCGGACGGGGACGACAACGTCGAGGCGGACGTTGCTGGTGTTTTTTTTTCTTTTTTCTTTTCTTTTTCTTTCTCTCTACACTACGCGACAGAGGGCACAGCTACACAAGATGGGAAATTGTGGGTGGACGGTATGTGGAAGCAGCGTGGCATCAGGCATGCCAGGGCTAGGGTGACGGAGAAGGGAATGTCGGGAGCGGTGGATGTGACTTCTGCACCTGGGAGCGGGTGCGGCGCCGTTTGCTCAGTGCGAGGGAAGCTCGTCGAGGTATATATTTGGTATCGATATGACTGGCGGACGGGAACGATCGAAGCAAGAGGCGATGGCGACTGTTTGAAGCTCGACCGTCGGGGCTGGCTCTTCTCAGGCAGTAGCGGGAGGCCCGATAGCGGCGGTAGTAGACGAGCCGCTGTTCGAGATGGGCGATTCGCGCAGCGACCCGCCGAGCGCGGGGAAGTCCAGCCTGGGCTGCTTCGATCGACCCTGATCCTCTCGATCGTCCAAGGCTCTCTGCTTGCCTTTGCTGTCCGGGACGTTGCTGGGCTTGGCGATCAAGTCCTCCTCGGGCCGATCGGATGCGGTGTAAATCGAGTCCGAACTGGCGACGCTCGGTTCCTTCGCCGCCTGCTCTTCGGCCTCTAGCGAATCGCCGACGTTGGCTTTGTGGCGGGCCAAGATTTTCCCAGTCGACGATCGCTGTTCTGCGCTGAAGTCGGCGGTGGGGTTGGAGAGGAGTTTTTCCTTTGACGGAGTCTGCAGGGCCCCTTCGGCGTTGCGTTCGGAATGATCCTTCATGTGCTCCGAGCCGCGTCCGCTGAGCTTGCCGAGGACCGATTTTACTCGACCCAACGGAGTGGTAGGTGCAGACGGAGCGGGCGATGTAGCCTCCGAGGGGTGTTCGGCAGTCGCCGCCCCCACTGCTCCGTTCTGGCTAGGCATTGCAGCGTCAGCTCCGCTGTGGACAGCTTGCTTGTCGGCAGAGGACTCGGCGTGGCCTCGTCTGAGCCTGAAGAAGCCCATGCGAGCTGTCCAGAGCGACTTAGATGGGCTACCAGGCGGCTGTTGGCGAGTTTCGTTCTTGAACTCCTGTGCCAAGGGTGAAGACGGCGGAGGACGAGGGGGTGTGCTGACGTTCGCGTCGGTTGCTGCTATTGAGGGCGCAGTGGAGTGGGTTTCGCCGTGACGCTCCGGACTGACAGGGCTAGCCGCTGCCGAGACAGCCTCCTTTTTCGAGAGCTTGTCCATCAGGCTGCCCGGACTGAACTGAATGGGGGCCGGTCCGGGTGTATCGGAGGCCTGCGGCGGCGGCTGGAGGTCGCTCACGGCAGAGACAGAGTGTGCGCCCTCGTACGCGATCGCTTCGTCCTTTCGAGAGTCCTTCTGTTGACGCTTGAGGCTGCTTAGCAGAGCGATGCTGAGCCTGCGCGACAAATTGACCCTCTCCGCTTCCGGTGCATTGTCCTTCTCTGCTCCGCCTTCGCCGTTGCCATCGCCGTTGCCGGCTCGGTCTCGGTCTGTCATAGCAGCACCCGCTTCCTCCCTTACCGTGCGCGGTTCCTCTTGGGGGATCTGCTCGGGAGGCAACGTGATGACGGTGTCGTAGGACCGGAGGTCCGCCTCCGCTTCGTCTCGCTCCTCGGCGGTCGAGTCTGCCCGTGAGCCGGTAAGGATGATCGAGATGCGGCGCTTGACGCCGTGGAGGAGCTCCGACTTGTTCGCTTTAGAGAAGGGCTGAGTCCACTTGCTCTTGACATGCTGCTCCCGCGCCTCAAGTGGCGACCTTTCGGTGTTGCTGCCGTCTTTTCCGGGCAAGGGCGGACCGCCGTCTTGTGTGGTCCTTTCGCCGTGGTCATCATTGCCGGCAGAGGACGACGCCTGACGACCTTCGGTCGTGGTCTCGACAGAGGTGCCCTGCGCCGGAAGCTGCTTGGTGTACTTAATCTCAAGGCCTTGGGATTCAGCCTTGGCTTCCAGTCCCGCCGATCTGTTCTCGCCAGATTGGTCATCTGCGCCTTCAGAGACGTCGTTGATTCTGGCAACCTGCCTTGCCAGAGGGGCTCCGTGATGATTCAGACTGCTGATGTGAGGATCGATCGACGATTCGACCGAGGGAGAAGAGGTGTGCGAAATTCCTCTCGAGAGCTGGGCAAGGTTAGCGCCCGAGTTCTTGACGACCGCCTCGTTGGCTGCGACGATAGAATCGTCGGCAGTCGCGGAGGGAGGATGGACCGACCCCTCGTCCTTTATGTCGGTGACTGGCGGCAGAGACGCCTTAGCCGCTTCAGCAGACGTCGCTTGCTCGCCGTCCTGATGCGCCGCTGGAACGGCATCGTCAATGCGAGTCAGAGTACGTGAGAGTCCTGCTGGAAGGAGTGGAATTTGGATGCAAGAGGGATGGTGATCTGAATAGCCGGCCGCAAGGAGGACGTAGCTCAAGGGATAACAGTACCAGCTGCTTACTTGCGACCTCTCCGTCGACGACGTTTTCACTTTGATTGACATTCATGACGACGACGTGAAGAATGGACAGCGGGCTCGCTCCCTTTTTTGCGAAGAGCAATGTGGGTCGATGAGCTCGATGTAGACGATATTGGGCGATGAGCAGGCTGACAGTGGCGTTGGCCGCGTGGAGCGGTAGACAACGCCGATAAGAGGAAAGCGGGAGGTGAAGAATTAGGCAGAAAGGTGTCCATCTATGGAGGGAGGGGGAAGCACGGCGGTGGGGAAGATCTCAGGACGGTCCCTTTTATATAGAGGAAAGGCAGATGCAAGTCAAAGCTCTCACTTTTCGCTCAGGCTCATAGTGGGCGGTGCCGCAATACAAGCTCCGGGTTGCCTATTGTGCGTCAGGAGGA
This sequence comes from Thecaphora thlaspeos, assembly GCA_900291925.1. Taxonomy (NCBI): domain Eukaryota; kingdom Fungi; phylum Basidiomycota; class Ustilaginomycetes; order Urocystidales; family Glomosporiaceae; genus Thecaphora; species Thecaphora thlaspeos. The sequence continues at coordinate 316,749 of UWYS01000014.1, read as the reverse complement.
AAAAGTCACCGGCAAGGCTCTTTGTGATATCACATCAAAACTGCCGGCTCTGTTAAGGTGCTCCTTGACCGCTTGGCTGCAATACAGTTGTACATCGAAAGTGAGAATAAAATGTAATTTCGTGACAGACACAGGCTTACGGACCGCACCCGGTGGGCGTAGCCGGCGCATCGGATGAGCCCGTGCTCTTGCAGCCGGAACGTAGGCACACGCATGACGCTGCCAGCCTTCAATGTACACGCAGGATCCCCTCAGTGCGGAGCGTTCTGGCCACGAGCGGTCTGGCGAGTTTTCCAGTGACGCTCAAGAGCAGCACAAAGGGAACCCGGACAGCGGGGAGTTCAGCAGCAGCGGCTTTTAGGGTCGCCCAAGGTGGCTCTTGCAGGCGGCACCAGGGTCAAGAAGGTCCAAGGGCAAGCAGATGCGGCAACTGCCTTGAAAATCTTTCTGATTTACGAAGTCAATCACTGCGGTCAAGAACTGTCCGAGCCTCTTCTCCGAGTGGCGCCATCCGACGCGTCGCCAACGTCGGCAGCGCGGTTCTCTCCCGCCCGGTCGGACAAGACCTCTGTCTTCATGTCAGCTTCCAACGATAACACATTTATTGAGGCATAGCTCTGAAACCGGCTCGAAGGTGCGCAGTGGAATGGTGGCAGATAGATGGAAAGGGGTGCGTCAGAGCAAGAAAAGCAGAGATTAGGGGGACACTGTGCCCGCTCGGCTGCGGACCCAGCCTGAACCGGCAATAGCAAGCTTACTTGAAACGTCGTGTCGGGGAACCAGCCTGAAATTACGCTGGATGCTTGTGATTGTTGTTGTTACCAAATATCAAGACCCATCGGCCCCACCGCTGGCTTTCTGCAGCTTTGTGAGGCTGGTTGCCACCGCTCGGCACGCAGACGCCAGCCCCGTGCGGTTTGTTTGCGTGATCGTGACCACTCGGCTCTCGCAGGTCGAGTGGGCAGAGTGGCTCTGTATCCATACGGCAGCAGTGGAACGCAAGCGACGTAGGTCGCGTGATGTGGGTCCCCCCTTTGGTGCTTGACGCGTCTTGCCTGCCGGTGGGCTGCCAGCAGCAGGCCAAAAAGATCGGGGAGGAACCAGGGATCGGCGATGGGCTCGCCTGCCAGCGGCCAATTTCTCGCCCGTCGCGACGCGCCAAGCGCCGACGCGTTGTTGGCTTCGGCTGGCGCGAAGCGGGCCAGGCGAGGCGCCCGAGAAACAGAACTCCAAACAGGCCCGTGTTCCGCGCTGCGATGTTGCCATTCTAGCCTCCTGGTGGCTGCTCGTCCTATCCTTCACACGTCGGCATACGAAACGCTCAAGAAGAGTGCTTGCCAGAACAACCGCTGGAGGATTCGCCCGGCAGCGAAAGGCCTCACGCCGGGTGCTGGACGCATGGAAGCAAAAGGGAAAAAGAGGCACCAGGACGCGGCCTCTGCATGTCCGAGATCCGAGCTGGGCGTGGATAGAGCTCGCGGCTCTTGTCCGTCCTCACTCCGTGTCGCCATGCTCGGTGACCGCGTGGGCCTTCTCGCCGTGCGACCTACGTCGACATGCGGCAGGATAGTCAGCTTCCTATGGGCTGGCAGGGCAAGGGCGATGGCCGCGCTAGGGGGAAGGGAGGACAGGCAAACGGGGAGCAAAAGACTCGGCGTGCTCTGTGCGAGAAAAGTGGAGCAGGGGCGCAGGGGCGCAGGGGCGCAGGGCGGGCGTTGGTGTGTGTCGTGTCCGACGAGGCGTTGGCGCGGCCCACCTCTTTCTCGCCGCCTCTCCCCCCCCTCCTCTTGTCTCGTCATCCGCGGGCGCTGAATGGGTTTGGGCAGCGAGGGCCCCTCCCCCTCCCCTTCCCCTCGTCCAGCGACGCACAACTTCGGATGCGCAGTGCAATTTTCATTCGCCACCACCACCGCCACCACCATCTCCTCCCCCCTCCTCCCCCCTCCTTCCCTCTCTGTCCCATCATCCCGTCGTCTCGGTTTCCGTGCCTCGCTCATCACCCGTCTCTGTCGCGTGTCTGCCACCACTCCGCATCGGCATCGGCATCTTCTGGCTATCCCTTAGTCCTATTCTTCCTCCTCCCGCTACATCTGTCGCGCGACCCCACACCCTAGGCATCCGCTCTGCTGCTCACTAGACGTGACCCGCAATCCTGCGCGCCTCGACTCAAGCTCCCCGCACGGGTTGCACCACGGTTTCCTGTCTTCGTTCATCCCAGCCGTCACACCCTCTCACACGGCCAACGACTCCCCCGCTGCGCTTTCTCCGAGCTACGCGTCATCCGCCTCGTGTCGATCTCGGCCATCCACATCGTCGTCGCACTTGGAGCCTCGAGCTCATCGATGCTCTCCCGAGCGGCCCTTAACGCCCCTCGCCGACGGTTCTCCTCCTCGTACGCTCCAAGAGATCCTGTCCTGCGTACTGGCATCAACTACCTCGCTTCCTCATAGGATAGACACTGGCCTTTCGGCTCGCCGCTGACTCCTCCGCCTGACGAGGTCCGACTGCGCTCCATCATGCCGCTCGTTAAGAGAAAGGTCGTTGAAATGGCCCCGCCGCCAAAGGCAAAGGCCAACGACGATCCCGAGGTCTTTTATCTCGATGCAACAGGGGAAATCTTTACAGACTACGAGTGAGCCAGCTTCCATTGTCCTACGGGCTCTTCGCCTCTCTTCCTCCTGCTAACCTTGCCACTGTCTTCCTCGCGACGCTACGGCGATTGCCACTGCCGCTGCCGTTGCCAGGTCGTACGCCAAACGCCTGACGTTCTACAATCAGAGACTTTTCCAGTGTGAACTCACTGGCAGGGTCAATCTGACCTTCTTCGAGGCATCTGAGAGCGAAAAGCAGGAAGCCATTACACTGCACAAAAAGTTCCCGGAACCTCTAAAAGGACCTGTGCTTCGCTCGGTGCAGTTCAGTGAGTGTCGATCTTCCCTCCGGGCCGGAAGTCACGCTACATGCCTCAACTGACTTGATGATTTGCCTTGCATCCCCCCCGTCCCGATGCGTGCTTGCAGAGGTTACCGGGCGCCTCGACAACCTCGTGGACCTCGTCTTTGATCGCTTCAAGGACAGGTTTTTCGCCAACGAAGCTGTCTTTGTCGAGCTGCAGGGAGACCGGTACTACGCACGGATCAAGGAGGTCTTCCCACCAAAGTCAGTGCTCAAGAGCCACCAGGCCGCCGCGGGCACGCCTCAGAAGGTCACCAACGGCCTCGTCAAGCACGAAAGCGATCGGGACACCTCGGGCTACGGATCCTACGACGAGCCAGAGTCGTCCGCCAGGGCCGCGACGGTCTCGGCGAACGACGTCGTCCACCGTATCGGCGCCAACCTCACCCTCGGACCCGTCGAGGCCAACGCGTTGGACGACCCGCTGCAGTACATCTACCGCATCCAGCTGGTCGACGATGAGGGCAGCTTTACTGGAAGTCTCATGGAGGCGACCGTCGACAAGCTCAGCCGCGATCGGCTGACGTTCTCGAAGACGATACTGAGAAAGTACATCCGGGACTGCGTTATCCGCGATGCCAGCGTCGGCGCCCCATGGACGGTCAAGTCATACCTGGCGCACAAGTACGCCATCCCGACCCTGCCCTCCGAGGAGCTGCTGCAGCAGAACGAGTCGATCCGCGACGCAAAGCTGCTGAAGCGGAAGAAGGCCATCACCGACGGTGACGAGTCTACGGCCAAGAAGAAAACCAAGACGACGTCGGCCGCCGCCCAGAAGAAGGCTGACGGCGCCGAGGCCAAGAAGCTGGCAGCCGCCGAGAAGAAACGGCTGGCGGAAGAAGAAAAGGCCAAGGAGGAGAGACTCAAGGCTGAGCGCGAGCGGAAGAAGCAAATCAAGTATCCGATTGAAGACCTCGATCTCGATCCGATCACGACGCGCGAGCTCAAGTTCCACATCGAAGGCGAGCTGCCACGACGCAAGCAGCGTCCGATGCCGAGCCGCGGGCCCGCGGCGCTGCCCGTCCCAGCCGAGGTGTTCGAGGACTTGATGGTTTCGTACTATTTCCTCATCGCGCTCGGCAAGCCGCTGGCGCTTTCAGTCTTTACGCTGGACGACTTTGAGCAGGCGCTGAGGCACGCGACCCACGAGCCGGCTTGCGCGCTGATCGCCGAGATCCACGCCGTCCTGCTCAACACCATCATCCGCGACGGCAGTCATTCCAAGGAGTTGACGCCGGCCGCTATCGTCAACCGTACGGGTATGGTCGCGCGGGAGGCCAACGGATCGGTGGCGCCGAGCGACAACGGCGACAACGTCGCCGGCCCCTCTCGCGCAGGGTCGACGTTCGACGACCTGGAGCACGACGGCGCCAACGGCCACGGCAATGCCAGCGGCCACGGCGATGGCGCAACGACTGACGCGACGGCCGCCGAGGTCTTCCGAGCCAGCAAGGAGCTGGCCAAGACCGGAGAGAAGAAGCTGCTGAGAGTCGACGAGGGTCGAGCAGGGTGGGAAGCGCAGTTGTGCGGCCTGCTGGCCCAACGTTCGAGTCCGGAGACGTTGCCGCGCCTCGTCGGCATCCTGTCGCATCTGACGGGCGTTGAGCATCCGGACGGCTACATTGGCGGCCAGTGGATTTCGGACACCTACCTAGGCGTGGCGGACCGGTACCCAGTGCTGGCACTCGAGGACAAGATACGCATCATCAATTTCCTCTGCGAGTTGGCCGTAATGACCAAGCTGGTCAAGGCCTACTTTGAGGAGTGCGAGGCCCAAGTGACTGAGCTGCGCAAGGAGAAGATCGAGCTGGGACGTGAGAGGAAGAAACTGTGAGTCGTTCATGGCAAACGCCCTGGTTGCCGTCACCGTTCGATTGCGACTGACTCATCCCTTGACCTGAATTGGAACGCGCTGCCGCTGCCACTGCCCGCCCTTCACAGCGCCGAGGAGCGGGAGATGTTCGAAGGCGGTCAGAAGAAAGACGAGCCCGACAAGAAGGAAGCAGAAGCCGTTGGCGGCGGGGGCGGGGAGGCCGAAGACGGCTCGACGGCCATCGCAGTCGAAGAAGAGGGCGACAGCGAGTCTGAAAAGGACGAGCTCGAATCCGACGACGACGACGAAGACGACGAGGGGCGGCAGTCGACCGCGGACGCCTCGGATTCTGGATCGGACCGCTTCCGACGCGCGTTCGGCTCATCGCGCCAGGAGAAGCTGCGGGAGAAGGCCATTCTGCGCGAAGCGGAGGAGGCTGCGCGCGTCGCGTCGCGCGCCAAGGAGCGGGAAGCGCACCGAGCCAAGCTGGCCGAAAACAAGCAGATCAATGCGGCGCGCAAGAAGCTCGACGACGAAGAGGTCAAGCTGGCCAAGCGCGAAGAGGCTATCGAGCGCGAGTTCCGCAAGGCCCTGCTGGCCCCGCGCATGATCCCGCTCGGAAGGGATAGGTTCTACGCGAGGTACTGGTGGTTTGATGGCGTCGGTAGCGCTTCGCTGGTAGGCGGTGGCGATACCGTGCTGTACCAGACGGGCAGGATGTTTGTGCAGGGTCCCAAAGAAGAGGAATGGAGGTTGGCGACGAGCGAGAGGAAAAAGGAGACGCTGCAGGCCCGCAAGGACGAGGAGGTGGGACCTGAAGGCGATCTGGCCGTGGACGAGTGGGCCGTCTATACCGAGACGGAGCAGGTGGGTTCTTGTGTCCCACTTTTTTTCTTTTTCTTTTTCTTTTCTTTTCTTTTTTTTTTCTTCTGCCTTCTATCTCTCCGCAGTCATACCTTATTTACCCCTTTCGCCCCTCTTTCGCTCCTTTGCTCTATCGTTCCGACCTACAGATCGACGAACTGCTCTCTTGGCTGCGCGTCAAAGGCCATCGGGAGAACCACCTCAAGTCGCAACTGCTCAAGTTCCGACACTACATCCAGGGTGGTCTACGTCGACGCAACGCCGACCTGCACGGCGGATGGAGGGACCAGCTCGAGACGCGACGCAGCGTGCGTGGTAAGACGGAAGGCGGCGCATCGAGGAGGGCGAGTCACATGGTATGGAAAAACACGAGCGCCGAAAGGGAGAAGACCAAGTGACACCATGCAACGACGTGAGGTGGAATGCAGTAGAGTCGTTATGGTACGGTGCAGTGCAAGTGTATATCGACTTTGTTGGGATACAGACGCTCGTACGGCCCCAAGCTTCTGCGGATGATATCGTTATCCTTTTTCTTCTCTAGACTTACGCAAGAGTACGCTTAACGCATCGTGTCGATATGTCGATAGAGTCTTTAATTCGTCCTTTGATCTATCTCTCTCTCTCTCTCGCTGCTCAACGATTCGCTACCGTTTCGTTTCATTACGACAAACGATAGAGGAAGCGACATGGACAGAAATATATGAGCAGAAAGAGCACCCAACCAAGTAAAAGACGAAGAGAAACTGTACAAGACTTCGAAAGCTACAAATCGGAGTGCGGTTGACGTACAAGCAACAAGTGAATTTCACAAGAGGAGGTGTGAGGGGGGTGGACGATTCCAGATGCAAATGAATCATTATACTATCCTTGTTCTTCCTCGTCAAAAGATTTGTACGAGGTAAAGCATAAGGGGGTTAGAGAGGGAGGAAGGGACAAGAAATCAAGAAAGTGCCCTCTTGAGGCTTCAACTCTTAAAAGGTGCAAACGTCTCGCTTCCCCGTGGTGATGTAGGTTTCGCATCTTCCTCTTGGACGCATTCCAACGTCGCTCCTTCTTGACGACGTTCCCCGCCCCCAAACCTTCAGCCACGACGTCGTTACCCATCGCTGCATCTTGGATCGCTCTAGCTTTCTCTTCAGCCTCTTCGGCGCTCTTCCGCCTTCTCTCTATCTTGGCCAATGCCTCTTCCTCCAATGCGATCCTCAATAACCTCTCTACCTCTTCCGTCTATTTCGTCCTCTGTCCTCCCCACCAGATGTTGATGCCCGCAATGATGTTGCAGCTCAGACTAAACGTGATGATCGTCGCCGTGACAGACGTGGGTCAGTTCTTGTAGTAGATCCCCCAGGTCGTACCGCCCAACGACGCTTGGAGGCACGAGTGACCGTCGAGCAGGATCACGATGACCATCATCAGACTCAGCTCAAAGGGGCGGTGCGTGATGGTCTCGCGGTAGCGGTAGAAGGTGTGCGACTCGTGGAACTTGCGCTGCTGGTGCTCCAGGTTAGCCTGCTGCTTGGGCGATAGCACCACTACGTCCTCCTGTTCTTTAGGAATCAGCGGTTCGGCCACCTTGGCTTTCACGCGCTTCCGCCGCAGGCGCTTGTGCTTGTGCTTGTGCGTCTCGCTCTTTGACGGCGACGTGCCAGCGGCGCGCTCGTCCTCGGGATCCGTCGCATCGTCGCCGTCGTCGACCATCGTCGTGAGCGGGTGGCTCTCCTGGCCGTTGAGGTACGAGTACGTCTCGTCCGAAGACCCGCCGGCCGTGCGTGACTCGGACGCCGGCTCGTAGGCTTGCGCGGACGAATTCGACTCCGGCCGTTGCGCCTCGGCATTGGTAGCGGTAGCAGCAGCAGCGGCGAGGGCGGCCTCGGGATCGTCGGGCTTCTCTGCAGTCGTGGTGCGTCCCAAGCCGGCGACGCGCGTCATCCGCTCCGCCAGCCTCGGCTTGGCGCGTGGCAGCTCGTTCTTGTCCTTGAACTTGGGCAGGTTAAGCTTCTTGCGCCGCTTGTACGTCACCCGGTGGTAGTGGACGATCTGGATCATCCGGTACGTGTCGACCGCGCGGAACGGCGCAAAGCCGAGACCAACGGCCGCAAAGAGGGCGCAGAGGATCTGGTCGCAGATCTCGATCCAGTAGCGCTGCTGGCTCTTGTTGCCGACGTCGATCGACCGGAAGATGAACAGGCAGATGGCTATGCCCCAGAACGTCACTAGGAAGCCGTAGAGCGTGATGAAGCCCATCGGCGTCCGGACGTACTTGCCGAACCCCTTCATCGCGCGCTTGAACTTGGCCTTTTTCGTCAGCAGCATCTGGACGTGCTCATCGAGCTCGTTGCGTTCCGCCTCGTCCATCTCGGCCCACTCGGAGATGTGCTTGCGCTTCTCGGCCTCGCTGACCTCGGGCACGTCAGGCTTGCCGCCGCCGAAGTTGAAGCTCATCATCGAGTCCATCCGCGTCAGCGTGTTGCGCCTCAGCTTTTGCGGCGCCCGCGAGCCGCCCGGCGCGCCAGTGGGCTCCGAGCCACGGCGCTCCTGCGACGGCGACACATCGGACGCCGTCTGGGTGCGATCGTATGTCGGCCGCTGGTCCCCCGCCCGGGTCGCGCCAGAGGGGAGGTTGATCGTCGGCTGCCGGCTGTAGAGCATCGGGATTGGCGGGAAGAAGATCGAGTTGCCGACGTTCTGCAGCGTCGTCACCGTCGAGACCTCAGGGTCCACGACGTCGAGGTAGACAACGACCTGGTCCTCGTGCATGTCGCTACTCGACGAGCTGGGCGTCGAGTCGACCTGGACGCCGGCATCATCCGCATCGCTATCGCGCTGCGCCTCGAGGTCGTCGTCGTCGTCGTCGTCGTCGTCTTCGCGCGTCGCTGATGTCGCGGCGGCGCGAGACCCTTGACCGAAGTTAAGCGCGCGGGTGAAGCGGTTCGAGCTCTCCTGACGCGGAAAGTTGTAGCTCTGCCACCGCTGCGGCGGCGGTTGCCCTTCTCGCGATGCGGACAGGTCCGGCAATCGATGCGCGGCGAGACGCCGATACCCCCGGCGAGACGCCGATACTCCCGGCGAGACGCCGATACTCCTGGCGAGACGCCGTCGCTGCAGCGCGCCTCTTTCTTAGATTCAAGATTGCTTCCTGCGGCCCCGGCCTGTTTAATCGTTGGTCGCTTACCGGCCGTATCCTTTTGCCGCCATCGCGTCTCGTTTCTTTGGTTGAGGCTACAGCACGCCGATGCACCTCATGCCGTCGGCGAGCAAGCACGGAGCGTCTGTAGCAAGTCTTGAACGCTGTCCATCGACCGTCGGCCTCTCCTGTCCCATTTGACTACTTTGTTGAAAGCAGCAACGTACTGTAATGCGCCAACGTCCGTGTGTCCCTCGTCGTGCTCGTGGAGTGGCGTGGCGTGGCGTGGCGTGGCGGCGCATCAAGCACGAGCACATCATCGCCCAACCAACCTGCGAAAGAGGAAAGAGTTCCCCCTAACGCGTCTCCCTGGGAACCTGTCCTCCCTCTTCTACCACCATCTCCTCGCCACCATGGCGCACCATCTCTTGTGTTGATGACCACACGAAAAAGGCAACTACATGCAATGCACAACTAGTCCGGCTTGCCAAGTCCTCCACAGCCGCCATAGGGGTCACGGAAGATCAGGGGGACGTTGTAGGCCTCAGGACTGCTTGGCCCGGGCAGGGAGGGATGCAGTGCAAGTGAGTCGGTCATTGTGGGTGGCTTGGCAGTCTCAATGGGTGCTGTGCTGGGCGGCTGGGCAGCTACGGAGGCCTTCTTCTTCCCCTTGGCCTTGCTCAAAGGCTTCTTCCTTGGTGTCTTGCCCTGCGCTCCGTCGGCCTTGTCGCGGATGGCCCTCTCGGCAACCTCTTCTGCTCGCTCAACCTTTTGGCGGGCCTCCTCTTCGTCTGCCTTGAGAGGTGGATATAAAACCTGCCAGGTTCCCAGCGAGCACAGGTTCCCAGGGAGACGCGTTAATCCTCTTTCTTCCACACATTCCTTGCTCACACCCTTTCCCTTCGCCTTGCCGGCCTCAACACGATGTCCGTCACCACCACCACCACCGCCGAGCAGGCTGCCGCTTCGACAATGACGCTCGACTCGAGCCTCGAGGGACACGATGAGGAGCAGATCCGCCTCATGGAGGAACGCTGCATCGTCCTCGACCACGACGACAACTACGTCCGCGATGGCAGCAAGAAGGAGTGTGGGTGTTCGCTGTGTCGCTCCTATGGTAGCATCGCATCCCTCGTGCTGAACTTCCTTTGCCACTTCCGTCCCTTGTCCCCGTCTCGCCTCTCACAGGCCACCTGATGACCAACATCAACAAGGGCCTGCTGCACCGCGCCTTTTCCGTCTTTCTGTTCGACCCTGTCTCGGGCAAGCTGCTCCTACAGCGGAGGGCCCCGGAGAAGATTACGTTCCCCAACATGTGGACCAACACCTGCTGCTCCCACCCGCTCGCCATCAAGGGCGAGCTCGAGGAGGCCGAGCAGATCGGCGTCAGGAGGGCTGCGCAGCGCAAGCTCGACCACGAGCTCGGCATCCCCGCCGAGCAGCTCCCGCTCGATGAGTTCCAGTACCTTACGCGGATCCACTACCTCGCGCCGGGCGACGAGACGTGGGGAGAGCACGAGAGTGAGTAGATCTACAGGTCCGCCCCGTCCTTCCATCACAAAGCTGTCTGTGCGAGAGACTGACCCTCCGTCGCCCCTTTGTGCTCCCTCCGGCCGGCACTCTTCTGCGCACCGTCTACAGTCGACTACATCCTCTTCATCACGGCCAAGGTGACGCTCGAACCCAACATGAACGAGGTATGCAATGTCAAGTGGGTCTCGCCTGACGAGCTCAAGGCGCTCATGACCGAGCTGGATCGTAAGTTGCCCTTTCCCCTTTCCCTGCGTGCATCAGCCCGCGTTGGACTACACCAGGCTTATCTCCAGAATAGCGCGCAACTGACACCTGCTCCCGTTCTCCCACCTCAAATCCTTCCTCACAGCCGAGGCTTTCACGCCATGGTTCAAGCTGATCGTGCAGAAGTTCCTTTTCCCATGGTGGACGGAGCTGTTGCAGCGGAGGACGGCCGCCTCTGCCGCCGCTGGCGAGGGGCAAGGCGAGGCTCTGTGCGATGCCAAGTCGCTGGTCGACCTCAAGGAGCACGTCATCCACAGGATGCTCTGAGCGAACGAGCGCAGCGTGCCGAGAGGCGTAGTCTGACGCTGGTCTTTATTGTAGAAAGCAAGAGCTCAGGATCTGTGAGAACGGTCACAAGAGATAAGGTAGAATCCATAGCGTATACCCACACACCATTTCCATCACTCCCCGCGTCCCCCCGGGTCCGAGCGTGTATGGTTCATCCGCCCTTCGTCAGGACTGCCTTTTCCCCGACTGCATTTCCCAATCTTCTCGGGGTTTAGGCTCAGATACTCCGCGGCAACAACATGGCCGTATGAGAGCGGGGGGATGTTTTTGTGGGAAGGCGTGCGATGACGAGGGACAGGCATACAAAAGTGAGACGTAGAGTAGTTTACATCGTCGTCAAGAACGCCACTGGGCTCGTCGGTGTGGCTTAGGAAAAGACGGGCGACAGGGAGGTTCTGACGAGTCGTGTCGTAGTGCGGGACGGTGGTGTGCCGTGCACTGAGTATGATAAGGTGTGTTCGTTTGAAGGGGCGGTCGGCCGGCGCCGGTTCGGAGGAGAGAGGCCGGGCTGATGTGAGAAGGGGTCTCATCCGGACGCTGGCTGTGCAGCTGCCAAGCCTTCTCTCCTCTAACGGGGTCAGTGGCCGAGCGGATCGCAGAAGTCGAACCCGGAACGAAGCGGGCTTGGACAAGACGCATCGCCACTACGAAAGACCTTTGCGGGAGGCTGCTTTGTACAGGAGAGAGCAAGGGCGGCAGGAAGGAGGAAGGAGTGATGCTGGGGCGGGTCGAAGTGATGGAAGAGGGGAGGCAGGGTTGCAAATGTCACGAAGCGGCGCGATGGAACGCAAGGAAGGCGGCGATCGCGATCGAGGTTTTGGAATCGTGCCTTTTGTTGCATTTTTGGGTAAGGAACGGGAACTAAGGTCTCAAGGTGAAAGGAAAGGGAGAGAAGAGAGACGCTTATTCCTCGGCCTTGACGATCGGCTCCTTGCCGGTGCAGTAGATGCCGTCAAGGAACTTTCGGATATCCTTCTCCTTGACGAGGCAGGCGCCGTGGAGGAGGGCGGCCGACTGCGAGACGAGCTCGATGTCGTTGCCGTGGACGAGGACCTGGTCTTTCTGCGCCTTGTCCTCGTAGATGGTGACGCCGTCAAGCATCTGGATGTGACGAACCCTCTTCTCGCCGAGGAAGTTGCGGATCTCGCACGATCGGTTGTCGCCGGCAATGATGATGTTGATGGGGAAATGCGCGTAGACGGCGCGCATCTTATACGCGAAGCCGACAGTGACACCCTTAATCATGTTGTTAACAAGGGCGGCACCGGTACGCAGGCAGGCAAGGTGCTTGCGGCCTCCGTGCCAGATGATGAACTTGACCTTGTCACCGCTGGGGCTCTTCACCAGGCGGACGTCGAGATTCATGTGCTTGAGGTGCTGTTGGAAGTAGAACGGAGCGGAGCGGAGAGGGCGCGGGGGACGGAAGGCGATCTTGTCAGTGTTTCTGCGCCGAGGCGATGGTGGGTCCAACTCACGACTGGCCGCCCTGGCGCATCCACCTCTTCGTTTCTGAACGTTGAGCTGCCTAGTCCGAGATCCACGAGCACTTCCATCGATCCACCCTTTCCACTTCTCTGCCTCCTCAGTCCGCCTCCATGCGAGCGTGCTTCTTGGGCGGGCCCGAAGCGAGCCTCTCATCGCTTTGTGACCTCGCTCCTTCTCCCTCGATTGAGAACATCATCTGTCGAGCTCGCGCCACAAACTATCCGCAGGGCACCAAGGCTCTGCCCTCCTCCAAGCCCTAAGTGCCTGAGACGAGCGATACTAACCTTGGTGAGCGATCCTCGGGGTCCCTTGACGGTGAAGACGCGGGAGTTGATGGAGACCGAGACATCCTTAGGGATGGCAAGGTCGAGGTCCTTGTAGATCTGGAGCATCTTGTCTGTCGAGCGAAAGTGGTAGCGAGTGTCGCGAGGGCGTGGTAGAACAGAGCAGGAAGGCAAGAGAAGGGAGAGAGGAATGGTCAGCAACTCGCTCCCTGGCCGCGGCAGAGATTCGAGGTTTTCGGGATTCGAGTTTGGCGGCAGAGAATCAGCTGTCGATGCAGATTATTGATTATTCATCCAGCATTGTCCGCTGGCTCTGTTCCCTCCGCCCGTTGTCGCTGCAACGTAGCTTCCTCGAACCAGTAGCGACCAGACGAATCGGCCGGTTGTCGTCTCGCCATCCGGAGACGCCTGTGACGCTTCCTGTTCCAGTTTCTGCTCTGTCCTGACTCTCCGAGTGCGTGGCGAAGCGAGCCGGTATCCCCGTATATCCGACGTCACAGGCTCCAGCACGTCCTTCCTTCACCGAAGGTGTCCGTCGCTAGCACAAGCATAGCGGGACCATAGACGATAGGTTTCCCCCGTCCTACCGTCCGTGTGCCGAGGATCTCCTGTCGTCGTTCCAGCTGGCCAAGAACCAGCGACCAGGATCAACGCAGCGAGCGGAACAAGGACAATGCTGGACCGCAAGTTCGCTAGCAGCGGCTCAAGCCATCGGGTTGGGCGAGCCGGCAAAGCGTACCCTTGGCCGGTGGCGATTCGGGCCGAACATGTCGATGGCGGCGGTGGCGACTGTCGGCGTCGAGGCTGAAACAGATAGAGGCCGTAGCGATGCAACTACTAACCTTGAGGGAGGGTAGGGGTGAAGTGACGGAAAAGGGGCGGCGTCGTAGCAGAGGGGAAGAGGACAGGGACGAGAGGAGTCACGCCTAGTCTCGCGGATGGCGACGAGCGACCTCTCGCCCTCGCCCACGCCCTCGCTGGCTGCTTGCAGGCCCACTCCGCCAGGCCGGCCTTCTCGCCTCGCTCCTCGGCTGGTCTGGCCTGGGCCTGGCCTAGTCTCTCTCTCTCTCTCTCTCTCTCTCTCAGGCAAGTCCCTCCCTCTCAAAATCTAAGCCTCCCAGAGTTCGGCTCCTACGTTGCCAGTTTTATTTTCCAGAAAAGGAAGAGTTACGCGAACGTGAGAATCTTTAAAGGGACCTTCGGACGAAGGCTGCATCGGTTCCGAGTTTCCATCGAAGCCCTTTTTCGTCGGGACACGGAAGTGCACGGTCCGCCGCTCGGAGTTGCGACGGGCATTTTCTTCTCCACATCACTCTTTCAGGGTGGCGCCTTGGCCGCACCGCTGGCCGACGTGAGGTGTCGTGTCTGTTTGCCCGCATCTCGTCGAGCTTCCATCACCACCCTCACCACGTCTCCGACCACCTCGACCTCGCACTAACATGCCATCCAACTATCGGCCTCTTACGGGCAAGAAGAAGCCAGCTTCCAGTGTGGAGCTGGCAGGGAGGGCGCTTACAGGTGCGTAGGTGCTGCCGTCGGTCCGGAGCTTCCTGCCAGACGCTCTGATGCTCTCCTCTCGTCCTCTCGCGCTCTGGACCGCCTCGAAAACAGTCTTCAGCGCAGTGTTTGTAAGCGTTTCGATGATCTGCTCCTTCGGTACGCCCGGTCCAGCGTGAGTACAGTATTTGCACCGGCTTGCCCCGCTTAGGCTTGGACCAAGGGACGTGGCTCTCTGCTGACTCCCTTTCGTTGCTCCTCGTGGCACGTCCGCACGGAGACAGATCGCTGCGGCCAAGCGACTGGAGGCTTCCCTCAATACACGCCGGTGCTGGTCACGCGCATTGCGATCCGTTCGCGCAGCCGGGCTTCGTCGAGTCGCCGCACAGCTCAGGCGGGCTAGCGACATGGCAAACCTTTGACCCGTCCTGCACGCCTTCGGACCACTTCGCGACGCTCGTTTCGACGCTCGACCGCGTCTCGACGGATCCGAGCGTTCTCGCGCCACACTCGTCGCACAAGCTCAAGGGCACGCCCGAGTCGGAGCGGATCGGAGCGTTTGTAGCGAACCGGACCGTCTTGATGATCGGTGACCACCAGGTGGATCGATCGCTGGTGGAGCACTTCTGCACGCTGATCGGCCGAAAGGCGGAGAAGGTGGACCGGACACATCCGTGGGGCGAGGCGCTCGACGCTGCGGCCAAGAGCAACGGTCAGGCTGCCGTCGGCAGGGACGTCGCGCTGGCCCACTTCTGCCACGTGCCCGAGTACGACTTCCTCCTCACGTCGGTCTACTCGTTTGGCGCTGACGACACCGAGACGTGGAAGTCGCAGCTGATCTACAACGCGCCCACCCGCTTCGAGTCGCGCATCGCCGACCTCTACGTCCCTCTGCTATCGGCGATGTCGTCGTCGGCCTACACCTCGCCCGCCCTGCCCAAGCCGAGGTTGCGCAAGGAGCCCGACCTGATCCTCTTCAACTCGGGCCTCTGGGACCTCGCCAGGTGGGCGATGGAGGACGTCGAGAGCGGTGCCAGCCTAGTCGAGAATTTGAGCGAACAGAGGGTCCTCTGGTGGAGAGGCAGGATGGTTGACGTCCTGACGGCGCTGCGGAAGCAGTGGAAGAACAGCAGGATCGTCTGGAGGAACACCCACTTCCCGCTGGCCAGCGAGGCCAACACCGTCGAGTGGTTCCTGGGCACCGAAGGTGCCGTGGTAAGTGACGCGTGTCTGACCTCTCTTGCGCCTGCCTCGTCGCGCGATAGCGATATTCTGACGCTCTCCGCGACCTTTCGTTCGACACCGCGCGTCGTGTCGGGACGAACAGAAAAAGAACCATCCGCTGTACCACAGCAACCGCATCTCGCAGCTCAACAACGCCCAGCGCTCCATCCTCACGCCACAGGGCGACGACATCGTCAAGGGCGTACTCGATAGGTCCGCCAGGCTGCCGGACAACGTCTACGGCGTTGACTTTGCCAACCTCCTCTTGGGCCAAGACCAGCATCAGCTTGACCCCCTCACGCCCGGTCTGAGCCCCGCCGGATCGTGAGTTTGCGCGTATACACTGAGGTAGAGAGAGAGGGACATCAGACTCTGACCGACCCTTCCCGTCACTGCACATCTGATACAGCATCTTTTCCGAGCTCATGCTCTGGCACCTCGAGGCGGCCGTTGCGGCTCAGTAAATGGAGGGCGAGCTTGCTTCCTCGCCGTTGCTTTGGTCGTAGCGCTGCCTAGGCGCGACCCGCACCACGCGTCGCCAAAGTCGCGCGCTACATCGTCCCTCCCCGCAATCTCAGGACGAGAAGGAAACCCGGTTCGTTTGCATTGCATTGTGTCATTTAAACGTGAAGACAGAGCATCCTGTCATGTTGACCGCTCCTTTGCCGTCGTCTTCGTCGTCGTTCGACCGGCACGCTACAGGAGATCAGCGTCCTTTCCATCATGTTCGGCCTCTTTGATACCACTCTGTTTGAGTTCCTCTCTTTTCTTCGGGCGCGTAGATCCTCGGTTCGAAGATCTTGGTGCCGTCGGCGAGGATGCCGATTCTGCGTACTACGATCCAGGCCGGGATGATGCAGAGGGCGTACTGGGCTGCGTTGAGACCTGCCACGGCATCAAGGCGGAGACCGGTCGAGTTGACGCCGTACGAGACGCACTGGCCTGCCGACTCGACGCCCCGCACAAAAGAGGCCAGTCGAACAATCTCGCCGGCATCGTCGTTGATGTTTCCGACGATCCAGTAGGTTAGGTTGTCTGTCGGAGCGGGGTCGTAAAAGGGAGTGAGGGAGAGGGAGAGAGAAAAAAAGGTTCGCAGCGTCAATGTCAAACCGTTCGTCGTGATTGCTTCAAGGTCACAACGGAAGCTCGGATGATACTGACAAGCGAGGTTGAAGGAGACCTGCAAGAAGACGTAAAGCGCAAAGCCTCGACCATAGCCGTCCGAGGTCCAGTCGAATCTGGGCTTCTCGTCGTGGTAGACGTGCATGATGTAGATGGCCCACGCCCAGATGGCGCCTTGGAGCGTGTAGATGGCGATAAAGGCGCATTTGCCCCTACGGTTGATGCTGAACTTGGTCCAGTCGAGGAAGAAGCCGACAATGTAGTTTGCGATCGATGCGCAGACGGCGGAGAGCAGCGAGCCGAGCGCGCGCGAGCGCACGGTGAAGTGGTCCACGGCGTACGTCCCGATCAACGCTTCGCTCCATGTCGTCTGCCAGATCATCGGCAGCAGAAGAAGCACCTTGGGATAGCAGATCGTCTTCCACATCCGGTAGAGTTCATCCTTCGTCGAGGTGTTGATGTTTAGGTAGATGGGCGTCTTGTCCGAACGCTGGACTCTGTGGGGCGGGCTGAGGAAAGCAGCGCAAAAGGGTCCAAAGCATTGCAGGACGACAAAGACGAGGAACGTGTCTGTCTGATGGCGACGGATGAAGGGGTCGGATGGCGAGCGGTAGCGTTCAGATACACATGTCGTCATCGTCGACGCGGCTACGGCAGCAGGAGGAGTACAAACTCACTGAGATGCTTCCCGCCTGGTCGTTGTTGTAATTGAGGCTGAGGTTGATGATGCCACCAAGCAGTTGGCCGAGAACCTGTTGAAATAGAAAGACAATACAGCCAGCATCGATGCGGCCAGGTCCCGTTCAGCCCTCTTTGCGAAGGCACCTGGAAGTTCCCTTCTCTCACCCGGAACATGAGCCAATACGAGATGTATCGGCCTTGCTTGTTCCGTTCAGGATAGGAAAGGACGATGGCGCCTTCGGCTGTCGGTTGCGGTTGTCCAGGAGGGCGCTCACAAAGGTCGGCGCATCGAGAAGTCAGCACGGTGATACGTGGCGGAACGGGGACGGAGGGAGTGATGAGGACCCGTACCTGACCAAAAGATGCCGGCACTGATTCCGCAGAATGCGGCGCCGAGGACGATGAGCCATTGCGAGCCGTCCTTTGAATTGAGGTAGAGGCCGGCCGCATACGGCGCGTAGCCCATCGTTCCGAAGATGAGGGCCGTCTTGATCGAAGTAGCGTTGACAAAGGTTGAGTGAAGCGCAGATGTAACGACCATCAGACCGAACGTCAGAGAGTTGGCGGCGTTGACAGTTCCAGGGTCTTGCGAGCCTCCGGCGCCCAGCGCGGCCATCGCGCCCCAGATGCCTTTGGATCGACGTTGAAGAAGGAGGGATAGAGACGAGTCAGTCGAGATACACGATGCACGAAGCCATCCAGATACGTCCAAGTGTGCCGCATCGACCTACCTGGAGCCAGGAACGAGCAGGCACCCAAGATCGTGACCTGTGTGAAGGTGCTGCGGAACCACGAGCGCTTGCCCGTCCATGCTGCCTGTGCGGACGCTTGACGATCGCCGAGGCCTAGGAACTCGCCGATGGCGCTACGTTTCGTCGGCCTGGCGTCCGAGAGCGCCTCGTCGTCCTGGTGGGAGTGCAGTTTGGCGAGCGACTTGTAGTCGGCACCGTCACTGGACGCGTCGATACCTAGCGTGGCGGAGCGAGGGGCCTTGCCCTGTTCATCGCTGATATCTGCCTTGTCGGACATGGCTGGCTGGTGGTGGGATCGTGCAACGTGAAACGAGTGGCAAGGTCGTAGGTCTGGGCAGGTAACTACCCGGTCGATCGTACGATAGCCGCGAGGTTGCGCCAACAGGTGGCGTGCAGGGTAGGTATAGCGTGGAAGGCGGAGAGGGTTTTGAGGAGGACGTTGTAAGAGCAACGAAGCAGAAGGAGGGCAGAGAGAGCAAGGGGATCACACGATGCGAGAGCTTAAGTAGTAACTTAGTAGCTCTATCCTCTTCGATATAGAAAGCATGAACAGGGAGGGGACCTTGGATCTCCCTGACAGCGATGGTCACGCTACTGCATCGGAGCGAGGCCCTTTGGCACGATTTGGCCACGAGGGGCTATCATGGGAGAGCAGGCGAGTGGGCGAGATGGCGTCGAGAGGTGAGCGGATGTCGAGGGACAATGGGACAATGGGACAATGGGACGTCGAGGGATGGCAGCCCAGCACGTCTGTCGGCATGATTCTGGCACCATTCATGGTATTGTGCTGGCTGCCTCTGAGCGATCTGCTTTCCCCACACTGCACCACGCTCGGTTGCGCGACCCTTGGCGTCACGCAAAGCAGCCTGCCACAAAGACGTGTATGTATGGCGACCGGCGTGCACACGAGAGAAGCGTCCGCGCGACCACCAAGCTTCGCTACGCCATCTCGCAACGCCCATCCGCCATCGCCAACTTTGTCCTCTCGCGCCGCAACCGGCTCGCTGCCTCACGCGCCCCATGCCGCACCATCAAAGCCATCAGGCCCGATCACTTCGAGCGACCACACGCATTGCATCAGACCAAGTGAAGGCTTCCGGCGAGTGGTATCGTCGTCGTCGTCTTCGTCGGACAGGGGGATATATCTACAGCAGCAGAGAAAAATCAACCGCCACCCAAGCATCGCGCTTCCCACCGTAGAGGCGCGCCTTCCTTTCCCTTTCGTCGAGCCGCAAAGTAGTCACCTCTTGTCGAGCTACATGATCAAAACAGCAGGCCTCCGAGCAGCATGCCGCCCGCTAGACCACCGAGCAAGGGCATCCCGCCCATCCCGCCTCCGCGCGCGTAGGGACCCATCGGCCGGCTGTACATCCCACCGCTGCCATACGGCCCGTTTATCGTCTGGTATGGGCTGTAGCCCAGGCTCGGGCCCATGCGGAACACCCCCGGCGGCGGCGGCTGAGCGTAGATCTCGCGGCCCTGCTGGTCGCGCCCCAACAGTTGCGGCTGGCCCGTCTGGGTGGCGCGGATCATGGCGTTGCGGATCGCCATGTGCTGCTCCACGGCCCGCCTCTCGGCCACCTCTCGCTGCCGGCGCTGCGCCTCTCGCTGCTCGTGCGTGGTGCCAGTCATCTTGTCCTTGAGGTTGCGCCCCAACCTTTTCATGCCTTTGGGCTGCGTAGAGGCCGAGGCCGACGACGATGAGCCCAATGCGCCTGCGGCGGCGCCGGCGTATGGCTTGCCGCTCGATGACTTTCCCTTCGAGGCGGCAGTGTCCTCTTCGTCGTCGGTGTCGGCATGTACGATGCTTTCACGCTCGAGCCTCTCACGCTCCCTCTTGATCTCGTCCGGGTGCTCGCGCAGGAATTGCTCGTCGTCGTAGGGATGCGTCCAGATGGAGCGCGGCGGGCTGGCCTGGGTATCGACAAAGAAGTTGTGGTGCGACTCGGTGTCCCACTGCCTGATCCAGCCGCTGGGCAGCGGACGGAGCATGTCTTCCATCGAGCGCCTCTCCTCGATTGCGGCGCTGGTGGAGAGGTGACCCCCAGAGGTGGTGGCGCTCGTCGTTCCGGCGGGGCGGGGCGGCTCGGCCCTGGCCTGGGCATACGAGGGGGGCGCGTCCTGCGCCGCCTGCGAGGACGACATCGTGCGGGTGATCGGTGTGGTGTTGTGGTAGTGAGGTGCGGGAGGTGCGGGAGGTGAGTGAGAAGAACAAGAATGGCTCCAAAGGGAAAAACAGATGGCGCGATGGAAGACGGGAGGAAGGGGCTGGCTTTGAAGGACCAACCTGTGTGGCGGCCACCGACCTAGAGGCGAGAGGAGGGCAAGGCTGTGCTGGCGCGCGACGAAGGACGAGGATGCGGTCAGCAGCAGGTCAGGTGACGTCTCTCGCCCGCCCAGCTCCGTCGCCCTGCAGCCAGTCATGTGGAGGCGGCTCGACCTCCCGATCGGGCTTGTTCGAATTCCCGGCCCCTAGCCCCCTGCGACCCTTCCCGATGTCTGTCATGTCACCATCACCTCCTTCTTGAACACACACTTGGCAGCTCCATCACTCGACCGATGGATCATCAGGACGGCTCACTAGCCCTATAGCCCCCAACTTTAGCCACAGACCTGCCAAGAGCTTCAGCTGATCGCTTATCACCGAAGATGGCAGGCACCAGACATGCTGGCACGTTATGTGGCGCGTCTGTCCGGGCCGGGCGCAAACCAATAGCCGGAGCAAGAAAAACCTTCGCTGAGGTCAACCCAACCACCATCCACCGTTTCTTGCCCTCCAGCGCACTGGCCCTCCCGCTTCTCCTCGCTCATCGACCACATCCTCCTCTCGCACCGCTATAAGCTGAAATCCACGCGTACCGCCTCCATCCAACCGCGGCCTCCACGTTGCCGCCCCAGACCACTCCCGCAAATCCCGAGGCTTACCATGGCGGGCCTCAAGGCACGAGACTTCAACGAGCTGATCCGCCTCGAAATGACGGACGATCCAAACGTCTTCCTGTCCTGCTCGCATCCCGAAGCGCAGGGCAACACGGCCCGGATAGCGTACGGCGGCTGCACGATCGCCCTCATCGTCCAGGCCGCCTACAAGACTGTCGAGGATCGCGATGGCGTCCCCGACTTTAACATCTACTCACTCGTCGGCAACTACCTCGGGCCCGCGCTACCGGATCGCCAGGTGAAGCTCAAGGTGGACATCGTCCGGGACACGCGCACCTTTGCGACGCGGCTCGTCACGGCCTTCCAGACGTGGGACACCGGCGTGGAGCGGTCGTGCTTTTCGGCTCTGGTCGACTTCCAGGCTCCCGTCCCCAAGCTCTACCCGGATGCCAAGGCGCCGTTCGCTCCCTTCTCGAGCAAGCCTACGACGGCAGTGATCCCGAAGCCCGAGGACCTTCCCGAATGGCGCGACGTGGTCGAGGACAGGTGCAAGCAGGGAGCCATTTCGAGGGCGGTCGCCGATGGCCTGCTCGACACGTTCGACCTCGGCTTCCGGATGACGCGAGGCAGACAGCTCCTCACGAGCGTCCACCACCAGAACATGATGGGCACCGACACCAGCCGGCCGAACGAGCAACACCACCTCGCCCTGACGGACCGCGTTGCCGCCGACTGGTTCTGCAGCCGGACCGATCTGCGCGCCGCCTCGCCCCCTCCGGCCTCGAATCCCCGCGCACTACCGGTCTCGTCCAGGTCGGCCAACGCCTGCTACGTCGCCTTTACCATGGACGCCGCCGTCGCTTTCATCCCCCTCACCTTCTCCGACCTCCCCCTGTCGACCGCCGGGGCCTGTTCGTCGCTCGACTGCGCGTTGCGCTTCCACACCGAGGCGCCAGACATGAAAGCCTGGCATCTGCGCGAAATGAAGACGATCTGCGGCAATACCGAGAAGACATACAGCGAGGCCAGGCTGTGGGATGGGGACTTCAACATGGTGGCCACCATTAACCAGGCCTCGATCCTGAGGCCGCGACCGTCCAGCAAGGACAGGAGCGAGGGCAAGGGCAACGCCAAGGGTGCTGGGACGGCCAAGCTGTAGACAGATGCAGCCTCCCAGTCCTCGTTTCCTGTCCTGTTCTTCAATGTTGTGCCCTTCCGTTAATCGGCCAGCATCAGGCTCTGTGCAGCCGAAGAGCAGACAGTGTGTCCATTGCTCCAGCTAGCCATATATTCTTTGTTTATTTCACATAGAGATCCGATCCTGGCTGGGGAATAAAGATTTGAAGACCTGCAACTTCCCGCGCCTCCGTTGCTCAATGTCGCGGTTGTAGACAGAGCTTGCTGCGGCGATGAGGCCCGCGACCGACCGGAGATCTCGGCATACAGGTTGTGATGGCGAACAAGGGGTCCGGTCGGAACGGTGTCGAGGTCGCACATGGTGTGGGCAGGCAAGCGCTCCTCTGGCGGGTCTCGCTCACTGGTGAGGAGGCTTCTGCGCTCTTTCACGCCTGAGTTGATTTTTTCGTGCTGACCAGCCTTCTCGCGCGAGCCTGCAAGGGCGGAGGTGGAGGTGGAGGTGGAGGTGGAGGTGGAGGGGGGTTGCGCGCGTGTCTTTGCGAGCTTGCTACCCCGCGCTTTTTCCGCGGCGAGCGGCCACACAAGAAGAGCGGCGGCAGCACGGCACAACAAAATCAAGATCAAAGCAGAGGCAGGCCGGAGTCTGAGCTCGCTCGAGCGCTTGAGCGAGCCACAGGCGGCACAGGCTTGTTGGACCCTGGCTCTTGCCTCTCCCCGCCACCGCTCTGCTCTGCTCTGCTCCTTCTACCGAAGCTGCCACCTCTGCTCTCTCTCTGGAACCACCACCACCACAAACAAACACAAACATGGCCGCCCGCAAAGCTTACGTCGTCGGCGTCGGCATGACCGCCTTCACCAAGCCCGGCGACAAGGACTACCCCGCTCTCGGCCTCGAGGGTGCCGTCAAGGCGCTCATCGACGCTGACATCACCTATAACTCGGTCGACTATGCGACCGCCGGCTACGTCTACGGAGACTCGACGTGCGGGCAACGCGTCCTCTATCAGCTTGGCATGACCGGCATCCCCATCGTCAACGTCAACAACAACTGCTCCACCGGTTCGAGCGCCTTTGCGCTCGCCGCCAACGCCGTCCTGGCCGGCCAGGCCGAATGCGCGCTCGCCGTCGGCTTCGAAAAGATGGCTCCCGGCTCGCTCAGCTCCGCCTTTACCGACCGCGCCGCCCCGATGGAGGGGACCATGTCGCAGCTCTTTGAGATCGAAGGCGACAAGGAGTACGAGACTGAGGACTTTGGTCCTTTCGCGGCGCGCATCTTTGGCGCCGCCGGCCTCGAGTACTGCGAGCGCCACGGATCCACCTGGGAGCACATCGCTGAGATCGCCGCCAAGAACCACCGCCACTCGGTCAAGAACCCCTACGCCCAGTTCCGCGTCTCGCCGTCGGCCGCCGACGTCCTCAAGGCGCGCAAGATCACGCGCGAGGTTACGCTCCCTATGTGCAGCCCGACGTCCGACGGTGGCGCCGCGGCCGTTGTTGTGTCGGCCGACTTTGTCAAGAAGCACGGCCTCGAGGACCGCGCCATCGAGCTCGCCGGCATGGGTGTCGCCACCGATTCGATCCGCCTCTACGAGGACCGCTCGCGCATCGAGCTCGCCGGCGCGGACATGTCGCGACGCGCCGCCCAGGCCGCCTACAAGCAGGCCGGCGTCGGACCCAACGACATCCAGTTGCTCGAGCTGCATGACTGCTTCGCGCCCAACGAGCTCGTCACCTACCCGGCGCTAGGCCTGTGCGCCGAGGGCGAGGCACACAAGCTCGTTGAGCAGAAGCTCAACACCTACAACGACAGCGGCAAGGGCTGGGTCGTCAACCCGTCGGGCGGCCTCGAATCCAAGGGCCATCCGCTCGGCGCGACCGGCCTTGGCATGATCAAGTACATGGTGGACCAGCTGCGCGGCGACGCCGGCGCCCTTCAGGTCAAGAACGTTGAGCACGCCCTGACGCACAACATCGGACTCGGCGGCAGCTGCGTCGTCACCATCCTCAAGCGCCCCTCGTTCTACAAGGCGGGCGCCTCCAACTCGATCAAGCGCTTTGGTTACAACGCGGGCGACCAGGTTAAGACGATCACCGAGGACGACCTCAACAAGGTCAAGAGCAAGCAGTACAGCGACTACATCCCCGCTGACCTCTAGAGCTTTGACTGCGGTACCCATACACCCCCTCTCCCTCTCGACCGCTTTATCATTAATCTATCATGTCCCCTTCTTCGTCCCCGTCGCTCTCGAATCATTCCTTGCTCTGTAAAATCTACCTCCAGGCCCCGGGCACGCATCGTGACGCTATGCAACGAAGTCATCGATCGAAACGGCTGCATTTCTTGTGAGAAACTCGTACCTCGACCCGTCCGGACATCATTGCGTAGAATTGATCGTCAGTGTACCTTACCTGTACCTTGGCAGCCTCTTGAGAGAGGTAGGAGAAGGACGCCAGGAGGAAGCGGGAGGCGACGGTGGTAGCGCGACATCGAGTGAGCGGGTCTGCCGGTAGCTGAGGAGGCGCGAGGTGTGGTGTGAACTGTGAAGGGTGGTGTGTGTATTGGAAAGAGAGTAAAAGGGCCGTAGACATGTAGAAAAGGGGGACGAGTGATGACGAGGCGGTTGGACCTCGACTTGGACGGTGGATATGATGGATGTGGACGGTGGAGCCCGATTACCCGATAAAATCCACCCAATATGCTCAACAAGGTGGAGGCCTCTGGCTGTGCGCGCGGTCTGGGCCAGACGGAGCGCTTGGGCCGCGCCTTTCCGTCCCAGGTTGCTGGACCCTTTTGCCCCTCCGTTGACACTCTTCCTCTTGGCGTCCTCTACCAGACTATCTTCACGACGGTACCGCCATTGCCCCGCTGCCCCCCTCGAAGCCATACCATGTCGCACCTCGGCGACCAGGCAGCAGCGCCTGCCTCTGCAGACACGTCGAACCTGTACGACCTCAACATGCGGATCCACCAGATCGTCGAACGCTTCCCCACCTCGAACGGCTACGACGCCACGGCCGAGCAGCTGCGCCGCGATGCTTCGCAAGCCGGTCTCGAGATCCCGGCCACGGACGCTGCTTCGTCCGCTCCCCACGATCCAGGGCTGGACCTCAGCACGCTTGTCGAGCTGTACAATTCAACGCTGCGAGCCGCCGAACAACGACGCCAGCACGCCTCGCTAGAAGCAACGCATTCGTCTCGCTCCGTCGTCGATCCGCTCACACTGACTCTTCCCGGCCCTTCGCAGCTGCCGTTCAAACTCGCAGAGACGCACCGTACGCTGCACGCCTCCAACATCCTCTCGATCACACATCTACCTTACCCGAGACGGAGCTTCGACACGTCCGCCCAACCGCCGAGATTTAAGAACAGCGCCAAGATGTGCATCGTCACGACTGCGGCCGACAAGCGAATCGTATTTGCCGATCCCGAGTCGGGAAAGGTCGAGGAGATCCTCGAGGGTGATGGAGAGAGCTGCCTCGGTCACAAGGCCGCCGTGCTAGCCGTCGCTCAGGATCCGGCGAACCCGAGGTGTCTGGTCAGCGCGGGGATGGATGCCAAGGTCATCGTCTGGGATCTGGTGAGTGCGCTACGCGAGGATGGATCTGCGCTGCCTTCACGCTTACACGGACGTTCTGCGGGCCACCTTGTCCTTTGACACCATGCTACCTCCCTCAGATCACGAGACAGCCCCTACAGTCGCTCGGACACCACGCCAAATTCGTCGTCCGGCTGGCCTTCAGCCCGTCGGGGGAGTACCTCGCCTCGGCCGGCTACGACCGCAAGATCATCATATATCGACGTCGCACCGGTCCTGCCACAGCGCAGTCAGCACGTGACCGCACTTCATCGGACGATGGTGAAGAGGAAGATCTAGATGACGCCGAGTATCTGACGGTCGGCTCCGATGCCTTTGAAAAGGTACAAGAGTTTGAGACCAAGACAAATCCCGAGTCGATCCTGTTCGTCCGAGCCGCCGTACGGCCGCCGCCGACCGGCCTTCAGGAGATCGAATCGAGAGGTGGCGACGAGATCCTTGTCAAAGACGCCCGGCGGAAGCGGACCTGGATCGCCTTTACGGTGAGGGACGACAGCTTCCTGCACTACATCCCTCTGCCGCTCTCGGCCGATGCCGACGCGGCCCACCAGGTTGTCAACGATGTTGATGCAGCCGGGCGTGAGGGAGGTGTGGCGCAGCTGACTGAGAGGCTCGAGGCCACGGAGCTTGGCGAGGCCGTCGAGCGCGCAGAGGACCAGGAGATGACGCGCGACTGGTCGATCGTCAGCTACAACACAAACCCTAGCGAGGATGACTTGCACGTGAGCTACAGCCTTCTCAGCCTCTCGCTGCACCCGTCTGGCCTCTATATGTGCGCCCAGACGGGCGACTACACGCCTAGCAACCTCACCGCCTCGAGCTCCTCTACAGCAACGGGCCCGCTGTCTCGGCTGCTGCTGCTACCGCTCCTTTCATCTCGGCGCGCCGGGACGGTCTGGACGGGGCTGGCCACATCTTCGTACGCGACGCCGCGGCACAGCTGGCTACCGTCTGGGCGCGGCGTCTGGCTCAACTCGGAGGACGGGATGCTGCGGCTGGTCGATCTCAAGGGCAAAGTCCGTGCACAGGTGCTGTGCCACGGCCTGACCAAGGTTCACGAAGACCAGGGGTCGACGGAGACGCAACGGGTCGTCGGTTGGAGCAGGGGCGGCAATACGGTCATCAAGGACGTCGTCACTATCGATGAGAACACGGTGGCGAGCTGCGGCTTCGACAGGACGGTGAGGGTGTTGAAGATCGACAACGAGCATTTCCTGTAAACGGGCTGTCCCTGCTCCGCCAGGCTCTATGTTCATCTCGGCCGAGTACTGTGGTCGTCCAATTATTGGAAGCTGGGCCGTCTACGAGAGAGAGAGAGAGAGAGAGAGAAAAGCGGGGGTGGCAGTCGAGTCACTAGCCGACCAATAGAAACTCGAAATCAGGGCAAGATAAAGCCAAGGCATTCGTCGACGTCGAGATGGCGTGGACAGCGGACGCCGCCCAATGAGAAGGTGGCGGATGCACCGCTCATCCGGTACAGTCTTCGCCCGCACCTCTGTCCATTGACACGACGCACCGCGCAGATGCCAGCAAACCGAGACGGCCCAGCTACTCTTACGGCAGCATCGTGTACACAGTGGTGAGTTGACTCTCCCCGGAATGAATGCTCTGAGCCGTTCGAGGGATCTCAGGCAACCGCCTTTCGAGGCTTGCCAGGTCGATGCAAGTCGACTGAGGCTGAATTGGAAGGAGCGCGACGAGCGAGCGGATCCGATTGCGGCTAAGTACTCGACCGGACGCCCAGTCGTGCTACAAGCTGCCTACTTGGCTGGCGGGCGGGCGATGTGGCGCGGCGATGTGGCGAAGCGGTCGTGTGTCAAGAACGAGCAGACGGGCGGGTGGTGCGGCCGGCCTCTACCTGCATGCACAAGGCCATGGCGCAACAAGAACAGGCCGGAAGGAGGCGGGGCGGGGGGCGGGCGAGCAGCAGCAGCAGCAGGGCCGCTCGCCGTACGCCTTGCCTGTTGTCATCTGCCTGCAGCTGGCAGGAAGAGAGCAAGGAGGCGGGCGAATGCGCGAGTGGGCGGGCGGGTGAGCCGCCAAGAACTGGCCGCGCGCCGCAAGAAAAATCACGACGGAGCCAGCGCAGAAACGAGTCACAGGCAGGCGCGCCCCCTCGGCCTCCGCCTTGTTGGCCCCTCCCCTCTGAAGCTCTGAGCGGGCGCACGCTCTCCACCGCGCCAACGAGCGGGCGGGCGAGCGGGCGAGCTGAATGCTTCCAGCCTGTCCGGGCAAACGCCGTCGTCTCGCACGGGGGCGGACAGCCTCAAATACATCGCCTCCCCGCTCCGCCCTTCTCCTTCCTTACCGCCCACATAGATATACCTCATCAGCACGCCTCCTTCTCTGTCCCCTGTCACTACACCACACTACTCGCACACACCCGCAGCTGCCATGAACGCCAACGTCGCACGCACCGCCCTCCGCGCCGCCTCTCGCGGTGTTGCCCGCCGCGCCACCGCCGGCGCCGCCCGCCCGCTCTCGATCGCCGCCGCCACCACCCGACCCGCCCTCGCCAAGGTCGCTGCTGCGCCCGTCGCCACACGGGGCCTCAAGACCATTGAGTTCACCCAGGGCATCCCCGAGAAGGTCTATGAGCGTGAGGATTGGCCTATCGAGAAGCTCCAGGACTACTTCAAGAACGAGACGTTCGCCATTCTTGGTTACGGCTCTCAGGGTCACGGACAGGGTCTCAAGTGAGTTTTCGCCCGCTTTTGAGGTTGTATGCGCCGATCGTGAGGGCCTGTCGGCCTGGAGCAGAGGCTTGGGGCTGCGGTGCATGCTTTCCTGTCCCAGAGGCGACGCACATCTGGGCAGGCTAGAGTCGCGAGCGGCAGCGTTACTCTCCTTTGCCTCTTCCGTGTCGCGAAACGATGGACGCTGACTTCCTCTTGCCATACCCCCCTCTTTTCGCACTTCCTTCGCTTGCCCCTGCAGCATGAGGGACAACGGCCTCAACGTCATTGTCGGTGTCCGCAAGGGCGGCAAGTCGTGGGAGGAGGCCATCGAGGACGGCTGGCAGCCGGGCAAGAACCTCTTCACCATCGAGGAGGCCGCCGCCAAGGCCACCACAGCCATGCTCCTCCTCTCGGACGCCGCCTGCACGGGCGTCTACAACTCGGTCAGGGACAAGATGCCCAACTGCAAGACGCTCTACTTCTCGCACGGCTTCCAGATCTCGTACGCCAAGGAGACTGGCTTCGAGGCGCCCAAGGACAAGGACATCATCCTCTGCGCCCCCAAGGGCTCTGGCCGCACCGTCCGCTCGCTCTTCCTCGAGTCGCGCGGCATCAACGGCTCGATCGCCGTGCACCAGGACGTCTCGGGCAAGGCGCTCGAGAAGGCCACCGCCATGGGCGTTGCCGTCGGATGCGGCTACCTCTACGAGACGACGTTTGAGCGCGAGGTCTACTCTGACCTCTACGGCGAGCGCGGCTGCCTAATGGGCGGCATTCAGGGCATGTTCAAGGCGCAGTACGACGTCCTCCGCGCCAACGGCCACTCGCCCTCGGAGGCGTTCAACGAGACGTGCGAGGAGGCTCTCATGTCGCTCTTCCCGCTGGTCGGCGAGCATGGCATGGACTATATGTACAAGGCCTGCTCGACCACGGCGCGCCGCGGTGCGCTCGACTGGGCGCCCGAGTTCGAGAAGGCCTGCAAGCCCGTCTTTGAGAAGCTCTACCAGAGCGTCCGCGACGGCAGCGAGACGCGCCGTGCGCTCGAGTTCGGCAACCGCAAGACCTACCGCGAGGACTTTGACAAGGAGACGGACGCCATCGCCGCCCAGGAGATGTGGGTCGTTGGACACAAGGTCCGCGCCCTCCGACCGGAGCGCGCCGCCAAGGGTATCTAAGCGTCGAGATGCTACCGTGCCCCCCCCCCCCCCCCGCGCCTTTGCCCCGCATAGTCTCTCCTTTCCCCTTGTTCTCTCTCTCACTCACTCTCCTCTTCTCTTCTAAACATCGATGTATATTTACGGTCTCTGGTCCTTATGCCTCGGCTCTTACGCACTCACCCACCCACCCACGCGCCAAAACAGAAACTGCAAAGAGGGACGAACAGGTCCCCTTTCGCCTATTACTCGCATCCCACACGGCCGTCGGTCTGTGTTGCGGTCTGGTCCGCCTGCGGTGTCATTGACCTTGCTGGTGCAAAGGCTTGCTAGCCCAGTGGAGGTAGGAGATCTGGAGGTTGGTCGTCTCCTTGAAGGGACGTAGGAAGGAACCCATGAATCCACCCGTGCCGGTCATGAGTCTCCAGAGGATGACATGAGGCCAGTGGAAGGCGGGTCCCATGCCGACCAGGTGGGTCTTTGGGCCGGGCTGCAAGCCCACCCTCTCAAGACCGACGTGGATCTCCTGAGGCGTTACGTACATCCTGTGATCGTGTGTGTCGTTTTGCATGGCACGCAGTACGTCTTGGAGCATCCAGATGGAGAGGTAGTACGAGAGCGGAGTTCGGTTGATGGTGTCGAAGCTGAAAATGCCGCCGGGTTTGAGAACGCGCTGGATCTCTTGCAGGGCAAGAGGGAGGTTGTAGAGATGTTCCAGCACGTCGCTACATATGATGGCGTCGATGGAGGACGTGTCGTAGGGGAGAGAGTAGAGAGACCCCACCTGGTAGACGATGTCGAGGGAAGGCGAGTGGGAGGCGGCGTGCAAGCGAGCGACGGAGATGGACCGTTCGGAAGGATCGAGGCCGATGACTTCGTAGCCCTCCTTATCCTCCCCTCCCTCGTTGCCGTTGCCGGTAGGGGTTGCGTCTGCTGCGTAAAGACGGCGATAGATTTCCTCGGTCGCTATACCGGCGCCGCAGCCGACGTCGAGGATCTTGCCTCTCCCCCTCCCACCTTCCCCTTGTCCTCTCTCCACCAGCGACCGATCAGCACGAGCCCGTTCGAGCTTATCGAGAAAGTACCCGACCCGCAGCGGGTTGAGATGGTGCAGTCCACAGCTATCCGACCACCAGTCGAACGTCTCACAGTCGTAGATGTCATTGTCGATGTCCAGCGATCCCTCCGGTAGCGCGGCGAGACGGTCGGCAACGGGCGTCGGGATTCCTGGCGCGATGTGCAGCGCCGTCAGCAGCTGGAAGAAGTAGGTCACCAGTGTCGTCGCCATCTTGGCGAAGGCGGTATGGCGCGCCGGACCGAAGTACACGATTGCCAAGAAGAGAGGGAAAAGTGGAAGTGGAAGATCCAGGTGAGCCGAGCGTCGACATCACGTCGACGTCGCGGACGTCAGAGGAAGAGTAAGGCAGGACGACCCGGCATTCGTCATCCGCTCTGACCTCACTCGCCCAGCGCCCGCACGCGTCGACAGGCGAAGCCGCTTCCTCGCCCTTGTTGTCGCCACCTCCGACGAGGTCGACCGTTGGTCGATGGACGGTAGCAGCCGGACCACGCCTGTGAGCCTACAGACGACGGGCGGATAGGGGCCAGAATAGAATGAGAGAAAAAAACAAACCGCAGTACTCAGGATTCCCGCGTGGTCCCCCACCGCAGTACTGACTGAGCGACACCTTGCTTAACTTCGCAGATCGGACGGGATATGGTGCTTTCAAGGTTCTATAACCGCAGATAGCGGATTTCTGTTGCAATCATAAAATAGACTCAATGAGTTTGAAATGTTATTCCTTCGAAGAAACAACTCATTTTCGGTCTGATTTTCCACTGTCTGTCGGGTCGTCCCTATTTACCTTGGCGGCGCAGTCTTCGTTGCGGACAGCAGACTCTTTCCAGGGAGCTTTCGGGCGAGTGAGCACGATCGTGTCTCGTCGATGGCGCTGCGCTGAAGAGACCATGCAGCCTATCCTAATTCGTCGCCCGCCATCAAGACCGAGGGCAAAAGGAGGGGAGTAGGCCGACCACCTCATCGGGTGGGCCACGGGCGGAAGGGAGCATCGGGCCGGATGGGGCGCGGCTCGAGGGCGGTCGAGAGGAGCGTTTTCGGCTTTGCGGCTATCGGGTTGGCCGACTGGACCGGAAACCCCGTCAAAGCCCCTCGCCGGCGCTCGCCGGCGCTCGCCGGCGTGACGCGGTAACTACAGCACATCCACACTCTGGTCCCTCACCCCGCCCTGAAGCTGGGGTGTTGCCCCGCACTTGTGGCGTTTCGGGCCAGCCTCGCGTCGTCCCTTGGACGCTGACCAGAGGTGGCTCTGTCGGGATCTCTTCCGGTCCCTTCGACGACGCCCAACGACGCCACTCTCCCTCTCTCTCTTCCCTATCTATTCCCCTTAGTCTCCCCTTCCCTCCCCTAGCCCCAAGCGCCACTCGCTTCTCCTGCCCCATCCCCCACACCACACTCACAGCGTCAGCCCATCGCCAAGATGCTGCGCTTCCTCGCCACCCCTCTCCGTGCCGGCCTTCGCTCCAGCGCCATCCCGCGCCACTCCGCCGTCGTCGGAGCGGCGCGACAGATGAGCTTCTACAACCACCACGTCGCTGGCCTTACAGAGGACCAGCTCGAACTCAAGGAGGCCGTTGCAAACTTTGTTGCTGCACAGCTCACACCCGAGCGCGCCGCACAGATCGACAGAGACAACAAAGGTCCCACAGACATCTGGCAGAAGCTCGGCGACATGGGTCTCCTCGGCATCACCGTCCCCGAGGAGGATGGCGGCCTCGGAAAGGGCTACCTCGACCACACCATCGTCATGGAGGGTAAGTCTGAGCGGTGTTGCCGTACGGCCACCCTTCCGCCCAAGCAGAGGCTGACTGATACGCTTCTCCCTCGTGCCACCATCTCTCTCCTCCCTACCTTAGAGCTTTCGCGAGCTTCGGGATCCGTCGCCCTGTCCTACGGAGCCCACTCCAATCTTTGCGTCAACCAGCTGCGACGGCACGGCACAAAAGCGCAAAAGGACAAGTACCTTCCCGACCTCATCGCTGGACGCAAGGTGGGCTCTCTTGCCATGTCGGAGCCCGGCGCCGGGTCCGATGTCGTCAGCATGACGACCAAGGCGGTCAAGAAGGGCGATCGGTACATCCTCAACGGCTCCAAGATGTGGATCACAAACGCTCCCGTCGCATCGACGTTCATCGTCTACGCCAAGACGGGCGAGGGCAGCAAGGGGATCACGGCCTTTATCCTGGAAAAGGGCATGAAGGGCTTCTCCCAGCTCCCCAAGCTCGACAAGGTCGGCATGAGGGGAAGCGACACCTGCGAAATCCACTTTGACAACGTCAAAGTCCCGGAGGAGAACATTCTCGGCACGCTCAACAAGGGCGCCCAGGTCCTCATGAGCGGCCTCGACCTCGAGAGGCTCGTGCTTAGCGGCGGGCCGCTCGGACTGATGCAGGCAGCCTTTGACTACGCCGTAGAGTACGCACACGACCGAAAGCAGTTTAGCAAGCGCATCGCCGAGTTCCAGCTGATGCAGGGAAAGATTGCCGGTGGGTAGATCCGCCACCCCGCGCTGTTCTGCGATCCTCGGCCATGAAAGAGGATGGCGGCGACTGACTCTGGAGCTTCGGCAAATCCCCTCCGCTGCGCTTTTCAGACATGTACACACGGCTCGGCGCCTCGCGAGCCTACGTCTACGCCGTAGGACGAGCCTGCGACGCCGGAAAGATCAGCCGACGTGTGAGTGCCTCGCGCCCGCCTCGTCCCTCACCCTCGGAGAGATGGTCAGAACTGACGCGATCCACCCAACCCGCCTCGATCCGCCCGTAGGACTGTGCCGGAGCGATCCTCTACTCCTCCGACGCCTGCGTGGCCGTCACATCGGAAGCCATGCAGACATGCGGAGGAAACGGCTACACAAACGGTACGTCCTAGCTCGTCTCTCCATACTGCCCTTCTTGTTCGCGTTCTGTGTAGACTCACACCTTTTTTTTTTTTTTTTTTTTTTTTCCCCTTGACCTGCCTGAATTTGACTCGGTCCATCGACCGGTGACAGACTACCCCGTCGCTCGATTCTGGCGCGACTCGCGCCTCTACATGGTCGGAGCGGGCACGCAAGAGATCCGAAGGATGCTCATCGGTCGTATGTTCAACGAGGAGTTGGCCTGATCCTGCCACTGCCCCAGAATTTCCTCTACTCAGCTACCGTCTACCCGGCAATGCCATGCACACCATCACCAGATTCACTCCTCTCGTCTTCAGACGAATCCTTGTGCAGTGCGTGGCTGGGCAAGAGGTTCGGGTCTGGTAATTCGTCTGCGGAACAAGGGAGGGATTCGCGATCGCCACGAGAGAGATCAGAGGATACGTGGTAGGAGAGAAAGTAGGGTTGAGATCAAGGAGAAAATCATGAGGTACAGGATCGAGACGGTCGTACTTTGAGACGCGTGCAATAGTGGAGCCAGGGATAAGGGGGGAGGGAAAGTGCACGAGGGTGAGGCTAGAGGAGTGACAGGTACGCAGACCTTGGCTCCCGAAGCCTGTAGCACGGAAGGTGTTGGGCGGAAGCAGGCTACGATATCATCGATGCGGCTCCGCCTCAGTTACCGCCAGGCCCACGGTGCGTGCCGCTCAGCA
This sequence comes from Thecaphora thlaspeos, assembly GCA_900291925.1. Lineage (NCBI taxonomy): Eukaryota > Fungi > Basidiomycota > Ustilaginomycetes > Urocystidales > Glomosporiaceae > Thecaphora > Thecaphora thlaspeos. The sequence goes on along the minus strand of UWYS01000014.1, from coordinate 282,767 downwards.
GGGCCATGAGGTTATCACCGTTCATCGACTGCGAGCCGACGGGCGGGATACCAGGCGGCGGGCTGCTCATGCCGCCCTGCTGCTGCTGCTGCTGCTGCTGCTGCTGACCGTGCGGCTGGGGCGACGTGGGCATCTGGGTGCCCCTGGCCTCACCACCCTGCTGCTGCTGCTGCTGCTGCAGCATGGGCATGTCATAAGGCGACCTCGGACCTCCCGGGCCGGGCATAGGTCCCGGACCGCCGGGTCCACCGGGAAGACCGCCAGACAGCAGCTGCTGCTGCAGGTGAGGCGGGAGGCTCATCAGCTGCTGGTACAGCTGCGGCGGCATGCCTGGAGGCGGGGGTCGGCCGCCAAACGGTGGGAATTGCGGGAACTGACCCGACATCGAAGGTCCTCCGCGCACCGGTCCGCCCATACCGCCAGGAGGGGGAGGGGGACTGGCCAGACCGGGAGGAGGCACAGGCCCGCGCCCGAAACCGAGCGCGGCGGCAATGTGCGGCGGCAGCTGCCCCGGACCCGGCGAGCCCAGGCCGGGAGCTCCCATGGGAGGGCGTCCCATCATTCGAGGGTCCATGCCAAAAGGGGTCCGTCCGGCAACGTTGCCGGGTCCCATTCCCGGCGAAGGGTAGCCAAAGGGTCCGAGGTTCGGAGGCTCGCCCGGTCGAGAGTTGGGACCGCCGCCGGGATAGCCGGAAATCTGCTGCTGCTGTTGTTGGTTGCGGTGGAGGGCGGCATGATCGTTGTAGGGCGAGGTCGCGGCCTGGATGCCAGGCGACTGAGAGCGCTGCTGAGTCTGCTGATTGTTCATGTTCGATGTGCTCACAACCCGAGAGTGGTGGCCACGCTGGTCGAGGCCAGGCTCGTTCTTCGACTGGTGCTGGTGTGGGTGCTGTTGGTGCATGTTGGGTCCGATACCGGGCGGGAAGCTGTAGCCGTGCGGCGCTTGATGGTGGCTGACTTCGGGCGATACGACCTGGTCTCGCTCGCTGTCCGAGGGCATGCCGTTGGCTCTTTGGTCGGCCTGGCTGCCCGGCGTGCCCGCTCCGTGGCCGCCGAGAAGCTCTCGCATCCTGTTGACAGAGTCCGGCCGGGGCCCTTGAGCATTGACCGGCGTCGCCGTGCTTCGGCCATCGTTTGACCGTGGTCCGCCAGACTGCGAGCCGCTGGCGCTGCCACTACCGCCGCCGGCCTGTAGCATGGCCATCAGCTTCTGCATGCTTTCAACATCCGCCTCGCTGGCCTTTGGCTGGCCGTCTGCTCGCTTCTCGCCGCCATCTTTCGACGAGGCCTGCTTGAAGAGCTCGGCGATGTTGATCCCGCTCGCGGCTCCCTGACTGCTCTGAGCAGCAGCCGCGGGGACAGCCGGCGCATCCTTCGCGGGGGTGACCTCCCTCTCCTTGGCAGCGGCCGAAGACGGCCGGTCGGTGCTCGGCACGGATGATACAATGTCTCCGCGCGATTCGAGCAGCTTCTGCTGAGCAGCCAGCGCAGCGGCCTGAGGGTCTCGCATGCCGGGCCGTCCGTCAAAGAATCGTGCGAACCGGCTCGAGCGGCCCGGGAGGCCAGGCGGAGCGTCGGTGACAGCGCCGCTGCCACCGTGGCTGTTCGAGATCGTGTCATAGAGGCCTGGAGGCGGACCTCCAGAGCTGGCATCGTCCCCACCAACTTCTTTGCTGCGACCGTCTTGCTGAGCATCGGACTGGCTTGCCGCAGCGCCGACCTGGGAGGGGCCGTCGTCGTGGCTGCCGTTGTCCGCCTTGAAGTCGTACTCGTCAAGCCTGGGCCCAATGCCACCTCCGGCGCCGCTGCCGCCCAGCGCCCGTTCCCTCTCCTGCCTCTCGCGCTCCTTCATCTGCGCCTTGAACGCCTGGATGCTGTCGACGGCTCTCCCGAGCTCGTCCTTCGACCGAGGCAGTTCTGCCTCGGCCTCCTTGCGTCTGCCAAAAGCGCCGAAGCTGCCCACTTTAGAGGGCGTCGTAAGCGGCGAGCTGGTCTCTTCGTCCATCCAGGCAGGCGAGTCGCCGGACTCGCCATCGCCCATCCACGAAGGCTGACCCTTGCCTCCTCGTTCCCGGGCCAATCGATCGCCTCTGAGCCGGTCGGTTGCCCCGTTGGCATAGCCGGCCGCGCGAGGGAGAGCGAAGCGATCCTTGTCGCTCGGTTTCCGCCAGTCCGAGGCCAGATCCGCGCCGCCCGTCTTCCTGACCCGGGGCGATTCGATTGTTTCGCCGCCGTCCTCCAGATCCTCATCTCCCTCTAGGACGCCACCGCGCCTCCTGTCTCGGAGGCCGCTGAAGTCTCGGCCGTTACCAGACCTCTCGCTCTCTCCGTAGCGGTCGCGCGTACCGCTCCGCGGACGGTCCTCACTGGATCCTGCCAGATGGGGAGGAGCGTCTCGATCGCGGTTGCGTTCCTTGCCGAACGACGCGGATCGTTCCGAAAGCGGGAACTGTCCATTGAATGAGGTGAGACGGGACGAGGCGAGAGAGGGCGTCAGAGGTGGCGTGTGAGGCTGTAATTCGAGCTCCTTTCAGAAGCGTGCCGACGGCGGCTTCAGACGGTGAACTCACCCTGCGGAATTCCGAGGGACTGTCTGGACCCCCGTCTCTGGGTCCTCGCGGCTCTCGCTCGCGGCCTGACACTCCCCCTTGGCTTCCTGCAGGTCGGAAGGTACCGCTGGCTGAGATCTGCCCAAAGGGGTTCTTGCCGGAAGGCGCGAAGTTTCGGGATGGAAGGCCTGATCGAATGCAATCGAGTTTTCAAAGGGAGACGAGTCAGGACCGCTGCATTCACAGGCAGCGGCCGGACCCAGCGCGGCGATCACACTCACCTCCGGCGCGAAGTCCTCTCTCGCCTTTCTCCCTCTCTTCCTGTCGCCGTCCGAAGCTGAAGCGATGCGATGGCGTCGGTTGCGTTGTCGATGTCAGTCTGCTTGTCCAGACGCCAACGCTTCTGACAGTTGACTTCTCGACTATTCCGAGCTCGGATACTCACCGACCACCCACTTCCCTCTTGGGTCCGAAGCCTCCCAGAGCTCCGCCGATCAGACCACCGCTGTGGACGCTAGGCTCGATCGGCTCGGCCTCTGCGGGTGCGGGGCTGGGCGAGGCGACAGGTTCTTCTGCGTTGCGCCGAGGAGAGTTGCGGTACTGGTACGGCAGTGACTTGTGATGGTACGGCTGGTACTCGCTGCGAAGGGTGCGGTTGTGCGAAGTGCGAGGGAAGAGAAGCTCGATCAGCAAGCTGTAAATCCAACGATGCGCTGGCCGCAGCGGATAATCGATCGTTGATGGAGCGCGAAGAGGATGAGATGCTTACCCAAACCAATGGCTGAGAGGCGCCATGCCCCGTGGTGGCCTGACAAGCGGGCTGGAGCTGTAAGCCAAGAGAACGGCTCGGCCGTAAGTGCGAGGGCAAGAGCTGGGCCTTGTTCCAGTCGATGCGACGGCATCCGAGCGTTGGGGTGCCAGGTTGGCTGCGGGCTTGGTGGGGCTAGCTTGTGAGGAGTTGGAGAAAGGGTTCGGTGGTAGTGATGATGCCGCCGGAGCTCGATGGCCGAGTCCTGGCGGCGGACCGGCTGGAGAAGGCGACACCGAAGACGGGCGAAGGGAGGGACGTGGGCGTGATATGCGATCAGCACACTGTGAGCACTCGAACGCAAGGGTGAGCCGCTGCATCTGGGACCGCTGGATCGATGGAACTCACTCGTTGCCATGGCGAGACGGTGGGTTGGATGCTAGGGGAAGTGCTTGTAGTGGTAAGAGCTGCAAGCGACGTGGCAATCAGGCCGGCTATCGGATACTGTTAGTGGGCGGCGTGCGTGATGGCTCTGCGAGAGGTTCCAGCTCTCTGTGAAGTTGCGACGCTCGGCAAGCTTGTCAGGGCGTGAGTCGGATAGACGAATGAGCTAAGACGTGCGCCAAGGCTTGCCACGGCTTTGTCGGTGGCACGAAGCTGCTGCGGACTCGTAGAGGATGGTAGCGAGGCCACTATCGAGGATATGCGTGTAAACGACGAGCCGAGCGTCGCTAGAAAGGACGTGGGAGCGGCGGCGGTGGTGGTGATGGTGGTGTTGGTGGTATGATGTTGCTATAGAACTGGCTTCGACCTGAGCTCGCCTGCAGCTGTCGGTACGAGGGTTCGTTGGATTGGTGCCAGATGAGGTTTGTGCGGCTAGCGCGGGCAGAAAAGGGTTCCGACGGTCGGTTGCGCGCGAGAGGTGGCGAAGGAATAAGAATGCCTTGCGGTGGTGGCAAGCAGCAGGGCAAGAGTGTAGAGGCCTCGATCGAGCAAGGCGGTGATGTGGAAGAGCGGCATCAGAATCGAGCTTCAAGCTTCGAAGCAGCCACAGCCGCAGCCGCCGCCGCCGCCGCCGCCGCCGCGCGGATGTGATCGAGCGCGCACAAGCCAACGCCTCGTTTGCCTGCCGGGCCCTTTTCGCGCTGTGCCTCGGAGCCGCGTCCACTGCTTGCTGGCTCAGCGCCAATGCTTGGTGTAGTTAGCTCGCTCTCCCCCTTGACCTTTCACCCCCGCTGACAAGATAGACTCGCTGTTAAATTCTTAGATTGCATCTCTTCTGGCCAGTAGAGAAGCTCATGAGGAAGATCGCTGGAGAATCGCAAATCACACGGTGCTTTTTGAGATCAGCGAGTGGGTTCTCAGTGGCGAGCGGTGTGAACAAAGCGCGATATATGCAGGGGAGAGTCCTGTCCAGTTGAGCAGCAACAACGTGTGTGTTGGCAAAAGGAGCGCTCTCTTGACGTCGAGCTAAGGCAGAGAGGTCTCCGAGCCTCCTCCTATGCAAACCCGGTTTCCTTCCAGGGGTATTCGAAAGCCGGGTCATCCTTGCGACGCCAAAGCTTCTTTCTGTGCGTGGTGATAGGCGCGCATTGGGGTAGAAGCGAAGTGGAAGAGTCAGTATGCAGGATCGTCCATCGCCATACATGGCTGCTGCTGCTGCCGCTGCCGCTACTTACTTCTTCCCCGTCGTATCGGAGCACCATACCTCGACGCAATTCTTCTTCCTAAATTGGCGGATGAAGTGCGGATCCCAGAGCTCAGATGAGACGCCCAGGTCCTTGCAGCATCGCATCAGCGCGTTCGACTTGGCTCCCTCCGAGGCGGTTGGGACGCCAGAGGGCTTGAAGAATTCCTGCTCGCCTCGCGCAGTCGCCACAAACCTGCCGCGCAAGACGGACGGATGCCACGGGGAGGAACAGGACGTGTCAGCCTGGGCTGCTAGCTGTAGCGCCGCTCCGGTCCATCCGCCGCGGATTAGACTCACCTTCCTTGGCAGATCAGCACCCACTCCCGGCTGACGATGCCCTGGCCGACGTTCGTCTCGCTTCGTGGCGCCATGCCCCAGCCTCCCGGTCCGAAGGCCTTGTTCAGGATCCGGCGGTACTTGATCTCGGGAAGGTAGATGAGCCCGTCTGGGAATATGGGCGTGTTGTGTCCAGCAGCAGATTGGGTCTGGCAGAGGCATCGTGTCAGCGTCGTTCAACCTCGCAAGGCGGCAGCTTCTCAACAGGGCGAAAGAGGGAGGCGAGAACATGATTACGATCCTCTAGAGCAAGCGACCGAAGGGCTCAGCGCATCTGCCTCTACTATGCTACAGCTCTAAAGCCATCAGTGTTCTACTCGAGAGCGGCTATAATTAGGACCGGTAAAAGACTGCACACCGTCTGCTACTCCCAGCCACCTTCCTTGCGAGCCGAAGGGCCATCCTGGGGAGCGCGACCTAGTGACAGCGGAGCGCAAGGTGCAAGGCAGCGGAACGCTCGATCAGCGTCTGGACGATGCGCCCGCAGCCTCGCACCATTGGTCTCGGCATGGGGGTAGCAGGGAGAACAGCAGGGAGGGACTGGAGAAAAAGAGACGGAACGAAGGGACGAAGGGGAAGACAGCGAGCGCGGAGCACTCACCTGGCTTGATCTCAATATCCTGCTCGTTGATGGGCGCGTTAAGGACATCCACCGTCTCTTTGCTGAACGACTTTTCGCCAAGGCCAGAGAAGCTGGTTCCCCACGCCTCCGAGGTCGCGTTGCCCTGCTGTGCCGAGCTCGAGCCGCTGGCGCCACGGCCGACCTGCCCGGGGGCGGCGACGGCGGGGTCTCCGTCGGGCGCCGAATGGCCGAGCTGCGCAGGTCGGCTTGAGTGGTCCTCAGGCGCGTTCGAGTTGCCAGAGGGCGAGTAGGGCTCGCTGGGCTCGGCGTTGGTGGTGATGCTCTCCTTGATCGAGTCGGGGAGCGGGTGGAGGTCCTTGAGGCCAGTCCTGGCGGTCGAAGGTGCGGCGCGCTGGTAGGTGCCGCCGGCCTGCTTGGGGCGCGAGCTGAAGACGGGCGCGGTGCATGCCGAAAAGGAGCGGGTGGCGAGCCTGATGGTCCGACGAGACGCAATGCGCGTCAGCGTAGGAAGGACGTTCATGGTAGGGTGCAGGCGAAGGGGAGGTGGGAATCGCGGGTTGGTTGGGCGGCTGGTGGTCAAGAAGGGAGGCTGGATGGAGGTGGTCGCAAGTGTGCTGAGTCGGCTCGCCCCTCGGCGCTTGCTCGCCTACGTCAGGCAGCCGTGCTCCTGCCTGGGTGGGCGCGATCAAGGAATAAAAAAGTGGAGGCAGCCGAGCCGATCGTATGGATCGGGGCTGGCAGCCGAGGGGGCATCGGGCCGCCGCGCTCGCCCCTCATAGCGAGGCGGGAAGGTCACCTGTCCGTCTGGCGAACTGGCCACGCTCCCCAAGAACTTGGCCTCGCTTCATCTTCTATCTCGCTTCTTCTCCCCCATCCTCTTCCCCGCCTTATACCTTGTTCTGTCAGCAGAGGAGCTTCAGCTGGCCACCCTCTCACACGCTCGCTCTGTCCCCTCTCGCACGCTCCCACCATGTCCGACGCGGCGTCTTCCCCGCCGCCTGCAGAGGCAGGAGAGACCCCTACCAATACCAGCGTCGCAGCGCCAGTCGACGCTTCGTCCAGACGAGACGCATCTCCCGAAAACCAAGATGATCGAGAAGAAGAAGAGAAGGCACGGTCGCAGGAATCTGCACATACCCAAGAGCTCGCGAATCGAGCCAGCAAGGTCGCCGAAGAGGACGCCGCCAAGGATCTCCAGAACGACCTCTTTGGCGATGACGAGGACGAGAACAACGAGGATGAAGAGGAGCAGATACGCGCTCGAGTCAGATCGAATGGCGACCGTGCCCCGGCTGCTGCCGTCGAGGATGACGATGACGAGGATGCAGGCGTGGTGAGGCAGTCGAGGCGGGCTCGACAACGCCTAGGCACCGACTCGGCCTCTCCAGAGCCTTCGAGAACGGCAGCGGCAGCGACTCCGCCGAGGTCAAGCGCCAAGTCAAAGGGTAAGGGGACATCTGCACCTAGCCGATCCGTCTCGCCACCGGTGAGAAGGGGAAGTGGCTCCGTATCGCCGCGAACCAGCCCCTTCCGAAGGTCTGCCGAGCTGGAAGACGACGAGGACGACGAGGTGCGAAGGCAGCTCGAGTATAAGGAGGACGACGACGTGCAGCCGGACGAGAACATCGAGATGGCCCACCTCGCGCTCCCGCAGATGCCGGTCCGACGCACAAAGGAGCACTGGATGGTCAGGATCCCGCACTTCCTCCGCTATGCCACCCAACCTTTTGACGCCGAGACGTGGGACGACGAGGTCGAGGAGGAGATGCTCCGGAACGAGGGCTTCACCACTGGCTTCAGCCATGACGCCGGCGCCGTCAGCCTGCTGCGCACCTCGAACACGATCCGCTGGCGCTACTCCGATCAGCTCGACGACGATGGCGCACGCGTGCCTGAGTCCAACGCCCGCATCGTCCGGTGGAGCGATGGCACCATGTCGCTCCAAGTCGGACGCGAGCTATTCGACATCACCCAGCAAACGGAATCCGGCAGGGTGCAGGCGGTGGCGAGCGCGACGGCGGCAGCCAACAACAATGGGTCCATCCAGTCGCAGTCGCAGTCCCAGGCAGGTCCCGGGCCGTCGTCTCAGGGCATAATGGCTCCGTCGCAGAGCCAGGCCGATGTCCGCTCGATGCCGATGGGCGGAGCTGGCTCTTCGTCGCGGCCCGCTCAGAGCCTGTCGTACCTGGTCGTGCCGCACCCAAAGGCGGCCGTGATGGAGGCCGAGGGCCCCATTGCCGGTTCGCTGGCCTTTACGCCGGCCGACACCCGCTCCGAGACGCACATGCGCATTGCCAAGGCGCTGCGCTTCCAGAAGACGGCGCGCGTCGTCGCGACGGCGGCGAGCGAAGGCGCGCGCGACCCCGAGCTGGAAAAGGCGCGAATCGAAAAAGAGCTCAAGGATGCCGAGAAGCGACGCATCCGAGAGAGGCAGAGGGCCGATCGGAAGAGCGGCAAGTTCGACGACGACATGTTCGACATCGAGTCGCGCAGGCGCGGCGGCCGGTCGGCGGCGACATCGGGCGGCAGGAAGAGTGGCGCGGGACCGCGCGGCACAGCTGGCTTCTATAGCGACGAGAGCGATGCGATGAGCGTCGACGGTGATGCGGCCGAGAAGAGGGCCGGCGGACCGGGACGCGGGCTGAGGCAGACTCGCGGCGACGCCAAACGGGCCGCCGCCGGCAAGTACGCCGACGAGGACGACGGCTTCATTGTCAACGACGAGGAGGACGACGAAGACGCGGCCGACGGCGGATACAGCAGGAAGAAGAAGCGTTCCGACTACGAGAGCGACGGCATGGAGATTGACGACGAGCTGGATGAAATGGAGCTTGCCGAGGCCAGGATCGTGAGTATCGTTGAGGTCCCGCTTCCTTTCTTCCTCCCTCCCTTTTCCGGACCTGTTCCTAAGACTTTGCCTCTTCCACGCTTCCCTACGTCAACGCAGGAGGAGCAAGAGCGAGCTCGCAAAAAGGCCGCCTCGAGCACCGACACATCGCCCAAGAAAGCGGCCAAGGAGAAGGCCTCTCGATCATGGAGTGACGATGAGGACGACGAGCAGGATGCCGAGGGAGAAGCGAACAATGCCGGTGGTCCCACGGCAGCAGTGGCGACGACGGCCGCCGACGAGGACGGAAACGGCGATACGTCGGCCGGCAACATCAAGAAAAAGAGGATCATCGAGAGTGACGATGACGAGTGACGGAGCGAGGGAGATCTCACCTGTATCACTAGGGACGAAGGTAGACGCTGCCAGATCGTAGCTCGTTACAGGGGGCAGGAGGAAGCGACTCTGTCGTCGGCAGCGTTGTGGAGAGAGGCAAACTAGGAACTTTCATCGAAAGCGGCGCGATCCAAGGCTGAGCATGTGTGTGGTGAAGTCTACGGATCTTTTTCATCCGATGGACGGTAAGCAAAAAGGAAGCATACCCTGCATTGAGATATCAAAGCCGGACCCGGAACGAGGCCATTTCGCCCTCTACACCACCGCGGCAGCCTCATACCACCTCTTCCTGACCGTCGTCAGCCTCCCGACAGTATCGCACACAAAGGCAGCGTGATCGCCTTCCTCTCGTGTGCGTAGAATCCTTTGACCTCGTCGGCGGATCAAAGCTTTATTCTTTTGGTTTGTGTTGTGTGTGAAGGTGCGTATGTATATATGCGCGTTGCGGAGAGGGCGCGCAGATGCATGGAGGTGTGTGCGTGTGTGTGCGTGAGGTTGTTGATACAACGAGGGACGACTACCGAGCAGAAGAGAGGGACCAAGGAGAGAGAGAGGTAGAGGGACTACGCTAGCGCTGCTGCCTGTTTAGGCAGTGGCAGCGGCCTTCTTGGTGGGTCCACCAGTCTGGAAGCCGTTCTTCTGCTTGCGCGGGACGGTCTTGAGGTAGCGCATGCGGCCGGTACCGGTCGTCTTCCTGCGCTTGGCCTTCTGGGCCCACTCGTACGAGCGGATCTTGGCGGCGGGGTATCCACATGAAGCGCAAGCTGCGGTGCAGGCGGACGAAGAACGGAAGGTAGATGATCAGGGTCAGAATGGGTGGTTGCGAAGACGAGGCCTGCGCTCCTCAGCATCAATGTAGGGACACTTACTCTTCTTCTGCTTGTGCATCGAAGTTTTGTTGCAGCGGCGGCAGACGCCGTGCGACTTGTTGCTGCGAGGTGAGGAAACGGTCGGTGGTGGAAGAGCGAGAAGTTTTCATGGTGAGTCCTAGGGTCTTCCTCTTTACTCTGCATGCGTGACTACCAGGTCGCTCCCCTCGCTGAGCGGTGACGAGGAAATCGCTGAGGGTCTTGGATCGTGCTCTACGAGGCTGGTCAGAATGGTCCCGTCCATGCTCGTCCCCCTTTTTCACTTCCTTGTGACGGACTGTATGATCCGCCGCCTTCTCGTCCGACACCTTCGGCCGCGACATACGATATTGTCGCATCTGTCCGTCTCTGCCGAATCCGTCGTCCTTCGTGCTGACGCCTTGGGGGCGCTCAGCTACGTTGCCGCCTGATTGAGCTGTAGTCGCATTTCCTTCCACTCCTCCCCATCGCCAATGCAAATCATTTGACTTCGACTTTGCCTTCGGTTCATCGGTCGTTGGACAACATCCCATCATACAGCGCTCATGGTTGTTTGCGCAGTTTCGACCATACCGATTCACCCATCCCAGTCCCAACCATTAGCACTCCTTCTGACCAGCGTCTGCGTCGTCACTTGGGCCCGCGGGAAGCCATTTGTCCTGATACTCACTGTCGCTTACCGAACGAGGTGGTACCTTTCGTCATCTAGTATAGACAAGCAAGCGAGCGTCGTAGAGGACAGAGTGATGTCGAGATGAAGTTAGTCGGCCCTCCCTGCTGTCGTGTTCTGCGAGGCGGGCACGCAGCCGGGACCGACGGCACATTCTGGAGACGGCAGCAGTTGTCGCGGCGGGGATAGGCGAAGCGATCGTCGTCCTCGATCGTCTGTTACGTGCAGGTCGGAGATTCGTTCTCGCTGCAAGCGTGGGCCGTCTTTTGGCGACGCTACAAGAGCGCAGCTCAGAGGTATGCGCTGAGGCATAGGTTGTCCAGGGGATCGTCGCATCGGGCCTTCAGCGAGGAGGATGGGCGTTTAGGGGTAGCGGCAATAATGTCGGGTTCTGCGTCGTATGTCGTGTGCTGGACTTAGCAGCATGGTGTCGTCTGTTCTGCCCCTGCTGCGGTCGACATCGTGCTGTTGCTGCTGCTGCCGTCGTCGATGTCGGGTTGCGCTGTCGGTTCGGTGTTGTGCTGTTGCTGCCGAGCGCAATTGTCACCGTCATCACCGTCGAATGGTGTATAGCTTACCTTGGCTGTGTATCTTGAGGATGGCTGGTAGGATCAAGGGGATGGGAAGAGCAGAAGAGGGGAGATCGAGCGCCGATGCTGGCGCGCTGGCTGGCCGGGGGTCTCCTTGCTCGTTCTCGAGTTTGCTGCTGCTGCCGCTCGCCGCTGCTCGCTCTGATCTCTCGCAGTCTCGGCCGGCCTCCGTGCCTCGCCCTCGCTGAGTTCCTGCCCGTCGCCCGTTGCCTTGGCCCTGTCCAGCTGGGCTAGCTAGGGTGGGCTGCCTCCCTCTCTCGCACTCTCGACTCGATGAATATTTCTTTTTCTTTCGGCACGTGAGTGGTCTTTGAGCCTGCGAGTGTGCGAATTTTTCGGCGTTGCAGCTAAAGCGCGGGGCGCGCATTTTTTTGTTTTTCGAAATTTGTGGATCGAAGGCGCCGGCGAAGCCACAGCCAGCCAAGGCCCCCCGCCAAGCCAGCCAGGCTACAAGGCCTTGGGCAGGGCGGCAAGCGAGCTGGGTCGGCGGGGCCGCCCGTCTTTGAAGGGAAGACCCGCCAGCCCGCCCCATGTGCCCAGCACACGCCGGCCGCCCCCTTGTCACCATCGTCCGATCTCCACCTTCTCAAGACCATCCTCTCTCACCTGACACCCGTCACTCTCCCCCCGGCACAACGCAGCGTAAGTGTCGCACTCGCCGTCTCGAACCATCCACGACTTCAGCGAATTGCACCATCAGCGCCAGCATCGACGAAATAGAGACACATCGACAGAGACGCCCGCCTCGACCAGAGACACGACGAATGGAACCGACAGAGTCGTGCGGACAGCACAAATTTGGAGGAGTGGCGGACGAGCGATCTCGGAATAGGGCAATCTAAGATACAGCCCCACAGCAGGCGTCGTAATGACCGTGGTGATATCGGGGTAATGGGGGATCTCAATGACCCGGCCACGACGGAACTCTGGGCGTTTGCGAAGGCGGGCCGGACGAAGGTCTCTCCCTATTGGACGCATGCTGCCCGAAGTCTCAGACTTCGGACGTCGACGATTGCCGATTCATAGCAGATGACTTGTTGCAGAGGACTCTCGAAGACCGGAGTTGGACCGGGCCGAACGCAGCATCCCCCTGCATCCGGACGAAGAAACCTCGTTACTGACGTCGTTGACCATCATCACCACCACCATCCATTGCCTCTGTACCCACGCCTTCCGATCCAACAGAAAAATGGCTCCCGTCGTCCAGAAGTCGAAGAGGTCCTCGCAGGACAACATCAACTCGAAGCTTCAGCTCGTCATGAAGTCGGGTAAGGTCAACCTTGGCCTTAAGAGCGCCCTCAAGAGCATGAGGAACGGCAAGGCCAAGCTCATCCTCATCTCGGCCAACACCCCTCCCCTCCGCAAGTCGGAGATCGAGTACTACGCGATGCTCAGCAAGACCAGCGTTCACCACTTCCAGGGTTCCAACGTCGCCCTCGGAACCGCCGCCGGAAAGCTCTTCCGCGTTGGGTTAGTATCTCTCGGTGTTCATGAAGAGCTTATGGTCGGCCAGCCAGCCAGCCGCATGCTACAAAGCGCCTGCCAAACAGCTAGCCCAGCCAGCCAGCCACCGCCAGCCGGCCGCATCCGCTTGTCACGCACGCCGGAACGCTGCGAACGTCACGAGGAGTGGAAAAGGAGGAAAGGAAAGGCTAGAACGGAAGGATTGGCGGATGTGTTGTGGCAGAGAGATCGAAAGTTTCCGAGACGCAGGGACTCTTAGTCGCTCTTTTCCGCCCGCTTCACGACGATGGCCCGGAGCTTTTGCTGCCACAGAAGCTCCGATCCCGATCCTGAGCCAGGCCGGAAAGGCGAGCAGTTGGATGGCGGGGAAACGAGGCCGGTCGCTTCTCCTTGTGATGCCAGTCACAACGTGTTGGGGAGCACGGCCTGGGTGATGGTGGAGCATAAGCACGAGTGCACGCCGTGCGTTGGACCGTTTGGCCTACCTGGAGAAGGCGCGCTGAGGCACCGCCATTTCCGGTGACAGGCAGTGGATAGACGGCACGGCACGGCTTGGCTAGATGTAGCACTCCTGGCACGCAGCTGCCGAATTGATGAAGACGCAACACAACTTCCTCTGTCAGCATGCAGATAACTGACCATGACCCTTTCTTTCCCCTCTACTGCTCTTCTCTTCCACTACAGTGTCATGACCGTCCTCGACGCTGGTGACTCTGACCTGCTCAGCACCGTCCAGGCCTAAAAAGGGTCCTCTCAAAAGATCCCTTTTGACGGTTTTCGGTTCTCGGCATATCCACTGTCCCTCGTACGCGCACACACCCACACATCTCTGTAACACTTAGGCCTACCGACGACGCTGCCCCGGCGCTCTACCTGCTCGCATCTCTTTGACTTGGAGAAAGGAGCCGCTGGGGGCGTCTTTGCATGACACCACCACCCAAAAATCCAACGAACAAAGACACTTTTCGATTGTGATGGATTGCATTCGCTCCCCTCACTTGCCCAACCGTCGCCCTGTGTGGCGTCGGCGTTGGCGAAGACGATGTTCAGATCTTGCGGCAAAGCAAAGGGGAAGCTCAGCCATCCGGCGGAGATGGTGTCGAGATGCTTGCCAGGCGTTTTTGAGAGCTGCTGCCGATGGAACCAGCAGCGGCCGCAAGCCGAGGTGCCGTTGTCTGAGATCGGTGTAGGTACTTGGTACCCTGACTGATCGTGGCTGTCGTCTACTTCATCGGACGGCGCGAGCTTTGCTGTCAAACAGCCGCCGGTCCCATTCTGCCTGCTCAGCTCGCGGACGGTGCCGGCTCATGCGCGCTTTCAAGAGCGGGGACGACCCTCGAATTGGAGACTGGACCCGACCACGTCACAGCGTGCAGTGCGGACCCCGAGACTCAGCGTCGGGCCGGTCGGCGGGTCCCGTCCGAACAGCGGCATGGCGAGGCGTTCGGTACGGCAAGAGGGATGATGTCTCCGCCTGCCGTCTGTGGATGGAGAGCAGACGGATGCTGACCGTCCCAGCTCCCACCTGCCCGACATCGGAGAGGACGGAACCCCTTCCGCCTGCTAACACCCTTTGCTGTTGAGACCGTTCAACCGTCAGATAGCTTCGAGAGGCCTTCTTCCACACTCTGCTTTCTGACCTTGCATGAATCCTCACGAGCTTGCCGCCGGCGCTGCTTTGACGAGAGCATCTTCCAACACCGCGTACTGTAGCGCAAGCAAGGTACATAAGAGGGGCTGGGTCCAGTCCCGCGCTGTCTCGCTGTTCCTTTCAAGTGGACTAAGAAGTCTCTCTGTTTTGGTGCTCATCATCCGACCCCGCCATCACACGACCTCGCGCTTGGTTTCTTCTTTTGACGTGAAGCAAATCTCCCTCATACTGTATCACCAAGGCGGCTCTCACAGAGAGTGAGCTGGCAGCTGCCAGACTGTACTGTAGGTGGTCTCAGACAGAGCTAGCGCAGCGCCCATGGAAGGCCTCTGATTGCAGCGCTAGTCGCTGCAGGCCTGACTTGATAGTTGGCCGGCACTTCAATAATCTACGAATTCTGACCTGCAGGCAAGCGTCGAAAAGGACGTGGTCGGCATTGCGGCTCTCGAATAGCTCATTTCAGCCTCCTCGGCCCCACGGGAAAACGGACCAGGAGGTAGCTACAGCTAGGTCGAGGTGATGGATAGAGTTGCCGGGGGCAAGGCCAAGCCAAGACGCTCTTCCTTGGCTCCCGTAGCCAGACGGCCCGGCCCGTCCATTCAGGCCGAGCTTGCTCTTACAGCAAGACCACCGGCGTGAAGGCGTGGCGAGGCGTAGCGAGGGTTTCGGGACCTGGCTCCATCAAGCCGTGACGCTGGCTGCAACACAAACAGAGAAGCACGCACCGACGGAAGAGGTCCACGAGAGTAGCGCGCGGTCGGTGATATGACGGGAAGGCTCTGCGTTCCTCATTTTGGCCCCGGACCAAGAAGGTGGGTGGAGCAACAGGGACCAAGGAGATGCGCCTTCTTCTTGGTGGGGCACCCTTTTGGTGGGTGGGCGAGGGCCGACGTGCCGCCTTCATTGGTTGTCGAGGCCGCCTCTCTGGCAGGATGCCGGCGCGGCCAGGCTGTGCTGCTGTGCTGCTGTCTGCTGCTGCTGGCCCCCTCTTTCTTGGCTCTGTGCGCCGCGTCTCAATTGATCTGCCCACGACTGTAGGCTGTCATCTCCACAACGCCGACCCGACCGCGGCCTGGCCCTCAGCCTGCCTGCCTAGCCCGCTCCTTTTGGCCGCGCAGCTTTTCTGCCAGACGAGGCCCAGCGCAGGGCTGTGGGCTGCGCCGGGTCACCCGCGGTCGAGGGCCGCTTGGTCCGTCGCTCGAACACACGCCAGCCATCACACACATCACACCACACACACGCACAAGTCACCGGCACAGCCGAATCGTCTTCTTCCCTCTTAGTGCCAACACTGCCACCGCCACCACCACCATCACCCTCGATCCATCACAACGCTTCGCTAACACTGCTCTACTACCATCTTGACGCTTGCCCACCGCAGCCCACTCCAACTTTCTCTCCAGCCCATCTGCAGCGCCCCTTTTCCGCTGGCTTCCGATCATCGCGTCGACCTCTGCCCACCATTTGCACAACGGAATCGCTCAGCTCCGCCGTGCCCTCTCCGTCTCACCAGCTTGTCTCTGCTTCGCTCTCTTGGTCTCTCTGACATTCCTACCCAGACGCCGCGTCGGCACCCGTCTCAGTACCTGATTCCACAAAGGGTCCTGCAGCCGGCTGCCATAACCTCGTGGCTCGTCCCAGCATCATCTTGTGCTTTCTCCCATCTAAAACACAGGCCCAGACGCCCGCGCTTTCGGCCCTCTCTTAGGCCAGCCCTCTCTCATCGGACGAACGCTTGCACTTTGGCGGCCTGATCCGTACCTTACCGACGCAGCCTTCCACTCACCTCGATCGGGGAACGCGACTGCTGTTGCCTCTCTTCTGCGACCTAGCTGCGAAAACCACATCCGCGCGCGTTTGAACACAGACAGCAGCTTTCGCGGAAGAAGGCCAGGCGCAACGACGCCTTCAGAGCAGAGTTTGGATCGGTCTCTCGCCCACAAGGCCAAGGCGCACGACCATGTTTAAGAACCTCGGGAAGATGATCGGCGGCGGCTCGTCGAAAAAGGGCAAGTCGAAGTTGCTGGAGAACGACGTGCAGGAGGCAGGCCATGGACAGAGCGCCGCCGGAGACGGCCCCCTCTCGCGGGCCAAGAGCAAAGATTCGATCGCCAACCATGAGAACGGGAACAGCACAGCGCACGGCTCCAGCATCGGCCCGAGCAATGGTGCCTCGGGACCGGCCAAGATCGAAAAGAGGGGTGGCGTCAGCCGGCACGAATCGCCGCTGCCATCGCCATCTCCCTCTGCGCAAAACGTCGTCGGAGGCCTATCGGCAAGCGATTCGGGACAGAACGGAGAGAACGGAGTGCTGCCTGGCAGCCCACTCGTCTCGCGGTCCATGAGGCGTGACGAATCAAACAGCGAGTGCATCGCGGCTTCCGGCGCCATCCCCGAACGCCCGACGTCGTCGGGTTCGTCGACACAGGCACCACAGGGCATCCCGACCACGCAGACCATTCTGGCCAACCCGATGGCTGGCAGCATGTCGGCCTCAGCGAGCTCGACGGGGGCGGGCCGGTCCAACGCGGGCACGTCGGCGTCTCAGACCGGCGGCGACCAGGTGCGGACCTTTGACATCGACGACATGATCTCGCGGCTGCTCGAGGCGGGCTACTCGGGCAAGATCCCGAAGCCGGCGCTGAAGAACGCCGAAATCACGGCCGTCTGCCAGGCGGCGCGAGAGGTCTTCCTATGCCAGCCGACGCTGATCGAGCTCAGCCCGCCCGTCAAGATCGTCGGCGACACCCACGGACAATTCCACGACCTCCTCCGGCTCTTCGAGATGTGCGGCTTCCCGCCGAGCGCAAACTACCTGTTCCTCGGCGACTACGTCGACCGCGGCAAGCAGAGCCTCGAGACGATCCTGCTGCTGCTCTGTTATAAGATCAAGTACCCGGAGAACTTTTTCCTGCTGCGTGGCAACCACGAGTGCGCCAACGTCACGAGAGGTGCGTTCAGATGCTCTGCCCGAACCTTACCTGCGAGTACTTTGCCGCGAGCTTCGCACCCAGCTGACCCTCCTCCCTCTCTCTCTCTCTGGCCTTCTCGCCGGACGCCTTTCATTCTTGCACAGTGTACGGATTCTACGATGAGTGCAAGAGGCGAGTCAACATCAAGATCTGGAAAACATTTATTGACGTGTTCAACACACTCCCGATCGCCGCCGTGGTGGCGTCCAAGATCTTCTGCGTTCACGGCGGCCTCTCGCCGTCGCTCTCCAACATGGACGACATCCGACGGATCGAGAGGCCCACCGACGTCCCGGACTACGGCCTGCTCAACGACCTGCTCTGGTCCGACCCGTCGGATACGGCGCTGGATTGGGAGGACAACGAGCGTGGCGTCAGCTACTGCTTTGGCAAAGCCGTGATACAGCAATTCCTGGCGCAGTACGACTTTGACCTAATCTGCCGCGCCCACATGGTGGTTGAGGATGGCTACGAGTTCTGGAATGAGCGGACGCTGGTGACCATCTTTAGCGCGCCAAACTACTGTGGAGGTGAGTTGCGCGTGGTCAAGATCTCTCGGCATGTCCTCTCCGATTCTCTGCCTGCTGACGCACATGTTGCTGGGCCTTCCCTCCCGGCGTTTCGCTTGCCCTTCGTCGACCTCAGAATTTGACAACTTCGGCGCGGTCATGAGCGTGTCCGAGGATCTGTTGTGCGCTTTCGAGCTACTAAAGGCGAGCATCACACACGGCCGTCCACAGCTGTGCCTCGAATCCGTCCAAGAGACTCGTGTGGCTGACGACTCCCCTCGTGTGCTCCCTCTCTCTGCATTCCGACAGCCTCTGGACGGCGCCGCACTGAAAAAGGAGATGGCCAAGAACAAGCGCCGCAGCATGCTGCAGCACCAGTCGCCGCCGGCCCGCATCACACAGCAATCGTACTAAGCGCGGTCTCCCCCTATCCTCCCTCCCCTTCTTCTGCCACGGAATCCGGTCCAGCACCGTTGCTACTGCTGCTGCTGCTGCTGCTGCCGCTGCTGTTGTATAGAGGGACGTTCTCCACAAGACGGACCCCCAAGACCCGCACCACTTTCCTCCCTCCCTCCCTCTCCCATCTCGTGTCTTGCGCTCTCCGCTCGTGTTGAAATTATGACTGAATCTCTCCCTCTTCGTACCCTTGTTTGTCCCCTCTCTCACGCACCCGAATCAACCAATCCACCTTTCAACCCCCTTTCCCCCCTCTCACCCCACGGCCCTAAGCTTGTCATTTACGTCTTTCTTTCTCTCTTTTTCTCTCCCATCTCGCCTCTACCTTTGTCGTCGTTACTGTCACTTTGTCATGTCTTTCGAGGGTCCGATGTTAGGTTCACCAACAAAAAAAAAAAAAAAAAAAAGTTACTCTTGAAGAAAACCCCACAGATCCACAGGAAGAAGTAATCGAAAGCGTCTCGATGTCACCGCTTGGTGGTCGCGCATTGTTCGAGTTAGGAGAGTAGGTGTGTTTCGTATTGGATCTAGGTACGATATCGTTGCATGATACAGACTCTGGATTGAATAAGACGTGCAAACAAAAGCTGAGAAACTATGCATTCCATGTTTTCCATCGGACCCGCTTCGTCACGTTGCTTCATCTCCCGAGTTGGGTTGGGAGATCATCTCCCCCTCCCCATCTGCCGCCGCCTCTGCCATTCCATCCTCCTTGACTCCATCCGGCAACGTCAACAAATGGCCCATCCTCTCGACCTTTGTCCGAAGGTACTTTTCCAGCTCTACGCTCTTTGTAATGCTACCTCCTATCATGGTCGCTCCGCTCTTCCGCAGGACGGAATTGATGTACTCTTCCTCTTCGTCTTCGTCTTCGTCCTCGCTCGATGATGGCGAGGGAGAAGCGTACTGTGAGTCGAGCAAGACATCTTCGCCCTGGTGTCGTAGACCAAGCGAGACGGGATCGTCGTCTTCCGAGGCTGAAGCCGCTTGAGAAATCACGCTGGCATCCATGGCTACGCCGCCGTGGGCGGCAGAGAAGAGTTCTGACCGACGATGGTGAAGCGCCGCTCGGAGCGGAGTCGAGTCGATCTCCTTCGCCCGTCGAAGGACCTTGTGGTGCTCGTCGACGTTAGAACTGGTCGCCGCCGCTCTTCTGGTTGCGCGCGCTTTTGCCTTGGCCGTGCGCTTAGCCTTGTCCCTGACAAACTTGCGGTACTTCCACACACGCGGCACCATGCCCACGCGCTCGCTGACATGGACGCCTTCGGCCTCGAGAGCCTCCATCTTCTCTGGGTTATTGGTCAGCAGACGGCAGCGGTCAACGCCCAGGTCCTGCAGGATGGCGCTGGCAATGTCGTACTTGCGCGCATCTGGCAGGTGCCCCAGAAGAACGTTGGCGTTGACCGTATCGTGGCCCATGTCCTGTAGATTGTAGGCCATCAGCTTGTCCAGCAGGCCGATGCCGCGCCCCTCTTGGCGCAGGTAGACAACCACGCCCCTCGGCGGAAGAGAAGCGTGGTCGTGCTCGTGGCCGAGAGGGCGCAAGGAGGGCGAGGCGGCGGCGGCGGCGGTGCGTTTGGTCGGCTGGGAGCCTTGAGAGATCAGCCGGATTGCTTCGTCTAGCTGCTCGCCGCAGTCGCACCGCTGGCTGCCAATAGTCTCTCCGGTGTAGCACTCCGAGTGGATCCGGACCAGTGGCGGCTCGTCGTCCTCCTCATCATGAGCTGCAGTGCCCTTTGGTCCCCGATTGACCGGACGCGAGGGCACTTGGAAGCTGGGTCCTAATCTTCCGACGTAGGCGCCGCGGACGATTCTCTCCATTTCCGACTCCTGCAGCCCCCACACCTCGTCGAGCGTCTTGCTGCGCAGCGCCCGCTTGCGGTAGCGTCGGTTGGTCTCCTTGACCGGCCTACCGTCCTGGCCAAGCACCACACTCTCCTCGTCGTTCTGGGCCGGGTCGATGACGAGAGCGAGGTGCTCCTTTGCGTCATAGTTATTGCGGTAAAGGTGGCAGAAGACTTCGCCGTGCGGCGTGGGTATCCGGGTGCGCGCGTGGCAGCGCACCTGGAGCGAGGGCGGACGGACGATTGACGAAATGATGGGTCGATTGAGGGGCGTTGTGGGGATGCTGGGTGCCGCGCTGACAATACCGGGAGCGGGCAACGAGCCGAGCGAAGGGGTGGCGTGAGCGACGACGGCAGCCTTGCGCTCGTCGAGGGCCTTAGCGATGGCGGCGTTCGGATCATTGGCAGCGACAGGAAGAGCCTGGTTGGCCAGATTGCCAGGCTGCTTGGCCAGCTCGGGTCGAGCCGGCTCGTCGCTGGCGCGGATGTCGGACGCGCTACGAGTTTGCTCCTGCTTGGCGGCCGCTGCGGCGGCATTCGCCGAGGTCGAGGGGGTGCTCGAGGAAGCTTCCGCAGTCGCTCCCGCCTGGAGCGTCGCGAGCTTCTCTTGATCGCGCTGGATGCGCACGCTGCGGGGAGCCTGTCGGCTGGCGTACATGGCGCGGTCCTCGTCGGTCACCTCGGGCACCGGCTCCACCTTGAGCGCCGCGGCCGAAGACGACCCGGGGTCGGTGTCAAACTCGTCGATGTCACAGTTGGCATAGGATCCGCTCGCGGCCGAGAGCTTGCGATGACGCAAAGAGGACGTCTGCTGCTGCTGTTGCTGCTGCTGCTGCTGCTGCTGCTCCTCGTCCTTCTGGAGCGAAGCCCGCAGGCTGGCTGGCATCTGTTTAGAGGTCTTGGCATGTTGTTCGCCGGATCCGAACGAGTGATGAAAGTGGTGGCGAGTGACATGAGGACCGGAGCTGAGGCTGGCCGCCAGAACCATTGGGTCGATGGGCGGGCGCCGGAGAGCATTTAGAGTCGAGAGGGGCCTTGCCTTGGACGATTTCGACTGGGCCGAGGCCGAGGCTGACGCGGCTGCACCGGCGGCCGAGTAGCTAGAAGGCCTCGAGTGCGGGAAGGACGATGGCATGGCGCCAAGCATGTCGAGGACCTCGAGGTCGCCGGCGCCGACCAAGTGATGCGAAGCGTTGCGGGGCTGCATGGTGGACAGGTCGGGCGAGGGGCTATGCGCCACCAACGGCATAGCTGGGCGGAGCCGACGGAGAACAAGAAGCGAGAGGGGCGCGCACCAGCGACTGAACGTCTGGCGACACTGATGGCGACGGTGATGGTGCTGGATGGGCTGTGGCTGTGGCGGGCAAGAGGTGGGGGATGCAAGGTAGACGGCGGAGGGCAAGGTGCGAGAGGGAGGATGGTCTGCTGCCCGGCGCGCTTGGCTGCCCTGCGAGCAGAAAGGCGGGGCCAAGAGGCAGGCAGGGTCACGGGGCGTCCATTGCTGTCGGCCTGGCCCGGCTGCGAGAGAGGCGCTGCTGCCCGACGGCCGCCTCGCCATAACGTCGGCTGCTTCCGTGGACGGGAAGCCGCCGTGCACAGACTTTGGCCTTTTCGCCTTAGACCCGCGAGCCCACCCCGCCTCTGCTTCCTCCGCAACCTCGCTGGGGCGCGCCAACTCGGCCGGGACGCATGATCGGTGAGGTGGCACAGCTCCTGCCTCCGCCGAACGATAAAGTCACACCCAAGGCTGCTCTCGCTTTCTCAAGTCACAGAAACATGTTGTTGGGCGAGCGTCTCGTCCCTCGCCAAAGTCACGACAGATCCGCCCCGCCGTCACGCTCGCCCGCTCCCGCAAAGATCGATCACCGTGCGTTGCCCCTTTGCTGGCCTTGCAGAGAAGCGGGCAGGTCAGGCGCGAGGAGGCTGGATAACGGTCAACAAGCCCGGCGCCCACGAGTGGGGGAAGGCGAGCAGCGCGAGGAGCTGAAAGAACAACACCCCGTTGGCCAAGAAGTTGGCTGGCCCGCCCGGCAGGACTCTGTGGGTTAGGTCCCGCGCGATTCCCCACTCTTCGTTTGCGTTGGGCGAACGACGACGCGGTGGGAGGTGGGCTGGTGGCCGGCTCGCAGGCAGGGGCAACGGAAAAGACAAGAAAAAGAAAAGAAAAAGAAAAGAAAAAACTCCAACACACGCAGAGACCGCACGGCGGGCAAGGCTGGGGCGAGCGGACAGACTCCACACCCGCGCCGTTTCACAACCAACACCACAACCACCACCTACACCCAACACCACCCTGCATCCCACCCTCACTCCTTTTCACATTTCACACCGTCAAATCGTTCTTACAGCACTCGAGCGACCAAACGGCCACGCTCGACACGCAACGTACCTTCGATACCCTCGCCCAAGGAGCATTGAAAGGGAGAGACCTGATCGCCGATCTCAACACACCTGCCACCAGGTCAGACCGCCCACCTGTCCTTGCAGCCGTCTGTACCACCGCTGTGCTCCATTCCCTCTTACTAGCAGCAGAAAAGTCACCATGTCGGGAGCACGCGATCTGTCGAGGCGACAGGACAATTTTAAGGCCAAGGGCGTCTTCAAGCAGGATGAGCTCCGCCGACGTAGGGAAGAGGCTCAGGTCGAGATTCGTAGGCAAAAGAGGGAGGAGTCCATGGCAAAGAGGCGCAACCTCGTCGACAACCTCACCGACGGAGGCGACTCAGACGACGACGAGGCGAACAGCGCCGTTCTCGATGCCCAGCTCGACGAGCAGCTCCCCGTCATGATCGAGGGCGTCATGAGCGACAATCTCGACAAGCAGCTCGATTGCACCACAAAGTTCCGCAAGCTCCTCTCCAAGGAGAAGAACCCGCCTATCGAAAAGGTCATCAAGTGCGGCGTCGTCCCCCGCTTCGTCGAGTTCCTCCGCAGCCCGCACAGCATGATCCAGGTAAGCAGGTGCTTGGGCTCCTGCCACCTCGGGTAGTACGCTAGCCTGCTAACCACACCGAACCTCCCTGCACCGTCTCTGGCTTCTCAAAAAAAAAAAACAAAACATCTGCTTGTCCACCTACCAGTTCGAGGCTGCCTGGGCCCTGACCAACATCGCTTCGGGCACCTCAGATCAGACCCAATTTGTCATCAACTCGGGTGCCGTCCCGATTTTCATCGAGCTGCTCTCGTCACCGGTGCTCGATGTTCGCGAGCAGGCAGTTTGGGCGCTCGGCAACATTGCCGGTGACAGTCCCAAGTTCCGCGACTTTGTCCTCAAGGAGAACGCCCTCCGACCCCTGCTGGCGTTGCTCAACGAAAACCACAAGCTCAGCATGCTCCGGAACGCGACATGGACGCTCAGCAACTTCTGCCGAGGCAAGAATCCGCAGCCCAACTGGAAGCTCGTGAGTTGACATTGGACGAGGCGACGAGCTCCTCCATCCTCATCACGCTCTCATCGTCTCTCTTTTTCCCCGCTTGATGCTGACTGCCCCTTCACTTCATTTCACTCTTCATCCTCACTCGCTGCTGTATGCTACGACAGGTCTCGCCTGCTCTGACCGTCCTCACTAAGCTGATCTACTCGCTCGACGACGAGGTTCTGATCGATGCGTGCTGGGCCATCTCATATCTGTCCGACGGAGCTAACGAAAAGATCCAGGGTGTCATTGAGTCGGGCGTCGTCCGACGACTGGTGGACCTGCTCACCCACCCCTCGACCGCTGTCCAGACGCCCGCCCTCCGCTCTGTTGGAAACATTGTCACGGGAGACGATCTCCAGACCCAGGTAGTGATTGCGTCTGGCGCGCTGCCGCCGCTGCTCTCGCTGCTCTCGTCGCCGCGGGAAGGCATCCGCAAGGAGGCTTGCTGGACGATTTCGAACATCACCGCTGGCTCCGCCTACCAGATCCAGGCCGTGATTGACGCCAACATCATCCCGCCGCTGATCGACATCCTCCAGAACGGAGACTTCAAGACGAAGAAGGAGGCGTGCTGGGCCATCAGCAACGCCACCAGCGGTGGCCTTCAGGACCCGCAGCAGATCCGCTACCTCGTCTCGCAGGGATGCATCAAGCCGCTGTGCGACCTGCTCACCGGCATGGACAACAAGATCATCCAGGTTGCGCTCGACGGCCTCGAGAACATCCTCAAGGTAGGCGAGATGGACAAGGACGCGGCCAGCGACGGCGCCGTCAACCAGTACGCCCTCTACATCGAGGAGTGCGGCGGCATGGTGGCGATCCACAACCTGCAGCACCACGAGAACCTCGAAATCTACAAGAAGTGCTTCTACATCATGGACAAGTACTTCCCCGACGAAGAGGACCAGGAGACCGGCCTCGGCGCCCCACAGGTCGACGAGAGTGGCGCATTTGCCTTCCAGTCGGACCTCAACGCTCCCCAGGGCGGCTTCAACTTTTCCGCGCCCGCCAACGGTATGCAGCAGTAAAGGGTCGTGTGCCAGTCGGTCGCTGGGTCGGTCGCTCGGCCATCTAGGTGTACGCTAAGAAAGAGACGACGGGTATCGCTGTAGTCAGTTGTCGTCGCCGTCGCCGTCATCGTTGTCGTAGTAGCTCGAGCTTCAGAGCGTTCAGAGAGTAACTAGCATCGGTGTTTCCCAGTCATTAATTGGCGGCAGTATAGGGATCAGCAGAGGGTCGCCCAGCAGCAAGCACGAGAAGCGGAAGAGACTCTTTGAGTGTCACGGTCCGCGCCTCGCGCTCGCGCTCGCCTCTTGACTAGTTCGTTGGCGTCCTTGTGCCCGCGTGCATTCTTTGTTAGCGCCTCAAGCAATCTATTCACACACCGACTGCATACGAGGCGAAGATGGATGCAGTGTCTTGGCTTGTAGTGTTCATGAGTCGGCGCCACGAAAGCGCACAAGAACGTCGATGCGTGCGTGAGGGGTGCCACTGTGCTGTAGTTAGTTTACCTGCTGAGCTCGACAAACGGGAAGAAAACGTCCGTGCGAAGCAGCTCCACAACCAAGCCAGCAGAGGCGGCGGGCGTGGAATATTTTGGATTTGGTCTTTTTCCTTTTTCCCTTCTCTTCCTCCCACCCCGTGCGCTTCTGAACCACCACCACCACCACTCTCGCCATCACAAGCGCACCACAATGTCCAACCCTTTCACCAAGCCAGCCGCCTCGTCCGTCTCATCTCGGTTCGTCGCAGCTGCCGACTTACCCTCCACCTCTTCAGCACCTAGCGAAGAGTATGATCCTAGGAGTTTATACGAGGTACGCCTTCCCCTTTCCTCCCTTCCCTCTCCTATCCTTCCGCTTGACTCTTTAACCCCCCATATTTCACCCTCCCTCTAACTTCACCAACAATCCTTTCCCACTTGACAGCGTATCAAAGCACAAAAAGACGCAAAGACAGAAAAGTACGACGAGATGTTCAAGCTGTCGAATCAGTTTCGCGGCTTGGACGAGGGAGAAACGACGTTCCTGGCAGACGTAGATCGTCAAAATCGAGAGGCAGAACGAGCAAAGAGCGAGGCAGAGCTCAAAGAGTTGCAACACTTCAGAAAGGCTAGGGCTACCTCTCCCCCCGTCGCACCCACCCTGTTATTGGGCCCTCGTGTCGCCGCATCCCCTCCTACCGCTACCGCTCCGACAAAATCAGCAAAACAAACAACAAACACGATGCCCACGGCGACGGCCTCGGCGACGGCAGGGACGACAGCAAACAAAAAAAGGAAAAAGGCAGGAACGATGCTTGGCGTCGTACGCAAAAAGTCGAGCTCCACCGCACCGCCATCTTCGTCCAGCCCTGAGAAAGCCAACGCCACTCCCGCCGCCTCTCCATCAGCAGCAGCTACGACAACGACGACGACGGCCCAGCCAGACGACAGCTCCGCGCCAGCGACGCCTTCTTCTCCATCAACAAAGGCACTTCCGGTCTCCAGCGCCAAAGACGGCTCGACAAGCGGCTACGGCAAGGATGTCAACGCGGGCCACGACAGCTCAGAGGAAGGAGAGTCGCCTTCGACGACTGCCAAGAGGATAAAGTCGTAGCGCGCACGTGTTTGCTATTCCAGTCCTGGGACCCAACTCCAGATAAGCTAGCAAGCATACTGCGCACCACCGTTTATCATCGCCTCCCTCTCGCCTAGCCTTGTCTTCTGCTCTCGCTGCTGCCTGTCTGCGGGAACACCGCCCGCCAAACCTGCCCTACGTCTTACACATCGTCACCGTCAGAGAATGCAAGTCTACCCTTCCCGTCAAACATTCGCACGACGACATAGGGCTTTTCCCGCGGGCCTTCCGATCTGCACGCTTCCCTCCGTTGCGCTTGGTATATTTCAACATGGGCTTTTGCGGTCGCACGACGTTCGAAGCGATGCTGATAGCTAGTGGTTTGCCCGTCTCGGCCTCGTCGTCGAGCGAGTGGCACTCGCTGTCGTCTACGCTGCCGACTTTCCCTTTCCCTCGGACCATGCGGCTGGACGATGACGCGATGGGGTGGTGCTGCTACGTTGGCTGGCAGCCTTGGCGATAGAAATGGAAGACCGGAGTGGTGGCCTGGATCCGGCCGTGTCAGACTGGAAGTGACAGATGCCGGGGGCTGACGGGAGGGGAGGAGGGGAAAAATGGTCTAGTCGAGGGTTCGGGCCGATCGTGACTCGCATCAGGCGGTACGGTGGTGGCGAATCCACGTCGTTCTTCGATAGTCGCTCCGGCGAGGCGAGTCGGTGCACGCTGTGCCGGCTTCTGCTCAACAACGCGATCCTCCTCTTCCCTTCGAAGCCGACTCCTTGCCCGTCGTCGCCGATTCGTCCAAAGACTACGTTTGCTTGAGTGACGACGGATGCAGTGGTCGGTGTAGCTGCTGTCGGGCGTTTCGCGTGCTGTCCCCTAGGCTCGATGTCGGGTCCCTCCATACGGCGGCGGCAGACGACGTCGACGCCGGCGGCGAGGGACCCGCAGTCAGGCGGTCCGAAGCGCTGGAGAAGCGACGTTCGCCGATAGGCTCGAAGCCCATCACCCGAGGCCAGTCCGAGCTCCAACGTAGGTTCCTCTGCCTCTCGGCCGAACTGTCAAAGGGGGGCTCGGCCGGAGGGCTCGGTGCCATCCAGCTGCGGGCGCTATCCTGCGGCCGCGCTGTGCCGTATGGCGACGGCGAAGACGACTGCATCGCCTCGTACGGCATTGTCGCTCGCGACGTCAGCGCAGGCAGCGGCGCCTTCGACTGCTTGCGCGGGAGCTGGCAAGAAGCAGGCAACGCCGTCGCGATCGAAGGTCGATCGAGGCTCAGCCTAGGTACCAGCTCCGAAGGCGATATAGAAGAGCCGCTGGAGCGCTGCTCTCGACCTGGCCAAAGCGAGCGGATTGAGGGGGCAAATTCCCGTGCCATCGGCGCTGGTGGGCGACTCTGGTGGCTGCTGTGACGGGCGCTCGTGCTGGCTTTGCACATGTCGCCAATGCTCGGCGAGCGGTGTCCCGGCTGCAGACGCTGCGAGCGAGGCGGCGGGGGCATACGGTGCTGCTGCCACTCGGTCTCGTGGCCCAAGCCGTTGTCGGCGGTGCTTTGGTCATCGCTGAACAGGATGCGCTGGAGATTGAGGTAGTCTGTCGTCAGAGGCGGCGATAACGGCTCCACCAACGTCGGTGTGTCGCCAATCGCAAAGTGCGGCGGCGGGCGCGGCAAAACGGGCAAGCTCATCCCTCGTATTGGCATAATCCCGGAACGAAGACCATGCTGCGGCGTGGTCAAGGGCGCCGTAAGCAGGTCGCGTCAGATGGTAAGCCTTAGTCCCTCGAGACACCGACCTTCTTTTCCCGTAACTACTGTTCTCGTGGAGTACAGCCCGGCTGCCGACCAGATCTGCGCCGAGGACGGTAACCAAGACAAGAACCCCGATCGCCGCAAGAGATGCTCACCTTCTTTCCTCGACCCGGATCGCTCTCGGCCTTGCGCAACTGCTCTTCCGGCATCTCGGGCATCGCATACTCATTCGGCGGCAGCCTCTGCTGTTGTGTCGCCACAACGGAGCCGTGGTAATGTTCCGTAGTAGTCAGTTGGCTGTCCCGGCAGATGTCGACGAAGCTATGTAGCAAGTCGTGCGATCGACGTGCGGCTCGACTCACCCCCTGTTGGCGTCGGTACATAGGAAAGTAATCAGCAAAGCTTGCTGGTTCTCCGCTTCTCTCCTGCTGCTGCTGCTGAGGCGGCGGCGGCGGAACGAGACGGTACGAAAGGAGAAAACATCAGGAGATGATCAAAGAGGCCGTTCTCGCCCTGTCTAAGTCATCCTCGACTGCACGTTGACGTACCTCTCGAGGCCAATTCCAATGTTGCTGATAGTGGGCCGGCAGCGCATCCGTCTCGGAGCCCCCGTAGCTGCTGGTCCCGCGCATTGAGCCGCCGCTGGGGTCCGAACTTGGCTGTGACTCGGAGGCGTCGGATCGCGCATGGCGACGTGCACCGCTGAACGCAGAGTCCTCGGTACTGGCCAGCGCGTGGAAGGCGGCCAGATCGGTCTCGGAGTAGCGGTGGGAGAGGCCGGGGATGTTGATCGGCGGTCCGCCTGATCGCTGCGAGGTGTGCAACGACAGCTCCGTCCGGAGTGTCGTACTTGCGGGCGGAACAATGCCATATTGCAGCAGCAGGTCCTCGAGCTGCGCGTTCCTCGAGGCGAGCTGGATCACCGTCTCCCGCAGCACCCTCTCGCGCTGCTTGCGACACTCGCGAAACATCTTGCTCGCCCTCGCGTTGGATCGAGACGACGGCTCGGCAGCCTGTTCGTCCTGCAGCGCTGCCTCGGCGTAGTGCGATGGAAAGTAGCTCAGCGGCGACGGCCCCGAGCTCGCCTGGCTCGAGATGGCGTGTCCCTGTGCTTCCGGCCGCGCGCGACAGTCTCGTGGGTTGACCGAGGAGCTGCGGCTAGTGGATTCGCTGAAGTCGTAGGGCGCCTGGCCCCTCAAGAACGAGGGAGAATGTCCGGAACTATCCGGGTGGGTCGTCTCAGAGGGAGGTCCCGTCCGGCTAGCTGAGTAGCATGGGCTCCATGCCGACAGTTGACGCTAGAGGTTGGACGAACTGAGATCTCGCGAGCCGGACATCGCCCCGGGGCCCCCCGCGGGGGGGAAGGGGGGGGGAGAAGGCGAGAGGGGGAAATAAGACTGGGTGTGGGGTAAGGAAGGTGCGACGGGACTTGGGCGGGCCAGATCAAAAACCACGAACGCCGTATGCTGCCTCTGTTGCTAATCGATCTGGGACGAAGGGAGCGACACCCTCGGACGATGGTGGGTGGCGGTGGCGGGAGTCGGTAGAATCGACCGAATCAAGAGTGCGAGAAGGGGACGTGTAGTGGTCAGGGAAACGGAACGGAGATGGAGAGTCCGAGGGGCGGGGATTGGCAGCAAGGCAGGAAAAGGGGAAGGGAGAGAAGCCTTTCGCCGTGTCTTGCAGTCTGCCTCTTATACGTAGATCCCCTGTTGGCAGCTCACAGCTGGCCAGACCAAATCTGACTCGGCTCGTCCGTCGTGGCCTACGGGCGGCGGGCGTCGTCGTCGTTGACCGCCCGCCGCCGGAGACGACGACGACGACGCCGCAAGGTCCAAGCAGGCGTCGGGCCGGATCGGATCGAGGCAAAGGTGAAGCCCAGCTTGAAGCTGATGTTGAGCTCTCCCGCGATAGAGCGACGGTCGGCCGGCCTAGCCCGTTGCGTGACGGCAGATCGTATCGCCGCGCGACTCCTCCTCAACCTGGCCTGGTCTGGTCTGGTTTCCCCTGGCCTCCCTATCTTTCTTGAACGCCTACGCCCGGTCAGCAAGCTGCCTCTGCCTGTTCGACACCTCGCCCTAGATGGTATGGTCTGGCAGCGGTGCCGCTGACCAGGGCGAGAGCGAGGGCGAGGGCGAGTGCGAGAGTGTGGTTGGCCGTCGCCAACGGTGACGCAGCGCCATGCTGGCTGTAGCTGGCTGACCGACAGCACATCCAGCGAGGGAAGGGGACAGAACGAAGTCGTGGTTGGGCTGTGCAGGAAGCTGAGTACGTCTGCGATCGGCTCAGACGTCACGATGTCTCGAGCGGCGGGAAGGTAGTTGAGAGAAGGGAAGAGGGGAAGGGAAGGCTCCTGGCTCGGTGTTGTCCGAGAAGCTGGCGGGCGTGGTTCCAGGCTGCTTGGCTAACCTGTCAAGCTCGACCTCACCTGCCTATCAGGCTGGCTGACGGCCAGGGAGCTAGTTAAGGAGAGCCGGGCCTGCCTGGTATGCCTGGGATCAGGCGGCACGACGTGTGAAAAGCTCGAGGCCAGCCTAGCCCACCTGTCCTTCAGCTTTTCTGCGCCTTCTCCGCAGGGCCTGGCGCCTGCCCGGCTGATTCATAATGACTGAGCCTCGTTCTCGAGCTCCAAAGAGGACGCCCTGCCTGTCCTCTGCTACAGCACCCTCAGCCCTCGCCTGGCCCGTTCTGGCTTGGCTGGCCGAACGCGGCTGAGTGATCAGCAGGCTAGCCAGATACCGGCCGCCGCCGAGGTGCGCCACCTCATATCCCGAGCCAGAGACCGTACGTACGTCATAGAACCTTCCGGCTTCCCACGCAAGACCTCCTATCTCGGCCTCCGGTCGATTGAAGGCTCCGCGCCCAGCGGTGGCCAGGGACACGGCGTTGGTGCCCTTTGCCGGCGGCTGACAGGGCGGCTCAGGATCGAGCCGACAGAAGCTGAGTCCCCCACCACAGCCGACAAGTCATGAGGCCATGTCAACACGGGCTGCTGCCGATGGTGACAAACGTGCGGAAATGGTGTGTCGCACCCTGCATGCTGGCTGATTGGCCGGCTGGCCGGACCTCGACGAGGGGCAGCGTCGCTGTGGCGACCCAGACCGAGGGCCGGGCGACCTGTTTGTATCGTACGGGAGCGCGCGATCTTCTGGCAAATTCCTGGCGGCGAAGAAGACGTTGAGGCTGGCCTGTGCTTCTGGCTGGAAGCACTGACGGCGCCGAGAAGCGCCTGCCTCCGCCGTCCTGTCGCCGCGTATTAAGTAACTCCTTCCGCCGCCCCTCTTTGGCTCGACCACCGCTCTCGTCTGCTCCACCTTCGCGCTCCTTCCCCCCCCCCCGCTCGCCCGCCAGTAGACTCCTCGTTACACATCCGCACATCCGAGTTACGCCAGCCATGTCGACCTGGAACAAGCACTACCACTGGAAGACGAAAGGCTGCACGCCATGGGCCAAGAAGCACATCATCGACCAGACCGTCGGCAAGAGCGTCACCGTAGGCGGCAGCGGCTCCGTCAAGATCGACCGGCTCTCGGCCTTTGAGGGCGACGTCGAGCTGGGCAATCGCAAGGGAAAGCTCATCACCATCTACGACTGCAGCATCACCTACGCCTGGTCCGGCTCGGCCGATGACGGCACCGCCGCAGAGGGCACCATCACCTTCCCCGAGGTCAGCCACGAGGTCGAGGACGAGGGAGACGAGTACAGGGTGAGTGTGCGGCCTGGTGTCCAGCATGGACCACAGCAGGACGGAGTCGGCAGGCGTTGACCGAACCCAGTCCTCAACTCGCTGTCTTGCCACCGTCCTGCCCGACAGTTCGAGACCGACATGTCGACGTCGAGCTCGGCGGCGACCCAGAGCTTGTACGATGCCGTTCGAAAGGAGCTGGCCCCCTCGCTGCGACCCGTTTTCCACACCTTCCGACAGAACCTGATCGACGCCCACGCCAAGGACCTCGGCCACGAGGGTTCCGCTCCAGCCTCGGGAACCTCGACGCCGGCGGTCGCCTCCGCTTCCGCCCCCGTCGCTGCGTCTTCGAACGCCTCTTCGGCTCCCCCCGCCGCCGCCAACCCGGCAGCTTCCCAGGCCGAGTCCAAGGTGTCGACGAGCTCGAGCGACGTTCGCGTCTCGAGCCAGCTCGCCGCGAGCGTCACGGATCTGTGGGACATACTCACCAACCCGGCCAAGATCCCCATGTGGACGCGATCCCCTGCCCAGGTTAGTGTGCTCTTCGGGACGGCCGCCTTTTGCGCCATCACACGGAACCTAGGCAGTCGGCTGACGCCTGCCTCCGCTCTACCCCCTCTTTGCCGTCTGCCGCCTGCTCTTTCCCCGTTCCCTCGTCTCCTTCTCCACCACCGCCGTGATCACGACCACCAGTTTGAGCCCAAGCCGGACGCCGATTTCGCCCTGTTCGGCGGCAACGTCACGGGCAAGGTCATCAGCGCCGATGCGCCGAGGCAGCTGATCCAGAAGTGGAGGACGCCACAGTTCCCGCAGGGCCACCTCGGGACACTGGCGATGAACCTGACCGAGGGCGGCGACTCGACCAAGCTCGAGCTGGTTCTGAGCGGCGTCCCTTCGGGCGAAGAGGAGGCCGTCGAGAAGAACCTCGAGACGTACTACATCCGAGGCCTCAAGTCGATGGGTCTCGGCACGATCCTCTAGATTTGGTTGTCATCACGTCGAACAGCAAAGATGTACAGACAGGAGTGGCGAAGGAGGGCGGACGCCAATCAAAAGATCTTGCCGCTACCGTCAGGCCGTAGCCGTGCCTGCAACGAGAGCTCGTCGAGGATCTTGAACCATTCAGTCGCTGTGCTACTGCTGGAGGCCAAAGATGAGCATCAACTGTGACCGGTCGAGTTGGAAGCAGTCGTGATGTAGACGATGGCGTCAGCCGCTGCTTGCGACGTCGCAAGTGGCGCTGGATCACACGAGCTGGGTCGTCACTCACGTTGCCGGCCGGCATGTTGATCCTCTGCTTGAGCTCGAAGCCATGCCGCTGCACGAGCGGGATCACTTGGCTCTGAAGGTCGCGCAGGCCAAAGGACTGGTCTCGCTGTCGGATGGTCTCGTCGAACTGTAAGTTCAGGCGGCATGGTCCATCGCCGGACCGAAGGGCAGGCGGGGTGTCAGCAGCTCTGCTACCTAGGGCAATAGCAGGCGGAGCAATAGACACCTCTACTGACCTGTCTATTAGCACCGCTGGTAAACGCTCCATGCTCGTTGAAGGCGTCGTACACTGCGATCCACCCGGTGCGCTTGAGGATGGAAGTCTGACCGTTTTTTGTAAGGTAGGTCAACCTAGGATCGAGGTGTGCGAACAGACTCTCTGTCACCTTCCACGGCGCGACATGTGTCAAGTTGCAGACTAGCACTGCATCGAATGCTCCCTCTGTCTCCTCTCCCCGCGAGCAAGAGGAGGCAGGGAGGCAATACACAAGAGCCAACCAAGCCTGTTGCTCCAAGACATCCAACACTTTTGCCCCTTTGACATTGTCCAACGACGAGCATGTCGAGTCAATCTGGGAGGAGAGATGGTCGTCTGCTTCTGTTGCTTGGAAATCGACGTGCGGAGCTTGAGAGGCCAGAGAGAAGAGTTGATGGCCGAACCCGGAAGAAATTTGAGGACGAGAGGACGGGTGTGGTGGTGGTGACCGTCGGCGGCGGTGGTCGTCGTGCAAGGGACAGAGAGGAGGGACAGGAGGGTAGCGGCGATGGGACCAGAGTTGCGAGAAGAAGAGCCGGCAGTTGACCAGCTGGATGGGTACTTGCCCGCCGAGGGCGGCGTGGCGGTCGGCATGGCGGGGAAAGGGCTAATGGCGGCAGTGGTGGTGGTGGTGGTGGTGGTGAAGTCGCCGGTTTGCACGACGAGGCGGCGACGGTTGGACGAGGCCCGGGCGTCGTGTGGAGGTTTTTGCTCTGCTCTGCTCTGCTCTGCTCTGCTCTGCTCTGCTCTGCTCTGCTCTGCTCTGCTCTGCTCTGCTCTGCTCTGCTCTGCTCTGCTCTGCTCTGCTCTGCTCTGCTCTGCTCTGCTCTGCTCTGCTCTGCTCTGCTCTGCTCTGCTCTGCTCTGCTCTGCTCTGCTCTGCTCTGCTCTGCTCTGCTCTGCTCTGCTCTGCTCTGCTCTGCTCTGCTCTGCTCTGCTCTGCTCTGCTCTGCTCTGCTCTGCTCTGCTCTGCTCTGCTCTGCTCTGCTCTGCTCTGCTCTGCTCTGCTCTGCTCTGCTCTGCTCTGCTCTGCTCTGCTCTGCTCTGCTCTGCTCTGCTCTGCTCTGCTCTGCTCTGCTCTGCTCTGCTCTGCTCTGCTCTGCTCTGCTCTGCTCTGCTCTGCTCTGCTCTGCTCTGCTCTGCTCTGCTCTGCTCTGCTCTGCTCTGCTCTGCTCTGCTCTGCTCTGCTCTGCTCTGCTCTGCTCTGCTCTGCTCTGCTCTGCTCTGCTCTGCTCTGCTCTGCTCTGCTCTGCTCTGCTCTGCTCTGCTCTGCTCTGCTCTGCTCTGCTCTGCTCTGCTCTGCTCTGCTCTGCTCTGCTCTGCTCTGCTCTGCTCTGCTCTGCTCTGCTCTGCTCTGCTCTGCTCTGCTCTGCTCTGCTCTGCTCTGCTCTGCTCTGCTCTGCTCTGCTCTGCTCTGCTCTGCTCTGCTCTGCTCTGCTCTGCTCTGCTCTGCTCTGCTCTGCTCTGCTCTGCTCTGCTCTGCTCTGCTCTGCTCTGCTCTGCTCTGCTCTGCTCTGCTCTGCTCTGCTCTGCTCTGCTCTGCTCTGCTCTGCTCTGCTCTGCTCTGCTCTGCTCTGCTCTGCTCTCCTCTGCTCTGCTCTGCTCTCCTCTGCTCTCCTCTGCTCTGCTCTCCTTCACACACACACACTCTCTCCATGTGGAGACCCGCCACGCCAGTCAGACTCGTCCTCTTCGATGCATTCGACACGCTGGTACAGCCTACATCGCCGCCCTTCAAGCAATACGTGAGTTAGCCAGGGAGGCCACGAACGTTGGGCGCTCGACGTCGTGCTTCGCTCTGACCCTGATCTCGTTGCTGCGGTCGATGCTACGTATACAGGCGGACGAAGCGAATCGAGCCGGTCTTGAAGTGAGCGATGACAACGTCGCAAAGGCGTTCAAACAGGGTGAGTTCTCGCCCTCCTTGCCTGACTAGCATTCCTCCGGGCCTCAAGCCTGATCTCGACATCTTGCGTATCTCGTGCAGCCTTTCGCACCTTGTCGGCCTCGCATCCAAACTACGGCCTCGATACCTCCCTCTCCTCTCCGGACGAATGGTGGCGTCTCGTCATATGCTCCACCTTCTCCCCCTCCTTCCACCCTCCACCACACAGCATCACCCCATCGCAGTACACCACTCTCGTCCCCGGCCTTGCCCATACTCTCGTCCATCGATTCGGCACACGAGCCGCCTACCGCCTCTTCCCAGACGTCGATGAAACACTTTCCACCCTCTCATCGCGCGGCATCAAACTGGGTCTGGCGACGAATAGCGACTCACGTATCCTCAACGTCCTACACGACTTCGGAGTGGGACGCTACGTCGATCTCGACTCTCGACATGCACAGTACAACGAAATCCGAGGAGGCGGTCCGACGTTGAGCTACTTTGAAAGGGCTCAGAAACCACACCGAGACTTGTTTCATGCTGCCATGAGGCGCAATGGAATGACGAGAGCGGAGCAGGTACTCTACGTCGGTGATCAGCTCCATAAGGATTTCTGGGGCGCCAAGGATGCAGGGTTGGAGGCGTGCTGGTTGGATAGACAGGGCGAGAGACATCAACCATCATCGACCAACGACATGCCAAGAGAGTCGCACGAAGAGCAAGAGGTGTTGAAGGCGAGGACTATACGTGATTTGAGAGAGCTCATCGACATCGTTGCGTAGCCTCGCCGGCCCGCCCTTTGCTGCACGGTCGTTCGTGGAGGGTCAATGCGATAGTTCGGTAGCTCGGTTCCAGCGTGGGAGGGGAAGGGTAACAAGAACAACAGCAGCAGCAACAACGACAACGGCAACAACAACAACAACAACAACAACAACAACAACAACAACAGGAACAATTGCGACAAAGAGACAAAGCAGACAGACGGAAACGCAAAGATACAAAGTACAACGGGCGTGGAGACGACGACGACGACGACCGACAGACGGGCGATTCGACCTTCGTTGCTAAGACAATGGTGTCCCCTCACATCGCTTCACCTCCGTTCATGGGTCTACAGGCACGGCGGCGTGCGCGGGTGTCGAGCCTGAACCCGCTCAGCAGGCCGACTACCATCACCGCGTGCTCTGCGGCCGGGAGATCCCTCGGAAGCTGTCTGCTTCCCGAAGACGCCAGCCGAACCACCGCCAGGCCAAGGAGCAGCAACGGAAGCCCAAGCAAGTCTATGGCGAAGACTGAAGGCCGGGGCCGTCCTTCGCATCCTCCAAGAACATTCGGGCGCCTCGAAGGCTGAAGGCCAGGTCCGGATCCACGTCGGTCCACTCTGGCACGCTGCGGTGGTGGTGGTGGTGCCGCGGCGCTTTTTCCTCGGTGTCCGAGAGGTCCTTGTTGTCCGACGTCGATGCCTCTTGGCTGTCAAAGTCGACCGGCATCTCGTGCCCATCGTCGTCGTCGTTGTCGTCGTCAGTTGTGTGGCTCCGGCGCGTCAAGACGGTGGGCTGTGTGCGCAACTCGACGGTGGGTACACCGAGGCTTGTCGCGCCGTGCGTCCTGCGCTGCGTGCTGTAGGCGTCGGTCGCAACCTCGCGCGTCGCGGTAAAGGTGCGGGCCAGCGCAAGCTCCTGGCCGATGGCCTTCCAGAGGTTGATAAAGATGCGGCACGAGAGGACGCTCGAGAGGCTGATGTAGAGGTTGGTGTAGGGCCACATGCGACCGTCGCGGCCCGCGGCGAGGTACCAAATGGGGATAGGGATGACCATGACGAGGGTGACGACGTAGTAGAGGAGGTTGTCGAAGCGAAACATGCGCTCAAGCTTGGAGGCGGTGCGCTGTGCTGTGGCGCGGTGGAGGCCAACGAGCGAGAGGACGAGGATGGTCGAGTCAAAGAAGGGCAGGACGAACCAGGGCATGTAGGAGAGCACCGGGTGGGCGTGCAGCTTGGGCGGGATGTTCTGGCATGCCGAGAGTCCGTTTGCCTGGCTCTTGCTGTTGAGCGAAAAGACGTTAACAAAGATGAGGACGGGCGTGGTGAGCCAGAGGAGGCAGAGGGGGACCAGGATAGCGCGGTTGAAGCGCCAAAGGGCGAGGCAGCGGAGGAGGAGGATGGCGGTGCTCCCGGCGACGGACATGACCGAGAAGAAGTTGCAAGCGCGCTTGACCGACGAGCAGGCAAAGTCAGCGTAGTGCCAGCGCTCGCCGCCAGTCTCTGCATCGTCTGGGGCCATGTTGCCGACAAACTGGTGGAGGACAGCGGTGATAGCGACAGCGAACCCGCCAATGCGGGAGCAGAAGTAGGCGAGGTGTGAGAGCTTCCACCTGGATCGCGTGCGCAAGAGGCGCCACTCCCAGGGAAGGTGAAGCGACCAGTCTGCGATGATGAGGCCGATGGCCATTGCTGCTGTGAGGAGGAAGGGGAGGGCAGAATTGACCCTCCTTACCGAAACGATGATGAGGTCGTCTGGAGGATGCACGCCGGCATGCTGAAGACCGCCGGTTGCAAAGGCCGGGATGGCGGTGACGGTGAGGGTCTGGAGGAACATGGTCGGCACGCGAGGGGCTGGAAGAGGGTGGGGCTCAAGGAGCTATGCTAGGATGAGCCCAGGTGCCAGGCGGCACCCTCGCCAGCTCGGTGGGACCCGAGGCCGGGGGCTGGAAGAAGGCGCGGACGAGGTGGGCGAGCGAGCGTCGAAGGGAGGTGGTAGGCCGCGGGTGCGAGGGACGCTTGGCAGGAGGGCGAAGGGTGTCTGTGATCGAGGCGATGTGCTGGAGCGACGCGACACTCTACTACTAATGTGAGGACATGCTGAGCTTTGCGATGGATAGCAAGGGACGGTGGGAGATAGAAGTCGTCCGAGGCAAGGTGGAAGGAAGCAGCAGCTGAGGTGGCGAAGCGTTGCGATGCGATGCGATAAGTTGATTCTGCTGACGATCGGGTCGAGCATCGGGCACTGGGCCGATCGGGATGCGGTCTGACGCCAAGTCGCCGTCGGAGTCGTAGTACTGCCATCCGATGCAGGACATCGAGGACGATGCTTTCGAGTTCCAGGCCATCTGCGACGTCGATGACGTCCCAGAGCATCTCAGATGACCGAGGGAAGAGTTCCCACATTGCAGGAGGCTTCTAGTGTACAAATAGAGGGCCTCGATGCCATCGTTGGACTGCAATACACCATCCCAAAAATCGTCTACATCTAACAAATTCAACTTTCCAGAGAGGCGGCCTCCTCGGCATCCCAAAGCAGACACTGGCCAGCCATCCGCTTGCCGCTCGGAACCGAAAGGCCAAGGGTCCCCACGCCCCCATGGAACGACCGACCTCCGCTTGCTCCGCACCCGCGCACCTCAGCACGGCCAAAGCACATCGATCGATCCAACGCTAACGTAAGTGACAAAATACTAGTGGTGATTGGCGAAACTGCACCCGTCGGCACAGGATGGATGATCAGATTGCTTGGTGAGAAGAGAACCTGCCGATGCCTCGACAGCTTAGACTATGTACAAAACTTTTCACCTTGGCTAATTACCCTCCATCCGACTATCGGCCGGTAGCGTAGTCGCATCTTCCCCAACTTCTGCAAGTAGTTACTGTACATAGTTAGTGTCATTTATTTCAAATCCGCGATTCCCGCACTTTCGCCAAACAGAAGTGAGAAAGTAAGCCACAGCACACCCTACCGCTCCCTCCAGCGCTCAGCGGGCCACAGCGGCATCCAGGCTCCCCACACGCCACCCAACGCCACCCAACGCCACCCTCCATCCCCTCGTCGCGCCCCGGCCACCGCATCCAAACAGGTACATAGATCAAGCCAAGACGCCGTCGTTATACCCTCCGCCGCCTCGCCTCCAAACCGTCGCCCCGTACGCTTTTCCCCCCTCACCCAACCTACTCGTCACCCGCAACCATGCTCAAGTTCGACCAAGTCGCTCAGCACAACTCGCGCGACAGCTGCTGGGTCATTGTACACGGACACGCCTACGACGTCACCGAGTTCCTCCCAGAACACCCCGGCGGCTCCGGCATCATCCTCAAGTACGCCGGCAAGGATGCCACCCAAGAGTACGATCCCATCCACCCTCCCGGCACCCTCAAGGAGAACCTCCCCAAGGACAAGTGCCTCGGCCCCGTAGATCCCGCCACCATCAACAAGGTCGACAACACAGAGGAAAAGGCCGTCGCCAAAAAGGCTGACGGCGCCATTCCGCCCCTCGACCAGTGCCTCAACCTCTTCGACTTCGAGGTCGTCGCAAAGACCGTCCTCAAGCCCACCGCATGGGCCTACTATTCCTCGGGCGCAGACGACGAGGTGACGATGCGAGAGAACAACTCGGCCTTCGGCCGCATCTGGTTCCGCCCCCGCATCCTCCGCGACGTCGCACACATCGACTACAGCACATCGCTCCTCGGTCACAAGAGCTCGCTCCCCGTCTACATCACCGCCACCGCGCTCGGAAAGCTCGGACACCCGGACGGCGAAAAAAACCTCACCGTCGCGGCGGGCAAAGAGGGCCTGATCCAGATGATCCCTACGCTCGCGTCGTGCTCGTTTGACGAGATCGTCGACGCCCGCATCAATGACTCGCAGGTCCAGTTCTTCCAGCTCTACGTCAACTCGAACCGCAAGATCACCGAAAAGCTCATCAAAAAGGCCGAGGACGCCGGCGTAAAGGGCCTCTTTGTCACCGTCGACGCACCCCAGCTCGGCCGCCGTGAAAAGGACATGCGGATGAAGTTTGACGACACCGGTTCCAACGTCCAGAACAGCAACAAAGACAACGTCGACCGCTCCCAGGGCGCGGCGCGCGCCATCTCGAGCTTCATCGACCCTTCCCTTAGCTGGGACGATCTCAACTGGCTCAAGTCGGTCACACGCATGCCCATCGTCCTCAAGGGCGTCCAGACGTGGGAGGATGCTGTCCGGGCCGCCGAGCTTGGCCTGGCTGGCGTTGTCCTCTCCAACCACGGCGGGCGGCAGCTCGACTTTGCGCGCTCTAGCATCGAGGTCCTCGGCGAGGTTGTCGAGGCGCTCAAGGCGCGCAACCTCTTCCCCAACCCCATGTTCCAGATCTTCATCGACGGCGGCATCCGACGTGCCTCGGACGTCCTCAAGGCGGTTGCGATGGGTGCCACCGCCGTCGGCATCGGTCGGCCCTTCCTCTACGCTTACAGCGCCTACGGCTCCGACGGCGTCGTCCACGCCATCAAGCTGCTCAAGGCAGAGATGGAGATGAACATGCGCCTCCTCGGCGCACCGACGCTCAGGGATGTCGTCCCCGAGATGGTCGACACGCGCGCCCTCTCGACCCACGTCAACTTTACACCACCATCCCACGGCTCCCAGATCTACGAGAAGCTCTCCACCGCCGTCGGAATGCCAAACGAGCCCGCCAACAAGCTCTGACGGCAGGCCGTCTGACGTCTCCGCGCGTGTCCCTTTGCCTCGCTTCTCGATCTCTAGGCGCTTATCCTGGTCGCAGAGGCTGTAGATAAACTTGTTTTTGGTGTATTGCTCTGTTGGATTCCTTCTCTCCCCGTTCCTGTTCGCTGCTGGAAACACTGGTGGTAGAGCGCATTACCCCGAGTGCTTCGAGATTCAGCCCGGGAAGGCCGTGTGCAAGACGGTGTGGTGAAGGAAGACAATGCTTGGGGTATCGTCAAATTTCGCCAAAGCTCGCTGTTGCTGAATCGTCCTCGGCCTAACCCTCGCGGTAGGCTTTGTCGCGTATCACGGTACATACAGTACAGTAGTGTATTTTATTTTATCTTTCTTCCATCGCTTTTTGGCCCGTCAGATGTCGTACGTAACCTGTGCAAGGATCAGGAAATGCACGGGTCTTTCAACGCTGCGGATGACACTACACTGTGAGATGAAAGCATTCAGTTTGTTGCACATAAGAACCCAAGCGACGACAGTCTAAAGCTTGCTCTTCTGCTGCTCGAGCTCCTCGGCGCCTTCGATCGCCTCGCAGAGCTGCGTCATCGAAGGAGAGAGGAGAGAGCGGTCAAACGGAAGGTCAGCCGCCGGCATTGTCAAAACAGAAGCACGGTCGTGGGGGGTAGGGATGGCGGGTCACATAGAACTCACGCCGTCGACGGTCTTTACGACCCAGAACGCTCCCTCCTCGGTGGCCAGCCACTGTAGACCCTTCTTGTTCGCATCCTGAGGTGCGATGCTCTCTGCAGCCTTCATGAGGCCCCAGACGTGGCTCGTCACCTGCGGACCGACGCCGCCCTGCGCGCGCACGGCGGAGATGGCGACCAAGGAGGTGCGAAGCCGGTTAACCTCCCACTCGGGTTGCTCCTTAAGGTGGGCAGGGTCAGAGGGGAGAGAGTAGGTCGCGGGAGGCGCAAAGAGCGGTCCGTACTCGGACTCGACGATAAAGACGGGAAGGTCTGGGTGCGAGGTGCCGAGGATCTTGAGGAGCTTCTCCGAGTGTGGCGTGTAGATGTCGTCCCAGAGGCCGTAGGCGGCTTTGTGGACCGCGGGCAGACGATCGGGCGTAATGTGCCTGCGTCGACGGGATGGGGTGACGGTTGCACAGCTTGTCAGCAACGCGGGGTCGATTCCAATTCATAACTGCAACGTCCATGTCGCTATTCAACCTAGACCGCCCACCTTCTAGTCTCGGTAGGAAGGGCCTTGACGAGCTCGGGATCCTCCTCGACCGTCTTCCTGAGTGCGGCGAGGTTGTTGATGACCTTGGGGATACCGATGAATCCGATGCACTTGAGGCCGATCTCACGCATCAGGAGCGCCCTATTCTTCCTGGCCTCGAGGTCGTTTGCCAGCTCCCTCGTCGCGACGCGGTGGAGCGACTGAAGGGAACCGGGGTTGTTGAGCGTGAGGATGGTGGCGGTAGCGACCGAGAGCCACTCAGCCCACCCTAGACCGCGGCTGGTGGCGTCAGCTTCGAGGTTGACGAAGTGCGTGTTGAGTGCATCGAGGCGAGGTGTAGGGCCGGGATTGGCAGAACATCCGGCGGGAAGGTGACGAGAGGCAGAGATGGCAGAGACGCGAGAAGGGAAGGTGGGCTGCATGAGCAGTGTCTTGAGCGCGTCGGGCAGAGAACGTCCCTTTGACATGGTGCAAGGTGGCAAGGCGATTGACGGGAGGGAGGCGGGCGGGTCGGGATAGTGGCGAGGTCAGAGAAAGGTTTGTGCGGTGAGAGGTGCGGGGGGAGGCGAGGCAGGGCCAGGTATATATATATCCAAGCAAGGCAGTCCTGGTCGGCAGCCGTTCTCTGCCGGTCGCCGGCGACGTGCTCGGCTGCTCCACATGCTCGTGTTGCCAGGCGAGTCATGGCAGCCGCCCTGTGAACCCTGTAAATTAGACTTGCTCGCGCGCCTCGGCCCTTCCGAATAGACATCGATCATCTCAGCCACATTCGGCCCCGCGACCCCACGCAGCCGCGGGGCTACCGTCGGACTAAAGCAACGCCGCGCATCCATCTGCAATCCGGCAACCTCCGCCTGTCCCTGCTCCTGCTCCTGCTCCTGCTCCTGCTCCCGTCATCCTTCGCTCCGCTGTCTGCGCAGTCGCACGCCAAGGTCAGACTGGCTTGATCATGCTTTTGGATTGTCCAATTAGAGCTGTACATCGTCATCAACATCACCGTTATCCTCATCACCGTCTCCATCTTCGGCATCGGCCATTCGACGCGTGAGGTGTGCCGAGGTCGGATTCGGCGCGGGCCGCTGTCGCCATGGCCTTCGCCGTGGCAGGGCGGGACGGCCTGCGAATGCCGTCGCTCCAGGTCGCCTGCCCTTCCATGCCCTGCCTTTTTCTGAACGCATTAGTTCTTCCCCAGCCCGTCCCCTGGCCAGTCGATCACGTCGGTGCTGATCAGCATCGCGACCAGCCAGATGGCCGAGGCGAGGACGACGCTCAGCCACATCCAGATCGACTCCCTCGCCGTGACCGCCTCGAACCCATCCGGCGACCCCAGCTTGCCCAGCTCGGCGGTGCCGCTGCCAAACTCCATAAAGTAGGTGGACCTCTTCGTGCCGGCCTCGGCACCCTCGTTCTCGTCCTCGTCATCGTCTGCTTCCTGGCCCTCATTTCCGTGCCCCGCCAGTGGCCTCCAATCTCCGCCTCCATTTCCCAGTCCAAAGCCGCGGAGGAAGTAGGCGCGAGAGGTCGACTTGTGGCTGTATAGACGCCCATCGTGCGAGCCGCGCGGAATTGCGCTTGCCCTCCCTCCTTGTTCGAGATCGATGTCCGCCAGCGGGTGCATTTCGTCGGCGTCGGGCAGTCCCGCGCTAGTTCCGGCCTCGAAGAGCTCCTCTCCATGAGCTTCTAGGGAAGGGCGGAGGGCCTCGTTTGCTCGTGCTTTGCCCTTGGTGTGGATACTGGCCTTCCGTGCGTGGAGAGGTTTGGAGGGACCGCCCGCTGCAGCCAAATGGTCGTCTTGTAGGTCGATCTCGGGCCAGGAGACATCGACTTTGCCGTTTTTGAGCTGCGACATGGCCAGAGCCTCATCGTCGTCGTCGACACCTAGAGCCCGAAAGCTATGTGCGATGCTGCGCCTCCCCGCGTATCCAGTCGAGCACGGGAAGGAGCCGCCGAAAGAGGGGCGCCGTAAGGACGTGGTGGAGCGGCTGGGGGCGAATGTGGAATCCCTCAGTGAGACTTGGTCGTCGTCGTCGTCGTCGCCATTATCGCCGCGGTGGCCGATGCTGCCGTGGCTTGCCCGCCTTGGGACGGAGCCCGAAGCTGTCGCTGATGCTGCTGCTGTCGTCGGTCCTAGGCTCTTCCTCGGTGTGGTGTCGACCAACCTGATGAAGTGGGTGACATCGGAGCGCGGTCCGGAGTTGGGGCTGGAGGAGCGCGGCGAGGGCGAGCGGGGCAAGATGCCCTTGAGGTTGGATGCCATCATGGCCTGGCGGTGTCCGCTCCCTACCAGGAGGATGAAGCGCGCTTCGCCGCCTCACCGATCTCCATAACCGTCTTCCTCTCGCTCTGCCGACCGCTTGAGGGAGCGGAAGTTCGAGACGGAGGGAATCGAACAAGGGGCGTACGCGTAGGCTGCAGGTGCGGTCGTGATCCGATGATGGCGCTCGAAGGACGGAGTCTGGGGAGCGAGGGGGCAACAGCAGATGGTGGAGGTCTGGACGTTAAAGAGGTGACGATGGCAGGCCGGAAGGGCCTAAGCGCCGTTTGGCGGCTTCGAAGAAAGCGCGAGCTCAGCCAGCGAAGCCGACCAAAAAAATGCGCCCGCACCGACGCCGACGCCCCCTTCCCTGTCTCGGCATCGGCTCGGCACGGGGTCCACCCAGCAGGCTCGGCTCCGAGATCTCCGGCCTTGCCACCG
This sequence comes from Thecaphora thlaspeos, assembly GCA_900291925.1. Taxonomy (NCBI): domain Eukaryota; kingdom Fungi; phylum Basidiomycota; class Ustilaginomycetes; order Urocystidales; family Glomosporiaceae; genus Thecaphora; species Thecaphora thlaspeos. The sequence continues at coordinate 238,444 of UWYS01000014.1, read as the reverse complement.
GTCACGCGCACGCCTCAGACCCAGCCGCTGCTGCCCAAAAGCGGACCCTCTCCCGCCTGCATGGACCCCGTCTTACGTGTTGGAATATGGACCGACGACCAACACAACCCGACACACTCAAGATAGACCCTCGAATCGTGTCTCAAATCCTTACGCAGTTTGAATTGTCCCCCAGAACTTTGCACAAAACTTTTCACCTTTTCTTTGTCCCCAAACCAATTGTGCATGTATATGAAGACTTCTTCCTGACGCCTTGTTTATGCTATACATCAATCCATCCTCTTCTTCACACATATCAATGCCTGCACAACGCAGTCCAACTCTACAAAGGTGCACAAAGCAATATTATGTACATCTGTGCAAGAAAAGCACGTCTTTGTATGTAGGTGTACGTAGATAAGGCAATGGCCCCCACCGCTCGCCATCACCCGCCCCATCAACGCAACCCACCTATGTGTGTGGGGTGTCGGGTCAGGCTGGAGGGGTCAAAGCTCAGACGGCCATCACCATTAGAGGAAGGGGGTCAATCGGGGGAGGCGGTCGGTCTCTTTTGAATACGGCTTGTCAAGCCATGCTACCGCTACCTTACCTATGTATCTCCCGCAAGCACGCACGCCCGCACGCCCGCACGCCCGCACCGCTCGAGATCAGCGACGATACGATGCGATAGGAGGCTGCTCACGCTGCTGCTGCCGCGGTTTTGACAGGCGGCGGAGCGTGGCCGCTGAGGCGGCCTTTTGCCCATCTCTCGCCCCATCCCGGCCTTCCCCTCCCCTTTTGCTGGCCCGGCGCGCATCTCGGTTTTCTGTGTTTCGGGAGAGCCACGGCGTAAACAGGTAGCAGCCTGGCCTAAATTATGCAGGCCTCCACCTACGCCCCGTCCCTTGAGCTTGTCCCTTTGAGCGGCCCACCTCGGTCGCGCACGCCAAGCCACGCCACGCCTTGCCTCGCCTCATCCCGCCTTTCGCTGGGCGTATCTTGCCTCGTCTCGCGGCGACCCTGGCCTCACCCTCGCTCGCTCGCCATCCGCGCTTGCGTTGGCTCACACCTCCCAGCACCCCTTTCCGGCCTCGTCACCCTCCTCCCCGCCACTTTCACGCAAGTACGCTACAGCCGATCGTGTCCCCCACGCCCCACCCCGACCGCGGTCTAGCACGACTGCGATGGCCTTTGTCCACCACCCCAGGTCGAAACCCGCGAGGGAACGTCCCGCCTCGCCTACACACCTCGACCCGGCATCCTCCCGCACATCGTACGGCAGAACCTCGCACGACAACAATGCCCAAGATTGGAGCATCGTCTTTCCCGGGAGGGTCAAGGAGAAGCCCGCGCCCGTCCACGAGACAGACGGATCCCGGAGCGACGGCGAAGGTGAGTTTCGAGGCCGACGCTTCGAAGCCGCTCCTCACGATTGCCCGGCCTCACTCGAATTTGCACGAGAGTCTGATAAGCCCTCCTCACGTTATCTCTGCCTTGGACAGCATCAGCAACGGCAGCCTTGCCGTCGGATCCGTTTGGTCCAGAGCCGCAGTTGGCGCTCGCACTGACCCTACCTCCGCTACACGACGGCACGGGCCGATTCGTCGGCGCAAGCGAGCCTTCGGCATCGCCCGGCCTATCGTCCGGCGATGAGCTCACATCTCTACGCTCGCCGCTGTCGCCAAACTCGGGGCTGTACAGCGAGAGCGTCTTCAGCATCACCGACTCCCACGACGATGCCGACGAAGAGGTCGGCTTCGGCTCAGGGTCCGACTTCGAGTCCGACGCCCTCGCTTCCGTACCCAGTGGTCCCTCTGCAGGACGCCGACCGCGGCCCAGCAGGAGGGCATCCAGGCTCAGCGCAGTCAGCGCAGCAGAGAGCTCCGCCGCGAGCGGACAGGGTCGACGAGGGTCCAGGCAACGCAACGCTATCGACGAAGCCTCGTTCATCAGCGCGCCTTCCGTCCATGCGACTACTGCATCCTCGCTCGGAGCGAGCCGAGCCTGGTCCTGGCTCAGCGGCAGCCAGAGCCACGCCGGCTTGCAGGGAATCGCATCAACTTCAGCCTCGGTCTCTTCCCCCAGGCTCCCTCCGGCCCTTGTTGCCAGCCGACGCTTCCAGCTTCGGTGGCAGGAAGGCAGTGGAGTCTTGTCCATCATCTCCACCTCGGACTCCGAGCAAGGTGATGTTCAGCAATCCCGTACCGATGCAGTCGGTGAAGAACCCGAACACTCAAAGGCGCACAGCGCTTACGACAACGACTTGGCCTCGAGCAATCTGGCGCAGAGCGCAGGCCTGGTGCCGGGCGCCGGTCCGGACCTCCTGTGGCGTCGATTGAAAAGGAGGCACCGCAACGCGGCCATCGGCCGGAGCAGCAAGAAGAGCAACACAAGCCAGAGCCAGAGCGCACTCCAGGACAAGGGTGGCAGCCAGCGCTCGTGCGCAGCGATCAGCGAAAGCAGACTCGGTGGGCGGCGGGCGAGGCGCGGAGACGGCGCGATCGGCTCGAAGCGTGCGGGGTCGATAACTCCCAGTCGATCTGCGCGCCCAGAGTCCGCGAGCACCAGCAACAAGCTGGTCCGCAAGCTGCTCAAGAAGCTCTTCGTCCTAGAACCCGAGGTGCTCGACTCGTTTCTGAGCTGTGAGGCACAGCTTGGTCAAGGTGTCGACTGCACTGGGTTGGCATCACAAGCGTCGGCAAAGCTCGGGTTTGGTTCTGAGCGTGGAACCGACCTTGCTCTCGTCTCTATCCCAACCCCGCCACCCGCATCGTCGGGCGCCGAGCAAAGCATTTTTCGAGGCTCGAGGTCCAGGGTGCATCTCCTTCTTGACGGAAGAGAGATAGAAGATGACGACGAGGCATACGATGCCGAGGCAGGCCGAGGCTCCACGACGCCGCGGGCATTCGACGGGGGTGACGCGCGCGAAAGGCGACGTCGGGAGCTTGCGCTGGTGAGCAGCCCCCTCTTTGACCTGACCAAGGCGGTCCACGGCGAGGAGCGTCCCGTCAACGCTGCGGCGGAAATCGGCCTTACTATTGAAGCTCTTTCGAGGCGTCGCGCCGGATCGAGGGGCTCTATGGGGCCCGGTTGGAGCAACGAGGCTTCCAGGTCGATCCTCGAGCCGACGACCATGGAGGCGTTCCAGGCTCTGGTCAACAGCGTCATACCCGTCCCGATGCCGTTCCGGATCCTCGGCGCGCTGGCGCGCTCGTTGGGCTGGTCGCGCAACGTCTGGACCGGCGGACACGATGCTGGCACGACGGCTTGCGGCGAACCCTCCGACGCTGATGCGGCCTCTGCTCTCAGCGCTGAAGACGAACGTCACTACCGCTACGATCGCCTACTCTCGGCCCAGCAGGCGAAAGCGTGGAGCCGGCAGTACCGCGACATTCAAGTGGCTAACGACCAGCAAGACGACACGAGCATGGACGTTCCCGAGTGCTGGCGAGGTAATGAGCACCCAGCGCTGGCAGGCGACGCGGACTGAAGGGCCCGTCGCAAGCTCTTTCGCGTTCGCACACAGGGTCTGCCTCGCGACACAAATGTATAGTTGTATACCAACCCCTGTCAACACCACTCCCATGACACGTGTCCTATGTCAAAAATTGACTCAATTCACCACTAGGTATCTGTGGCTATAGAACCATGAAAGCATCATATTTCGTCCGAACTGCAAAGTTAAGTATGGTATCGCTCAGACAGTACTGCGGTGGGGGATCACGCGGGAATCCTGTGTGCTGTAGTTGTTTTTCTTTCCCCACCCTTTTGACCCGCACTGTCGGGAATCTGTAGGACGCTTCTTGCGCGACGTTCTAGGTCGCCAGGCTATGCGAGAAGGTGGCGTGGCGGACGCCTCTTTGAGGTGATAAGGACCGTGGGAGTGAGAGCAGAGTGTCATCGCTTAGTAAGGTCGCTCGACGCCGCGAGAAGTGTACGATGTCGTGGCAGTCTGAGAGTGGCACCGGGAAGAAAAGTTCGGATCTCGCGACTGAGATTTCGACGAAAGTCCGTGGGACCTTTTTCTTCTTTTCTTTCCCTCTTTCTTCGCGGGCCCTTTCGTAGTCCAGCGTGGTTCCCTTCCACACTGCACACCCACAACGTCTGTCTCCCTTTCGTCACACCAACATCATCCCATTTCTGTCACCTCTCGACCACCTTTTTGCACCGCTTTACAATGGTATCCTTCAACTGCGATGCATGCGGCGACGTAGTCAAGAAGCCCAAGCTTCTGCAGCACTACCAACGCTGCTACACCTCCGTCACCTGCCTCGATTGCTCGTAAGTCGCTCCTCTCTTGCCCTGACCACGTCGCTGCAGAGCAGGTCGACTCAGCATCGGTCCGAATGACACATAAGACCTCTCTCTCTCTTCAACCCTTCATCCCTATATCGCACCTGTAGCATGCAGTTCAACTCTCCCAACGAATTCAAGATGCACAATAGCTGTATCTCGGAAGCCGAAAAGTACCAGAAGTCCGTTTACAAGGGTCCCGGAGGCAAGAAAGGCCAACAACAGCAGCAGCGGCAGAACGGAAACGGTCAGGTTTCGCCGCAGAAAGAGGCGCACCAGGCTGCCCACGCGCAGGATTCTCCCGCAAAGGAGCCGGCATCGAAGCAGAACGAGGTAACCGCCGCCAGCGCTTCGACGAGCGAGTCGCCGAGCAAGAAGAAGAAGGACAAGAGGAAGCGAGAGGAAGCCGCTGCGGCTACGGAGGTTGGAACCGACCTGGTCCGTGAGACAAAGAAGGCGAAGAAGGTCGAGACGAAGGACAAGAAGGATAAGAAAGATAAAGTGCAGGACAAGGTCGATGATGCAGCAGAGGCCAAGAAGGACGACCGTTTCGACCTCTCGCAGTTCGACGGCGCCTCCACGTCCAAGGTCGCAGCCGCTGCGTCTGGATCAGCCGACGACGACGACGACGACGGCAACGAGAACGAGGAAGAGGACGAGGAGGCAGAGGGCGAACACGACCAGGACGACCCTATGGACGAGGCCAAGGTGATCAAGCCTCTCAACCCAGAGGAGCTCGAGGCGTTCGAGAAGAAACAGCGCAAGCTCGGAATCATCTACATCTCGCGCATCCCGCCGGGTATGACGCCGGCCAAGGTACGACACATCCTGAGCAACTTTGGAGAGATCGGTAGGATGTACCTCAAGGACGGCAGTCAGAGACCCGGCGACCCAGCAAAGTGTGAGTCGCTTGCGTCGGCGTTCTTCCTTTCAGCGTCACCGACGATCAGGTTGTCGATCCACTCGGGCCTATGGCGCGCGATGCGCAGAGGAACAAAGACTAACGATCGCCTCTGACCCTCTCTCTCTCCCCTCTTCAACTCGACATCACAGTCAAGAAGCGTTCCTCGGCCTTCTACACCGAAGGATGGGTTGAATTCCTCTCCAAGAAAGTAGCCAAAGCCACAGCGGACATGCTCAACGCGCAGCCCATCGGCGCCTTAGCGGCGTCGAAGAGCAAGGGAGGCGGTCTTCTCGCCGGAGGCATCAAAGCAGGCAAGACGACTCGTAGGTTCCAGGACGAGATATGGACGATGAAGTACCTGAAAGGTTTCAAGTGGCACATGTTGAGCGAACAGATGGCCCAGGAACGCGCCTCCCTCACGGCGAGGATGCGCAACGAAATGTCGCAATCCGCCTACGAACAGAACGACTACCTGCGCAAGGTCGAACGCGCAAAGATGCAAAAGTACAAGGAGGACAAGAAGAGGAAACGCGCTCTCAAAAAGGGGGAAACCCTGCCAAACCCGAGCGATGGAGACAACGGACGAGGTGCACAACAAGATACCTCTTTCAAGACCTTCAGACAGAAGAAACCCATCATCAAGGACGTTCGCGACAAACGCGAGGCCCCTGCCGCCTAAGCCACTGCGAGTCGCTGCTCTTCGTTCTCGGTCACCATGCGTCTCATCTCCAGTATCGCTGTGCTCTCACTGTCTCTTACCTCGCAATACATCGCGTGAGATACAAATGCTGCCGCCACAGGAAGGACCATGGAACTCCTCATGCTGCCGCCCGTCTCTCCGTTGCCTGCCCGAGCTCTTCCAGGATGACCTCGTGAACCACCTTAGCATCCGCCCTACCCTTGGCGGCTTTCATGACCTGTCCCACGATCCGCATGGCCACTTTGAGATTGCCCTTCCTGACCTTTTCTGCTTCTGGCTTCAACTCTTCGATGGCCTGCCTGCAAAGGGGCAGCAGGTCTTCTCGACTGCTGAGCGCGAGGAGGCCGCACAACGAGAGCAGGTCGTAAATCGACGTCGACGACGTCTTGGCCAAGCCGTCCGGACTAGACGCTTGAGCCCGCGCCGCAATCACTTCTCCAAGCACCGCCTTGACCGTAGTGCCCGTCACCTTGCCCGCTTCGACCAGGTCGATCAGCTCGCCCAGCTGCGCCGCTTGGATGTGCTCTTCGCTAAAGGCTAGGTTGTGCGTGTTGAGATCCTTCATGAGCTCGTGGATAATCCTGTGTTGCCACAGACGATCAGAGACAGCGTCAGCGAGGTGTAGCTACTACAAGCTCCTGCCTCGAATGCATCGAGGCGGAGAAAGAATAAAGAGGGGAAAGAAGAGATTCACAGCTGCTCACCAGTTGATTGCAACCTGCGGGTCTCGTCCCTTTGCGATCTGCTCGAAGTAGTCGACCGCATCGCCCTCGACCGTGGACGAGTTGGCGACGTCAGGCTTGACCAGCGTCCGGCCACTGCCTTCGTCTTCCGACCCGACCCGCATCAGCACGTTGATGTCGCGGCTGGAAAGGCCGTACTGACTGCTCAGCCGTGCACGGCGGGCATCGGGCAACTCGGGTAGCGATTGGCGCACAGTCTCGATCTGAGTCTACCGACGTGTAAAGGGAGATTCGACGACAGTAAAGGCACATCGTCAAAAATTAAGATTTGGCGCCATCACTCGGGGGTGATGTCGATCGGGGTGATACCCTTATAGGCACTTTACTTACCTCGGTCAACACGATCGGCGGCAGATTTGGGTCGGGCATGTAGCGGTAATCGGGAGCGTCCTCTTTGCCGCGCAGCTTAAAGGTGGTGCCGCGAGCTTCGTCGTAGCCTCTCGTCTCCTGCTCTACTGTTCCGCCCTGCTCGAGGATGGCCACCTGTCGGTGCGACTCGTGGGCTGCATGTAGCAAGCAAAGAAAGGGAAGAGGTCAGCCGGAGCGCCGGTTCAAGTATGCTGGGCCTCTCGCTCAGGAGCGACCGGTACACGCACCGATGGCGTTCATCATGAAGCGGACGCTGTTGAGGTTCTTGACCTCGCACCTGGTGCCGAAGGGCTGGCCCACGCGGTTGACGGAAACGTTTACGTCGCAGCGCAGCGATCCTTCCTGCATGTTGCCATCCGATGCGCCTACCCTTCGGAGCAGCTCCTGGAGCTTGCGTACGTAAGCCCCGGCCTGCTCTGGTGAGCGCATCTGCGGGCCGCTGACGATCTCCATCAGGCCGGTGCCGGCACGATTCAGGTCAACGAAGCTGCGAGCAGTGCTCGACGCGGCGCTGTCGGCAGGAGGGCAGCTGGTGCCCTGATCTTGGGCTGCAGTATCGGCACGAGAAATGGTCCCGGTGTCATAGTAGGTGGACTTGGCGGTGTCCTGTGGGTGGGACAGAGCGCGGCAAGGTCAGAAAGGGGGAGACTGGCATCCAAGCCTTGGCTGGGAAAATGGCGTCGCTGTAGGGCAGCCATGTGGAGCGAGGGGCTGACGGCGTGGCTGCTCACCTGTTCGAGCTGGAGCTGCTCGATCTCGACGGCGATCTCATCTTCTGGGCGCGGAAGGTGGCCGTCTTGGTAGCTGAGAAGCACGCGACCATGGTGGGCCAGGGGAGCTGCAGACGAGGTCGACCAGCGGTAAGCTCACGCTGTGTTGATGGTGGAGCGGGGGCGTCTCGCTGGAAAGGGACGGGGTGAGCGACGTACCGTACTTTTGCGTGATCTGGTATCCTGCTGGGAGGTCCGAGTAGAAGTAGTGCTTGCGGTCGAAGCGGCTGACGGGTCTGAGGGTGCAGCCGAGCGCCAGGGAGGCCCTCGTTGCCAAGCGAAGGGCGGAGCGGTTGAGGGTTGGGAGTGTGCCCGGGTGAGAGGCATCAAAAGGGGTTACGAGTGTGTTTGGGGGAGAAGTGGCGGTTGGGAGCTGCGCGGCTGCGAAGGACAGAGGAGAGGGGAGAGGGGAGAGGGGCGAAAGGCGGGCTGGCGGGCGGTTAGCTGCAGTGGCTCAGTGGGTTTGTGCCAAGTCGACAGCGGAGGAAGCGAGGAAGCGAGGAAGCGAGGCAAGATGAGCAATGGAGAACGCACTGCTGAACAGCTTGTGGCGATCGTTTATCTGTGCGTGGCACTCTACGCCGATGACGGCCTGCCAGCCTTGAGGTAGAGGAGGGTATCGGGACGAGGTGGGTAGGGTAGCATCTTGGATTCTTGGTGAGGCGTTTGCCTTGTTCTTCTTGTTTGCAGCGGCGGCGGCGGCGGGAGGGGTGGAAGAGGAGGTTGTCAAGTGCCTGGACGAGGTAAGGGTGAAGCAAGGCGGAGGCAGGATCGGCTGGGAGGACCGGAATGGTGGCGGTGGAGCGTTTGCGAGTACGGGATGCGGGGGCACACTGCGACGGGGAGCGACGCTGCTTGAGGGGGTGGGGTGGCTTGAGGACGACGTGGTTACGCGTGGGAGGGCGCTGCGCAGCGGCGTAATGGTGGTGGTAGTGGTGACGGTGGTAACAGTGGCGGTGGCGATGGCCGTCGAGTGCATGATGTTGTTTCCGTGGTGGCGGTGGCGTGGAGCGGCGTCAAAGGAAAAGGAAAAGGAAAAGGGTTGGCTGGCTGCCTTTGCATTCACGCCCGCTAATACGGCCGAAAGCGCCCGATAATCGGGCGGCGGCCATAGGGACCGGGCACGGCTCGTGCGCCAGAGCAGTCAGGCTCCCCTCGGTAGCGCACTACTGCAATTTGTCACTACGCTGCTCAGCACCACCACCACCACCACCACCATCCCGCTCACCGCCACCCCTTCCATCGTCCTTCCTCACCGCATCGCATCGCATCGCACCGCACCACGATACACCAACACCAACACCACCACCGCAACACACTCTCCTCTCCGCCTCCGCCCTTGGCCCACACCTCGAGATGGCGCCACCACGCCGCCACGAGCACGACGAGCAACCCTTGCTCAACCCCAACCACCACGACACAGACTCCCGCTTCGCAATAGACGAGGAAACGCCAGTCGACCACCATGACCACCACCACCACCACTCCACCGACTCACAGTCCTCGTCCGACGACGCACCAAAGTACCCTCCCCTTCCGCCCTCCTACGACGACACCATGCGCATAGACTCGCGCTCAATCTCCTTTTGGAACCCCGCCTCCTGGTTCACCCTCTCACGCACCACCCGCGAGCATCTATACGCCTGCGTCCCCAGGTCCGCCCGCAACGGCCAGGGTCTCTCCGGCTGCCTCTCAGCCACCTGGTTCACACTTCCCCGCTGCTGGCCTGCGAACCGCTTCGCACAGGCGAGCATCTTTATCGTCGGCCTCTGGATCATCGTCATCCTCACCGGACCTAGCCTCTTCGACATGCGCTCCCCCAACAACTCGCTATCCGTGCACCAGGACTGGGACTACAACAAGCTCCCCGACGCCAGGCCCGCATCACTAAAAGGCGACGGAAAGATTGTCCAGGAGGCCTCCTGGAAGCCCCAGGGCTGCCTCCCACAAAAGTTCTCCACAGATAGGATCGTCTGCACCGAAACCGCCGTCTTCCTTGTCGACCCGAACAAGGCCAAAGACAGCTTTGGATCCACCGTGAGTCGCCTCGGCGAGTCGCACCTCGGGCGCGCAAAGTTCTTCGTGCTCGCTAGGCTGGCCGCTCACCTGTTCCAAGCTCTACCCTCTTCCCCCTTCATCCCCGGCCCCCGCCCGGCTTATTTGACGACGTCGCAGGACTCGATCTTTGTCGACGTCGACCCTTTGCGCAGTGGCCGCGACGGGCCAGCCGGAAGCGTTCCCGGCAAGATCCAGTTCCTCCACGAAGATTTCCCCGGCTCGCAGCAGGGTGACACCAAGGGCAAGTTACAGGTCGAAATCACCGCAAAGTACGATGAGAAGTTCAAGTTCCTCTTCGAAAAGAGCCTCGTCGCAAAGACGAAGCGAGGCGTCTTTGATGAGGGCGTAGAGATCCGTGTGAGTCGCCTCACCAAGCGTCCCGAAACTGCCGCGCCGCCAGTGGTCAAGTGCTGACGTCGGCCCCACGCCCGCAACGCCCGCCCTGCGTCGCCGCTCTCCTTGTCGCGCAGACCTACGCCAAGGCGGGTTCAGAAGACAAGAGCCCTCTGGTCTACAACCTCAAGGTCCGGATCCCGAAGGGCATCAAAGTTCCCACCATCACCTGCGAAGCCGGGGCCTCCAACATCGAGGCGCTCTTCGAGTCGGACAAGGCGGCTCGGTCGTTGCACCTTCGAGAAGGCGGTAAGCAGCGAATCAGGGAGGAGCTGCAGCAGCGCGACGCGCCGTGGGAGGGTAGCTTCTACTTTGGCAAGTTCCGCGCCAAGACGCAGCTCGGCTACCTGTCTGCTTCCAATATCCATGCTCTCGCCGACGTCGAGCTGAGCGCCACCAACGGCAACATCAAGGTCGAAGGCAAGCTCGTGTCTCGTCGGATCGAGCTGCGCTCGGCCAGCGGGCACATCACGCTGGATGCGGGATCCGAGGTCGAGGCGTCGCTCGACGTCTTGATGCAGACGTCCAATGGCCGGATCAGCGTCGAGAAGGACGCGTCGGTCCGCGCCACGACGATCCGGGCCGAGACGGCGAACGGCGCGATTGAAGCTTCGGACGCGACTTTGCACGCCAACCATACGCTCTCGCTGCGATCGGACAATGGACGCATCGACGTGGCAGTGGCGGTGCACAAGGCGGAGCTGTGGCGCCTTGATGCTCCGGGCCTCGAGGCGACCGAGCTCGTTTCTGTCGATGCTGTCTCCTCGACGGGACCTATCAAGCTCAACTACAAGGAGCACGAGGCCAACGTGCCGCTCCACTCGAAAGCGGTGAGCGAGCTGGCCAAGGTGGAGGTGCAGCACCACAAAGAGTTTCAAGGGACGTGGGACCTGCGCGGCGCGACGCAGTCGAAGCTGCGCGGAGCGGGGACCAAGGACGGCGTGGTCGAGCAAGGACGCAAGCGGCGCTTTGCCATCGACGGCGACAATTTTGGCTGGATCAATCGCCACGCCAGAGGCCGGGTGTGGTGGGAGGGCGATGGCGAGAAGGGCCAGCCGCCGTCGGGCGCGTGGTCGCAGCTGGCGACGCAGCTGGGCGTGGCCATGGCCTTTTTCAACTGAGCGCGGCCACCGGGGCGGCCAGGCAGGTCTGGACTCGTTGGAAGCCTGTTGTGCTCTGTTTCTCTCTTGCTTTGCCTCTCCTTTTTCCCGCACACTATTACTGTATCTCTGTCTTTCTAGGAAGTGCCGTCGTTTGATTATACTGTACAAGTGGCCGGCCCTCTTAGTCGCGTATCTGTTCGCATCGCGCCTCTGAGCGCTGCGTCACACCCACCCCTCTCACGCAGCATGGACTGTATCTAGCAAACGGGAATACGAGCAAGACGCTGTGTTCTTCCTTCTGTCGAGTGTGGGAGTAGTGTGTTGATGTTGCTGTGCGCTGGTTGGCTGGCGGGCGCGCCATGTCGGTGGATAAGCAACAGGGACCAGAGCGGACTCGATGCACCCTGCTGGCAGAGGCGCGCGGATCGAGGGTGGGGACAAGTTGTCCCGTTGCAGAGTCCCTGCAGCTGTCTAGTTACCCCATCCCGGCTCGGACCGACCACCTGCAAGGAGAAGACATAGCATGATATTGCGGCAGAGGCAGAGAAGGCCTCAGAGCTCGAGCAGGCTCCCGGCCCGCCACCTGCGCCAGCAGCGCCAGCAAAGCGGGAAGCGGTTGCGGCTAGGGGCGAGCGGCTCCACGCAGGTCAGAGGACGGGGTCGCGCCAGGCCAGGCTTGCCGGGACAAGCGGGCCGGCGCGGACGGAGAACAGAGCGGAGGAGACCATGGTGCGACGCTCGGTCGCTGAGCGGTCGATGTAGCGCCGGTAGCACTCCGAATTCCAGCGGCCGAGTAGGCGGATGCTTTCAGCGTCCATGCTGGAGGAGGCAGCCCAGGTCGCTGCGCCGCGGCGGAACAAGTGGCCGGCGTACTCGTCCGGGCGAAGGCCGAGGCGGGCAGCGTGTCGCGCCACCAGCGGAGCTCGGCGGTGGCGGGGCGTGCGATTTGGCGGGGCGTGGTAGGGTTGGCCTGTGAGCGCGCAACGGCGTCGTAAATCCGGCGCAAGAAGGCCTGGGCATGCGGGACAACTTGCAAGACGAACTGCGGCAAGCCCGCGATCCGCTGCCAGTCGAGGAGTGTTGCCGAGCGGCGAGAGGCGAGAGAGGAGGAAGTCAATGGCGTCAAGGATGCGGAGCTTGCGGTCCTCGGTGATGCCGACTGTCTGGACCACCGTGTCAATCTCGATGCCTAGGATCTCGAGGTGGGTTTGATCCCAGAACGTCGTGGCTGGTGAGAGGGGTAGGCCTAGCGCCTCACAGGCCCAGGCAAGCGTACGCACCGGAGCCGCTGGGTCCTGGCCCTGCACGACGGCGCCGAAGAAATCATCGAGGTAGTGCTCGACGGGGTGAGCACCTGTAGATGGACAAGCCAGTGGATCATCTCAGCAAAGAGGTTGAAGATCCAAGGGGAGCTCTTGCCGCCAAACGTGAGGCCCATTTGGGCGTAGAACCTGCCGTCGAGAGCCAGGCCAAGGAGGCGAGCGTCAGTCAGAGCCACAACAACGTGCCGGAAGGCGTCGATCATATCGGTCGTCCGACGGTGGAATCACTTTTGCGGCCACGGCATCGTCATTGTCCTTCCTGGGACCGCATCTCCGAGGACGACGGGTGGGCCAAGAGATGCGCTCGTGCCTCGTGCTCATCTGGTACAGTATATACCGTGCCGGACATGTTGGCTTTATGTCCCTTTTCTTCCCTTGACAATACACGATGGTGTGCGAATAGTGCACCTGCCGACTGGATACTCGGTCGTGGGTGGAATCTTAGGGGGGGCTGTGCAGCAGGATTTCTGGAGATGAGATCAAGTCTCCTGGACTTCACTGTGTGGGCTGCCATGGGGGTCCTCGAAGCCGTCGTTCCGCCGTACGGTCGCATCTTGCAGCGACAGAGGTAGACGTATAAAGTTGGTGTGGTCTGTCGCCACTTGTGCCTCATTGTTCCCTCATCCCGTTCCCCTCCCCATCCCCCTCCTCTTTTCCTTTTCACTTATATTCTTCCCTCTCCCTCCTTCGTTCGTCGCCTCGATCTCAACGATGCTCTCTCCTTTCTCCCTCCTCTCAGCAATGGTCTCGGCCGTGCTGGTCGGAACCTCATTTGTTTTGGCAGCTTGTAAGTCTCACTGACCGGCACAGCACGCATCCTCCCTTCTAATCGCTCGACCGCCGAAGACTCACCGTGCACACCCTAACTTAACTCTAGATCCCGGACCCGGTGCTGTAAAGGGCAGCGTTGACGTCCACGATCCCACGATGGTAAAGGTAGGCGGTACCTACTTCCTCTACGCCACCGCACCTGGCATCAGCATCAAGACAAGCTCAGATCGCACCTCCTTCAACGACGCAGGGCTCGCTTTTCCGAATGGTCTCCCATGGTGCGACTTGTATACCGAGAGCGACCGCAACATTTGGGCACCCGAAGTCAAGTGTGTCGTCCTGCCCGATCTCAAGTCGCGTCGAGGAGTTTGTCGCCAAGAGTACTGAACCCAGCATGTGCACTCTCTTCTCTCTCTCCTTCATTCCCACCTCTCGACAACACTGCGATCCATCCAACCAGATACGTCAACAATCAGTTCTACCTGTACTATTCATGTTCATCGTTCAGATCTCGACGCTCAGCCACCTTCCTTGCGACATCCAGCACGGGTAAGGCGGGAAGTTTCACCCACAAGGGAATGGTCTACTCGACACTCGCAGACTCCCAATTCAATGCCATCGACCCTGGTCTTCCCGTTGACGGCAACAAGTGGAGCTTGACATTGGGATCGTTCGGTTCGGGCATCTATTCTCTCCCAATCAATCCGAGCACTGGACTTTCCTCTTCCACCACTCTTACGCACCTTGCGCGGAGGACGTCCGAGTCCGATTCGATCGAGGGCGCCTTGATCCACAAGCAGGGAGGATACTACTACCTCTTTGCAGCGTTCGGTTCCTGTTGCATGGGAAGTTCGAGCACATACCGTATCGTAGTTGGGCGATCCACCTCTTCCATCGGTCCCTTTACCGACAGGAGCGACGTCTCGATGCTCAATGGTGGTGGTACCGAGATTTTGGCAGGCCACGATGGTTACTACGGTCCAGGAGGTCAGTCGATGCTTGACGACGCTGATGGTAGTATCCTCGTCTACCACTACTACACCGCCGACGGTGCTGCCAAGCTCGGAGTCAACAAGGTCCAATGGTCCAACGGATGGCCTACGGTCGTCTAGTAACCTTGTAAATTGTGGACACTATACCTTCTCGGCCCGGTTCCTGCCTCAAACAGTGCCTGGGCCAAAGAGAAACTTCCCGAAGGTGGCGCAGCGACACGTTTGATTTTGATTTATAATTATGAATTGTTGAAACAACGCCCTCCCATCTTGTATTCACGCTTAGAATAATGATGTTTACAGCGTCCGCATGCCGAATCACCACCTTTCAGGACGTACAACTCCTCCGTCTGGCATGCCATGAGGTCAGTCAGAGTGGTCAGGGTCAGCGCCGGAGACTTTTAGGAGTGGGGCAGGACGAGAGTCAAGATCAAGGCGACTAGGCGAAAAGGACGTAAGAGAGGTCTGCTCGACAAGGGAGAGAGTCGGACCAGAGTGGGGTCGTGATAGCTGATAAGGGGGGTCATCTTATCAGTTCCCCCTTTATTTCTTCGAAAGCATCGCACCCGAAAGCACCGCACCGAGTCAACAAGATCCATACGGGAAAATCTTAAATGTCTTGCACATGTAGATGGCGATCGTTCAATACCTTCGCTCTGGACCCCCGATCATTCCAGCCTGTGCTTCAGATGCTCCTCATTGCATTTACTGCGACTCGAGAAGATCTCGACGATGTGTAAGTGACGGTTCGGACGCTTTCCTCACGTCTGAATGATCCAGTCCTCTTCTGCACAACGCATCGATACGGCCACAAGAAGGAGTTCAATGGCAGATCGTGGCGGGAGGAAGACCACGTTACCTTCTTCAATTTTCTGGTTTGGTGCACTAGAGAATGACCCTGACCCCGCAAGGTGTCAGCTCAACCGCGTGAGTTCGCTGGCCACGTCTGAGGGTCATGATGGCCTGTTTAGAGTCGGACTATCGAACCCTTTGCTTGTGGTCGCGCTCCACAGCCAGAGTCCTGTCCTCGGAGCAAAAGTGCGCTGCGTACCTTGGGACCGAGGAAAGGTGCTGCAATTTGATTCGTCTCGATCGGTTGAGATGGCCGTAATCGAGAAGAAATCTGGCAGAGAGGGGACTCCTCAGCCGGAGCGGATCCGGGTCATAACGCTTGGATTGGGGGATAGGTGGCAAGGCTGGGCGGGACGAGGTTCGTGATAATCTAACAGAAGGATGTGGTGCGTGTTCGTGAAGCGATAAGCGCTAGCTGTACTGTGCGGGGAGGCCGGGTGGAAGGAAGCCTAGTGTCGCATAAAGTTGATGCTGAGGTCGAGGCAGAGGAGGTCGGACTCGTCCTGGTTGGCGCCGGTGATGTGGACGTTGAACTTGGCTGTTCAGAGGCGCGGGACGAGCATGGCGAGGGGCGCAAGGAAAACGAGACAAGACAAGAAGCAGAGGCGAGGGAAGAGGGGAAAGCGCGCGGTCAGTCGGGGTGCGCCTTCCACTGAATGCTTGCCCTAAGGCAGAACGAGCGAAGCCGTGTCGAACAAGGGGACCTATGAGAAAGGGCGGCCAGTGAGGATGACGTACCAGGAGGGATCTCGCGAGGGAGGGCAACGGTGTGGATGAGCTCGTACTCTCCGGGCGCTAGAGGACACTGGAGATCGGCGTTGTTGGAGCGCGCCTCCTCGCAGACGTCAAAGCGACGTGTGAGCAGCCTGATGAGACCAAGCTTGACGACAACGTCGGCAAACGTGCCGTCCTGCCAAGAGGAATCGCAGGAGCAAAAAAGGAGATGGAAAAGCGGTCAGGATGTGTGTCTGGGGTTGGGGCAGCTTGTCGAGCCGTGCAGCTCCGACTGGCAAGGAGAGGAGGGAAAGGGACTATAGCACAACTTACGCTGACCTCCTCCGAGATGGTTCCCTTTGCGCGAACGGTGAGGTTCTGACCGGGGACGGGCGGATCGGGCGAGACTTGGATGCTCTGCACGTCTACGATTTCACCGCCAGAACCACAGCTCTGCCACGTCCAAGCGCCGCCGGGCGAGAGTCCTGCGGCGGGCTTGGTGGAGTACTGGATGCTGATCTGTTCGGATGGTGATGCCGAGAAAGCGACCTGGCCCATAGATGTGGCTTGGGTGCATTCGTTGCCGATGCAGCCCCAGGCATTGGCGTTTACGCGGGTGGCGGCAGCCAAGAGGCCGACCGAAGTGGCGGCGGCGGCGGCGGCGGCGCGCATGCTGAGAGGGTTGTTTGGGGATTGGTTGAAGTTGACTTGTGGAACGAGTAGGTATGAACAGGAAGGCGAGCGGATGGAATTGGGATGAGTGTGTATGGTGGGGGTGGTGGTGGAGGAGATGGCAGATGGCGGCGACTGGGCTTGCGGAGTTGGGCGAGTCTCTCGCGGGGGAGTGGCTCAGGCAGAGTGCCTCGGCGAGGCCACGCCCCTGTCCCTCACCCGTCTGGCGTCTGGCCCTGGCGCAGGCCCCTGGATGTGGAGGAGGAGGAGCACGGGCAAGCGCGGATCCGCCCTTCCGGCAGCCGGCAGCCGGCAGCTGACAGCTGGCCACTGGCAGCTAACTACTGTAATAAGTACTTAGCAGCTGGACCCTGGCAAGGCAATACAGTAATGCGGCGCCAGGGCGAGCAGCGATCACCGAGCAGCGATCACCGAGCAGCTCTAAAAATTTCCTCTCGCCGCCACCAGCCCGCCCGCCCGCCCTTTTCTTCCCAACGCCCAGCCCATCCTCGACCACCCGCAACGCCAAGCACGGCTGCAAACACGGCGACAGGCAACACCATCACCACCACACCCGCCACTCACTCCATCCACGTCCCACCGCAGCATCTCCAACCAGGCCACATCGACACTTCACCGCATCATCGCCCCACCCTATCCTTCTCCTCCCCCTCCAACCCTGGCCCGCACCCCACCCGCCATTCGCCCATCATGAGGCTCGACGCAACCGACCTCCGCTACATCACCGGCCAGGAGTTCAGAGCGCTCACCGCCATCGAAATGGGCTCAAAGAACCACGAAGTCGTCCCATCCGCGCTCGCCGCACAGATCAGCGGCCTCCACCACTCCGGCATCAATAAGCTCTTTGGCGCCCTCGCAAAGCGCAAGCTCATCGCAAGGGTTCAGAATGCAAAGTACGACGGCTACAGGCTCACCTACGGAGGCTACGACTTCCTTGCTCTGCGCACCTTGTCGAAGAGGGAGACGATCGCCGCCGTCGGGAGGAGGATCGGCGTCGGCAAGGAGAGCGACATCAACATTGTCGAGTCCCCAGACGGCGAGAGCAGGGTCCTCAAGATACACAGGCTCGGAAGGATCAGCTTCCGCGCCATCAAAGAGAAGCGAGACTACATGGGCAAGCGAAAGAGCGCAAGCTGGATGTACATGAGCAGGCTCGCCGCAGCCAAGGAGTATGCCTTCATGCAGGTGAGCACCCGCACCCGCACCCGCTTCACGTCCAGTCTCTCTCCTTGCCCCGACTCGTATCTCTGACCACGGCGACTGTGTCTTCCTCGCCACGCTCGGCGCCCCAGATCCTGCATGAGCACGGCTTCCCAGTCCCGACACCCATCGATCAGGCTCGGCACTGCATCGTCATGTCCCACATCGACGCCTTCCCGCTCCGCCAGATCGCAGTCCTACCACCCGGCCAGATCCCGCTCCTCTACTCAGCCCTCATGAAGCTCATCGACCGCCTCGCGAGGGCGGGTTTGATCCACGGAGACTTTAACGAGTTCAACCTCCTCATCCGCGAGGTCAAGACCGGCGCTTCGGAAGACGAGTACTATTCCGACGGCAGCCAAGGACCCTCCCAGAAAGGACCTCGCGGTCGAGCGGCCCAACCGGAAACAAAGGAGCAGGCAAGGGCCGGGCAAAGCGCCGACGAAGAACTCGTCCTCGAGGCCGGCCAGATGATCGAGAAGGGCAAAGGCTTTGAGCGCGTCGTCCAGGATCCCAGCCAAGCGGTCGACGAGAGCGAGGATGAAGAGTTGGACGAAGAGGATGACGAGGACGACGGAGATGACGACGAAGAGGAAGAGCTCAACGAGGAGGCGTTAGGGCAAGAGACGGTCCAGCTCGGCGACGACGTTGTGGTGGAGCCTATCCTCATCGACTTCCCGCAGATGGTCAGCGTAGAGCATCCAAATGCAGAGTAGTGAGTATGACATCCCAGCCAGCACCGTCCATCAGCGCTTCGTATGCTGACCGCTCCCCTCACGATGACACATCATTGCCCGTTTTGAAGTTACTTTGACCGAGACGTCGATTGCGTCCGACATTTCTTCCGAAAGCGCTTCCGATATCACTCGGACGAGTATCCCAAGTTCCGAGACGTCGTTCCCCTTCCCGGCCAGGCATCTGCGCAAGCCTTCACCGCCGCCGCTACCGGTGTCGAAGAGGAAGGCAAGCCCACGTCCACAGCTGCAGGCGAGGCTGCTGTCGAGCAGCAGCAGCAGCAGCCCCGCCTTGACGTCTTGGCCAGGGCAAGCGGCTACGGAGGAAGCAACTCGAAGCAGGAGCAAGAGCTCAAAAGCGTGAGTGACCTTGGGAGGTTCCCCATTCTTACTCACACACGTGCGGAATTATCCGTATTCGCCAGAGCAATTACAGACATCGAGCTAAACGTCTTTCGACCTCTGACTCTTGACACCCTTTTTTCCGTCTCAGTACATGTCGCAGCTCCGCCTCCAGGCGATCGGGGAGTTCGAGCAGGTGCAATTCAGAACGCAGCAAGACGACGACGATGACGACGACGATGACGAGGAGGAAGAAGATGACTCGCAGGGCAGTGACGAAGAAGCAGACTCTGACGTTAGTCAAGACCCAGAAGGAGACGACGACGACAACCCTCGTCGAAGAGGATTTAAGAAGACGACGGCTCCGATCGCGCGCGTCTCGAGAGGAGCAGCAAAGAAGGCCGCTGCCGATGGAGACGATCGAATGCTCGCCCACATTGTAGCCACCGACCGCGCCCGAGCCGTTCGAAAGGCAGAGAAACACAACGGTCGCCGTGCTCAGGCGGGCAAGGCCGGTCGTGCTCACGCCGGCGGTAAAGCAAAGACAAACACCACGAGGATCGTCAAGGATTCCGCTGTATTCTAAGAGGAAGAGAGTCCCTATCTGCCAAGCGCCATTCCCTCGCGTTGAGCTCGACGATACCTTAGCAATGCCTTCCCCTGCCCCCCCCCCTTTCGTCCCCCCACCCTTTCGTCCCCCCATTCGTCCCCCCATTGCCCGATCCCTTTCGTCGTCTACGCTGCGAGCGATGGCGTAAGCGACGAGCCGTGCCTGAATGCACCGTGACCCGGACGGACTCCGGCGGCTGCGTCAGTCATGCAGGTGACAGCCGGAGGGGAGGAAGAACGAGGAAGGGAGGAAATAGAAAAAATGAAATTAAATAACACCTACCGAGATCGAAAGGACGACCTTCAGAATTCATTCGAACTTGTTTGACAGACATATACACAAACCAACGTCAGTACAGGCAGCCGACGCGCTACCAACTACGCCAAGGAGCCGGATTGTGTGTATAGTTGCTAAATTATAAACTATATACAAAAACTGAAAACGATATGATTTATCCTTCTGTGTAACGGTAACCTCCCTGAGAATGGCTACGGGTTGCATGTGTACGTTCTGTCCAACGAAAGTAGGTTTGTCTGTAAAAGGGAGACCTAATCTTCTTGGTTGATCAGACCAGGAGGTATGGAAAAAGGAGTGTTGGTAGGATTGAAGAGGTGAGAAAGAACGTACAAGAGAAGATGTGGAGAGAGTATGATGGATAATGGAGATGATGGTGGTGAGAAGGGAAGAAGGATGCCAGCTAATCTGTATACTCTAAGTACCTGAAGCTATGCTATAGGAGTACTATACCAGGGACACAGTCATAAGACAGTGCTACAGGTTAGTATCAAGCTTGGTCTGGGGAGTATTGGTGTAGCTGGTACTGTTGTGGTTGTTGGGACTGTTGTGACCATCAGGACCAATATGACTGGATGGAGTGTCTGTCCCTTGCCAGCTTTGTTCAGTCATTGGTCAGTTTGGTAGCCACTTGTCTTGAAAATTGGTTGAGTCAGAGAGAGTTGAGATGAGAAGTGTGACTATGTTGATGCTGATGGTGGTTGGTGGTGTCTAGAAAGAAAAGAGCAAGCAAGGAACTGCCTAATGTACAAGAAGAGAAGGCTGGTATGCCCCACATGCTTTGCTGGCAGCCTCTTGGATCTGCTGCCCCCACCTTTCAGCTTGGATCTGTACCCCACTTTCCAACTCTCCTCCTCAGGTCCTTGATTGCTCTGCTACATACAGTATGACAGCCCTAGAAGGGTGTTTTGTGCAAAACCTAAATTTTCAAAGCTGTCTGTTTGGCCTGAAAAATTGGTGCCGCTGTTTTTGCGCAAGAAACTGTAAAACAACAGCATCAATTCCCTGCCAGATTGCCAGACTGCCAGATGCCCTGCCTAAAAAATTGGCGCTGCTGTTTTTGGACTTTTTGCCCAAAAAAAGCGGCGTCAATTCTTTCTGGGCAGGGTCCAGGACCCATTTTTGAGCTGTCCTGGACCCAACTGGCCCAAAGTCAAAAATTGATGCCGCTGTTCTTGGGCAAAAATCTTGAAAACAGCAGCATCAATAAAGACATGTCTTGGCCAGTTGGACCCTGGCATAAATTGATGCCACTGTTTTTGAGATTTTTGTCCCAAAACAGCAGCATCAATTTTGACTTAGCTCCAGAGGCAAACTCCTCCTGACCTCCATGCACCATGGCTGTTTGAGTTGTCCACCTTTGAGCACTGGAGACCAAACCTCTTGCCTGCTACTGTGAGTATCTTCTTGGTTCCCTTCTTGGTCAGGGTGTTGGCAGCATTGAGCTTGGTCTGGATGCCCTTGATGATACCTGGTGCCATTTGCATGCCTTGCAGATGTAGTGGTACCTGATATTGATGTGCTTGAGCTTCTGGTGATGCTGAGGGTCCTTGGCTGCCCATGTTGCTGCCTGGTTGGCTGAGAAGATCAGTGGTGTTGTCTGCCAGCCTAGCGCCTTGAGCAGGTTGCGCAGGTAAGCCTCCTTGGCTGCCTCTGATGCTATCACGTATTCTGCCTCCATGGTAGACTGAGCAACACACTTCTGCACCTGGCTGTGCCAGCTGACCAGGTTGTGACAGTGGTAGAAGACATTGCCAGAGGTGCTGCAGCGCTCCAGCTTGTTGTTGCTGCCATAGTTGGCATCGCAGTAGCCCTTGACCAGCTCCTCCTGACATTGCGCTCCATAGACCAGGGTGAGGTTCTTGGTCTGGTTGATGTACTTGAGGGCCTGCTTGATAGCCGCCAGATGCTCCAGGCTGGGGTTGTTGGAGAAGCGACCAAGGTAAGTGGTGGTGAAGGCTAGGTCCGGGTGTGTGCAGCCTGCCAGCTACATGAGCATGCCGTTGATGGTCAGGTAGTGCTCCCTCTGTCTTGGGTTGACCAGGCTGGTTTACTTCTCCATGGCGGCAGTTGGCAGAGTTGTCCAGTGCTTTGAAATGTTGCTCGAGAGGTGCTCATCGCAGATGGCCTGGGCATAGCTGGTCTGGTCCAGTGTGATTGTGCCATCCTCCCAGTTGCGGGTGATCTTGATGCCAAAGAAGTGCTGGGCTGGGCCATTGTCTGTGATCTCAAACTTGCTGCCAATCTCCTCCTTGGCTTGATTGATAGCAAGTGCATTTGGGGAGGTGAAGAGGAAGTCATCAACATAGACCACAATGATGACCAGCTTGCTGCCTTTGCCACAGATGAAGATGCAGGGAGAGATGATGAGTTGCTGGAAGCCAAGTGCCTTGAACATTGCCTGTACCGTCTCTTCCCACTCCCATGGAGACTGCTTGAGGTCATAGAGCGTCTTGAGGAGCTTGACAAAGGTGCCTGGTTTCTCAGGATTGGTCATATAAGCCTCTTCCTTGAGGACAGCATTGAGGAAGGTGGTGACAGCATCGGCGGTGTCAAATTGCCAGCCCAGTTGCGCTGCGATTGAGATGATGAGGTGGACTTGCTCCATGTGTGCTACCAATGACTTGGTCTCTGTGAAGTTAATGCCCTTGATCTGTGAGAAGCCCTTGGCCACCACGCGACACTTGTACTTGCCCAGCTTGAAGTCCTTGTCCATCTTGCGGATGAGGATCTCCTTGTGCTTGATGGGCTTGACACCAGGTGGCAGCTCCTTGATGGGAATCCAGGTCTTGTTGCGGCGGTGTGAGTAAAACTCCTTCTTGCATGCTGTAGCCAACTGGGTGCCATGCTCCTTGCTTGCAAGTGCCACATCCATCAAGACAGGCAGGCTGTTCTCTCTGCCATCACTGGAGCTCATCTGGACCATCTTGATGAGGCATGCCGTCTCCCTGCGCAGCTTCTTGTTCTGCTTCTCCTGCTTGCTGTAGTTGTACTGCTTGGTGCTAGCAGGCTTGTGCTGGAGACTGTAGCAGTGCTCACGCTCATTGGCAGCTTGCTCCTCTGCTGCCTTCTCCCTCCTATCCCGCATCTGCTTTGCACGGTCTTGACTCTGCTGCTGGATGGCTGGGTTGGATGGTGCTGCTGGCAGAGGCAGGATGTTTGTGAGGGGTGAGCTGGGATGTTGACATAGATGTCCTGTCTGGTGGTGGCTGGTGCTTTGGGAATGGCGGCAGCAGGCTTTGGAGCTGGAGGCAGCATGGTCAACTCAGAGGCAGTGGTTGAGGAGTAAGCGTTATCAAGGGTTGGCTGGATGCTGTCCTGGTCTGCTTGGAGCTTCTTCTGCCATCAGAGGAGCAGCTCCTTCAGCTGGAGCTTCGGATGTGGCTGGGATGGAGTCAACATTAATGGGCATCTGCTGCTGCTGCTGCTGTTGGGCTGGAGTAGTGGTGGCCGGCTCCTCGCTGGGGCTGGAGAGTGTGGAGAGGTCAAAGTACTGTGGCTGCTGCTATTGCTTGACCCCCTTGGCAGTGGCACCATTCTTGCTCTTATTGACATAGGCAAGGCAGCCATAGCAGCAGAGCCAACCCAGGTTTGGCTTCTTCTTGAACCACCACTGGAAGGGCAGCTTGTTGCTGATGCGCTTGGCCGGAAGCCAATTGATCAGGTAGGTGGCTGAGGTGACTGCCTTCTTCCAGTGTTTGTCCAGCTGGGCATCCTTGAGGAGAGCTTGCGGTTCATGCTCTCAGCCACACCGTTCTGCTTACTGGCATGGTAGGCTGTGTGGCACCACTGGATGCCCTTCTCCTGTGTCCAGTGCTGGCATGCCTGCTTCAGCCACTCCTGCCCATTGTCAGCCATGAAGGTACTAACTAGCCTTGCGGCCGGTGTGCGCCTCTGCTGTTGCCAGCCAAGTCTTGAGCTTGTCGCTGGCGGCTGCTTTGGACTCGATCGGGATGGCCCAGACATAGCGGCTAGCATTGTTGACAATGCAGGGGATGTAGCCCTTGGGGTAGTGGCTCATCCCTTGCACTGGCCCCATCAGGTCAATGTGGACCAGCTGGAGACGGTGCTTGCTGAGCAGTGTGGTGCTCTTGGGGAAGGGCTTGGCAGCATGCTTTGACCTGACACACACATCACAGACCTCAGGCATGCACTTGCCGACATTAACAGGGATGCCGCTGGCCAGGTCAGGGAGGTGGTGTAGCCTCTGATTACTGGGCTGGCCCATATTGGGGTGCCAGAGGGCAGTGACATCAGGGGCAGAGGTGGCAGCAAGCGCTGTGGCAGCAGGTGTGGCTGCTGGCGGCGCCTCAATCTGCCAGGAGTCCTTGCGCTTGGGGAAGCTGTAGGTGCCATGCTTGGGATGGCTGAGGGTGGCTTCAGTATCTGTGAGCAGGACTCCATAGCCAGTGCCCATGAGCTGGATGCCCGAGATGAGGTTATCTTTTAGCCCTGGGACGTAGAGGCAGTGGCAGAGAGCAAGGTGTTTGGTCAGCCCTGACTCCTGCTTGACGGGGAGGTAGACCATGCCAATGCCCTTGATGCTGTTGCGGCTGCTGTCAGCCAGAGTGGCAGAACCCTGGGTGTGGTGCAGCTTGAGGAAGCTTGACTCCTGGTGGCTCATGTGAGCTGTGATGTCAGAGTCGAGGATCCAGGCATTGGTCTTGGCATTGCTGAGGGTGGAGTGCATGGCGCATGGTGGGAGTGGAGACTCACAGAGTCCTTGGAGTTGTCACTGTCCTCAGAGCTGGAGTTGCTGTCCTTGGTGGTCAAGGCCTGGTTGGCCTTGCTGCTGGTCTTGCCCTTGCTGCCCTTCTTGCTGTCCTGCTGATGGTGCTTGTACTCCTTGTGCCTGGCCTTGGCTTTGTTGAAGATGTTGATGTCAAACCTGGGGTCATTGCAGTCCCTGGTGCGGTGGCCATGGTTGCGACAGAAGCTGCAGAAAAAGTTCTTGCTGAGCTACTGGTTGCGTCCGCTGCTCATGCCACTGGGGCCGGTAGCTGCGGCCCTGCTGCGGCCCAGACACAAACTGGATTTCTGGGTGTACTTGTGGTCCTGGGCCATGAGGAAGCTGAGGACCACATGGTAGGACTGGTGTGCAGGGTTGTTGCCAGCCTCAATGGTGCAGACCGTGATGGCCAGCTTGGGGTCCTCCTCACAGGTGGAGAGGAGCACCTCCTGGTCCTGCTTGTTGATGGTGATGCTGGTGCGCTTGCCCATGATGGAAAGCTTGTTGATTTGCTCACCAAGGGCCTTGATGGTTGACTCAAGCTTGAGCTGCATGAGCTCATTTTTGATCTAGTGGGCCATGGTGACATTGCCAATTGTGAGGGTCTCCTTGAGCATCCTGTAGAGGACACTGCCTAGGCGGCATTGCTTGCTGGGGACCCGCTCAATGATGTACTTGACATTGCCCCCATTGTCACTAGTGTCAGCTGTGAATTGGATGATGATACTGAGGAATGCATCAACCTCTCTGCATTGTAGCTGCCCCCATCAGGCGGGAAAGCACTATCTTTCTGGGTGAGGATAGCAAAGTCATTGGGGATGTTGTCAAGTGCATCCTGGAGCATCTCACTCCAAGTGTAGAAGGCAGAGCTGGAGCGCTTCAGCTTCTCTATGGTGCCAGCAATCTTCTTGACATTTGCCTTGGTCTTGATGCTGAGGCTGCTGGGGCTGGCTGCTTCTTTGTTGTCTTTGGTTTTCTGGGTGGCCTTGAGCTGGTTCAGCTCTGCCTGGAGCTGGGAGATGACGGCCGCTAGGTCCTGGTGGCTGGGTGGTGTCGGCCATTTTTGGCTGTGCTGAGGAGTGAGGTGATGCTTGTGACATGTCAGGTGAAGAAGAGGTCTAGCTCAAAAGAGTAACTCCGACTCTTAATTAGTTGGAATGAGAGGTGTGACTATGCTGATACTGATGTGGTGGTATTGAGAAGGAAAAGAGCAAGCAAGGAACTGCCTAATGTACAAGAAGAAGGCTGGTATGCCCCACATGCTTTGCTGGCAGCCTTTTGGATCTGCTGCCCCACCTTCCAGCTTGAATCCATACCCCACTTTCCAACTTGTATGAGTCTTCTCTCCTGGTATATTAGCCAGTTCCTTGATTGCTCCTTCCCCTCTAAATACCATCAGCCATCATCAGCAACAATGTAGCAACACCTCTCATTCCAGTTTGTTATGCCTTCAGGGTCTGGTAACCACTAGGGCACTGATGGCTAAGAGCGATGTGGTGTTGGCATAGCAAGAGAGGTTGATGGAGACAGAGCTCAAGGTCTGGAAGGCAATGCAAGCACCAAGGTATTGTTGGAACACTATGTACAATTGACAGGGAAAAAGGAAGAAGGCTTGTGTGCACAGAGACAGTTAAGTACCGGACATTGTTGGAGGGCACCAATGCTGCAGCAGGTGCAGTGCTTGGAGCTGAGGCTGCAAACTGCAGAACGCAACATAGCTACTGCTCTGTCACATTGATAGTAAAGTGGGTGTGGTTTAGCACAATTCCGGTGAAACTCGAGCCAATAGTAATTGCAAGCTGCTCAGCAGCACCCTTCCTGAACATGTAGGCTATTCCATCGAGGCCTATAACAACATTGTACTTTGAAACAGTGCCCAACAAGCTGATAGGTGATGGTGCGACTATGTCAGTGACAATGATGGTTGGTGAGATTGCTAAGGTAGGGAGCAAGCAAGGAACTGACCATATGTACAGAGGGGAGCGCAAAAGTGGGTTGACAGAGTGCCAGCTGGCAAGCTGGTGCATCACGGCTCTGATGTGGGGAAAACTGTGTGGCCCGTTTCCCAGGGCTCCAGCTCCTCCAAGCTCCTTGACCCAATATTCCAACTCAACACCTGCCTTGAGTTCAAAAGCCTTGCAAGATCTGGGAACAGAACAATGTTGCGGCAACCCTCAGGGGTCTTGCCAAAGAGTGGGAGGGGCTTGACCCAGTCTGCAAGTTTGAGCTTGGCTGCTTTACCATTGAAGATGTCCTTGATTGATATGGCGCCCTTGAGCCACTCTCTGTTGAGGAAGAGGGCAGCAAGGGAAAGGCCTGGATCAAACATGACATTGGTGAGCTGCGTTGCAGCTTGGAGAGTGAAGTTGAGGGTGACAGCATGAGAAACCAAGGGCGAGAGCAACAGACCCTTCAGGTGGGAGAGGCACATTGTAATGGTGAAAGCCAGGGGGGCTCACCAGGGTCAGGTTGGAGTAGGCACACATCACCAGCCCTAGGAAAGCATTGTTGATGAGGCCATGTTAGTTGTAGGGGCCAAGGGAGTGTGAATGGCACCTGGTGAGGAAGAGGACCTGCAAAATGACAATGGACTGCAGGATATTAGCAAAGTGATGGTTGGTGGAGAGCATTGCAAACTTGATCAGGAGGTGCAGCTTGCCCTTGCTGTAAACTGGTTGTGCATTGACAACAGTCTTGATGAGTTGTTCCTTCCAAATAACTGCTGACACCTGCCTGTCAAGTTCTGGGGCCACAATGGCTGAGAAGAGCCACTTTGGGCTCTAGGAACTCTTTGGTTGCGCAGCCAAGCTGCACCTGCCATTGTCAGACCAACAATGCAATCAATGTCTCTGATTTAATTGGAAAGATTTGTCTTGACAGGGCCAGGGCAGCAGAGTTCTACTGGTGCAGTGCTCCTAAATGTCAGAAGTGTTGTGCCACACAAGCCAAAGCCACAGTTCAAGCAGTGCAATTACTGTGGTGTTGGTGCCCCCCAACAAGATGCGGTACTTCATTGTTTCTGCACCCAAGTCCTCCTCTCTTTCTCCCCTGTCAATTGTACTTAGTATTCCAGTAATATCTTGGTGCTTGTATTGCATCCCCTCCCTTGAGTCCTGTCTCCCTCCACCTCTTCCAGTACACCAACACCACTCCGCTCTCAGTCATTAACACCTTGGTGATTACCAGACCCTGAGGGCTTAACAAGAAGGCTCAAACATTGCTTACTGACATTGCAAGTGATGTTGAGCTAACATGTCTCCCGAGGAATCTGACATCTCTGGGAAGTTGGCAGAAATTTTTTACCTCACTCTCCCTCCCAACCTCCATCTTGAGTTGCCACCACACCTCACCTGTAACTATGTTAGACCTTGAAACTACGCAATGCAAGTATTTTCAACATTTGCCCAACATGCTACATGCTCAGGGATGCTCTAGAAGGCTACCACAACCACCATACGGGTCTCAGAAGAGCAGTACAGTGTCAGTAGAGCGCAGACTGCTAGGGTCAGGCATTGATGGGTCAAGAGGAGGTGCGGAGGGGATTAAGGGCAGCTCAGGGGACTTGGTGGGAGCTGGAGGCAGCAGCTGGGTGGGCTTGGCAGCCTTGGACTTGCTGGTGGACTTGGCCAATGGCTTCTTCCTTGACCGCTTTGCTTGTCCTCCATCTGCTGCTGCGCAAGCAGCCCTCTCAGCGGTCTCCCTCTCTCTGCTCCTTCCAGCACTGCTCTTCCTTGTTTGCCTTGATCCTTCCCCTCATCAGCCACTCTCCTGTCTTCCTGTCAATCATTGTGTCCTTGGAAATGAAGCGCCGGTTGCCCGGCTTGAAAGTTGTCTTGAGTGGCAAGGTAATGTGGCACTTATTCTTTATGTTGAGCTCAGCAGCATGGTACCATGTTTCAGCAGCCTTCTGCAGCTTGCGGCCAATTGTGTGTTTGTCCCTCTTGGTGTTGCAGCACTGGAGCTCTTGAAGGAGGTCGGCAAAATGAACAAAAGATTTCAGAGTATTGAAAAGGCCCTTGACTGGTGGCAGCTGAGTCTCTTGGCCGGGTTGAGAGCTGGGCAGCTTGACGAGCACCTTGTCCGGTGTGGGTGGCACCATCAGCCTGATGTCGGCAAAGACTTTGTGGACAGCTGTTTTGTTGATTGAGTTGTGCACAACAGAGTAGAACTTGATGAAGTGTAGCCTGTCAACCTTCTTTGTGCAGCCTGTTGACCTTCCTGGTGCCACCAAGTGCTGCCACCTGGTGTCCATATGAGTTCTTGATGGGGCCAAAGATGCCAGTGTCAAGGGGCTGGATGATGTGCATGTCGCATGAGCAGGAAAGCAGACCGGCACAATGCAATGCTTCCAGCACAGGTTGCAGAAGGCAAGCGAGACATGGGAGGTGTGCCTGTTGAGCAGAAGCAGCTGCCACTTGTCTTTGCATGCTCCAGTGAGCCTGGTCTGCAGCTTCAAGACCCTCTCAAGCCACTCAAGGGTGAGATTGTTGTTGGTTCAGCCCTTTGGCAAGACGGCAAAGTGCCAGTCCGGCCCTGGGCCCTCCATGCGGTGGTGGTCACCAAGCAGGTGCTAAGTATCCTGCCAGATAACAAGCAGGTCAAGAAACTTGCCACTTAAGCCAATGCACTCGACAATGGTAGTCAACTTGCGGTTGCCAGGCTGTACGTGGAAGGCCCTCTTCTTGCCAGGCACCACCACCTTCTGCTGCCCACTGAACCCCATGATCACCCCAGATTTGTCCATGTTGTAGAGCTGATTGCAGGCAACATTGTACTCCTTGACAGTGTGGGCAAAGACCAAGAAGAAGGTGGACATGATCTCGGGCAAGGTGCTGTCCATCTGCTGGTTCTCCAGTGCCTGGTTGTACTTTGAACAGAGCTGTGGATGGTGCAAGAGGAACTGCTGGACCCAGTTCTTGCATAGCGGGTGGACATGGCAGCGGCCGCCAGCCCCAATGGGCAACTGGATGGTACCAGCATACTCAAGCAGAATTGTTGGTGTCAGTGGGAAGCCTTGGTTTGCGCAATGCTCAATGTGCAGCACAAGAGCAGCCTCAGCAGTGGGCAAGAGCAATTGCTGCTTGCTGTGGGCTGCTGTCTTTGGCATTACGCTGTGCTGGTGATCTTGCAGCATGCTTCTTGCCATGCTGATGGCCTTGGCTGCCACAGAGAGGCTCGAGTACTGCCCCTTGGCCAGTGCACAAAGTGCCTTTGCCATGTTGGCCTCCTTCTTCTCCTGCTGCTTCTCTGACTCTCCTTACAGACTGGTGGTATGCTGGCAGGACTGTCTGTGGCACCATGGCAGCATTGGAGCGGAGCTGCTTACATTGGCATGTTGGCATTGGTCTGGTAGATGAGGTGAAGACAAAGTAGAGAGGGTGCTAAAGGTACAGGTGAGGTGTGGTGGCAACTTGAGATGGAGGTTGAGAGGGAGGGTGAGGTGAAAAATTTCTGCCAGCTTCCCAGGGAAGTCAGATTCCTCAGGAGACACATTACTCTCCAGTGAAGCAGGTGTTTCTGTCCTGTGTACATATAAACAGTTTTGTGGGCTGAGGTTTGGGTCATCCTAGAGTATGGATCCTTGACAACTTTGACCATGTTATTGTTCAAGCTTCACAAGCACATGTCATTTGAACAAATCAAGCCCAATGTGAACTGATTTATAATTGGTCTGAGCTGTGGCATGTGCAACAAGTCTTGCAGTTCAGTGGTGATTGTAATTCAGAGGTACTCCAGGCAACACATCTTTTTGTTCCCACTCTGAGTGCAATCTTAAATTGCGTGAAACCAGGGCGGCCCTTTGCTGTACTTACAGAAAGGCACATCAGATAACGGAGGCGGGTGGACTTGCGAACAACAAAGGTAGATAGTTATTTTACTTCTGGACGCGATGAGGACCTCAAGCGAAGCAAATGTCAAGAACTTGATCTCGCCGATCACATTTCTTTGTCAACGTCGAAAGGTGCCGAATATGCTCGTCTAGCAATGGATATATTGTTGCCATTCCGACGCCACGGAGCGTGTGCCCCTCTGAGCTGTCACGAGTAGTAATACATCTCGCCGTGCCAACAGTTCAGCCTCGATCTGAGAGGGAGTCTCCTAGCGCAGTGATCTTCGTGTGGACTTCGGCATCTTGGTGGTGTTCTGTTGCACCGCCTCTACCAAGCTAGAATCGCCGATTTGATCCACCATGTCGTCTTCCTGCACCGCGGCCTTCTTGCGTAGTTTCCTGGCGAGCGTTAAGGGGAGAGGATCGATATGGTGTGCTTGTTAATCTAGCTGCCCTCGACAGCTACGTGTCTTCGTGTGGTCTCGAGCGGCTCACCTCTTTGGTTTGGGCGTGACGCATTCCTCCGCGATCATGCTGGCATCGCTCGTGTCACTGAGGGTGATGACGGAGACGTCATTGGTCTGGTCCCAGAGGGGCGCCCTCGTCGAGTTCCTGCGTCCGCTTCGGGTTGTGCTTGTACTCGCTTGGCTGCTGTGTCCCTTAGCTTTGACCTTCGCGGCCGACTTTGGCGACTTGCGCTTGCTCGGACGGAATTCTCCATCGCTAGACTCTTCCTCAGCGTCGAAGGACGAGTCCGAGTCGGGCTCCTCTGGTACGACTGGGCTCTCTCCGCCGCCGCCGCCGCCCCCTGCGAGCGCACGCGCGACCTCCGCCTCCTCGCGTTCTTGATCCATTTTGTTCGAGCTGCCTTCGCTGGCATCACTGCTGAAACCGCCTGTAGCGTCAGCCCGATCATCCTCCTCGTCTTCTTCTTCATCCATGTCGCTTCCTGCCTCGCTTGCCTGCTCGTCGCTATCATCGTCATCGCTGGCGTTCTCGTCGCTGGTCGCATTGCCGCTGCCATGGTCGTCTCCGCTGCTTTCTCCTTCGTCCGAGAGCTCGCTGAGGTCGGAGCCGTCGCTGTCGCGTTTAGCGCCGCCCTGGCGTTCTTCATGAGCCATATTTGTGCGTACCAGGAGGTCGATCTTTCTGTTGACGAATTGCTCATTCTGTTCGACCTGCGGTAGGGTATGGGCAGGCAAAGAGGCACAGCGAATGCACATGTCAGTGGCCGTCGACACGATGTCGAGGATCGGTCGATCCCTGCGCTCGACTCACATCGCTGGCCAGCTTCTGGTTGTAGAGAGACTGCATCTCCAGGAGCCGTTGCTCCATTTCGTTTGCCATCTCCTCGCGGACCTCGTTCTCTATGATGGCGCATCGCATCTCGACGGCGTATAGCTGTGCGTGAAAAGATGGAGCCAATCAGGTGGTCAGCATAGGAAGGCAAACGGCGAGGGGCCGTCCAGGCTGAGGCTGTGACTTACTCTCTGGCGCAACTCTTCGTGCCTCTCGACCAGCAGGTCGACAAAAGGATCGCTGTCCTCCTCGTCGTCAGATTCATCTACGGGAACGATAGCGGGCGCAAGTCAGCTATTAGCAGGAAATACACATCTCTGCATAGATTCGTCCGGCCGGCGTTCCCACCTTCTACGATCGTAATGTCTCGACCATCGCCCTGCTCCGAGGCTGCCAGCAGCGCCTCACTGGCACGCGACGCTTTCGACGGACGTCCGCGACCCCTTTTTACGGGCTTCGGCCCAACCACCGGATCCACGGTCCTCGGCGGGATCGCTTTGGGCTTGACGGGCTGGGAGCGGTTCGTGCCAACCTCTTTTGCGACGGCGCTGAACTTCATGACATGAAGGTTCTCGTCGAAGCCCGTGTCGTAGGGGTTAGCGTTGACGATCATCACGGCCCTGCCCTCCCCGGTGAAGAAACTCTGGAAGAGCTCGGTGAGCTTCGAATGGCGAAAAGGGACGATGCTTGGTCGCTTCTTGATCGCGAGGTTGCCAGATGTCGTCGAGGCACGTGGCTGACCCGAAAAAGGCGGTGGCGCTCCGTCGACGTTGTCCATCGACATCGCCCTGTTCTGGTTCTTCCTCAGCGTCTCGAGGCACTGACCGAGGCACATCAGGCTCTTGTTGATGTTGCCAGCTTCCTTGAGCCGATCTCCAGACGTCAGGCCAGTGTTGGCTAGCCTCTCGCTGCCGGCGAGGTCGACGATGCTGAGCCTGGCGACACTGTATCCCGAGCTGAGGTCGGCGTTGGCCTCGTCCTGAAGATTCTGGATGCCGCCGTGCTCTCGGACGAGCTTGATAGTAAAGACTCCGTGACTGCGGGAGCTGGCGCGATTCGCCATGGTCCCAAACACGGCGCGGTTCTCCTGTCCACGCATGAGAAGATCCCGGGCTTCGCTCGCGCTGCCAACTCTGATCTCCTTGAGACCGCCGACGTACTTGCCGGCCCCGTCGGTGTCGCTCTTGAGGGATAGCGGTTTACGGTTGAGCGTGATGTTGCCATTGTGGTCGGAGCCGTTGGCCGCCATGGCCGCGATGCTCCAGCTCGAGGCCCGGACGCTCTCGGAGCGCGTCAGCCCTCCTCCCGTGCTGGGCGCAGACGGGGTATCGAGTAGGTCGAAGAGCTTCTCGTTATAAACCTCGACGTAACTGACCCAAACGCTGTAGCGGAGGTTGCGGTCCACCGCCACCTTGGTGGGGTCATGGTCGTGCGCCTTGGGACCTTTCAGGGATCGCGAGAGGGCATCGTTGAGGAACTTCTTGGTGAGGCCCGGCAGCGCAAACGGATTGATGCCGACCGAGCCGAGGCCTAGCGTGGCGCCCTTGGAGCTATCGCCGCGCTCGATGCCCGAGACCCCGGTGGGACGGATCTGGAATCAAGGTGTAGGGAGCGAGGGCGAGGCAGGGACGACTAAAGGAGATCAGGCGCGGCTCTTTGGCGGTGTCGCCTCGAGGGTCAGGTGACAGCGCATCGACTCACGTCGGTCTTGCTCTCGAGGCCCTTGATGCTGTTGAAGATGACGTCGAGCGCGCGCGGGAGGATGCCTGCCTCGCCTTGTCCGTCGCCGCCCATGACGGTGTAGCTCTTGCCGCTGTTTGTGACGCCATAGGTGAAGATCAGGCCGCTCTGTCCATGCAGGAGCTCCTCGACCATGGGCAGGGTGGTGTCGCGGAAGAATGCCGACTGAGAGGAGTCTCGCTTTGCGCCAGACTTAGGCGCAGTGGCTTCCGGATCAAAGACCCTTGAGAAGATGTACTTGGTGGCGGATGCCGTGCTGTGTACGCGAGCTCGGGCCGCGGTGCGGGCGTTTGTGTAGTCGATCTGCGAAGTGATAGCAAGGGAAGAGGGCGTAGGACAAAGGTTTAAATGTCAGCATATGGCCAAGCAGGGACTTGGCTCAAGACACGGGCACGTCGAGCTTGCGCCATGGGATGTGAAGGGCCACGTACCTCTTTGGGAGGGTGCATCAGGACCTCGGTCTCGCTGACGACCTGGATATAGGGGCTGGCCTGATCCTTCTTTGCATCTTCCGGAGGCGGCCTGATGCGCAGAAATGCCTGCGTTATTGGGGAACATACGTGGGCGGATATGAAAGGGTCAGCTGAGGCGAATGTATGCCGGCCAGACGGGGAGCTCGGAATGGGCGAGGAAGAGAAAGGATCGGGCGCTCACCTTGATGGGCTCGGAATCGGCGTAGCGGCTGAGTTCCTCGTTCATCGAGGCCAGGCTGGGTCGGAGGCTGTGCGATGTGGGTGCGGGTGCGCGGAGGTGCGAGAGACTGGACTGTGTGCGCGCGCGGGCCTTTGGGGTGGCGTTGTAGGGTTCCTCGTCTGTCCTTGTGCGCAGCTTGGACATGGATTGCGACGAGGCAGGCTTGGACGATGTTGGGCGGCCGAGCGTCGAGCGGGGGAGGGGTACATCGACGGTGATGTTGCTGTAGCCGTGTGCGGAGAGCATGCTGTTGTTGCGGGAGCGGACGGGCTCCTTGTCGCTGCGGGTGGAAACGATGCGACTGGTTGTGGTGATGCGAGGCGAATCGGTCAAGTCTATGACGGCAGAGGGGGTGCGGCTGTGGGCAGATGCGGTGCTAGCGAGGCTCTCTCTGGATATGGTGGACCTGGTCATGCGGACGCGTGGTGTAGCTTCGACGGCGTCGAGCGGAGGCGATTTGGACGGCATGATGTGCGGTGATTGCTGTGTGGTGGTGGCGGTGGCTGTCGAGCCGTATTGCGAGGTGGTTGGGGCCGAGGATGTGGCGGGGGAGGGGGAGGGTAAGGGCGCAGGTGATGGCAGTGGTGATGGCAGTGGTGATGGATGAGGGTGGTGAATGCAGCTGTGACGCGCAGCAAGAGGAAGAGAGGGAGAGAGAGAGGGAGAGAGAGAGGGAGGGAGAGAGGGAGAGAGGGAGAGAGGGAGAGAGGGAGAGAGGGAGAGAGGGAGAGAGGGAGAGAGAGGGAGGGAGGGCGCTTGGATGTGATGCGGCGGTGTTGGCGTGGCGTGGCGTGGCCTACAGTTGTGGGCAGATGAATTGAGATGCGAGGAAAATAGAAGGGCTGAGAGAGAGACCCTAGGAGTAGTGATCTTGAGTGGTTGCCAAGATCACTACCTCCACTTACCTTGGCCACCTTGCTCAACTACTGTACCCCTGACTGCCAGCTGCACACTACCACCACCCCTTACTGGTGCTGCCTTGCACCACCTTGTATGGCCTTGTGCTCCAACTGCTTGCATTGCTGCTGCTCCAACATGTGCTGCCCCATCAGCCCAGAGATCAAGGTGCTGGTACACCACCTTTGGTGGTGTGGAATCCTGTCTGAGTGCAACATCTGGCAACTTGCATTCTCAAGAGCAACACTCTGGCAGGTCAATCAAGCCATGCAACTGTGTGGCTTTGTAGGCAAGCAACAAGCTGGCCCAGGCTGCTACTGCAAGCTGACACTGCTTGACCTGCAGATCATTGCTAAGGCAGTCAAGAGCAAACCAAGCATCTACCTGGACAAGCTCAAGGAGCTGTTGGAGGACTACAGTGTCAGCATCTTGTTCAGCACAATCTCCCACCAGCTCACCTGGCTTCAACTCACCAACTGCAGGCTCAAGTGCATTGCCATGGAGCAGAGCAACTCCAGCATCTGCCACTTCATCTACCGCATCTCCATGTATGCCCCAGAGCAGCTGGTCTTTGTTGACAAGTCATCCTTTGATATCTGGGTATCCACACAGCTTGCAGGCTGGGCAAGGCAAGGAGAGACAGTGTCACTGCTCTTGCAGTGCCACAGACATAGGATCCCCGCTTTTTGCTCATTGCTGGCCTCCATGTACCAAGAGATCTCTCTGATCCTGGGCTGGTGGAATCCTGCATCATCAAAGGCAGCTTCAATGCAGACACATTTCTTGTGTGGACCAAGGAGCTGCTCCTGTTGTGTGATGTCTTTCTGGGCCACTGCAGCATCATTGTGATGGACAACACAAGTATCCACCACCAGGCAACATTGATCATCAAGGCCTACAGCTGTGTGTCAGTCTTCCTGCCTCCCTACTCACCACACTTCAATCCCATCAAGCTCACCTTCCATCAGATCAAGGCCAGAATCAGGCAATGCGCTCATGCCTGGTACAAGAGCATGCAGCAGATGTCTGCCTACAATGTCTACAAGGCATGCAATGTGGTCTGCAGCCACCACACAAAGAGATACTTTGAAGCAGATGGATATGGCAATTGGGAAGGCAACAATGTTTGAAATGGAACATGCTACAAAGCTGCTGAAAGGGTGGCAAGTGTGCAAGGGGAGATCAAGAGAGGGGTATACAGTCACATCAATTGCTGCAATGTTCACAACAGACTTGATGCCATCAGTGGCAGCAGAGGCTGTCAATCGCAGTGTCAAGCTCAATCAGGTTGCCAACCCCAAGGCCTAGCTCTTTGCAGTGCTCTGGGTTTTAGAGGGCAATCTCAAGGATTGTCATCTGCCGGATCTTGTGCTGCACCAGGGTGTCATGGATGTTGCTTGAGAGCTTGGGATTGGCGTCCAGGAACTGTGACATTGGCATATCCTTGACTGGAAGGTGAGACAAGCTGGCAGTGGGCTGTGCAGATGGGGGAGAGGGCTAGGATGATATGGAAAAGCCAGCTCCACCCTGCATGGCAATTGGGAGGCAAACAATGGGCTGCTGCAGCTGCTGCCAAGCATTGCCAAGCAGTGAGGCTATTGCCAGCTTGTAGACATTGTTGATTGAGACATCCTTGCCATTTTGGCCAGAGCTCTGTGTGCTGGTGCTGCTGCTAGACACTGCCATCAATTCCTTCAAGCTCTTGTAGAAGACATTGAAGGCTGCCCAGATTGTTGCACTTGCCATTGTTGCATGTGTATTGAGCCATGAGGTCCTCCATGTTCTGCTCTGTTGGTGAGATGGTGAGCTTTGCAGAAGCATCAGTCTTTGCCTTCTTGCTGGGGCTCAGGCTTGGCATAGGGAGATCATCATTGTCATCAATCTTGATGGTGGTGGTGCTGCAGTCAAAGAGCTGGATGCTCATTTCCACCTTCTGGATCTTTGACTTGGCCACTGTTTGCCAGAACTCCTTGTATGCTGTCTCTGTAAGCTCAACACTGCCCTTGAACACCATGTTGCCCTTGATCTTGGCAGTGATTGGTGAGTGCAAGCAATCCACCTTGTACTTCTTTGATACTGCTCTGTAGATGGTGGTGTGGAAGTCTGATAGGTCAAATGTACTGTACACCTTGACCAGGAGCATCTCAAGCTGGCAGCAATGACCGCCAACAAACTTGAACAGGCTGACACTAAGGACCAGTTCTAGAGACTTGCCTTCCTCTTCTTTGGAGTCTTTGGAGTGGATGGTGGTGGCAGACATCTTCCTTGGTGAGGACAAGCAAGACTGGCTGGTGTATGGCATAGCAGCATGTGGGCTTTGCTGCCTAGAGGTGGGCTGTGAGTCAAAGAATGTGTTGACCAATACCTCCTGTGATGAGGGTGACTGGGAGGCTGGCAACTGAGAGACTGGTGTCAGGTCAACATGGGAGAGTGTGCACCAAGCTGGATACTGAGATGTCATCCTACTGGCAGTGTTGGGAAGTGCTGCAAGCTTGGCTGGTGTGCTGCAATGGTAGAGTTGATTGAGAGCAGGTTGAAGGAGAAAGAGAAGGTGTAAGGATTGGTCAAATAGAGCTGGTGTTGTTGGCAGGCAGCACCAGTAAGGGGTGGTGGTAGTGTGCAGCTGGCAGTCAGGGGTACAGTAGTTGAGCAAGGTGGCCAAGGTAAGTGGAGGTAGTGATCTTGGCAACCACTCAAGATCACTACTCCTAGGGTCTCTCTCTCAGCCCTTCTATTTTCCTCGCATCTCAATTCATCTGCCCACAACTGTAGCCTGGCATGGCATGGCGTGGTCTGGCTGAGCCGGGCCCCTGCTGCAGCGCGCTGCCGTTGGACGTGTCCCCTGCGTGCGCCCTGGCGCAGCTTCTTTGACGCACGCCAAACAACACCCGATTGCTGCGTCATCGGGAGTGGAGACGCAAAGCCGCATCGGGGCTGGCAGGCGGCACAGGCGGCGGCGGCCATGACTCGCCTTGAGCCAGACGACAGCCAGTCGGCTCCGCGCCACACGCCGGCGACGCGGAGCGACTCGCTCTGTCCAAGCACGCCACACCCTCTGCTCACCATCCCCCATCCCCCATCTTTCCGCCCCTCACAAATCACCATCATGCCGGCAACCGCACTCGCCGCCACAAACCTGCCCCTCACGCTCATCGCAAGGGGCAAGGTCAGGGACGTCTACGACGCCGGCCTCACAGACGGCCCCCACGCCGGCGCCATCCTCTTTGTCGCAACCGACCGCATCTCGGCCTTTGACATCATCCTCCAGAATGTGAGCGCTCGCCTTGTGCCCCTCGATCCTCTCTCGAGTCTCCCCGCATGCCTCTTCACCGTGCCAAGTGCGTGAGCGATCCCGATGCTGATACATAGACGCCGCCTGTCCTGCCCTCCTCTCCTCGCTCCGTCTCCACTCCTCCATCCATCTCTTCTGCACGCCGCAGGGCATCCCCAACAAAGGCAAGCTCCTCCACGCCCTCTCCACCTTCTGGTTCGGTCTGCTCAGCCCTTCGGTCATCGAGTCACATATCGTCGCCACGGAATACGACGACTTTCCCCCGGAGCTGCGCGACAAGCTTCAACCCGTCCGCGATCAGGTCGAGCGACGCTCCATGCTCGTGCGGCGCGCAGATGTCCTTCCCGTAGAGGCCATTGTCCGCGGATACATCACCGGCAGCGCGTGGGCAGAGTACAAGCGCGCAGGGATCGTGCACGGCATCAAGCTCCAGGACGGCCTCGTGGAGAGCCAGGAGATACCCGGCGGACCCATCTTCACACCCAGCACGAAAGCAGAGCAGGGCGCCCACGACGAAAACATCCACCCGGATAAAGGTGAGCACAGCAGATGCGGGTTCCCGATACCGTCTCGGGTCACCACAGGCTTCAAGTGGAGCTGGCGTCTGATCACCCCCTCGTTGTCCTTCCACCTCGTCCCTCAGTCAACAACATCATCGGCGAGCAGCGCGCAAAGGAGCTCTCGGCCGCCGCCGTGGCCCTCTACACAAAAGCTGCCTCGCACGCGCGCTCCCGCGGCATCATTCTCGCCGACACAAAATTCGAGTTTGGCGTGATCCCTTCCGCGTCGTCGGCAGACGACACACATATGATCCTCGTCGACGAAGTCCTTACGCCTGACAGCTCGAGGTTCTGGTCCGCCGCCGACTACCAGCCCGGCCGGCCGCAGGGCAGTTTCGACAAGCAGTACGTCCGCGACTGGCTCAAGTCCAAAGGGCTCGACAAGGCGGCCGACGAGGGCGTACCCGTCACATTGCCCGACGACGTCGTCAAGGCCACAGAGCAAAAGTATAGAGAAGCCTACGAGATGATCACCGGGTCCAAGTTCACGCTCTAGACCAGGCTGCGGCCACACAGCATTGCAATGCCGTCCTCGCCAGACCTAACTCATCTGGCTGCGCAGCTCCTTCACCGAGCGATCTCGTCCTGCAGCGTTTCGATGTGTGGTCATACTGACACACGCATTCCGATCTGACCTTTCCGCAATGAGGTTCTTGCCGCGCTTGTGACGGCTTTCAAGGGATTCCCAGAATCGAATCTTTACGCATGAGAGATCGACGTGGTATAAGATTAGTACAGGTAGGTCCTTTGGCGAGAAAAGTGTAGAGCGCTCGAGGGCAAAGACGCCAGGGTCATGCGGAAAGAAAAGAAAGACGAGAACGATTAGGAGGCAGTGACGCTGCTTGGTGGCGATCGCCGCTAGCGTAGCGCTTGGCGGTCAACGACTGCCCCCGACAAGGGAAAAGGGGTCGTGGCCGTACACGACCATTGATGAAGGGCACCCGAGCGTCATGAGACACAAAAAGGGATTTCTAGTGCCGAGTCCGTTTGTTCGATGCCACCGAAGTGGGGATTGCAGCGGCTTGCTTCGGCCGCGGCCGTACCGCGGGCAGGCTCTCTTTGACCGCGACGACGGACTCCGCCGGCGCCGCATCGTCGGCGGCCTTTAGCGCCTTGATCGCGTCGAGCTCTTCGACGCTGGCAGATGGCGTGAGGATCGTGTTGCGGCTATAGGTCAGTTCCTGAAGGGGCCTCGACCGCTTCGACTTCCTCGCATTCGTCGTTGTGAGGTCCTCATCGACGAGCGAGGCCTTTGCCTCGTCGCGGCCCGTCGAGACGCTGGAGGCGGACCGAGACAGGTCGTCCGGGGCTACACGGCCCGAGTTGATCGAGATAGCATCGAGCGTCACCTCCCGCTCCACTTCGGCCTCGTCGTCGTCGGGCACCTCGCCGTCTTCCTGCATGCTGACTTCGCCATTGGGGTTCAGCAGCCGGCCGGCCTGGATGGCATCGTCTCGCTTCGAAGGTACGAGGTCCCACTTCCGCGGGAACGACCACGAGCGCTTCTGCGGCGTCTCGCCCGTCGGGACGTCCTCTTGGAAGCGTTTCGAGAGGTACAGGCGCGACTCAGCCCGCATACTTGAGAGGTGACTGGCAGCGCCACCGAGGAAGACTAAGGCTGCTGTCCGCTGTTCGTCCACCTGTGCAGAGAAGAGAGGAAGGTAGAGCTATGTCAGCAGCCGTGCTCTGTGTCTCCCAAACAGTGCCTTCGGCGTCACAGGGGACCAGCTACACGCTGCCGCTGCCGCCGCATGCCTACTCACCGTTTTGACCGTTGTCTGGTGAATCGCAGCGACATGCTCCGCCGTTGTACGTATGTCCTTGTGGAGCGAGCCCAAAGCGTCGGCCATCTCGCCGGTCAGGATCTTGACCTTCTTGGTGCTGCGTTTGGCGGTGTGAGCTGCCTCTTGCCGAGCTGAGCGCACCCAACGTTGAGAAGCGGAAGAAGAATGGGTCGAATGTAAGCATGTTATGTCTTCACGGAACGGCAAGGCAAAGCTGTCATCATCGAGTCCACTCACCTCGGTCCATTAGGCCTCCGAGCTGTGTGCATGACGCAGCGACGCCCTCCATCTCGGCATCGAGACGCTCGTCCGTCTCGGCCGCATAGCGCTGTGCCGACGACGTCATTGATGTCGACACCTGCTCCACTAGCAGGCGACCCTGCTCCGCCTTTGTTTGAACGACGTGACCGGCACCGGAGATCTCTTCCTGGGTCTCAGCTGCCCCGCGTCCAAGTCCGTCGAGCCGGGAGGCATGGTCGCTTGCGTGCGCCTCGACGCTCTTCTGGGATCCTTGCAGGCTTGCGTTGATGCGAGACACCGACTCCGTCAGGCTGCGATCGCGGGCGTCGGTGAAGTTGACGAGGAGGCCGGCAATGTTGGTGGCGAGCTCTTGGCGCATCGTCTCGCCCTTTGACCGCTCGGCCTGGACGAGCGCGGTGAGCATCTCGTTTTGCGTTCTGAGCGCCGCGAGCTCGTCCGTTGCAGCGGCCGCGGCCGCCTGCTTGGCCGCTGCCACCTGCTGCTGGTGTGAGGAGAGCAGCTGCGAGGCGCGCGAAAATGTCGCCGCAACGACTTCGGTCATGCTGACGATCGAGGCCTGGACCTGCGCGAGCTGCGCGCCGCTTTCCGACGCCATTTCCTCGAGCAGCGAGCGGCAGCTCTCTTTGATCGCGTCGACGCGCTTCTGCGTGGACGCCTGGAGCGCCTTGCGCGCATCATCAACTTCCCGCGACAGCGTCTCTGCGGCCTTCTGGGCGTCGGACGAGCCGTCTTGCATGCCGACCGCCATAGCGGCGAGGTTTGCGAGGCTCTGGTTGATAGAGGCCTCGCTTGTGTAGAGGCTCTTTTCCTCGCGCCGGGCAAACTCCGAGAGCCTCGACGCGATGCCGTCGAGAAAGCGCTCCTGAGTCGACCGGTGGTCGGTGACGCGACCCTCGAGGCCCGCGATCATGCTCGAGAGCGACGTCTGGCACTCGGCCGCCAGCGAGCGGTTTTTGGCCTCGACTGCCGCCTTGCGCTCAAGCTTGGCAAAGAGGCCGTCGACGTCGACGGTGCTCTGCTTGGTGACCGTATGGAGCGACGCCGCAACATCGTTGAGCTTGTCTTCGCTGTTGCGGTAGGCGCGCTTGAGTGCCGTCTCCTCCTCAACCGCCCGCTCGAGCGAGGTGATCTGCGAGATGATCGACTCGAGCTCGGCCGTCTTGTCGGCGCACTCGGCCTTGGCGCTGCGCACTTCGGACTCGCGCTTGACGAGGAGCTGCATGTTCTGCTCAAATTGCTCCTTGAGGCTAGTGAGCTTGCTCTCGGTCACCTCGGCGGTCCGCCGCAGCTCGTCAGCGAGGTTCTTGCGCTGCTCGGACTCGTCCTGCATCAGCTTGAAATTGTCTTTAGCGAGGTAGATGCCGTTCTGCTCGCGCGTCGCCGTGAGATCGGCCTTGAGCCGCTCGATTTCCGAGACGTACTCCTTGATAAGGGCCGAGCGATTCATCCGTGTGTTAAGCTCGGGCCGGTTGCGGATCGACTTGGCACGCAGGGCGTAGTCGAGCGTCGAGAGCGTCTCCTCCATGTTGGCCTTCTCCTGCGAGACGGTCGCGATGATACACGTCTTTGTGCGTCCGCCGAGCGACTCTTGCAGCAGTCGTGTCAGCTTCGACTCGCGGTAGGGGATGTGGCTGCTCTTTTCGACGAGGGCATTGATGACGCGGCCGAGGGTGAGAAGGCTCTGGTTGATCATGCCGGCCTCGCGAGCGCGCTTGTTCTCGGCGCCGGACCGTCCGATGTTCTCGGACCCCGCCAGGTCGACGAGGTTGAGCTTGCCGATCTTGAGCACGTCCTCGCCCTTGGAGCCGGTGTCCTTGATGTGGACGGTCATGGTAAAGACGCTATGCGAGCGGCTGTCGAAGCGAGGGGGGGGGGTAAAAGCGCGCGCAAGAGGGAGACAAAGGATGGTATCGCGATGATCAACAGCAGAGGTCAGTAATTGAGCCGTACGATCAAGAGGGGAGACAGGCCCAAAGGTGTGCCGGGCGACAAGACTTACCTCGAGTTCTCGTTGCACCGCGTCGCGGCAATCTGCCGCTTCTGGCTGCCTCGACGCAGAAGGTTGAGGCCGTGCTCGGCGTCGACCATGGCGATCTCCTCGAGGCCCTGGATGACGACGCCTCGACCCTTGGCATCATCAAACATCCGCAGGCCGCCCTGTTGTGCGTCGCGGCCGTTGGCGGTCACCTGGGGCGTCAGGGGAGTAGGCGGCTCGGCGCTGAGCAGGTCTCTGAGCTCCTCGTTGTAGAGCTCAATGAAGGAGGCCTTGACGCTGTAGTCCTCCTTGGAGAGCTCGAGCGTATGGAAGAGGCGGTAAAGGGTGCGGGGGATGATGCCCGCCTCCGAGCTGTAGGTGCCCATCTGCGAGGTGAGGTCGCCCTCCATGGTGTGTCTGAGGGCAAGCGAGGCGGCACAGAGGGAGGCAGAATGGGACTCAGCGTGGCGCTCCTTTGCTCGAGTCTCGCGGCGAAGCCGTCGTCGTCTCTCGTGGTGCTCGTCGTTGCACTGAATACTAACGTCTTTCCCGTGCCAGTCTGTCCGTAGGCGAAAATGGTGCAGTTGTAGCCGGACATGACCTCGTTGAGGATGGGCCGCACGACGTCCTGGTAGAGCATGCCTTGATCCGCCTCGGGTCCAAAGACCTGATCAAAGTGGTATGTCTTTTGACGGACGGGCTCCTGCGCGACAAGGTTGCTGTGGAGCGAGGAGGACGATGAGACGGGGGCGGGGTCCATGGCAACGTCGATCTGGCTGCATCGTGGGCCGGATGTGGAGAGGATGCTCGGGTTGGT
Source organism: Thecaphora thlaspeos (assembly GCA_900291925.1). Lineage (NCBI taxonomy): Eukaryota > Fungi > Basidiomycota > Ustilaginomycetes > Urocystidales > Glomosporiaceae > Thecaphora > Thecaphora thlaspeos. The sequence goes on along the minus strand of UWYS01000014.1, from coordinate 194,731 downwards.
GGACTTGGGTTCGTGCGGTGCTCTGCCTCGGACTCGGACGACGACCTGGATGTTTGTCTCGAGGCCTTCTGGCTTGCGCCTCTGCTGCTGAATGGAAGCTGCGTCTTCGGGGTCGTGACGGGATCTTGAGGAGGCGGCCGAGATGGACGATGACGAAGCTGGGGCTGCTGCTGCTGATGCTGCTGCTGCTGATGCTGCGGAGGCCGCCTGCCTCCTTGCGGCTGCGGACACGGGTGGCGCTATGCTGGCTGCTCTGACTCTAGGCCTTGACGCTGCGGTAGATGAGGAGGCTGCTGCGGACGAGGACGAGGTAGCCCTCCTCGAGGCGAATGATGAGCTGGACATGGTGGGGAGTGGCGGGCTTGTGATGGCCTTGGGGCAAAGAGGGGGGCAAAGAGGGGGGCAAAGAGGGGGGCAAAGAGGGGTGCAAAGAGGGGGGCAAAGAGGGGGCAAAGAGGGGGAAAGAGGTGGAAAGAGGAGGAAAGAGGAGGAAAGAGGTGAAAGAGGGGAAAGAGGGGGGGAAAAGGGAGGCGGCGCTCCGTCCCATGCACGGTGCACGGTGCACGGTGCACCGCAACAACTCTCGCGCCGCCAAAAAGGTCCACCAACGCCAAAGCAACACGTCGCCTACATACGCGTCCGCCAGCGCTGCCCTCCACGTGACGGCGTCCCGATCATCGCAAGGCCGATCCACGATCCCGCCGGTGTGGCCCATTCGAATTGCGCGTCCCCGCCCCGCCTGGCTTGGCACGCCTGCCAGCTGACGTAATGTGGAGGCGCGCCTGCGCGTCGGGCGTCAGATCAGCTGTTTGCTCGGGCCACGCGCGAGCACCCGACTCTTGCGTCGACACTCAAACCAGCTCGTCTGGACCCCGCTTCTCACCTTCCCACCACCACCATCCCTCTGCGACGCTGCCTGACCGTGCATCACCATGGTTCCCGCCGTCCAGTGGCCCCATCCGGCCCTCGATCCGGCTACCCACCTCATCCCCTCGCTCAAGACCTTCCTCCCGCACCTCGTCAGCACTTTTGACCGCTCCACCATCTCCTCCCTCCACACCTACAAGCACTACTATCAGAATGCCGACCCCATGCACTCGGCCGTCGCCTTCTGCGCCATCGTCAGCGCATACGTATGGGTCATGGAGAAAATCACCGGCAACGCCAGCCAGGTCGACGGCCTCTGGACCTTCCTCCCGCTTATCTACTCGGCCCACTTCACCTTCCACAAGTACTTCACCTACCAGCCCGCCAAGCTCACCCTCCTCGGCGGCGTAGACTACCCGGCCATCTGGGACAAGGTCGAGCCCAGGCTCGCCCTCATGTCCGCCCTCTCGCTCCTCTGGTGCATCCGCCTCACCTACAACGCCATCCGCCGCGGCATGTTCAAGCCTGGCGAGGAAGACTACCGCTGGCCCATCCTTCGCGCCGCCATGTCTAGGCCCGTCTGGGCGATCTTTAGCTTCTTCTTCATCGCCATCGCACAAAACATTCTCCTCGCCATCACCGCGATGCCCCAGTACCTCCTCCTCACCACCACCTCCGTCAAGCACGTCACCGAACCCGTTCCCCGCCCGCTCAACCAGCTCTGCCTCGGCGACTGGATCATCGCCGCAATCTTTGTCGCCAATCTCGCCATCCAGTACAGGGCAGACGCCCAGCAGTGGAACTACCAGAACTACAAGCGCGGCCTCGATCCCCAGGGCAAGCCCCTCGCCGCCTCGGCCACCACTGTCGCAAAGATCGAGGCCTCGAAGCAGACAAAGCAGATCCAGGGCTCCTCGTCGGCCGCCGAGGTCACCGCAACGACGTCGCAAGAGGTCGTCCGCAAGCCCGTCCTCCGCTCCGACTTTGCACCTTACTCGCTCCCCGAGGACGCCGACCGAGGCTTCGTTACCCGCGGTCTCTGGGCCTGGAGCAGGCACCCCAACTTTGCGTGAGTCTCGCCGGACGCTTTGCTGGACCATGGCGATTCCGTGGCTCTGCGCGCAATCTTTATCCTGACTCGCCCCCGCCTTTCACCTCAACCAACCAAACTCTTCTCCTCCGCTCGTTATATATATATATATATTTATGACACGACGCAGCTGCGAGCAAACGACCTGGTTAGTAGACACAACTCCCGGCAACCCGCGTCCCTGTCGCTTCGGGAGACCCGTTCGATGTAGACGAGGCCAAAGAGCTGAACCGACTCATCCCCTTTCGCTCGTGTTTCCCGCCCCCTCACCTCGATGATCTGCTCACTCTTAGGTGGATCCTGTACCTCTACGTGCCCCTGACCTTCCTGCCCAGGGACCTCAACTACGCCGCTTGGCAGCACTTCCTCACCTATGCGGTCGTCTCGCCCATCGCCATGAACCTGCTCTTCTATCCCTCGGCCCGTAAGTCAAGCCTCGCTTCCGTGTCCCTTACCGTCATTAGCTTGCTGACTGCCAATGTCACTACTCCGCCTTCCCTTCTGACAGGCTTCTCGGAGAAGGTCTCTGCCAGCAAGTATCCGGCCTACGCCGACTACCAGAAGAGGGTGGGCATGTTCTTCCCGCTTGAGACGCTCGTCAAGAGCGCCTACTACAACCTCTTTGCCAGCCGCGATGAGAAGCGCCGCGTCGAGGCCAACGTGTGGGGCAAGAGCGAGGCGACCGCCAAGAAGACGCAGTGAGCCTAGGTGAGGCGTGGCGTCGAGGGTCAGGCTTGCCAGGAGACCTGCCAATGAGCTCGCCGCGGCAAAGGAGCAGCAGCGGCTGCCTCGGCTTCTGCCGCCACCCAGCTGCAGCGGTGACGCGTCCCATCCCTCGCGCGCTGCTGCCCGATTGTACGTACTCCTTTTCAGGCTGGCATGATGTCGGCTCTGTGTCTGGCTGTTTGTCACGAGCGCTCACAAGAGCGCTTGTTGCATGGAATCGCAAATACCTTTTATGCTGTAGAAATACAATGGTGAAAGCCGCAAACGACGAGAAAGAGCAGGCGAAGCAGGTGCGGAACGGTAGCGTCACGATTCGTCGAGCCAGACCTGCGTCGTCCAAGAGGAGGCGAGGAGGGCGCCGGCTGTCAGGGAGAGGAGTAACAAAGATGGCACGGCAAGAGGTGGCGGTGGGTGGACCGCGTGTGGGGCGGTAGCAGCGGCGACTCACCCTTATGGAGCAGTCGTGTTCGAGCGATGCAGAGGCAATGATGGGCTCGGAAGGGTGGATCTGTGGTGCGGTTGCAGGGCGGGCAACGCGATACGGAGCGGGGACAGGGCTTGGTAAGCGGGGCGGGACGAGGCGAGCCGGTGTAGCATAGGAGACGAGACCGGGCGCTGAACGGGAGTACCCACTGCGACGTCGATGACGGTGTCCTGGTGACCCTCGAGAGCCTGGACGACCTGCTTCGTCTGAAGGTCCCAGAGATAGACTTTGTGGTCCTCGCTGCCGCATACGATCTGGATCCGGGGCATGGCTGCTGAGGCGGCGGCTGAACGCTGGGCGGCTTCTGCTCTGATGGCAGGGCGTGGTTTGCGCCAGACGGGCTGGGTGAAGGCAGCCTTGACGGCGTACTTGAGGTTTCGGTGGCCCGTGTAGGTCTTGACGATTTTGCTGTTTGGGATGTCCCAGAGCCTGACTGTGCTGTCGAGGCTGGCGGAGAGAAGCTGCATCGAGTTTGGCGAGAAGCAGACGTACGAAAGGGCAGCCTTGTCCTTGTGCTCGAGCGTCTTTAGGCACTGTCCCGTCGCGACGTCCCAGAGGCGGATGGAGGCGTCGTAGCTGCACGAGACGATGAGGGTGCCCTCGCGGTTGAAGCGGACGCCGCTGACGGCTTCGGAGTGGGCTGCGATTGTGCGGTGGCACCTGCCGCGCTTGACGTCCCAGAGGCGCACGGTCTCGTCGAAGCTGCCGCTGGCGATGAGGGTGGACTGGTGGTTGTAAGAGAGGCAGAAGACGTAGCTGGTGTGTCCGAGGAGGGTGCGTGCCAGCTTGCGCGTGCGGACGTCCCAGACTGTAAGGGACGTGTCGTCGCTGGCGGCTGCGAGGTAGGTGCTATCACTGGACCAGGAGAGGTCGTTGACGCCCTGCGTGGGTGCGACGAGGGTGGCGAGCACGGCGCCGGTCTGGAGGGACCATAGCTTTACTAGCTTGTCGGAGGCAGCGGAGGCGAGGACGAGACCGTCTGGGGAGAATGCGAGTGATGAGATGGACTTGTGATGGCCTCGCAGGGTGTATACGAGATGGTAGTGGGGCGCGTCTGGCGGGTGAGTTTGAGGTGACGGTGCGATGGGAGGGCTGTCGTTGGACGAGCTAGATGGCGAAGCGACGGTGGCGGGAGGGGCGGAGCTGGCGATGGAGGGGTGGTGGGCAGCCATGGCGAGCGTGGCAAGGTGGGTGGGGGTGGGTGATGGGCGTAGAAGGAGGGCGCGACGGAGGACAAAGGGCGTTGGGGGGTGGAGGTTCTTCGTTTGTTGGCCTGCGCTGGGCTGAGCTGGCCAGTGCGTTTGCCTGGGTTGGGCTGGACTGGACTGGCCAGTGCGTTTGCCTGGGTTGGGCTGGACTGGACTGGCCAGTGCGTTTGCCTGGGTTGGGCTGGACTGGACTGGCCAGTGCGTTTGCCTGGGTTGGGCTGGACTGGACTGGCCAGTGCGTTTGCCTGGGTTGGGCTGGGCTGGGCTGGCCAGTGCGTTTGCCTGGGTTGGGCTGGACTGGACTGGCCAGTGCGTTGGGACACGAAGCGGCGAGACGCGCGACTCAGCCGCCAAAGGCAGGGAGGGACCCGCGCGAGAAAGCTAGAGTGAAAGCAGAGTGAGTGGTAGTCAGAGTAACCTAAGTGTTGGTTTGTATTCGTCTTTGTCCACAGGCGCGGAGGAAGGGAGGAACAAACACTTTGCAACCCTCTTCCCTCTTCCCTCTTCCCTCGTCCCTCGTCCCTCGTCCTTTGTCCTTCTCCACCACCACCACCGCTCTCGGCCTCCGCCCGGCCTCGCCGCTGTTTGTCCGCCAGATCAACCCACCTGGCTTCGTCGCCCCTTGACACGCGCAAATCTCTCTCTCTCTCTCTCTCTCTCTCTCTCTCTCTCCACCCAGCGCAACCACCGCATCTCACTACAGACAGCACAGACCCTTCTCTAACCCACCCCGTTCGCCGCCGCCGCCGCCGCCCGTCTTCGCCCGCATCTCAGCCTCTCTCACGCTTCCATCGCCGCCATGCCCCTCAACGTGGCCCCGCACTCGCCCTCGCGCACCGCAAAGGTCAAGTCCGCCATACCCGCCACCACAAAGTTCTCCTTCAAGTCCGCATTTGCCTCCTCAAAGCCTTCGAAGCACACTGCGGCCGACAGTCTCTCCGCTTCCACGTCTCTTCCCACCTCCAGTAGCCTCGCCACTACCGCGCAAAAGCCAGCCGTTCCCCCATCCTCGATTGCTCCTCCTTCCAAGCTCGCTTGGCCCGCCACCCCGACCGACTCCCTCAGCAAAGCATCGAAGCGCCCCACATCCACAATTACGCTCCCATCCAAGACCACAGGCATCGCAGCCTCTTCCGCTAGCTCGCTCGGCAAGCGCTCCGTGCAGACAAGCACAGCAGAGCCTGTCCATAGCGCCGTACCGTCGTCCACCGTGACGATGCTTCCTAGCCACGCCTCGGGCCCCAGCGAGTTTAGTAGCGTGACTAGGTCCAAGCTCTCTTCGCTCAGATTCAAGCTGCCAGGCCCACCTCCAGCACGTTTCGGCACGTTCAGCGGTCACCCGTCGTCATCGGCATCGACATCGTCGACAAAGTTAGCCGCTGCATCGCCCGGCGCTAAGCTCTCCAAGATCGCACGCTCAAACAGCCTCAGGGACGTACACGGTGCCGCCGCACAGAATGCGACAGCTGCAGCCAGTGATGGTGGTGGCGGTGGTAGTGGCAGGACCCTAAACACTAGCAGCTCCATCAGCAGCCTGCGCAGCGTCCAGTCAGCGAGGACAGCGACTTTGCTGCCAAAGTCGCGCTCCCGTACCGGTTCAAACATCGTCCACAAGGTAGACCAGCAAGCCCCACGGAAGCGTACTCAAAGCACCACAGAGACCGCCACCACCACCCCTTCGCCCCGCAAACCTGCTACTGCGTTTCCAGCTGTGAAACCCGGTCTGTCCTCTAACGGCGCACCACAGCTGACACCTGCGGTGTCCGCCGCAGACACCATTGGCGGCAGACCAGCCACCTTGAGCCAAGTGGGAAATATCGTACCGATCGCCATCGGCTCGCTGCGCAAGATGCCTGTGCAGAGGCGACCCAGCAGCGTGGACCTAGGCAAGCCGCACGGCGCGCTTTCGAGGCGTGCTTCGATTGACCGTGCGAGACCCCCGGCGCCGACGAGCGGCGCCCTCGCCACAGAGGTCAAGGCGAGCAAAGACAAGGAGAACGTCGATCTCGCGATGCCAAAGGCTGGGCCGCCGCCGGCGTTGGTTGCAGGCTCTGGACCGAAGGCGATCGCCAAGAGCTCCGCCGCCACTAGCGTTCGTCACAAGAGGTCCAGCCTCCCCATCGCCACCGCGCTTTTGGCACCGACGAGCCAGCTTAGGGAGAAGCCCGAGCAGCCGTCGTCGGTCGACAACGTTGTCGACGCGGGTGCCTCTCAGACTGCTACGTCCTCTGCACCTGCAACACAGCCGGACCTCTCGTCCATCAATGGCGGCGGAGGCAGCGGCGGCAGCAGCAGCATCTCTAACACCTCGATGACAGCGATTACGACGATGGACAGGCCGAACCTCGGCATCGCCAGCTCCGTGCTCAAGGCTCACCCAATCACTCACCCGACCGTGCTGGCCATGCGTCAAAGGGCTCCTCACCAGCCGATCGACACCCCGCAAGCACTCATGAAGGGCAAGAAGCGGCTGAGCGCAGTGCTGGCGCATCCGCTCGACCTCAAGGGAAGCTTGCAGACAAGCAGCGGCAAGGCCAAGGGCGCCGAGGCGACTGCCGCCTTCACGCCAGCTGCTGGCCCTGCTGGCCCTGCTGCGCCCGCTTCCGCTACCAAGACGTTGCCCCGGCCGCGTGCTGCCCAATATAGTACATCGACACCACCAGTCTCGCCTACCAAAGGCCGTGGACGGTTCGCCACCGCCGTCACCTTCCCAGCCAGAGGTAGCCCTCCATCAGACGGCCCGACGTCAAAGTCACGAACGCCTGCCCAAAGAAAGCCGAACGGTAGGGTCCTCTCCAGCGCTGAGATCGATGCCGACCTCTTGGCGAGTCTGCAGGCGGTCGCACGCAAAGCCAACCTCAACCTCAAGGACGTTGAGACGATGCTGGCCGCCGACAAGCTCCAGCGGGAGCATGCGGAAGGGCTCGAGGGGACCCTGCGGGGCGAGACGTGGTCGAAGAAATCGCAACGCGACGACGGTCCGGCCGCCAACCATCGTGACAACGGTCACAGAGGCTTACGCGGGACCCAGACGCCAAGCCTGAGCCAGATTTCGCTCTCGGCCGTCGCGAGGGACGGGCCGAGGAATGGCAAAAGCAGACACGAGCAGAGTAGTGGGGCTTCGGAGGAAGAGGCGCCGCTCGAAAACATCGGCGACCAGAGCCTCGACTTCCGCGCGATGGCTTCTTCCCCTATCGGCGCCGAGTCGCCTCTGTTACGCTCTTCAGACACCCTCGGCTCTCCGCCGAGGCCGAACAACGAGCTAGAAGAGCTGTCAAATTCGGCGCCGTCCGATCGACGAGGCCAGGGACGAGCTCGTCCGTGGGCAGAGCGGAGCCCGGCGGAAGACAGGCCTCGTCGGACCCTGCGCGAAAGCGCAGGCCTCGAGACGATGCTTCATCTTCGAAGCTCGGTGAGCCAGCACGAGTCGCTTCTCGGCATCGAGCTCAACCATTCGGCAGCGACTCTGCGGCCAGGAAAGTCGACAGAGCGACTGTCGCAGCACCAGTCGAGCCTGACGCTGATGGACGAGAGCTTCGCGGAGGATTTGAGCGAGACGGGTGACGACGCGGTGCTCATCCAGGGCGTTGCAGCGACGGCGAGGTCGGCCTTGGTACATCAGGACCCAACGCGGGATGGAGCACCGCCGTCAGCACCGTTGCCGCCACAGCAAGCGTCCGTCGGAGGGGAAGAGGAGGACGAAGCGAGACCTCTGGCATCTTCGGATAAAAGAGCAATGCTGCGTGAGCTAGAGGAACAACACGCCCGCGAGATAGCAGAGCTAGAACGGCAGCTGGCCGCAATGGCATCACAGCTTGCACAGGCAACGGCTTCTGGATCCGAAGGCGGCGCACACGCCAGTGCTCTCCACGGCGACGACGACAAAGCTTTCAAGCTTCAAGACCTCCAGACCGCCCTCGACTCTGCCACGTGCTTGATCTCTGAATCAGAGCAGGAGCGCCTTCGTCTGCAGCAAGACAACGCCCGGCTGACGGTGGACCTGCGCAAGGCCAGATACGAACAGATGAAGAGCGGATGGACCGGCATCACGAAGCTAGGGCTGGTGGAGCTGCAGGAGATCAAGGGCCAGACAGATGCATGTGTATTCTGGAACGCCCAGATGGACCTATGGGAGGGGATGATCTTGCGAGCGGCGGAGCGACGGCGTACGGTGAATGGTTAGGACGGAGGGCGTCCTTCTAGAGAAAACACATACATGCTGCAGCTAATCTTTCCATGTCATTCCTATGTGCTCGGTCATTGCTCTCTTGTAGACGTTAGCGAGAGGGAGCAGCATCACGCCTCTAGCTTGAAGCCGGTGAGTTCCTCGGCGTCCCAGTTGACGAAGCCGCCTACCTCGCCGATGCCCCTATCGCTTCCCCTTTCCTTTGGGTGCTGGCGGTTCCCCTTTACGGCGAGCGCGGCGAGAGAATGGGCGGGGAGGTGGGGAGGGAGGAGCTTGCCCTCCCTGTGCATGCTGACGAAGCGTTCCAGCTCAGCGGCGGCCATGTGCGAAGCGGCCTGGCGGATCTGGCCTTGCATCTGATAAAGGCAGTAAGGGTGGAAGGAGAGTTAGCAGGTAGACATCTGGTAGCGGAAGGTCAAGGAGCGAAGTGCTCACATCCGTGTCGATGACTCCGGGCCGGACGGCGAAGCAGGCGAGGTGCTTTTCCTCGTTGGCCAGGGTGCGGCAGATGGAGTTCATGGCCGCCTTGGATGCGCTGGAGAAGGCGGACGGGAGAGGCAGATGGAGCGGCTGTCAGAGCAACATTCGACGGAACATCGGTCCGTTGGTACTGCGGAGCTGGTCGGGCCGCACTCACTTGTAAGCTGACCATCCGGACGTGTTGCCGACGGCCGCTCCGCTGCTAACGAAGACGACCCTTGCACCACGCTCTGCCTCTCTGAGCGAAGGCAGCGCGGCACGGATGGTTGCAACGAGGGAGATGGTGTTGACGTCGAGCTGTTCTGCAAAGTGCCTGGTCGAGATCTCTTCGATCCTGGCAAAGTCTACGACGCCGGCGTTGAGAATGAGGGCGTCTAGGCGGCCCCACTTGTCGAGAGCGGCGCTGACCGCGTCTTCCGAGACGGCATCGTCGGCGGTGGAGCCCTGTATGTGGAGCGAGGCACCCTGATGCGCCCTGAGGAGGGAAGAGAGCGGGTCGGGAAGCGAGCGGGAGATGGCGACGACGTTGACGGCGGGGAAGAGCGAGGTGCCCTTGAGGAGCTGCTCGAGGATCGCGAGGCCGAGACCGCGCGAGCAGCCGGTCAGGAGGACGACTGGCTTCGACGAGGGCGACATGGTGACTGCGGCTGTGTTGGGAGTTGTCTGCGGTGGTGGGAGATGTGTCTGGAGGCGTGTCAGGAGGGACACAAGTGGTGGATGTGGCAGATGGTAGCGGATGCAAGAAGAAGACGGAGGACGGAGCCGAGATGAGGCAGCCACAAGCACGTGTGGCCCGTGCCCCGCACACTCGACACTTTGGTTGTGTGGAGGTTTGGGATCGGGTCTGATCGGGCCTGATCGGGCCTGATCGGGCCTTGAGTCCGCGTTGGCGGCGCGCTTGGGCCACGGCGACGTGTCTCCTCGTCCTCTTCCTCTTCGCCACCATCATCCATCCCCTCGCCGCCCCACCTGGCGCAAGCGATATCCGATCTGCCCCGCTCTGCCTCCAGACACTGACTTGTCCTGGTCCAGGGCGCAACGCAACGCGTCCGCCGCCGCAGTACAGCAGCATGGGCTACCTCCCCTCCTTCTGTGGCTTCGCCAAGGTCGTTGGCGGCATCGTCCTCGTATCGCTGGCGTCAACTGCCGGTCTCCTTTACCGCTATCAGACCTCCCTCATCTATGCCGCTTCCTTCCCACCAGGCTCTCGCACAGAGGTGGCGACACCCGATGAATTCGACATCCCTTATGCAGAGCACGAACTCACAACCCCGGATGGCGAACGCCTCCGCGTCTACACAATGCTCCAGGGTCAAAGGCTCGCACCCAGAGACAAGATCCGCCAGATCAACAGCGATGACCACCTCGTCCCCAATCGCAGGTCGACGCCTGGCCAGACCGGCCAGGTGGCCACCGAGCTCTTCCATCCCAACCTCGCAAGCGCGCGCCCCACCATCCTCTTCCTCCACGCCAATGCCGGCAACATGGGCCACCGTCTGCCCCTCGCCGCCGTCCTCTTCAAGCGCTTCGGCTGCAACGTCGTCATGCTCTCCTACCGCGGCTACGGCTACTCGACCGGATCGCCCGACGAGCGCGGCATCCGCATCGATGCACAGACATCGCTAGACTGGATCCGTAAGCACGAGCAGCTCGGCAAAACGCTCGTCGTTGCATACGGTCAGAGCATCGGTGGAGCAGTCGCCGTCGATCTCGCTAGCCGCAACCCAAAGAGCGTAGGTACGCCCGCCAGTCGCCGCTAGGCAATGCCCCTCGTCTCGGATCGAGTTCGACGCTGGAGCTAACCGCTACTGTCCATTTCACACCCCCACACGCTAAACAGATCCACGCTCTGATGCTTGAGAACACGTGAGCAACCTTGCCTCACGCTCGCCCATGACCTCTCCTCAACCTTTGCAGGCCGATGACTAACGCCCGTCATCGATCCACACGCAAAATGCTGCTAATCTTGAACAGCTTCCTAAGCATCCCAGAGCTTATCCCGCACGTATTGCCGCCGGTGCGGCCGTTTGCGTTCCTCTGCCGTGAGTCCTCTTACTCTACCGTTTCCTTCACCAAGCATGCCCAAACATGCTCAAGGACATCTCATCTTTCCGCTTCCGACAGGCGAGTTCTGGGCCTCGAGCCTAGCCATCACAAAGGTGGCGACCAACGTGCCCGTCCTCTTCCTCAGCGGCCGCAAGGACGAACTGGTCCCGCCCTCGCACATGGACGCTCTGTACGAGAAGTGCCGCAGCAACAACAAGATCTGGAAGGCGTTTGAGGATGGCACGCATAGTGAGTGGCGGAGCAGCTGCCCCGAAGCATGGTCTGAGCACAGAACGCTGATCGTTTCGGGTCTTCACTCTGACGCACCTCGCAATCGCAGACGACACTTGCGTCAAGGTGAGTCCCACTTCACCCGCATGAGGCCCTCGCTGCTCGAGTGGTGTGGACTGACCATTCGTTTCCTGACGGTCGCCACAACTTGCTTCCCATCAGCCAAAGTACTTTGAAACAATCTCCGAGTTCCTCCTTGCGCACGTAGTGCCACGGATGCAACAAGGAGCTTCCGACGCCGGTGCGCGCAGCAGCAGCAGCGGTATGGCGTCACAGGCAGAAAAGACAAAGGATGGTTCCGAGACGCCCAAGGCATGCTCCGCCTCGGCGCTCCCACCGACGCCTCCGACGACGACAACGACCAAGGACGGCAGCGAGGACGGCGACGAGTGGGTCAAGATGAGCGAGAGCGACGTGCTAGAAGCCGAAAAGGCGGGTCAGGGTCTCCAGCTGGGCATGGGCGGCAAAGCGCCCGAGAGCGCCGAAGAGGTGGTGGGCGCGGTGGCGAGGGCCGAGGAGGAGGCGGAGCGGGAGGAGAAGGAGACGAGAGTCGAGCTCTGAGTCGTTGTAGCTGCTGTCCCGGAATGGCCGCCTGTCACCGTTGCCGGCCATGACAGCCTGCCTACCCCCCGAGCGTCAATCCTCCGTGTGGTCTGAGAGGAGCCTGTACGACCAGCCGGTGTTTCGGGCTCGGGGACGGCGGTCCACGTAGGGAATGTGACGCAGGTGGCGACGGCCCTTAGGGTCAAGCAAGTGGCAGCATGGGAGCGGTGTGCTTTCTAAGCCAAGCTACGAGTGACAAGCAGTCACGAAAACATACAAGTACAAGGTGTCGAAGCGGCGTTACTCGCTCCACTTCGCCGCGGGAGGGGGGGAGCGGGCTGAGCTAGTGCATCGTCGTCGGCCTCCTCTGTGGGCCCACGCCCAGGTCATCGGTTCCTACGACCCACTTTCTCCACATCCTCGTCGCCCTCATCGTTATGCCCTCTACCGAGTCCGGCGCCGGTCTGACGTCGAGGAAGAAGGACACGCTCCTCTCCCCTCCCCCACCTCCGGCTCTGACGAGATCTCTGCCCTGGTCGTTGCTGGGTATGGCGCGACCGCCGTAAAAGTCGATAATGTACCTCATCCTCTCCTCTTCGTTGTCGCCGCGGACGATGGTCCAGTCGTGTCGGTCGAAAGGTGGTGCGTAGCCAGCCAAGGTGCGGAACCAGGCTCGCCAGGTGAGTTGGCGAGGTCGACCTTGGAAGTTGAGCAGCTTGACACCCTCTGCTGCTGCCGCTGCCTCTGCCTTGCCAGCACCGTGCGATGTAGTGGAGGTAGCAGCAGAGGATGGGACGGGAGAGGAAGAGGAAGAGCGTAGCGACTCCCAGACCATGATGCGCCGCCACGCCTCTTCATTGACGGCGTTGTGGATCGGTACGACCACATCCATGTCCTCCACCTGCGGATTTTGCGATTTGCGCTTCATCGCGTTGTAGAATTGCAGCGGAGAGGGGTAGACCCAGTTGGCCTCTGCCTCGTCTACGTCTGTCGAGTTCGTCTCGCCACCATTGTGCGTGGTCGGAGGGGCTGTGTTGGTGGTAGAAGGTGTAGGGGAGGGCGAGGAAAAGTGGCGAGGTATCGACGAGATCTCGCGTTGGGCAGAGAGGCGAGAGAGGCCTTCGACATCCCTCTGAGGTCGAGAAGGCGCGGCGGCCGTCCCCGAAGTCGAAGGCGAGGGCGAAGAGGAGGATGAGCTGGCGGCGAAGGGATGCGAGGCACCCGGGTTGGCCGCGAGCCAGGCTAGCCTCGTCTCGTGGTCGACGGGACACTTGTCGGTGTTGGCTTCGGCCTGTGGTGTGGAAGAAGAGGCGGACGAGGCGGACGAAGCGGACGAGAAAGGCCACATCGTGCGGGTATGAGGTGGGGGCGGCGGGTCAAGGGGGGCGAAAGCGTGCGAGGATGGTGTGCGAAAGATGGTGGGAGGACGGTTGCACCGAGGCGGGCAAGCGTGTTGGAGTAAGCAGGCTCGGTGCTTGGGGCACCACCGCTTTGAAATGTAAAAATCCAACAGCCTCCCACGTATCCTCGGAACTCGTCCTGACCCAGCCTCGCCCGCCACCGGCAGATTTTCCTGACCCCGTCTCTCACGCACAAGGTCGTGATGCCGCTACGCTGGCCGCTGCGGCTCATGTGCCGTGTCTCGCTGCCAAGCTCGCTAGCGTCGTGCGCAGCTTGATGGCTAGCTACATGGTATCGCGCATCACCTGGTCTCCTGCCTTGCCGTTGTATTGTGTCATCCAACCTATCTCCTCGTCGCCGTTCTTCGGCGCGTAGCAGCGCCGCTCCTTGACCTCGTGCTGGGTGGCTCTGGCTCTTCAAACTCGTCGTCATCGTCCTCGCCATCGTCGACGTGGCCACCTCTGGTTGAGCTTGGTTCGGCAGCAAAGGAGAACTGCGATTGCCTCGTGGCCGCGCTGGCTCCCGTACCACCCCTCGTCGTCGCCTTGTTGGCTGGCACCTTTTTGTCTCTGGCAGACGACGCACCGCGAGATGCCGTGAGCCCGAGTGCGGCGGCGTGTCGGTTTATCGTAGACACCGGCTCGTCGTCCTCGATCATGACGACGTCTTGATTGCCATCGCCGTCACCATTCTCGTAGTCGTCCTCGTCGCTCGGTCCTAGGAACGTCCTTTCTGCCGCTCTTGGCGCCGCGCGGCGTGGAGGCGCGGTCCGCGCTGTAGAAGGTGCTGCTCCTGCTTTCTTGCTGCCAGTGCCACCTCGACCCGTGCTGGCCCTGTTTCGACTGCCTTTTTGCGGGGAGGCGCGCGACCCTCGGCCAGCGCCACGAGCGCCGCCGTTGTCGTCGTCATCATCATCGTCGTCGACAGCATTAGCATCCTCGTCGAACGCGTCTTCCTCGGCGTCGAGCTCCTCCATCATCGAGTCGTCGGATTCTGCAGCGGTCCGACCTCTGCCGCCCCTGCGGCTCGTCGAGGCGGTCGCCTGCACGCGCCCACTGCTTGTGGCTCTGGTCGTGGCCCTCCCTCCCACTGCCCTTGCATCATCTCCATCCTCGCCGTCCTCGTCCTCGTCCTCGTCATCATCGCCGCCATGCCCGCCCCCTCGAGGACCCCTCTGCTGCTCCTGTCTCAGCCGCTCCAGTTCGGTCCCCAGCTGGCCCTCTTCCGGATCGATTGTCACCAAACCCTTGACAGTGTTGCGTAGCATCTTTTTGACGAAGCTCTCGATCGCCTCCTTATCGTCTTTTTCGACAAAGTTGAGCACCGCGCCCTCGAGGCCCTCCGGATTGAGGATGTCGAGGTTCTGCGCCTGCAGGTACTCTTGGACTAGCAACCCGACATCGACTCGCTCGAGCTTTTCGGAGGGCAGCAGATCGAGGTCGGTCACGTCTACGTACGCGTTGACCCGGTCCTTGTCTGTGGCGTCATCGCCGGGTCGAGTCAAAGATGCAGCAGGTCGTCGGGAGGGATGAGCGGTGGACCCGATTCGAGGGTGCACGGGACAACCACCCCTACCGCCAACCGTTTGCGGGAGACTCACCTTTCGATCCGCCGCCCGCCTTGCGCTTGGTGAACTGCAGCACGTCCTTCGGGTTGGCTACCTTGCACATGAACTCCTGTCCGAACCTCTGCGGATTGCTGATCTCCTGGTTGGCAACGTACTCGACGCGGAGGCGGATCAGCGGCAGCGGCATCTCCCTATCAGGAAATCGCCCGGCAAACTCCTGCTTGGCCCTCTCGATCAGGCCGTTGACGCGCATCCGCAGCAGCTTCATGATATCCTCTCGCTTAGGATCGAAGCCATGCTCTTCAAGCTCCTCGTCGAGCTTCATGTCGTCCATCACAAAGGGTCGCACCGTCTTGAGCGGGATCGGCTCGATACGGAACGCCGTGTTCTCGACGTGGATGATGGCGACGCACTTTTCGACCGCCTCGCCCGGCATCAGGCTGGTGGCGATGCTGCTGCCCGGCTGGGTAATATGGTACCGCTTCTCGGCGATGGACTGCGGCTGGATCAACTGCTCGTGCTCGTGGCCCCAGACGACGAGGTGGACCGAGTCGTCGAACATCGTCTCGGGCACACATGCTTTAGGGTTGTGGGCAACCCTGTGACGGAGGACCAGGGGCACGCGAGAGAGGGGTGGATCGAATAGGGACGGTGCAGTGGATTAGTCAGCTGGACGCTCCTACGCGGCGTGGGGACGGTCGCGTCCCTACCCACCTGTTCTGGTGCACGCAAAGGATGTTGAACCACGAGTCCGGATCTTCCTGCGGCCTGAACATGCGCACACGGTTGGCGCGGAGCTCAAAGTGCATCCGTTCGTCTTTGATGTTGCCCATTCCGTACAGCGCTAGCTTGGTGTTGCCCTTTTGCAGCAGCACGGGCTTGATGCGGATGCCCTTTTCCTGGAAGCTGCCCTTGGCGGCTCGCGACGATGGCGCAGCCGCCGTGGCGTCGTCGGACGGCAGCTCGATTTTGCCAAAGTAGTTGATCAGGCCCGAGACCGAAAGGAGGTCGAGCGCCGAGAGGGCGCCCGTCTCTCCGGTCCCCTGCGGGTCGTCGTGGTTACCGTGTATAGAAAAGACCGGGATGCTGACATTGAGGTTATGGTCCTCGTAGTTGATAGCGGGGAAGTCGTAGCCGGATAGTGCGCCGTCGTTTGGGTCGCTCAGCAGCTCGACCTGGATCGGCCGGTCGCCGAGCGTATACTGGCGGAGCAGCGCCATGACCTGGTGCATCGTGGCGCGCGACGGCTTGTTCTCGTGGAAGAGGTCACCGCCAAGCAAGACAAAGTCGACCTGATGCTCTACAGCGAGTTGAAGGATCTCTTCGAAGGTCTTGATCGAGTCCCGGCCGCGGACGGGGTCGCGCTCCATGTAGCCAACGTGGTTGTCGGTGGCGAGCATGATTTTGACATGGTCGCTTTCGTTCCGGGCCGAGAAGGTAGCGCTCGGCGGAGGAGGAGCTTCCTGATCCTCTTGGTCATCTGGGCCGTCGGACTGCTCGAGACCGTTGCTTGGTGCCTGCTCGGCCTCGGCGGACCTCCTCTCTTGGACGTTGTCGGCGGCATCGGCGGCAGGGATGTGGTTCGCCCGGTCACCCCGGAGGGCATCATCGGTCGCAGCCGCGGCTCGCTGAGTCGGCCTCCTCGCTGCCGAAGCCGGCATGACAAGCCAAGGAGGGCAAGGAGTTGCGATAGCTCGCAGGTTCGCGGGTTGACGGGTGCGCAGGCGTTGGCAGGGGATGGTAAAGCGCGCAGCCGCAGCAGCCGCAGCAGCCGCAGCAGTTGACTACTCCTGCTGAGTTGGCCCTGGCGGCCTCTGAGGCGATTGCGTACGCAGCTGTACCTACCTGCCTTGCTGTTTGGCGGTAGAGACTGCGAGCGGCGGCGGACAGGTTTGGCAAGGAAGAGGAGGAAAGGGAGGGAGGCGGATTGTGGCGTTGGCGGCGGCGACAGGCAAGGCCAAGGGCGGGCGAAGTCAAGTGCAGTGTTGGGGTGCTGGCCGGTGCAAGCAAGCGTGCTGGCACGTGCGCTTCTCCCTCTCCGTTGCGATTTCTCGAGCGCGCTCCCACGCCTGCGCAGGAGGGAAACGAGGGAGGACCAAGTGTGGGCGGCCAGCGCCACGGTCAGCGCCACGGTCAGCGCCACGCCGACGCGCCAGTCCGCACTCAACGCCATTTAACCAGACAGACGCGAGACGCCCGTCGTGGCTGCTTAGCCAGGGTTCTCGAGGAGAAAGGCGGAAAGAGGCCGGGCCAGGCAAAGCAGGACGCTCAAGCAGGCAGGCGCGCGACCCAAGCGCAGCCGCTTCCCCGGCCTGGCCAATCGTCGCGCAGAGCACACATCACACGCGCGGCCGTGGCGAAGCAACTCCAGACAGACGCCCCAGCACGCGCGCACTTTCGCCACCTCCGCCCGCTCCTTCCTCCCTGCCCTTTCCTCTCCTCTCTCTTCCGCCAACTTGCCTGCATCGTCTTCCCCCTCATCCTCATCCCTCTCACGACTGCCATCATTCAACTGCCGTCATCACAGCCGCATTGGCGTGCCACACTTTGGCCCGCACCGGCACACGCACCACAAGGTCCGCGCTGCTCACTAGCCTTGTCGGCTTGCTTCCGCCTTTGATCGCAGTCTCAGTCAAGCGTCTAATCTTGTCGGCATCCTCCTTTTTCCCACCCCTGGCATCCTTTAAGCTTCAAGCTCCTTGCTGCGTGCGCCGTGCTTCACTCTTTTCGCTCATACCTTCGCAGCACGACCCGACAAACGACTATATCCTCTCGCTAGCATCCGCTTCTCGCAAACGCGCGACATTGTCACATCTCCCCCATCTACGCAGTCACACCTGCATGCAGTTCACCCTTGCAGCATCGCTCGCAAGAAAAGTCTCGCTAATCTACCGTTATCGCTGTAGCGCATCCCGCCACACTCCTTCCAGTCTCGCACTTCTTTCGAGCCTGCTACGCTCTCGAGCCCTAACGTCCCTGTCCCAACCTCTTAGTCACCTCTGAATCTCCCAATATGCCAAAGTCATCCAATAGCATGGCACCAGCACTCGACTCAAGCGCCACCCCCTTGGTGCCCCACGTTGGCGGCGGCGGCGGTGGGGGCCCTCCGGCGGGCAAAAGCATCCGCAGGCAGCCATCGGCCTCGCGCATCACCGTCTCGACAAGGCCAAAGGCTGAAAACGCAGCCGCGGCCCCACCCGGCTCCCAGCAGACCTCGGCAGAACTAGTGGAGGACCCAATCGCCCCTGCCAAAACGCAAGCGGTGGCGGCGCAGTCCGCCGTCTCGACAGGACAGGCTTCGGCCGAGATCAGCACCGGTGGTGGATCCGATGTGCCAAGGAAGCCGCGCGCCAAGAAGCTCGCCGTCAGACGCCGCGGCCGCGGTCAAGAGACGGAGTGCGAGTCGGATCACGACGGCGGCAGCAGCAGCATCGCCGGATCTGCAGCCTCGAGTTCCTCCGTCAGCCAGGCCTCGGCATCCGACCTCGACGACAGTGACGAGGACTCGGAGGACGAAGACGAGGCCGACGTTTCCGGCGCTGTCAATGACAAAGCCGCTCAGTCCTTGAACACCGTTGAGGCGTCAGCCGCGGCCACATCGGTCCCCGTTCAGTCCGCCGCTCTCGCCGATCAGCAGTGGTCGAACATGGCCGAAGAGGAGCTGTTGAGCACCCAGCCGCGCACGCCGGCGCAGGCGTCATCGACGTCGCCGGTCTCCGCAGTACATGGAGATGAAGCACGATCCGGCGCGGCGCTTTCTCGAGGCGGTGGCAGGGGTGGTAAGGGTGGCAGGGGACGCGGCCGCGGCGGGGGTTTCGGGGCCGCCGCTGCACCGCACGTGGGCGCGGCCATGGCGTATCGCGAGAAGCTGGAAAAGGACCCTTCATTCACGCCCCGCGTGGGCCAGTTCTGGGGACACGACGAGCGGCTTTTTGATCAGGATCTGCGCGGGCTCAGCGGCTGGTGGCGTGGCCGTGGCGAACGAGGGGCAGGCCCTCCCATACGCGGTCGCGGAGGCTTCCGCGGTAGGGGAGGAGGACCAGCTGGCTTCGGAGGCGCAGCGGTTAGCGGACTGATGTTCGAACCCGGCTCTGCACACCGCGGCGGCGCAGTCGGTCGAGGAAAGGGCCGCGGAGGCTTCCGAGGCGGTCTCGCCGCTGGCGCGCGCGAAGGCGGCTCCGCATCTTACAACGTTACCGCAGCAGCAGCAGCAGCAGCAGCAGCAGCGGCGGCGACGCCGCCCCCAAGGAAGTCGAAGCTTGCCGGCTGGGACGACGATGAGTCCGAAGTCGACGACGATGCCCTGTACGGCAAGAGCGTCAAGCGAGTCCCCTCTGCAGCGCAGCCCATTGTCCCACACCAGCCGCGCCAGATGGCCGTCAAGCACGGGTCCGAGGGAGCGCCCAGGGCGCCTCGAGCGGACCGCGAGGCCCACGCTCGCCTTACCGTCGCCGCTGCCGCTTCCGACGCCAGCCTGACCGCAGAAGCCATGCCTGCCGTCGTTGACACCACTGGCGACGAAGCGGCGCATAACGGGTGGGATAGCGCTAAAGGGGCGAGCGACGACAAGATCAGAGCCTGGAAGGCCTCGCTGGACGCCGCTCAAGCCTCGCCCTCTGAGCCGCCGCCGAAGCCGGACTTGGCCATCGATCTATCCTCGTCGGCCGACGCCGGCACCGGCGTCGAAAGCACGTCTCCTTCCAACAACAGCGATGACGTTCTCAGGCAGCGGACCGAGGCGGTGGGCGCTTCCGGCGAGGAAGGAGGAGAAGCAGAAGCAGCAGCAGCAGCAGCAGCAGCAGCAGCAGCAGCAGCAGCAGCGGCGGCGGCGGCGACGGTTCAAGCGGCTCCCAGTGTCGCCAAGGTCGGCTCGAATGGGCCGAGGAGAGCGGCCGCTGCCGCCTACCTGCCCTCGTCTGGCTTCGGTAAGACGCCGGGCGCCGGAGACGGTCAGTGGACGCACGATGGCTTCGAGGCGCTGCAAAAGGTGGACCATCCTCCTGCGAACCATGCGGCTCGCGGTGGCTCTGCCGGTCGCAGAGGCAGCACACGGGGCGGAGCTGTACCGCGTGGCTTTGGGCGCGGCCGGGGCGGCGGCAGCGGGTTTGCTGGGACTCGAGGACGCGGTGGCTTCGTGCCGTCGTTTGGCCAGAGTCGAGGCGCGGCCGCCTTTGCTAGAGGCGGTGCGAGGGACGGTGCCCCCTCTGGAAGCGCTGGTCGCGTCCCTTGCGGAGCCTCGACGACCGTCGACCAGGCGCGTATCGAGCCGGGCGCGCCCGTCTTGAGCGATAGCGAGAGGCTCACTGCGCCGGTCAAAGGCCTTGCCGTCGCCGACGCCGCAGATGCGTCCGACTCGAGCCAGGACCTCAGGCAGCTGGCGGCCACTCCCCTCACGGTCAACCTGCCCCGTAGGCGGAATTCCGCCGAAGGGTCCACGGGCGCGGGCCAGACAATCCAGCAGCCGGGCGCAGCGGCTGCGACCCTCCAGGTCAAGCGGCTTGAGGCGGCGGGCGCTGCTGGACCGACAAAGGCGCGAGCCAGCAAGCTGGGAAGCGTCAGCATCCCGGCCAGCGCCGCCAAGGTCGCTGCATTCCGTCCGGAAAGCGCCTCGAGCGTGCGGGCCTCGATGGCCGCGACTGCGGCCTCCCCAACGTCGCAGCATCATCACTACCATCACAACGACGAAAGCTACGGCAACTTGCAGCACGGCCAGTATACTCCTCCTCAGCAGGTCGAGATGGCGCAGTACGGATATGGACCGGGCAGCGGCGGATACGAGGCCGGCGGTGCCGTCTATTACAACAACTTTGCGTACGGCGCGCCGGGCTATGCGATGGACGCTCCAATGCAGCCGATGTATTCGCCGACGTATGGCGTCCATGCCGGCCCACCTAGCGACGCCGGACCCGGCGGACCCGGCGGTGGGGATGGCTATGGCCACCCGATGGACGGCTACGCAGGCCACTACGGTGCGCCGCCGCCGGGGACATACTTGCGGCCGGTGATGACGCAGCCCACCGGCTCGAACGACCAGATCGGAACGCCTACATACGAATATGCTGCGGCGACGACCCCCTACGTGTCGTACGCGCTGCCGCCGGGAGGAGACCACCACTTCGCCAGCTACTATACCCCTCCTCACGGCATGGCGCCGCTGCCGCCGCACAATGCCTACGGGTCGCACGCGCACGCGCACCAGCACGTGTCCGAAGCTGCTTCCTATGCGATGCAGAGCTCTGGCACTGGCAACTTGAATCCGTACCGCGACAGGCCGCCGACGAAGCGCGAGGACCGGGATACCTGAGCAATCCGCACCGTCGCCGTGTCGCAGAGCTTGATCGGACGACTGTGAACGCAGGCCGGGGTCGGCGCAACGGGATGGCTTGCAGGAACGACGGCTCAGACTGTGGTGGAAGCGGTCCGGTACGCGCCTTGGCTGGCCGCATGCGCAGGCGAGGCAGGAGCGCGCTCGAGAGGCGTGCCAATGGCATTGGCGGCGGTGGCGGAGCACATTGCTGTTGACGTTGTGGTCTACGTCGGATTGGCGTTTGTGGGTGCGCTCGGGCAGCTGCCTGGTGGATGTGCACGGCCTCCTGGAAAAGGGCAAAGGAGAGAGGCTTTGACGACGTGCGGCACCGAATGCGGAGCAGAGGGGGACGCGGTGTGCGGACGAGAAGAAAGCGGGGCCGAGGCCGAGCTGCAGCTGCACGTCGGCCAGCTTCCTTTTGCGCGTGCAGCCACGCCAGGGCTGTGGCCGGACAAGCCACCGCAGCCAGCGCGGTAACCCCGTAAATTAGACTTGCTCGCGCGCCTCGGCGCGTTCGAACAGACCTCGATCACCCCAGCCACCGCGCAGAGGCAGCGCCGTCCTTCTGGCTCCGCCTGCCACGGCCGCCAGCACTCTTTCTTTTCTTCCTCCACCAGCCTTTATAGAGGCCCGGTCCTCGCAAACAACACCTTCCATCCCTCGTCCTCCCCGCCCACGCTCTCTTCCCTTTCCCCTCTCTCGACCCCACCGCCGTACACGCTCCCATCCCTCTGGCTGTCCTCGTCTGCCATACATCAGCCCGGCGCAGCCATCCATCCACCACCCCTTTACCCGTCATCCATGGCGGCCGTCCTCAACGAGTTCCAAGAAAAGGTCCATCCTCGCATCCTCTGCCTCTTTGACGTCGACGGCACCCTCACACCAGCCAGGCAGGATGTCTCGCCTCTCATGCTCAACGCTCTTGCCCACCTCCGCAAGCACTGCGTCACCGGCATAGTAGGCGGCAGCGACATCTTCAAGATCAGAGACCAGTTCAAGACGGCCGGACAGGACCGTACGTGCACTTCCCCCGCCCCTCTTCCTGCTCTCGCCCGTCACTTATCCCAGTCCGCTCTCCCTCTTCTTCTTCTTCTTCAGTCGTCGAGCTGTTCGACTACGTCTTTGCCGAAAACGGTCTCACCGCATACAAGCTCACACAACCCCTCGCAAGCCAGTCCTTCATCCGATGGCTCGGCGAGGAAAAGTACCAGAAGCTCGTCAAGTTCTGCCTCAAGTACATCGCCAACCTCGACATCCCCGTCATGCGCGGCACATTTATCGAGTTCCGAAACGGAATGATCAACATCAGCCCCATCGGGAGAAACGCCACGTAAGTAGCCTCTCTCTCAGCGCCTCTCTTGGCTCCTTTCGCGACGCAGACCTTGGTTGCCTCTAGTGCGTCGACGGGGAGCCTAGCTGACCTAAGCCGCTCCGTCCCTCGACTATCAAACGGCCATCGGCCTCGCAGCATTACGGAACGCAACACGTTCGAACAGTACGACAAGGAACACCAGGTCCGCGCCAAGTTTGTCCAGACGCTGCGCAACGAATTTGGCGACTATGGCCTGACGTTTAGCATTGGCGGACAGATCAGCTTCGATGCCTTCCCGCACGGCTGGGACAAGACCTTTGCCCTCCGCCACGTCGTCCGCGACGGCAAGACCGAGCAACGCAGCTCCACCGCCGTCGATCTCGGCTGGGACGAGATTCACTTTTTCGGCGACAAGACGTACGAGGTGAGTTGATATGGCCAGGCCCAGAGCTTCGGATGGCCTTCCTTCACTCGAACGATCGGCTTGCTCAACATCCTTCTTTCGGCTCGCGTCCGGGATGTACTTCCTTTTTCGCAGGGGGGCAACGACCACGAGATCTTCTCGGACGCCCGGACCATCGGGCACACCGTCACCAGTCCCAAAGACACGATCCGACAGCTGTCTGAGCTCTTTGGCATCAAGGCCGAATAAGATCTGGCGTCCTGCTATTACTCCCTAGGCTTCTCTTCATCTTCCTGCATCTAGATGGCCTGTCACCTTACCTCTGTATATCTATGGGATGTGCTCGAGTTCAATCTTACTTGTACCGCCCCAGGCTCGCTGAACCGACATCGCGTTACTGTAAGGGCTTCCTCCAACGGCTGTACGTCCTAAAGAGGATGGACCGCCTCGGATGCCGAAAGCCCTCGCTGCATGTATCAATTTGCCGCTCAACTTCGTCTCGGGCGACTCGGCCCGTTAGTCGCAGAACGCCATAGAAATTGTCCAAAAAAAAAAAAAAAAAAAAAAAAAAACAAGAAAACCGCAAAAGCCCAGTCGTCGAAGCGATGCATAGCGATCAACGAGAGTACCTAACAAGACGATCGCACAAGCCAGTTGGGATAGAATGAACAACGGTGACATTTTGGAAGAAACCTATAGAAGAACAATGTGGGTAAAATCCAGAAACGAGACAAGAATGGGCCTTGTCGCCACGACTGGCCGGGTGTAGATGTTTTGCGGTATGCCAAATTCGAAATCAGACTCACGAGAGAAAGAATGAGGACGAGGCGATGCGATGCGATCAAAGGAAATGGTGTGGAAGCTAGTCAAGGGAGACCCGGATGGATGAGAGGTGAAGCGACTCGAAGATGATTCTGCTACCTTTAGTAGTCGGGCAGGAGAATGGTGCGGGTGGTGTTGGTGTTGGTCGAGTTGGTGACGACCGTGTAGGTGAGGTAGGCGGGTCCCTGGGTGGCGGAATCGTTGAGGCACGGGCTGTTGAGGCTGTTGTTGCCGCCAAAGACCTTGGTGTATCGGTCGAAGAAGATGGCGGGCAGCTCACGGCGAAGGGCGACGTTGCCCTTGTTGATCATGTGCCTCTTGACGGGCGCGACAAAGTCGACCGAGTCGCTACCGTTGGAAACCTCGTGCTCGTAGTGGCCGACGTCAAAGTCTTCCGAGGCCCTGATGACGTCGCCGGTGCTGTCAAGAGCCGCAACCACCTCGACCGCAGGGGCAGGCTGCAAGGGCCACTCGTTGTCGCCGGGTCCACCGCTCGGTGAGACGCTCGAGAGCGCGCTGACGATGGCGTCAAAGCCCGAGTCGCTCTGGGCCGAGACGGAGCTGGCGGTGAGTGCAGCGGCGAGGAGGGTAAAAGTAGCGGTGAGCTTCATGGTGGCGAAGTGGTAGAGGTTCTCGAGTGATGCAAGGGTAGCAGAGGGATGAGGAAGAGGTCGAAGATGAGTATGTGTGTGAGGAGGATGGGGAGCGGAGGACTAGATCGGAGACAGCGAGGTCCGCCTTGTATGTATGTCGTCGTCGCCACTGCTTCGTCTGTCTTGTCGAGAGGACTCTTTCCGTGTCGGACAAAGGGGACCACCGTTGGTTGGCAAGTCTGCTCCCGTCGGAGTCGATCGAGGGCGCGCCCTGTAGGGACCGTTGGTCGTCAGCTCCTTGACATGGTCTTTGTTACGCCGACCTCTTTTCGATCGGGGCTAGTTACCCCAAGTCATCTTCCCATGCCGTCGAAGAGGGGGCTCACATGGACGGATCGTGAGACCACGACGTAGGAACGCCGGACAGGAGACCACGATGCCTCTCTGCCAAGGGAGGAAGATGGCGGGCGAGGAGGCCCGACCTCTACCCGGTATGTTGGAAGGATGCGGGACGGGGACAAGTGCAATCAACAGCTACAGCAACACTCTGTCAAGCAAGGAACCGGGGACACGGGAGGTTCGAGCGGCGCAGCCTAACAGAAGCTGATGCGTATGCAACGAGGCAGACATCAACGTGGCGGACCGGCGGACCTTTGGCTCGTGTTGGCGACTTCGATGGTCCCTGTGCAGGGCCCAGTAGTAGCTGGGTGTGCGTCCGACGCCCTGTGCCACATCTCTAGATCTGCAATACGTAGCACACAGCCGCCGTCCCGCTCCGATGCCGTCTGGGCGACCATCCTCGGGGGCGCGATTCCCCGCCAACACCCAGAACCCAACCTTCGGTGCGCGCATGTTTGGGCACTGGCTTCCCCGTCCCTGTGCAATACAGACTCCGTCTCACTGCCCTGCATTGTCCCCGTCCTGTGGTCCTTGCCGTCCCCCTCATCCGCCCACCCCTGATCTGTCATTCGTGCACGGCGTTCGGCCCCGTGCGTGGTGGGCGCCAGTTTGAGGCAGCGAGTGGGCCTGTCTTCCACGTACCGACCAAGCAAGATCTCCAAATACAGACAGCGGCGATCATGGTGAGCTCTGCTTGTCTGCGGCAGCTTGAACAGCAGCGACGGCACCTCGCTATCGGCGTTGTAGTCGAAGCTGTACACGTCGATCCTGGAGTGTCCGCCGCACGCCGTCGTCGTGCTGTCTCGACATGGCATGTTGCAGCCTCTCGCCTGTGCGTCCGTGGACCCGGCGAAGGGCGCGAGGGTGGCCGTCTTGTTGTCGAACGTCGTCGACCCGAAGCATTCTCCGCCGTACTCGACGCCGCAGCTGGTCATGTTGCGCTGGTTGCACGCGTCCATGCAGCTCTCTACCGTCCTATGCTTTGGCGACATGGTCACGTTACGCACGCGATCTGTCACCTGATCGACGTAACAGTCCAGGTGCTTCCACTGTCCCGCCTGCTTGACGGTGTACAGCGACTGTTGCCACTTTGTGTCCTTGCTGATGTTGATGCGACTGCTGCCGCCGCACATGGACGTCTTGTCTCCCGGGCACGCGTAGTCGTAGTCGAGGTCGAGGTCGAGCTGGTGCATGTGACGGTCTGCGCGGCAGTGGAGGACGTAACGGTGGCCGAGGTGGTGGTAGTCGAAGTCGACGTGGTCGAGACGCCATCGGAACTGTCGACGACCGTGGAGAGCTGGTAGACGCCGATGCGGCTGCCGGCACCGCAGTACTCGGTCGCATTACCGCTGCAGACCATGTTGCAGTCGGAGGCCGGCGCGCCGGCAGCTCCGCTCCTCACCGAGTTGCCGCAGTAGCACTCGCGTGCGTACTCGAGGCCGGCGATCGACATGCTCTTGCCGGCGCAGAAGCGGACGCAGCTCTCGACCGTCACGTTGCGCTCGTCGACGTACATGGGGCCGGTGAGCGAGCGGGCTGCGCCGTTGTCGGTAATGCAGTCGACGTACTGATAGGTGTCGACGCTGGCGACGTTGCGCGGACCCGTGTAGGCGCCAGGCACCAGCGTCTTGGAGGTCGCGTTGTAAGCGAGCGAGTCGTAAAGGACGCTGTGGGAGCCGTCTCCGCCGCAGTTCTGCGTCGAGTTGCCCTTGCACGGCATGTTGCAGAGGTCGTCGATGACCTTGGCGCTCTCATCGGGAGCGACAAAGCCGCCGTAGCACTCTTGGCCGTACTCGGTCGCGACAAAGTTGACCGTGGCACGCTGCGAGCCAACCGTCTGACACGCACCGTTCTCGAGCTGGCCAGTCACCGGCATTGAGGTGGGGACGGCGCGATTGGGCCCGCCGGGGAAGCAGCGGAGGTACTTGTAGCGCGCGTTCTCGCCGGCCACGCCGCCAGCGAGCAGCGGGCCTACCTGCCTGCTGATGACCCGGCCCGACATCTCGATGAAGTGGACACCGAAGCCGGGGTCGTTGCCGTTGAGAACCCACTCGCCCGAGACGTTGTAAGGCACAAGGTTGACGGTCGAGACGGGGACGCGCATCTCGATCACTGCCGATTCGGTCTCGTTGGCCTGGAGGTGGTCGCCCTCGGTGAGGTCCTGGGTCGGGTTGGTGGAGTAGATGTAAGTTCCAGATGGCGGCTTGGACTTGGTGATGGTCAGAGCCGGTGCGCCGGTGTTGGTGACGTTGAGGCGGAGCGTGCTCGATCCGCCGCTCAGCACCTTGCCAAAGTCCATGTAGGGGACGTTGGAGAGGTAGCTGCCGTCGTACTGCTCCGTCGCGAACGACATCTGGGCTGGGTCCGAAGCGCTGCCGGTCAGCAGTACGGTCGCGTTGCCACCAGTAGTGTAGATCTTCAAGATGGCGCTGTAGATGCCGTTGATGGTGGGGTTGAAGTTGAGCGTCAGGTTGACGGGCGCGCCTAAGGCGACCAGCTGGCCGTAGCTCGTCGCCACGTAGATGCGCCCGTTCCCGGGGACGGGGCGCTGCATCTTTGCGCCGCCGAAGCTGGCGCTGTAGATCGTCTTCATCACGCCGTCGGCCGGCGGGACGGCGTTGTAGACGCGCAGGTTGCCGACGCCCGTGTCGGTGATCCAGACCAGGCTGGAGCCCGACTGCCCCTTCATCGACGACGTCGTCGTATGGCCCGCACCGCGGATGATTCCGGACGCCGTCTCGGACTGGCCCACCTGTGCAAAGTTGGGCGAGCCGTTGCCGTCGACACCGAACTTGAGCGCCAGCATTGGCGATCCCGTCGCAGAGATGTAGATGTAGCCATCGTCCAAGAGGAAGCCGCCCGCCGTCGAGAATGACTGGCCGTTGAGCTGGATCGTCTGGAGGTTGCCGTCTTCGGCGCCGCTGCCCGTCTTGAAGCCGCCAAGGTTGTCGGCGTTCATGATGTAGGCCTTGCTGTTCTTGCCGTTGGCGATCGCGATACGTCCGACACCACCAGCGCGGAAACCGGTCGGCAGCAGCGCGACACCGCTGCTTCCGAAGTCCTGATCCGCGTTATCGATGGCGACGACATCAGAGGGACTGCATTGTCGTAGATGGCAAAAATTGCACGAAGAGGAAGAAAGGAATGCAGTCCAGATGAGCGGCGGGAAACAACTCGCTGAGCGCGGGTGGCGACCGCTCCGTCCCCTGCGCAGCTTCGCAACATGGTAGGAGGATCGAGCGCGCCACTCTTACTCACCAGAAGAAGTCGGCACCGGCGAGGTAGCGTCCGAGCGGAAGCCTGACGACGGACATCGGGAGGGCCTTGGGAACATTGCGGCCGACGCGCGGGACGGTGAGCTCCTGCCCGCCGAATCCATTACCGGTGACGAACCAGAGGTTGTTGCCGTCGGACGCCAGACCGCCACCGGACTGCCAGATGCCGGAGCCAGTGCCGCCGGGGTTGGCCTCGGTGCTGAAGGAGGTGACGTAGGCTCCCGTGGCGGCGTCCAGGACGGGCGTACCCGTCACGCCGATGTAGGGGGCAAGGTCGTTGCACTTGACTCGAGGTGCGCGGGGACGGAAGTAGAGAAAACGGTCCAAAGGACGGTGTCAGCATCGGTTGCCATTCGCCCTCCGTCATCGGCCGCGGTCGAGAACTGCGGGAGCAGCGCCGCCACAGCCAGGCCGAGGCTGGCAAAGTATCGAGTGGCGCCAAAGGGCCGCATCGTGTAGGTACGGCGAAGCGGTGGGGTGACGAAGTGATATGAGGTCGCGGTGGCCGGGCGCGGGCATCGGCCGGTGGCGCAGACAAATACCAAGAGAGGGGTCGCGGGAGAAGGGACAACGAGAGCTCAAGGGTGGATGGATGCTGTGGTGTCGAAGTCAAGGGTCGGTCAAAGGCTTGCACATCCTGGCTTCCTCTTATGTCGAGCGACCGTCTGTGGCAATGCTTATGCGTCTCTGGTCTGCAGCAGCTCCGCCACGACTCCGGATCCTTGCCAATCGAGCGGCAGGTGGCGATGGGGATACAAAGTGGTGGCCCACGTACTGTAGGCATGCGCCAGCAGCGGTGTGAGCTGATGCTGCACCGTAGCCGGTGGCGGTTGCCAAGACAATGGGATTGCTTGAGCACATCTAGACGGAGTCGAGAACGAAGTTAGGAAGAGCCCAGGTCGGAGTGTCGCCAATGTCGTCTCTGCAACATGGTCGGCGAGGGGGGGGGGGCAAGAACACCACACTGCGAGAGATGCCGTCGACAAAGGGTCGGTCCGTCTATTGGCGACAAAGGGACGAGGCGGCAGCAGGTGCTGTGAGCCTGTGCGTGCTGGCATGGTTGGTGGAGCCTGCAGGGGAGGGCGGGAGCGACCTATGATATTTGGTATTCGTAAGCGCCGGAGCCTCAGCGGGGGACGCACTCACATGAGCGGCACCAAGGGCCGCCTACCTATGTCCTCCCCTCCCAGAGACTGAGATCTCTTGCGCAGCCCAGCGAAGACGTACGGGCGTCCGAACCCCGCCTTGTACGCCAGTGTATGTACAGCCCTGTGAAGCGCGGGGCCTTTACTAAGGGTGTGTCGTTATGCATCGCCGTCGAGCGTGGATCGCGTCTGGGCCTCCAAGTCTCGAGCGACCCCGCGGGCGACCTCCTTGTTGTGTCACTCGCCCTTGGTCCTGACCATGTCCTTTTCGTCGCTGGCGGGAGCGAATGGTCCGTACAGCGTGGATTATGTATTACACACGTTCCCGTGGTCCTCCGACTTTTGAAGGTCACTCTAGCCTTGGGCATCCAGGTACCGACCGCCCTGGTAGAGGGGGCATCTACCCTCCCGACGGATGAGCGCAGTGGCAGGAAGGGGGGGGGGGGGGGAGGGGGGGCGACTGTTCTGAGGAGTCGTGCCTGGATGACATGCTCCGTGATATGAGAGAGCGTTGAGCTGGACTGCTCTCTCGACTGTGTGTATATCGAGGGCATATGCCTGCCTTCCAACGCGAAGTGCCAACCGTCGCTTCTCGGCCGCCGGCGTGCGCGCTCCCTCTGAGTTGGCAGTTGGCAGTGGCGTTGGCAGTGGCAGTTGGCAGTGGCGTTGACAGTGGCGTTGGCAGTGGCAGTCGCGTCTCGGCCGGCACCAAGCAGGCGCTCGCCGGGCTACCGAGGACCGGCGAGGTGAGACTGAAATGAATGAGACCCGCCCGGCCGAGGTCAGGCGTCGAGCGGAGTGATCGGGGCGCAGCGAGAGTAAAGTCGGACGGAACCGCTCTTCGCTGCGCTTTGCCTGCTCCGTGCGCTTTCGCCTCTTCCACGTCGCACCGCCGCCGCTGCGTCTCCACCTTCCCTTCCTGCCTCATCGCTCTCATCTCCCACCACCTCTCGTCACCATTGCGCAGCTGTCTACGGCCGTCTCGTCTCTCGGTCCTTTCTTCTGCCATCGGACGCCAACGCACTCTTGAGATACCCTGCCCCCCCCCCCATCCCACTCGATCGGCCCCAAGCCCTTCTCGTCGTCGCTTCTCTGTCGGCGCCGACGCTGCCGCCGTCCGACCTTCCCATCCGACACCTCGCAGTTTCGATGCCCCACGCCGTTGTCGGTCTGTAGCATCCCCTCGTCGCCAGGCATCAGCAGCATTCCATCTCAGCCTGTCAGCATCTCTGCCCACCTCTGCCCGCCTCACATCGCCATAGCGCTCGCACAGACAGGGCTTTGCCTCTGTCTCGCAGGATCCGGCTTGGACGGCGAGAATCATTCAATTGATCCCGAGCAACTGCACACGGCCACATCGCGCTGGTCGTCACCACGGCCACCTGGACCCGCCCCTCCGGTCTTGCCAGCAAGCAGGCGAGTCAGCCACCATGTCTATGCGCTCTGCCACCCCGGGAGGCATGGGCAGCAGCACAGACTCGCACAACGCCTCCGCAGCAGCTCCTCCGGGCATGGGAGAATCGCTCGCCGGCGTCGACCTCGGGCCCTCGATGCTCTCGGCAGCAGGGCCCGCGCCCAACTCTGGCCCATCCTACCCTGCAGGCACCGGCCCCGGCGGCACTCCTACCACCGCCCTCAGCGTCTACCACCTCATCACCCAGCTTTGCCAACGTCCCGACCAGGCCGCACTCGTCGCCGCCGCCGCGGCCGGGAAAAAGGCGTCCGGCAGCGGCGGCCCTTCAACCAGCCCCTCGCCTCCCCCTCGCGGCGCCAACGGCGCCAACGGCAATGGTAACGGCGGCGGAGACGCAGCGCCGGCCGCGCTCTCGGCGGCAGACAGCCTGCCGGGCAGCTCAGCGCAGCGCGAAGACGCGCTCCTCGAGCTGAGCAAGAAGCGCGAGCAGTACGAGGACCTAGCGCTGGTGCTGTGGCACAGCTTCGGCGTCATGTCTTCGCTGCTGCAGGAGATTGTTTCGGTCTACCCACTCCTCTCGCCGCCAGCGCTGACGGCCCAGGCCAGCAACCGCGTCTGCAACGCCCTCGCCCTGCTCCAGTGCGTGGCGAGCCACAGCGAGACGCGCGGCCTCTTCCTCCAGGCCCACATCCCGCTCTTCCTCTACCCGTTCCTCAACACGACGTCCAAGACGCGGCCGTTTGAGTACCTCCGCCTCACGTCGCTCGGCGTCATTGGCGCGCTGGTCAAGCAGAACGACAACTCGGACGTCATCACCTTCCTTCTCTCGACTGAGATCATCCCGCTCTGCCTGCGCATCATGGAGACGGGCTCGGAGCTGAGCAAGACGGTGGCCATCTTTATCGTCCAAAAGATCCTCCTCGACGACATGGGCCTCTCTTACATCTGCCAGACGTACGAGCGCTTCTACGCCGTCGGGACCGTGCTGAGCAACATGGTGGCGCAGATCGTCGAGAGCCAGGCGGTCCGGCTTCTCAAGCACGTGGTGCGCTGCTACCTCCGCCTCAGTGACAATCCGCGTGCGCGCGAGGCGCTCCGCGCCTGCCTCCCCGGCCCGCTGAGGGACGCGACCTTCTCGCAGCTGCTCAAGAACGACCACATCACCAAGCGGTGCCTCGCTACGCTGCTGCTCAACCTGTCGGACCGCGTCGAGCAGTAGCGCGGCGGGTCATACGGTGGTGCACTTGCAGCCAGCTGGTGCTCCCTCCCTTGCCGCGTCCGTTGCTCGCTCGTTGCCTGCTGACTAGAGCGAGCAACGGACGCGGCAGGTTGCATGGGCCGGCAGGGAGGCAAGCGAGGTCCACCTCCGCTGCGGCAAGGCTGGTGCGCTCCAAGGAAGCGGAAAGTGAGATCCGAGCCGGGGCCGCAGCACCCTACCTAGCATTGCAGGACTGCAGCGGAGATAGATTTTCCTCTCGCCGACGGCGCTGATGTTGCGCGCAGCTGCGACGCTGAAGCGCCTTTTCTATCCTTGCCTCCCTTGTTCCCTGGCGTCATGCCTTGTAGCGTTAGCGTGGATGTAGTTCCAGACGGTCGAGGAGAAGCTCCAGTGCACCAACACCAACACACAAAACCAAACGCCAACCCTACACGCGCAGACACCACTGTAACACTATTCACCCTCTCTGTTGATCTAAACAAACCACCTGTTGGCTGGCGATGCCTCTGCTGCGACCGCGTCTTGGGAGCGTCGGAAGGATGGGGCGATGGGAGGATCTAGTAGATCTGTTGGGATCGGTGGGTCGGGCGTATGAGGCAGGCGGGGGAAGGGCATCAGCTGCGTTAGCAATGGAGACTTGGATCTGGTGATGTATCCTGGTATACCATGACGAAGCCAGCCGGGATGTCGGGGGTGCAACGACGACATACCTCATCAAACGGTCTAGTATCATTGAAACAATTCCTCCAAACCGCATCGACCTCCCTCTCTGCCCTCTCCTTGTCCCCTTTACAGTAGGGATTGCTCGCAACGCTGAGGGCAGCTCTCCTCCTGACGCACCTTTGAAACTGGTTCCTGAGACCGTACTCTCTCCTCGCCCACTCTCTCAACACGTTACAGTCACCACTGAGTGCGGCCGCTCTGATCTCGCTGCAGGCGTGGTGTGAGAGATTGTCCCAGCGTACCTTGAAACGACAGTGGTCGTACCAGTGTAGCATTTCGTGCGAAAGGGTAGATTCGACGTGCTCTCTAGAGTAGAGTCGGTTGGAACAGAGCAGAATGGTAGAGGAGGAGGTGGGTTCGCCTGGGAGGGAGGGGGAGAAGCCGCCTGAGATGGATGTAGGGCAGGTAGCGATCAGGATGGTCTTGTGTGGGGTCGAGGATGTTGTCGTTGTCGCCGTCGCCGTCGCCGTCGCCGTCGCCGAGGAGGAGGAAGAGGAGGAGACGAAAGAAGTGGCTGCCCGAGGGTCACAGGACAAGAGGGCAAGGTGCTTGGACATGAAGCGGATGATGGGTGAAGTGCGGAAGAGCTCGTCTGTCCATTGCTGGACGCGTTCGCGGGCGACTGTGTCCGAAGGTGTCTCTTGGGCGGTGGAGAGAGGGATCACCATGAGTGCTGGTGGGTCGGACGATGGTGATGTGGTGGTAAGACGAGCAGCTGTACGAGCGTGGCGATGAGCGGCAGCTGGTTGAGAGAGGTGATCGTCGTCGTCGTAATTGGATCGGGAAGGCGTGGACGCTCTGCTTGGATCGGGAAGGCCTTTGCACCGACTTGAATCTCGGAAGACGGAATACGAGCGCCAGGCGGCCAGGCGGCCAGGCGCGCACCAACCTGCCACCCTCGGCCTCGTCGCTCTTTTCCACCACCACCACCACCACCACCACCACCATCTCGCGTCCTCGCGCATCCCATCCATCCGTCCCTCGAAACCTGCCGATAGTCCCGTTACATTGCATCACACTCACCTCCATCGACACACTCAGCCATGTCGTCAGCAGCCACCGCCCAACGCCTCCGCCGCGGCATGGCCGAGGACGAAGATGCCGGCCTCGGAAAGCTGGGACCGGGTAGGCCTCTACCTTCCTCTCGCCCCATCCCTCTCTCCTTGTCCTCATCGCATTCTCACACTTCATCCCACCTCTTTTCTGGCATTTCCAACAAACAGACTTTTCCGACGTCGGCTGTCTCCTGCTCTCGGAAGTCAACCTTTTCTTCTCACAGCCTGCAAATGACGGCCTAGAGCCTCCCTCCAAGGATGATGGGGCTACCGCGTACGTGTTCAGCCCTCTCCTATCCCTCGATCCACCGTTCTGCTGCAAGCACTGCTGACTCACTGCTGACTCTCGAACGCTCTGGACGGCGTGACGCGCACAGCGTCGCGGAAAAGACAAAGGCATACGTCGCCGAGTTTAGCAGGTACAAGGACCGACCTACCATTCGAGAGATTCGAGCGTACGTTTCCACCCCTCTTGCCTCGTCTCCACTCCCTCACCCCTTTCTCCGTCTGACAGCCACGCATCCCCCATCTTGCGCGCATCGGCCGTGTAGCATCTTGATGAAACACGCAGCCAAGGGCGACGAAGAGAGGGAATACGACCAAGAGGGCAACCCCATCGACGACCTAGGGCTGCAATTGACGCAGTTCGAGATGGCCCAGCTGGCCAACCTCTGCATCACCGAGGTCGAGGAGGCCAAGAGTCTCGTTCCTACGTGAGTCTCACTGCTCGACGTCCAGAATGCGGTTCAACTTGTGCGAAAGTCCTATCTGCCGCTGGGGGTTCGCTGGGGGTTGGCTGGGGGTTGGCCGAGGCAGGCAGCCTTCCAACCGCGCAGCTCCTCATTCCAGTCAGCAGACCGTACCGAGATGCGACATCTTCGCAAGACGCTTCTCTCGTCGCCCTGGCCATATGCGACAGAGTCATGGCAGACATCCTTGTGACCCCCGTTGATCCTACGTCGTCTGCGTAGCGCTTTCACTGACACCATCCATCCATCCATCCATCCCATTCATTCCCTCCCCCTCCCTCTGACTCTCGCAGATTGGGACCAAAAGACGACGCTTTACTCGACTCTCTCTTACAAGAACTCGACAACGTGCGACGTTTCTCCTAAATCTCCCTACCCCTTCTTCCTCCTTGTCCCGTCAGTCTCGATCGACACATCTGTACCACTATTGCCCATCCTTCGCTTCCATTTGCAACCACAATTCAAAACATCACACTCGTGACAAATCGGAACGGTGGTATACTTCCCTCCATCTATCTTGCCAGTTCTATCTCACTCCAAAGGTGAGACGACATAGACTCCCTTTCTCTTTTCACCGAAAGTCGGTAAAACCCACCCTTTGCAGCGCGTCCAGAGAAAAGGACCGTAGTAGAAGTAGATATAACCGAACAAAGCTCCACCTAGATGCGCAAAGTGGTCGAACATTGTCCAGCCTGAAATCGCACCTAGCATGTCGGCTGCTACCATGCTGTGAGACGTTGAAGGGAGAGCAAGGTACAACAACAACAACAAAAAACAAAAAGATTGTTAAATAAAAAGAAGAGTATCCAACGAAAGAGAATTGGAAATGAGAGAGAGAGAGGAGGTAGGTTAGGGACTTACCCTGATACGCCCCAACCGATGGGGAAGCTGAAGAAGGGAAGGAAGATGAGACTGGGTTGGATAGAGGGAACAGGCAGAGAATGGTGTGGGCAAGTGTAAGTTTTGCCCTCTCCTCTCACTCCACGTCTCTCGCTGCGCTGGTCGACGCGCCTACTCACCTGATCCTCGCATCGGGAAAGGCACATGCCGACGCTACGACAGCGGCGTACACTGCTCCACTCGCTCCTAGACTACTCTGTCTACCCACCGACATCTTTGCCGCCTCCAACCCCTTCACCGTCGCTATTCTTCTAAACCTCACCGCGCTAGCCACGTGGCTGACGACGGCCGCAAACACACCCGCCGTAGCGAAGAAGGCTAAAAAGTGGGGCGTCTGCGAAGCCTCGGCGATGATCGGTGCGCCTGCGTTGATGTGACTTGCATAGATGACGGCACCGCCTCCAAAGGACCATAGGGCGAAGTTGTTCAAGAGAAAGTGTAGACCGCCGCGGTGGCTGAATGTCGAGGTGAGCGTGGTGTACAGCCGACCACTGGAGGGTCGATGGAGGAAGTGTCGAGACATAAAATGTTGCAGCTGCGGTCGCAACGGCGCCAAGCGCCAGAGGGCAAAGACGACTGTGTTAAGGGCAAGGATGGGTACCAGCACCTCTTTCGAGGCGGGGAGGTTGAGGTATCTGCGAGGTGGTGACGTTGGGACAGAAGGTGCGGGGACGGACGCTGTCAGAGAGGAGGCCGAAGCAACGATTCGAACTTGAACTGCCTGGAAGGACATTGCCGCACTGCTTCCCCGCCACGCCACTCACTGCTCCGAGACCATGACATAGGACCTGCCCAATACCTGCTTGACGCCGTCCGGTAGTCCCAGCTGGTCGCACCATCCCGTGAGCCGCTTCAGGCCACGGCCTAGCCTCTCTGCCCTCTGATGCTTGCTAGCCACGGTCAGTGTCCTCTCGTCGACGCCGGAGCCCCAAACATCCTGTTCAGCCGTGCCACCATCGCTCGCAGTAAAGAACGAAGTGAAGTTGGAGAGAGGTCCACGGCTGGCTCGCACCTCCTCTGCCAGCTGGGACGTCTCGCGTAACGAGAGATAGGCGGCCGTACCAAAGGAGGCGATGCCGAACGCGAGGAGGTACGCCAGCGCGCCTAGCGCCGAGGGCGGCCGAATGTGCTGGCGTGACCAGAAGGCGATGCGCTGCCGCAGGACCTCTGCCTCTTGTTTGGCAAGATCCGGATCGTAAAGAGGCGATTCGCTGATGGGGCCTGTGGGCGACGTAGGCGGCAAGGATGCCTTGTCGGCGTCCTCGGTTCGACGAGGGATGGGCTGCGGTCTGCGCGGTCGAAGGAAACGAAGGGAGACGGGACTTGTGTGGTAGGAGCGCAAAAGTAGGAAATGGAGGGATGGTGGGACTTGTCGACTGATGAGAGAAGCGAAGGCGATCTGCCTCTGCAGCGGCAGCAGCAGCGGCAGCCGAGTCGGGAGCGTGCGCACCGAGGCGAAAGACATGGACCGGGCTGTTGCGTGCAGGGGCGGCGCTATCGCGGAGCGTGCGATAGGAAAACGCAGCATTGCGGCTGCGGCCCGCGATGAGTGAGCGTGTGGAGACGAGGGAAAGAGGGATTGCACCTTCCGGGGCGGGAGAGATAGGTGAAATTGGCGGATCGATCTGCTGGCTGTCGCGACGGAAGGCAGGTGGGTCGTTGGTGCGGAGCGGAATGGCGAAAAGGAACACAGGGAATTGCCGCTGATACGAGACGGCGGTGGTGAGGACAATGAGCGGCGGTGATGACGGTGGTGGTAGGAAGGAGGGCGCAGCAAGGTGGCAAAGAGGCGAGCAAGACCAAGAGCCGCGCCTTGGTCCGGCGGAGGCGGCCACAAATGGCATGTGGAGGTCCGCTCGTCGTCTCCCGCACGGATGCAGCAGGCCCGTCAGTCGAAGCGTCTCCGCGCGTCGCTACGCACTTTCCCCCTTTTCCTCGTAAACTCGACGTGTCACACACCAATGCGTCAGCTCTGCAGACGCATGCTCTCTATGCCAAGTGACCATCAGAACGGAAGCTTCCCGAGACGAACAGAAAACACAGTCCACTCTAACACATCAGCAACGACCTATGCCGCGCAAAGATGGCAAGCTCAACGCGGATCCGCGCCCTGTGCACCTATCCCGAGATCAGCTGAAGCGTCCCCTGCTGCGAGTTAGCGACACGCTGGCGCGTCAGTCATGGCCCAGCATCCCGCAGAAGCACAGGTACGCAGAGAGGCTCGAACTTTCCGCACAGGGCGACACGAGCCCGGGCGGAAGCACTTGGACTCCTGATAGGATGATCTTTTCGTCTTTTGCCGCCGGATCATGCTCGTAGCAACGCGGTGGGTCGTGCCGGCTGGGCTGCCAGCACACTTTCCATGCCGCATTTCCGCCATTCTTCTTGGAAGGGCGCTGTGGGAACCCTTTCAGCCACTCAGGAGTCTGTCGAGCCCCCTCCAGAGGCCGTCACCGTCGAATTCGACCATTTTAAATCTCCGTCGGGTGGACCGTGGGAGTAATCGATCTGGCAACGAGGCTGTCACCGTCGAATTCGACCATTTTAATCTCCGTCGGGTGGACCGTGGGAGTAATCGATCTGGCAACGAGGCTGTCACCGTCGAATTCGACCATTTTAATCTCCGTCGGGTGGACCGTGGGAGTAATCGATCTGGCAACGAGGCTGTCACCGTCGAATTCGACCATTTTAATCTCCGTCGGGTGGACCGTGGGAGTAATCGATCTGGCAACGAGGCTGTCACCGTCGAATTCGACCATTTTAATCTCCGTCGGGTGGACCGTGGGAGTTATGAAGCCCACGCCGCGTCGCCACTTGACGCAATCTAAAGAGGTGCGTCAAAGCAGAAAAGACATGACCCTCCTGCAACCCTACGCTATCCGTCGTTGCTTGCGCGATGCGGCGTCCCAAAGATGCGATTAAGCTTCTGCGACACCGAGCTCAACAGCATATGGAGGGGAATCGGAGGGTGTGCCAGACTTGTGTGCCGTCCTTAGACCGAGAGAATCGCGCCGACCGACGAACAGCCCGACGGAAGACGGGATAATTCGACGCTTCTCTTCCACCTTCCATACCGCCCACGATCATCATCGTCCCACCGCCACCACCTTCTCACGACCTTTGGCGTCCTGTTGCCGCACCTTTACGTGGGCATAGTCAACCTCCTTCCACGCTCTTCTCAAGGTTTGTGAACGTACTTGACCGTCTCTTCAAGGACGTATTTGACATCTTCGTCTGAGAGTTCCTGACTCCCCTGTGGACTTCCAGGGTGCTCTGCCTGACCGTCCATCGTTAACAAGGGTGTTCGCGAGCCCATAGAGGTTCGGCGAGAGCGTCGGCCGGATGGTTGCGTGACAGACTGTAGGGTCGAAGTACTATCGACGCTCGACTGGCCGTCATGGGATCGGCTGGACCAGCGGATATTCCTCAAGTCCATTCGAGCGGGGGTCTCGGTTGGCTGCCGATGAATTGAATCTTGGGAGTTGAAGTTGGATCCCGACAGTAGAACGCGCCATGCATCGGGCATATGTTGGGGGATTTCCAGACGACGCACATGCTCAGCGAACTCGACACGACGCTCATCGGGCACATTCGCGGAGCAGCATTGGCCGCGACGCACGAGTGTCGTGTTGGCGGGGCAGGGGCGACAGGAGACGCGAGGGAGCACAAGGCCGTCGGCTCGGCTTGCGAGAACGAAGACGAGGACGGGGACGAGGCTGAGGTGGAAGGCGAAGCGTGTCATCAGGAGGGTCTCGTTAGGTGCGATGACTTCGGGGCTGGGCGAAAGAAAGATTCTTGGTTGGTTGTTCTGGCGACGAGCCGGGGGAGGCAGGCGAGAGGACCTACTTTATACGCCCATCTCTCTAGCCCAGTTCGGGGCGGCGCCCTATCGGCTGGCCTGTAAGCGCGGCTCTGCAAGCTAGGTAAGCTCTCCATTCTCCCATCCGCCTGTGCCTGTCCCCTCACCCTATCGGCGGACTCTCACTTCCGAAATACTCTCAGGTCATCATCCAAAAGCCCCGTCCACTTGACCCCATTCTTACCGGCGATTACAAGGCCGGTCAATGTGTATATGTGCCTCCGGTCGCCTTAATTCGGCCGACATATGAGGGTGCATGATGAGGTGGATTAAGTTCCTCGAAACGCAATCTGGGTGTTTGCAACGTCCGAGGTTGAGCATCTTGCTGGAATAAGTTAGCGCGAGGTGGTCGTTCTTGAAGCGGGAGTTGCGCGGACGCAGAGGTGATGAGAGCGAGATAGCGTGGGAACTTATCACACGGTGAGAGGCGGCTTACAGCGGCAAGAAGGGTGGGAGGGGAGCCTGCTACGAAAATGGACGAAAGGAGAAGCCGACGGAACGTTGACCAGCAAGTAGACTGCACGTCGGCATACCAAAATGAACTAAGGAGGACGCACTTCTGCAGTGATGATGACAAGACCCACGCAGTGATGACAAGACCCACATGGCTGTCAAGAGCCAACCTTAACCGCGCAGAAGGGTGGGAAAGATCGGAGCGTCGGCGTGCATGATCGATAGACGGCCACAAAGAGCGGAAGGACCGGTCGCGCAGTCTAAAAGCACACTGCTTAGTGCTCGACGCTGGCTATGGCTCTGGCCAGATTCCCTGCCACCAGGCCCGAGGGTTTGCACCCGTCTGTGTCCCGCGAAACGGTCGAGGCGTAGAGCACGTCGTTGCGTTTGACACAACGGCATAGTCGAGATACATTCGTCGGCGCTGTATCCCAGCCTGACCAAAGATAGAGTCTAGGTGCTGAGCACTAACATGTCTAGTTCAATGGACAAGCTTTCAGCAAGACACAAAGCCAGGGTCGCCACCGTCGTTGCTGTCTTGCTAAGGCCAGAGAAGTGCGGCG
Source organism: Thecaphora thlaspeos (assembly GCA_900291925.1). Classification (NCBI taxonomy): domain Eukaryota; kingdom Fungi; phylum Basidiomycota; class Ustilaginomycetes; order Urocystidales; family Glomosporiaceae; genus Thecaphora; species Thecaphora thlaspeos. Next base: position 154,651 of record UWYS01000014.1, on the reverse strand, counting down.
CGTGCTCGCCCTAATGACACTCTCGGCCCGCTGCGACGCGCAATCAGAGAGCGAGATAGCTCAGAGATGGTGGCGAGGCGACGTCCGCCATGCGGTCGAGAGACGCTGCTCAACACAGCTACACGAGGAAAAGCATAGAAATTGCAACAAGAGACCAACACGACGGTTCGGCGAGCCACAGAAATCGAACGCGCCAGGGTAACAAAGGGGGGAACAAGATAGATAGAACGGAACGCGAAAGGATGGCGCAGCAGGGAACCTCGAGGTGCGTGAGAGGAAGGAGATAGCGTTGCAGAGGGAAGACAAGGAAGTGGGCGTACCTCTGAGTGCTGGCACTACTTGCCCGACCGCGCCACTCGGCTCCGCTATCCGGCCCAGGCCTCTCACGGCTGTGGGCGTCGGACTCGGCCGAGAGCGCTGGGAGGGAGGGAGCCTCGAGTGCCTTGCCTCTTCACTCCCATCTATCGTTCTTTCTTGTTCGGCAGCACTTGAATTCCGTTCGAGATTCCTTGCCTTGTCTCTGTCTCCCTAACCGGCTGCGTGGGTGAGTCGGTGGCAAGTAGCAGCTGCCGGACGGCATACGTTGTGCGCTCGCTTTCGGCGTGCCGACCGGAAGAAAGGGGGACAACTATATGTTGTGTGCCATGTTGCTGAGAGGAGAGCATATGGTTGGGAGCCGCTGCATGATGCCACTCAGCCGGAGCTGAATCGTTACCATACAGTGTACAGTGCTCGGGGCCTGGCATGCGTAGTAAGTAGTGATGCTCTGAATCGCCATGCGAAGCTTCTGCTTGTGCCAGTTATATTAATGATTCCTTCGTCGCTGGCGGCCCCACACTGGCCCACCCATCTGCGCTTGTCGCTCCTCTTTGTCGGTCTCAAGACGCCAGACGAGCACGAGAGCCGGGTGGGGAACGCTGTAAGCTGTCTGCCATCGCCGTCGTAAGTGTCCCGGCTAGACTTCGCGCGCACAGCTGTACTGTGACATCCGTAACCGCAATGTGTGCGGCCACACGTCGCTATGTGTCACGCCACCTGGCCTCTCTCGTCGTCGTCGCCCGTCAACGTGTTCCGGCGAGATGCTATAGAGATGCCTTGCGCAATGTGGCGGTGAAGCCCTCCCTCCTCCCGTCGTCCCATCGCACCGCACCGACTCTACGATGCACCTCTCTCTCTCGTCGCTCACGGCGAGCCTCACCTCGCTCGCCACCGTCGCGACCCTCCCCGCGTCGACTGCCTCTGCCCTGCCCTCGGACAACGTTATCCTCAGGCCCTACACCCCCGCTGCCATCAACTCGACCAGCGCCTCCGTCTCTGGCGCATCCGACTGGAAAGCCACGCCCAAGAGCTCCGTCGATGCCCTTCTCTCCCGCAGCAGGCGCAACGCCTCCAACTGCCTCACCCTCACCGGTGACGGCGCCAGCGTCATCTTCGACTATGGCACCAGCGTCCCCGGCGAGCCCTTCTTCGTCGTCCGGAATACGGGCGATAAAGGCGTCAGCTTCAACTCGGTCTACAGCGAGGGGTTCACCATGATCACGGCTTTCGAGCGCGATGGTCCCTTCCCCTATGCCAACTTCCATGACACCTACCGAAGGCACGTCTACGAGGTCAAGCCCTCCTCCAAGCCCTCCTCCAAGCCCAACCTCTTCCGAGACGACTACGTCCAGGGTGCGCAGAGGTGGCAGCGCATCGAGCTCGTCGGCGACGGCACGCTCCAGCTCTGCTCGGTCGGCTTCGAGGGCTACGTCGACGTGCTGCGCCACGACGACGATGCCAACGACCTTCCCGGAACCTTTAGCAGCAACGACCGCGCCTTCAACTCGCTCTTCATCGACAGCATCCGCACGGCACAGATCAACTCCGTCCCCAAGGGCGCCGTCGACTCGACCTGGAGGGTCGAGAACGGCTAGCTCCGCCTGCGCGGTCAGCACGCCGCTCCCTACCTCGACGGTTTCGGATGGGACAACTACACCACCACGTTTGAGGCTAGCATCGAGAAGCAGCAGGTGGGATGGCTCCTGCTCGGCAACGCCAACGGCGAAGGCTACCAGCTGCGCATCAACGAGACCCACTTCGGCCTCTACTTTGGCACCTCGACGCAGAACGCCACCACGCTCACCTCGTACTTCCTCGATGCGCAGCCGCTGGCAGACGAGATCAAGGACATGGTCAAGACGGGCAAGTGGTTCGAGGTCGAGTCCATCGTCCTCAACAACACGCTCACCGTCAACGTCAACGGCCAGAAGGCCTACAGCATCGACCCGCTCCCGCCCAAGAAGTCCCGCGACGGCTCGATTCCCCCGCCCGCTGGTACTATCGAATTCGGCGGTTCGGGCGAGGATGTCAGCCTTTACCGCAACGTCGTCGTCAAGAGCTCCAACACGGGAGAGGTGTGGTACAAGTCCAGCCTGCTCACCGAAAAGGCCAGGGAGAAATTCGCCGTCGTCCGCAACCGCCTTGCCGTCATCCTCGACGGCGCCAAGAGGGACAGGCTTGTCTGTGAGTTGCGCTGGCGGATGGACGCTGCTTGCCTTGCAGATGGGATGAGAACAAAGCGACTGACTTCGCTACCTCGCCCATTCTCTCCTGCCTTTCTCTCGGACATCGATGATATCCAGGGGGTGGTGACGTTGCCCTCTCCAGTCGCACCATCTCCACCGGGATGCAGGGCTACAACTACGTCAAGGAGAGCATGGACCTCCTCCTCCTCTCGTACCAGCGCATCAACGGCGCCATTGCCAGCCAAGTCCCCGCCTCGGCACCCGTCGGCAGCGCTTCGGCCATCATCGGCCCGGCCTCTGCCTTCTACTACAGCTTCGCGTACGAGCTCTACTCGATCTTCACCATCTACGATGGCTGGCTTTACGGAGCGATCGAGCAAGACTTTGTCCGCGATCACTGGAGCCAGCTGGAGAAGCAGATGAAGCGCGCCGAGACCTTCGTCAGCGAGCAAGGACTGATTCTGTTCAATAGTACCGACTTTGCCGCTGGCTTGGACTTTAACTGGTACGACGGTCCTCGTTTCGGCCACACGTCCAAGACGACGGCGCAGCTCTCGCTGTGCTACCAGCAGATGGCCGAGATGGCCAAGGCACTCTCGAAGGCCGATTTAGCGTCGGAGTACGCTGCGCGAGCAAAGACGCTCAACCAGGCGGTCCACGAGACGCTTTACAACACGACCAAGAAGAGCTACGACCTGACCGACCTCAACCGCAATGGTGTCGCTCTGGATGCTCAGGTCTAGGCTCTCCTCTCCGGTACCGCGGCCGAGCATAGCGTCGTTCAGGACATCATCGACACCACCGTCTCGACTCTCTCCACTACCTACGGTCTTCTGGCCAACTCGGAAGAGACTGGTTTCCGGCAGAACATCAGCCCTTACGTCACTGGTTTCCTGCTCTTTGCCCTCTTCCAAGAGGCCGCTAGGAATGCTACGATCGACATCCAGCCGGCATACCAGCAGGCCATCAAGACTTGGGACGTCATGGCTGATCAGTCCAGGGCCAACTACACCGGAGCCTTCTGGGAGGTCATGTACACCAACGGAGAGCCGGGTCTTGGTAAGTAGCGTCCCACCATTCCTGCTCGACATTGCCATCTCTCTTCTTCTTCTTCTTCTTCCATCATTCTCGACTTGACTAACCCTAGCTCCTGCTACATCACCACGCTCTTCAACAGACCAATACACATCTCTCGCACACGCCTGATCTTCCGCGCCAGCCTTGGTACAACTAGTCTACGTCCTCGGTATCCAACCCTCTTCGCCTGGATTCAAGAAGTTCACCGTAGCGCCCAATCCTCTCTCTCACTGAGGTTAGCGGTCGCATGCCCACTCCTCACGGTACGATTTCGGCCAACTGGACGCGTTCCAACACCACCTGGGACCTCTCCGTCAAGGCACCCAGTGGTACCAGCGGAAACCTAACGCTAGGTGTAGGCTTTCCCCTCACACGAAGCAAAACTACCGTCAAACTTGATGGTAAGGAGGTAGAGGGTAGCTGGAGTGTTGAGGTTGGAAGCGTAACAGTTCAGATCAAGGGTGGAAAGAAGGAGAGAAAGTTGTCCGCTTCCTGGTAAAGAAATTTCCAAAGAACTGTGATGATAGGTCCGATCTTGCGTTGCAGGGAGGGGGTCAAGTGCGATATCGGCCCGACGAGAACGAGTCGATGCGAGCTAACAGATTGGATCGCAAGGTCTGGATCGTCGAGCGTCGTCTCGTAGCCGACATGTTACGCTGTTTGCTCATTGTAATCATTCTGTTCAATGAATCCATTGCAACCATGACAATTTGTGAAACGCCACGACAAGAGCTGCTACGATACGGTCCGACAGGTCAAGACACGACACGATACGTTGCGCCCCCCCCCCCTCCTTCTCGCCGGCCTTGACGCTCTGCACATCGAGCCAACATCATTCTCTTGAGTGAAAATGCGCCTCTCGACAGCGGACACCTCAATCCAAGAGCCCATTCCCATTTCCTTCCTATTATCTCAACATCATCTTGAAACCGACATCGGAAACACCGCAATCTGCTATCACAAGAGTCCATGTGCACACAAGATGACTCGGGCCACGAGTCGTGAGGCGTATCATCAACTGGTTCGATTTCGTCAGACGAGGCACGCGAGTGCAAGCAAGTGTGGAAAGACGTAACAGCGACATATGACATCCGTGGATCCGATTGCTCGCCCAGACGCGCGGGTCTAGGATCCTGCTTTGTCCATAACAGTAAGATGGAAAGTTACTGGGTGCCAACGGCGACCGCAATTGTCGCCAAGGGAGGCGACGCGTCGCGCACCGTTGGCCGAGGTATCAAAGGGTCGTGAGGGGGTAGCGTGGTAGCGTGGCACGGGGACGGGTTTTATTCGTTTAGGCAAGCAGCCACATGCCCGAGGCGAGCATGGCCATGACGGCGGCACCGCCTCCGACCTTGGCGGTCGAGAAGGCACCGTTCATGTCTGCGTCGCCCGAGCCGGAGTCCTCGTTTCCGTCAGTTCCAACGCCGGGCTGCGAGGTCTGGGTGGCAGCGGCCGACTCGGCGGCCTCCGGGTGGTTGGTCGTGTTGACGAGGACCTGGTCGATGACGTGGATGTCACCGTTGGCAGCGACATAGTCGGAGCGGACAATACGAGCGGTGATGTTGCCAGACATGACGTAGGCGCCGGTCGAGTTGGCCATCACCTGGAGCATGTTGCCGCTGGCCGAGGTGGCCTCGACTCCGCTGCCAATGCCGGTGCTGTAGACGACGGTGTTGTTGACGACGTGGTTCAGAAGGACGGCGGTCTGCTGTTCGGGGGTGGCGGCCATGATGGTGTCCTGGACGGCAGCAATGGCGGCGTTGTTGGGTGCAAAGACGGTCACGGTGGACGCGTCGAGGGCCTGGATAAGGTTGGCGCTCTGCAGGAGGGTGGCAAGCTGCGAGACACCGATCTGGCCGGCGATCTGGGACGTGATGCCGGGGATGGTGAGGACCTGGTCGATGGGCTGGACGAGGATCGACTGGTAGGTGGGGCCATCGGCGGCGGCGGCGAACGAGACGTTGCGGCCGGCCTGGTAGACGAAAGCGGTGTTGTTTCCCTCGGCCTTGCTGAGGACGACGACCTGCGAACGGTCACCAGGGAGGTTGACGTACTGGGTCATGTTGAGAGCGGTCGAGGCGATGGTGTGGTTACCGGCATCAATGTCTTCGACGTTGTAGGTACCGTTGAGGACTGGAGGACGGCGAGGAGCAGAATGCAGGGAAGAGGGCAAGAGAAGATGGTAAGTTGCGGTTTCTATTGGTATCTCGGTCTCGCCCATAGGGGACCGACCTTCGTGTCGATCGCCGTCGCTACTCTACAGCCTTTGCGTTGGCTGCAAATCCCAGACAGCTTGTGCAGCCGGGAGGCCGATGGGGCCGATGACACGTCTCTACGGTCATCGGCGTGGCCTTTCTCTCTACTCACCGTGGTAGGCGATGGTGGCGATGAGAGTCGACTCGTCGACGTCGTCTCCGAGCGCGGCGAAGCCGGCGTTGCTGGGGGCGAGGACGGTCTTGTTGCCCATGCCAGCGAGCGCAGGAAGCTACGGCGACGTGATGGAGGGGGGAGGGGGGAGGGGGGAGGAGGGAGAAAAAAGACGTGTTTTGCGGGTCAGCCTTGAACGCTGCCACCATGTCTTGCGGCACACGGCGAGCGACTCGTTGCGACGTCGGTCTTTGACCATGCGTTAGTACTCACGAGAGCCTCGGCGTTCTCCTCGACGGCGCTGGCGAGCGAGGTGAGGTTGTTCTGCCTGAGGGCGGCGAGGAGGCCGGCGGCGGCCGTAAGGGCGACGAGAACGGTTCTGAGGAACTGCATGGTGCATTCGTTAGGTAGCGGGGTGGATGAGTGGGATGAAAGGTGTGGTGGAGGCGATCAACGTCAGAGATGCGTGGGGAAGATGGCAAGATCGTAGGTGGACAAACAGAGGGGGGGGGGATTCTTCAGCTAGTGTTAGGATGCGGATAGCACACCTTCTTATACCCGTTCGCCCAAGCGGCTCTCATGGCATGTTGGGTCACGTTCGACCGTCTGAGCAGCACGACGCTTACCTTCGCCCTGGGCGACGAGGAGACAAAAGAGCGGCGGGCCAAGGTGAAGGGGACGCGCGGAAGCAGAGGTGCAAAGCGACGTGTGATACATACATAGATGCCCTGCTCCTTCTGCTGGCGCTACGGTAAGGGCCTCGGTCCACCCGCCCTCTGCTTGGATTGTATCAAGCTACGCGGCGCCTTACCTTGGATGTAGCCGTAGCGATGTATGCCGTGCTTGCCTTGGCTGACGCTCGACGGGACGCTACTCGGACGCCCGCTCAGAGCTACGGTACTGTAAGCATCGCTCTGGAACACAGGCCGGCTAGAGTGGAGAAGGCTGGAAGGCACGAGCAGGAGGTGCCAGGGACATGGGCTCCAGGGCAGCGGAAGGGGGCGAGAATCACGATGGTCAACGGCATACGTGCTGTCAAGCTTGGCGGCCCCATCACGTGCTCTATTCAGGATTCAATTGTCTGGGCCCCCTTAGACTCCTGTGGAGGCATTGGCCTTGTTAGAACACACTGCTCAAGTGAGGGCTGAGGCAACAGTCAGCATGTGAGACAAATCCTTGAACTCAAACAAAGCCAACACGTTGGACCACTCTGCAAGATGTGAGAGGGCAGCCCTAAGCTTCTCCTGTTGCTCTTGAAGCACATCCATGACAAGACATTGCAAAGCCAAGCCAAGCCATACTGGCTGGAAAGCTGCCTGCTGACCTGATCAAGAGGAGCCATGCTTTCCATACAGTAGTGCCAACCTTGACTTACTGCTTACCACTGGCTGGCAGCATGTGAGCCAAGACCTAGGCTTCCCTTGGTGCCCAAATGTCTGGAAGCAACCAATCTTGCAGGCCCCATCCATTGCCATCTACCTGCTGCATCCTGTTGCCATCCAGCGCCACTCCCTCTATCAATTGGGCTCTCGAGTGCCTGTCCCTAGACTGGCTTGCTCTGAAAGGCAATGGCACTTGATGCCAAACCTAGGCTGATACAACAGCATCATGCATGATCTTCTGGTGGTGCATCAATGCCAATGTTCCAGGCTTGGGTTGCTTGGTTGTGAGACCATTTTCTCTCTGCCTCAGAGCCAGGACACTTTGACCCACTTCAGACCTTCTGCTGCCCAGCAAATCAGCATCATATCAGAGACACCATGCCAATTTACACTGTGCCCCTTGCTCTGTGGCCAGCAACATGTTTTGCCAAGTCCCCACCCCAGATACAGTACAGTACTCTACCACAAGTCTGGCCAAACATGTGGTTGTGATGCTCTTGCTTGCTGCTGCCAAGACTACAAAAAGGCCCATTTGGCCAGAAAGATGTACCAGATGGACTGACAGATGAACAGATGAATGGATGATGAAAGGCCAGGGGACATGACCCCCTCCATTGTTGTGGGTGACAGGCGGGTTTTTCATGGCTGTTGCTAGCAAAGCCATACAGTAGCATGCTTGATTCTTTGAAGCACCACTGCAAGCAACAATGGGTGTAGATGCACAGAGCAGAAGCAGGGGGGGAAACAATATGTCTTTCTTTACAGTGCATGCTTGATCCCTAGCCTGCACTCTGACAAAGCACTCAACACTTCAAATGCAGGGTTTGTTGTCTCTCCCCTTGACTAGTGTGCCAAATATTGTTCCTCTTTGTAGTGGACTGGAGAGCAGGAAGATGGGACAGGCCTGCTGCAGCATGATCAATGAGAGGAGCAGAGAAAGGGAAAGCATGACCTTTGTCTGTGTTGCTGTAGTCTGACCTCTGAGGCCAATTACAAGACAATAGAAACCAAAAGAGACAGATTGGGCTTTGCTTTGGTCCCCCCCTTGTTTGTTGGCTGACCTGCCTATTTTGCATTCCATCCCCTGATTTCATTGGTAGGGTTTTGAGAGGACACAAAGGAGGTTTAAACAAAGCAACAAGCACATTGGGTCAAGTGTACCCTTTTGCAGGGTTGAAGCTGCCTGCTTGTACTGTACCTGTGCATGTTCACAATCTTACTGTAAGGCAACTTTTGACTTCTTGTAAGCAGGCATTGCATCTGAACTTGCCTTGGTGTGCCAAAGGGGTTGTCAAAAAGCATTGCTCAAGAAGAGCAGTGCCAAGCCTAGATCAACCTTTTTCTTGCCAGGTACAGAGAGGATGCTTGCATCATAATACTGCCATTGTGCTGTTCTCATTTTGGCATCTGCTCCACTGCTCACAACCTTGTCTCTGCTCCACCTTGGTTTGTTCCCCACCCTGCTTGACTCTTTGACAGCTTGCAAAGACAGACATATGAAAGACAAAGGTTTGGAGTTGGTGAAATGGTGCTGTACCTCTTGGATGGGCCACCACAGACAATGCCATTGCAACTTTGCCACTGCATCATTGACAACTGCATTGAATTGGGCACAACTTCATCCAGCCTGAGCTCACTTGAGGCTGGATAACAAGCATACTTGCTTAGTGTAAGCTTGACTGGTCCTGAGAGTGGCTCTGCTTGCTAATTAGCACAAGATGTTGCCAATTGCAGTTGAGTACTGCACTGTACTTTTCTATCTTGCAGCAGCTCAACTATCCATGCCAGAGCATATCCAATCAGCTCTATCCCTGCAGATCAGAATGTCAAAAAGGGGGTGCAGAACAAAGTCACACTAAAGAAACTCAACCACATGGATGGATGGAAGCAGCTTAGGCAAACATGCATTTTTGTCCCCCCCTCCCTCCCTCTTTGACTCTGATGCAACACCAGAGCTTGAGTTCAGAGTGAGAATGGAGTGGAAAGGGGGGAAGGAGTGGTGGCAGCCAATCCAAAGGACATTCCTTGGTGGGGAAGAAGGTCAGGCATGACAAGATGTCACTTCAGGCAAGGATGGTCGAGTGCAGCTTGCCTATGGCCGCATCTCTTTGCGTGGGATGTAGGTCCTGTACAACGTCGGATGGCCTTTGTGTTCTAAAGGGGTTTTCCGAGTTCCGAGATTGACATCCCCTATTGTTCCGGGCGAGAACACGTTGCTCGACACAATCAGGGTCGAAGAGGACAGTGAAGCCTCGCTATGAATTCTTTGGCTTGCGAGCAACAGGCTTGAAACACAGGTTGCGTGGCTCAGATATTCCGGCTCTTCCCAGACGTCGCCAAACGTCGGTCTCAGACCCGGACGGCGGGGCCAACTGGCAATCAAGGTGGCTCGTCGCGTTGGCTCGCTGGTCATCCTTGTCTTCTCGCAACTGAAACGTACGAGCGCGATAGGATGGTTGTGGCCGGATGGTGTACCTGCTTGTGCCACTGAACTCACCTGTGAAGACGCTTTGAGGAACGGGCTCGTAGTAAATCATCGGTTTTGAGTCCACAGATCAAGACCATGTACACAGCAAATGGCAGAGGGAACGAACGGTATATTCTGTGCTGAAAGAAATGGACAGAAGCGGCTACCGATGAAGAGGAACAATTGAGCTCCCGCTGACTGTAAGGTGGAAACAGGGTGTCGGCTCTTGTTGCACACCGTCCTGCTCGCCCTGTTGTTTGTGGCATTGTGCTAGGTGGCGGGGCTAGCTGGTGTTGCTGATTGGCGAGCGAGGGTGAAGGCGCACAGATGCATTGGACTGACGACGGTGGTAGTGGTGGTGATGAATGGCGGTGAATGGCGGTGGATGGCGGCGGGAGGAAGGCTGGATGGCAAGCATGGCGGGCCGTCGGCCTGTGCGGGCAGCGGCAGATTCACGACTGCGGCATGCACATTGTCGATCTCCGAAATCCGAAGAGATGCACTGCACCAATGTGGAGGCGAACGTGGTCCGGGCGGTGCCCGATTTGCAGGCCCGAAGCCCGACGGCAGGGTTAGGGTAAGCCGTGCAGGCGGCCGATCTGGGCTGCCTGCCTCTATCGGACGGCGCCCGGGCGCATCGACAATGACGACGATGACGACGATGACGACGATGACGACGACAGCTCTCAGCATGCGTCGAGAGCGCGACCCTGGGCGCCGCGCTGTCCGTGCGTGCGCTTCGTGCGCTTCGTGCGCCCCGTTCGGCCCCCTTCCTTCTCACCGTCCCCGTCCCTCGCACCATCATCTCTCAACCCTTCACCCCCACCCTCCTCTTCCATCCTACCACCACCCTTCAGCCACGATGAACCACCTTGTCGCTCCCTTCGCTCCGCTCGCCTGGAACGTAGCCTACGAGGCCCTCGATCGCGGCTACATCCCAGACCCAGTGCTGCGCCGCATCATCCGTCGTCTCAATGCCGAGCGCATCTCCTCGCTCGTCCTCCCCGTCCCAGACTACGGCGCCCACATCTCCACCAAGCTAGCCTACGTCTCCTCGCTCAAGCAGCGTCAGATCGCCATCGAGACCGACAAGGCCAACGAGCAGCACTACGAGGTCGACACCGGCTTCATGCTCAGCTGCCTCGGAAAGCGCGCCAAGTACAGCTGCTGTCTCTACGAGAACGGAGACGAGACGCTCGACGAGGCAGAGGAAAAGATGCTCGACAGCTACTGCACAAAGGCCAAGCTCCACGACGGCCAGGACGTCCTCGACCTCGGATGCGGATGGGGTAGCTTGGGCCTCTACCTCGCACAGAGGTATCCCAACAGCAGGATCAGGGCGCTCAGCAACAGCAAGACGCAGAAAATCTACATCGACGAGACCGCTGCCATGCGAGGCCTCATGAACCTTGAGGTCTTGACCGGCGACGTCAACGACTTTGCCTTTGAAGAGGGCAGCTTCGACCGCATCCTGTCCATCGAGATGTTTGAACACGTGCGTTCCCACCCGACCCCCGGCCGCGTTTCCTTTGCATCTCTCCCCCTTCGCTCACACCCGCTACCATACTCGCCGCACCGACTGACACCCTCGCATCCCCCTGCCCTCATCCCCTCCCTTCACCATCCACCGACAGATGAAGAACTACGCCCACCTCTTCCGCAAAGTCTCACGCTGGCTCAAACCGACCGCAGCCTCATCGTCACCTTCGCTTCTATTCATCCACATCTTCTGCCACCGCACGACACCGTACCACTTCGAAGACTCTGACGGATGGATGGCGCAAAACTTTTTCTCGGGCGGAACGATGCCATCTCACGATCTGTTCCTTCATTTCCAAGAGGACGTGACGTTGGAGCAGATGTGGTGGATCAACGGCAACCACTATGCCAAGACGTGCGAAGACTGGTTGAGGAAACAGGACGATCTCAATGGTAAAAAGGGAAAGAGCATTGAATTGCTCAGGAAGGACGCAAAGGCCAAGGGATTGAACGAGTTGGAAGGTGAAAAGACTTTTTATAGGTTCAGAGTGTTCTATCTCGCTTGTGCCGAGTTTTTCGCTACGAACGGTGGGAATGAGTGGGGTGTGGGACATTATCTCTTCAAGAGGAGGGATTGAAGCGGGTGAAGGAGATGGAGATGTGTTGGTCGCGTAAAAGTTGGAGGAATTTGTGATGACGTCGTCATCGTCATCGTTGTTGTTGTTGTTGTTGTTGTTGTTGTTGTTGTTGTTGCTGTGATGTTAAAGATGATGACCGAATAGATTGACTAGTGCTACAAGAAGATCGATCAAAGTATCGCATTGCCCTCTGTGCGATCTTTACCTGCGAGTCTATACCGATCAAACTCCGCCTCTCCGAACCTCAACAACGTCGTAATACCACTCTGAACTACCGCCAGAACGACCGTCTTCCTACCAATTTTGAGTGGCGGGAAGGGATTGGCGGGAGGAGTAAAATCCTTTTTCTTTTCCTCCTGTTTCTTTCCCGTACCATGATGCGAAACAGGATGGGGAAAGACACCAGGACAACATCGGAACCACCAACTCCACCACCTAAACGCCACTACCACCGGTCGAAGATGGACAGACAAAACATCAACCCTCTCAAGTCCGATCAATCGTTCAAGACGTCCCGCACGTGAAAGTCGTCGTTGTATCTTGTAATCTTGTCGTTGTTTTTTTTTTCCTTCCAGGAACTTCAATCGTCCTTCGCTGGATTTTCCATAGGCTCGTTTGTTCGCTTCTTCCGTAAGTCGTTTCAGGTATTGCTCGTATCGTAGACGTTGGGTCCATTCTTCGTCTTCCAACGACGACGATCCGTCCTTCTCCCTCCCTATCACACTGTTGCTGCTGCTGCTGCTGCCAGCGTTGTTTGCAGAGGATGCGAGAGTAGCGGCGGCGGTGATGGAAGAAGATTCAAGTCCGAGTTCTTCCAAGCTGCCAGGAAGAGGGACGGCGCCGAACATCTCTTCGAATTCCCACGCAGAGGGGACGGGTTGCTTGTCGGCATCGATGATGGCGATGCGGAACTCGGGTGGTGGCGGGTGCGTCTTGCGGTACGACGTCGCGGGTCGCCAGGCATAGTAGAACGGCATCAGATCCACCTCTGCACTGTGTTTGGCCGCGCGCGTCGCCGGGAACGGTCGCTCGTGTCCCGACGGGACGATCTGTAGCGTCTCGTAGACGCTATTGTAGCTGTCCCACTTTGGCGTACCGAGCAGCCCGCGTCGTCGTCCGCCGCCCGTGCCGAGGCCGAGGAGCGAGGTGCTGCTCAACTCGCCAGTGACTGGCGAACGTGTACCTCCGACTAGCTTCGAGACAACCCGCGATGCGATGGAAGTTAGCTGTGCCGATACACGCCGGATCCAGGAAACGAGCCAGCGCGTCGCGCCACCCATCAGCTGCCAGATCCGACGCGGGACGTATAGGAGGAGGTCGAGGTCGTTGACCAGCTTCAGAGGTCGCTTGGGATCCGCCAGTATCCCCTTCTCCCCGACCACCGCCTCCTTTTCCTTGTCCCCATCCGCAGATGTAGACGACGTCGCTCCGGCCGTAGCGGCGGTGGTCGCTGCCTTCTTGCGCCGCCTCTCGGCGCTCGAGGGCGGTGGCTTCTCGGATCGGATGCGGTCGACGTCGGTCGCGCGCTGGACGACGTAGCCGAGCCGCTTGAGGTAGACGTAGATCTGGTAGCGTTCGCGCGTCAGGCCTGTCGTATCGCCCACCAGCGCGGCAAAGGCCTGCTGCAGGCTCATCGGCTCCACTCGCTGCGCCTTCCATGCGTCCTTGTCGTCATCATTGACTTTGCCGCTGCCACCGTTGGAGGTCGAGCTGGGAGGGGGTCGGGCAAAGAGGATGAGACTCCCCCTCTCGAGCATGAACAGCGCCTCTTCCGGAAACAGCTCGTCGCGGCTGACGGTTTTGTACTTGGGAGACCGTTCCTTGCTGCCCTCGTCGCCGTCGACGTCGATGCGGACCTGCCGTTTGGAGATCTGGCCCGTCGTTTCAAAGAGCTTTCCTTGCAGCTCGTGCACCACGGCCCTTCCCAGCTCTGCGTCCCAGGACGCCGTGACGAGGCTCTTTTGGATCGTCCTCCTCTCGCCCGAGATGGCCGAGATCATGGCCTCTCGGCTACGCTCGAGCAGCTTCGATTGACCGCCGAAGCCGGTAGGCTCAAAATCCTTCTCTCCGCGTTTCGGAATGACGACCGTCTCGGCGGGTCCGGATCTGGGCTTGCTGCCAGCACCGCTGCCGCCTTTGGACGCTTTGGCTGTGAGGGCGGCTAGGCGGAGGTAGTCGGGCATCTCGTCTTCGCCCCCGGAGTCCTCGCTGCCGCCGCCGCCGCCGCCGGCAGCAGTGGCACAGGGGGTGGAAGAAGGTCCAGGCCTGGAGGGTGTTGTCCGGCTGGGAGTCGATGGGCCGGCGTGCGAGGCAGAGGCGGTGGGGTTGCCCAGGCCGTCGTCCGTGGCAGGGAAGGGCGTTGCGGGCGTGGCTGGTGTGGAGGGCGTGCGAAGCTGCTGGGGCATGGAGGGTTGCGAGTCGGCCATGGTGGGTGTATGGCGATCGCCAGTGAGTCAATGCCGTGGCGGCTGGCAGAGGTGGGCGGCTGCGATGGTGGTTGAGGTCGATGTCAAGGTCGAGGTAAGAAGTCAAGACAGGATCAAAGGCCCACGGCGTGACAGGCGGAAAAAGTGGAGCAGCGCTGCACATAATTCGCGCGAGAAAGTTGGGCGCCATACGTACGGCCCCCCCACCCGCACGACAAAGTCGCTCCCACTCCCACGCCCACACATCCTCAAGCCCGCCGCAGCAAGCACCGCACGCTTGCATCTCTGGACCGCACGCTCGTCTGATCACGACGATGGCCGTCGCATGCTCTTTGGTTTGATGGCCAGAGGTGCAGCTTGTCTCTAGTTACTCTACACGATATGCAACTCTTCACGGAGTCCAGACGGTGCGCCCCTTTTGATCCTCGACACGGACAAAGTAACGCAGCGGCAGCGTCCCCTCGCTCCCTTGTCCCCCTCCTTTACCGCCATCGCTTACGCCCCGCTTTCCTGCAGAGACGGTGGCAGCTTCATCGTTCCGCTCGTCTGTCCGAGGCAAGATGGCGTGCTGCGGTGTGTCTGCTGGTACGACACCGGGTGTCAGCACGACGCCGTTGGACGACAGAAAGACTGGAATACCGTCGCGAACCGCCGCGCCAATGTCAATGTAGATGAGTCGCGTAGATGACTTGCGCATGCCTGTTCGCACATCGATCGATCAGCGTCGCCAGAGATTAGCAACTCAGGCGTCCTAGTTGGCAGGTCAGCACAGGAGGCCGATGGCAAGGGTCCCACACTCACCAGAGATGACGCCCTCCTCGCCCGGTCGGCCCTTGGCGAGGTGAATGTGGTTGCGCGTCATCGGCCTGAGTCCGCCGCTTTCGCGGATCTTGTCCCAGGCTGCTGCATCAGTGCCGTGAATGACGAGCACTGGCTGTGTGTGTGCCTCCGACTCGAGCGTAGTCGACGCCAGCCGGGATTCCAGCGAGTCTCGCTGGGGCCCTTGCTGCAAGGCGGCAGTCGACCCCTGGACGCTGCCGGGGAAGGGAACGCCGGGTCGCAGCAGGTGCAGGTTGTCCGGTGTCAGTTGGATGTGTGACAACGCCGTCACCTGAAGGGGGCGCAGGGAGGAGTCAGTCGAGCTCTCACTGTCTTTGAATGTCTGCCGTAACGCGACGCCACCTACCTCTTTGAGCGAGTGTCCCTGTACCGCTCTGACGAGCCAGAGGCCGTCTTGCTCGCTGAGCTCGTAGCGCTTCTTGTCGTTTGACTCGACGATCCTCTTGACATCGTCGAGCCGCGGCCTGGTCGCCTTCCCGCCGTCCTGCGTCATGTTGAGGCTCTTTATCCTCGGTCTGGCGAGCACGTGATCGAGCATAACGTAGCCGTCCGGTCGGACGGAGAGTCCCTCCTTGAGTGCGCCGTGGCGGAGGATGTAGGCGAGGGCTCGGGAGAGCTGCTCATCGACCGGGTGGGAGCGTGGATCGAAGCGGTGCGGCTTCCTGTTGGTGTTGGTACTGCTGCTGCTGCTGCTGCTCGAGGCAGGCTTGTCGGCGTTGGAGAAAGAGGAGGCGGCGGCGGTCGTAGGCGGTGCGGCTGTATGCGCAGACTCGGAAGTGGCCGAGGGGTGCGACATGGCTGAGGTGGTCAAGAGGGAGCGACGACAGCAGGGCCATCGAGGTTCGAGGAGAATGAGCAAGAAGAGAGATGCTCGCACAGATACAAATCAATACAAAAACGCTGAGCCTCCACACACGCCCCGCCGACGCCCCTTTTTCTTTTTCTAATCAGCCAGACGAGGCTGACAGGCGTCGCCACGCATCGTCGGCGCCCCCTGCTCGCCAGTGCACGCCTCCTCCTTAGACGCCAGGCTGCCGTTGGTATCAAGGGTGTGACCGGGTCCAGTTCCGAGTGGTGCACCACGTCGTGGGCCGAACATCCCACCGGATCGATAGACGAACGACCCACCGGACCGCGGGCCGAGTCAGCCCCACCAATATCCTTGCCTGGGCGGTACAGTGCATCGTCAGCTCACACAACGCTCTTCGCGACACACAACACTCTCTAGGACACTCGACGCTCTTCGAGACACTCAACTAGCACAACGCTCTCCGAGACACTGTAGGTCCAGACATACCTTTCGTCGCGCTTTGTACGATGATTCTTGACACGCCGTTGGCGCCCACTCTCCTTGGTTTCCTCCGGAAGCTCGCCAGCCCCCTTTTGAGAATCGCAACAGCCCGTCGTAAGATATCCGCAGTCCATCGCGAGGTCGCGATGAGCTTGCCAAAGTGGTAAGCGCACACGTTAGTACGTCACGTCGTACCTTCTCCACTCGGTAGCAATCACACGTAATCATAGGCCAATGTCGAGCTTATACCGATGTGGACGACCACTCGTCAAACCTTGTACAGTGTGTCCGAGGCCTCGGAGATTGAGCCAATTTCCGTTCATGTGGTTCTGTAGACCGCGCGGAGTCGTCGGCTCTTCTCTCCGACAGAAGCAACAGAAGAGACACTTTCTCCGCAGCTCGCCAGCCCCTTTTCGAGAATTGCAACAGCCCGTCGTAAGATATCCGCAGTCCACCGCGAGGTCGCGATGAGCTTGCCAAAGTGGTAAGCGCACACGTTAGTACGTCACGTCGTACCTTCTCCACTCGGTAGCAATCACACGTAATCATAGGCCAATGTCGAGCTTATACCGATGTGGACGACCACTCGTCAAACCTTGTACAGTGTGTCCGAGGCCTCGGAGATTGAGCCAATTTCCGTTCATGTGGTTCTGTAGACCGCGCGGAGTCGTCGGCTCTTCTCTCCGACAGAAGCAACAGAAGAGACACTTTCTCCGCAGCTCGCCAGCCCCTTTTCGAGAATCGCAACAGCCCGTCGTAAGATATCCGCAGTCCACCGCGAGGTCGCGATGAGCTTGCCAAAGTGGTAAGCGCACACGTTAGTACGTCACGTCGTACCTTCTCCACTCGGTAGCAATCACACGTAATCATAGGCCAATGTCGAGCTTATACCGATGTGGACGACCACTCGTCAAACCTTGTACAGTGTGTCCGAGGCCTCGGAGATTGAGCCAATTTCCGTTCATGTGGTTCTGTAGACCGCGCGGAGTCGTCGGCTCTTCTCTCCGACAGAAGCAACAGAGGAGACACTTTCTCCGCAGCTCGCCAGCCCCTTTTCGAGAATTGCAACAGCCCGTCGTAAGATTCGTAGGGGTCGGGTGCCTTTGCGGCGGAGCTGCGTGCTCGAGATAGTTGCTGAGACAATACTGGCGCTGTTGCATCGAGCGTGTGACAAGCAGCGAGAGAGGTCGTCACTGGCGTCGCCGCCTTTGTCGAGATCTGAGATATAAGCAGCACTCTGGTCGAATGTTTCCATCCCCGCTTCACCTCATCCGCCCTCACACTCTCACTCTCTCCCACAAGTACACCTTGAGGCGAAAGCAAGGTAAGTCCTGCTCCACCATCTCGCTTTGGTCTGTCCAGCTCCCCGCTCACGCCCTCCACGCCGTCTTGTCACCAGATGAAAATCGCCGTCGCTGTCATCCTAGTTTCGTTCCTCGGAACGACCCTTGCGGCCCACGAAGCCTGGTGCACCAGTAACCCTAACGGTACTGGTGATCCGAATTACCAGATCACAAAGGACTGCTGCGTCGCTACCAGGGAGCACAGTTCTACCGGTTTCAACGAGGCCAAGCACACCTGCATGGATGGCCTTGGTCTTGGAAATGGAATCAACCTCGGTCGCTTCGTCAGATGCTGCGGTGACCGTGGTGCCGGCAGCCACTCTCCTGGCTAGATGATCAAGGCATTATGGAACGAGGCGGAATGGCAAAGCGGCTTAGAGATTTTCTTGGTACCCTCCAATACCTCGCCTGCTTTCCTCTCGTCGATTTTCTGCCTTCGGGCTCGATCTCCGACCCCGCCCGACCCTCCCGGTCTAGTTGAAGCCCCTGTCTTCTGTTGTTCTGTTTGAGATGCCCGTCCCCCCCTGCTTATTCTGTACCTGGCGTTCAACCGCCTTACCCCCGCCCAAATTCTCAATGCTTCATCTTCTTCCACCCCTTGCTAGCGAGAGCTTGCGAGACCGAATGAACGAAGCGCAACAATGCGAGCTCGCCGCTCACCTCCACAAAATTGGTCCGCAATCTTTGTTCAAGCCGCGCGTCGGTACAGCCTAATCTGGAAAAGATGCAGGACGACGGCTGACGACGACGACGTCGGGAGGTAGGCGACAACTTTGCCACGAAGACGACTCATGCAATCATGTGACCAGGGCAGGGCAAGATGTACGTCGTACTCCGTCCGCGTTCTGCCCTTGACATACGACCTTTACTCTGGGGAAGAGGTGTAGCTACTCGGGTATCGATCTCGGCGTCGTCATATCGTTCCCGACGCTTTTAGCCCTCGTCTGGCCAGCTGCGTACCTTTTCGGCTCTTTAGTCTGTGTTGCCCTGACTTTACATCATCCGAAAGAACTCAACAATCCTGTCAAAAAGATCTGTCCAGCGCCTCTGATGAGAAGGAACCCCCCGCCGAGCTATTTCATGTTCTTATCGTGGCAGGACTTGATCAGTGGACCTTGCGATTTCGGAGAGCCTATCGCTTGCGAAGCTAGATGGAAAGGGAGGGGAAGAAAGATGCGACAAGAGAAGAAATGTAAAGCGACGGGTGTATGTTTGCATTTGTCACCGTCCCGTTCGACGCCTTGCTGGTCAAGACTACACAACGCACTATATGTCGTTTGGAACTTAGCTTCGGCGTCGAGCTCGGTCGCGCGCTTAGTGCCAAGGTAAGGGGAAACTTGAAACCTCGGCCCGGTCCATCAGAACGACCCACCTGATCGTGAGCTGGCCGCCCCACCAGGATTGTTGCTCGGGCGGTAGCTCGCCAGCACCTTTGCAGGGACCGAGGCGAACGCAGTCCCACATCGTGCATGCGTCACGTGGCGACGTGGCGTGGGTGTCTGAGGCGCTGCCGGCCACCCACCTTGCCACGTAGACTGTCAGCCTCGCGGCGCTCCTGGCTGTCCTCCTCTCCTCCATCTCTTTCCCCATCTGCGGCCTAGCCTGCATTTGTTGTCTTCGCCCACCCTCTATTTCCCCCTTGCCGTTCTCGTCTGCGCTCGTGCGTCGCAATCGGGCGGGGTGGGAGCCTTGTCGAGTCCAGAGGCCTTTTCGGCGTTCTGTCGCAATCTCACGCTATGTCTCTATCGTTGTGTGGTCCGTCGGAGCCGGGACGGGTGTGATTAGCCGAAAGTGAGGTGGATTGCGGCTGTATGACGAGCGAAACTTGAGACGGACAGAAGACTTATCTTGCGAATCTCTAGGCAAACAGGAACTGAAAGAGGTACAATCGGTTTGAAAGGAACACTGCGGTCGCGTCAAAAAGAACAAGGCGATGCAGAGGACCAGCTCGTGCAGAGTACAGTTCGACAAGAGAGAAGAGGAAGGGGACGACAGAATTTGCGGGTAGGGGGACGCTTGTAGCGACGTCGCTTGACCCAATAAGGATTGATTCCCGATTTGGCATGCTCGAGGTAGCGCACCGACCTTGAAGGGGCGATCCATACTTGGCAGGCCGAGCTACGCTGCTCTACGAACTCGAGGCTCGCCAGAACGGCCAACGGGTGGACTTTGGCTTTGCGTCGAAGAGTTTTTGGACCCTTTTTTGGGTGGAGCCCTCGAGACTGTAGTATAGATTGTGGTTCGTATCGAACTTAGGGTTATCTGCGAGTGTTTGAAGAATGTTCTTGCGCACCGTGAGCTGAGTTGAAAGACCCTCTCTGGCCTGCTGGATGAATAAGATGCCCGTGTTCAACTTTTTAGCCTGTTCTAAGATGGGCATCCTGGATAATTTGCTCCGAAGCAGTTCTTCTTGAGCTTTGGCTTGCGTCAGAAGACCCTCAATATCCTCGAACCTTAACCGCTGATAGTCGAAGTCTTGCGACCTCAATCCGCGCTCGATTTTTGCATCGAAATCTCGCCCAGAATTGTAGGCGATCCTCAGCTTGATTCGGGCGTCCTCGAGTGCTGGGATGACTCCTTCATCTGGAAATCCCTTCAGACCTGTGATCACCTCCGGGAGTTTATTGCCCCGCGAAATCTCGCGGATCTCGTATTTGTTTTTAAGCACCTCATTCTCCAGCTTTTTGCTGTACGGAAGGGACAAGCTACTGCGGCTTTCGCTGTCCTTGAAGACCCTCTTGACGCCGCTGGTCAATGAGCTGAAAATTCCACGACTTGATGATGCGGCTTCATCGAGGGGTTCACCAAGATTCATGGGAGCGGCCGAGACGCGGACCACACCATGGTCGGCGGCGAGAAGTACAAAGACCACGAGCGAGAGCCAGACGGTCCAAGCACAAAGGAAGCGCATCTTGAAGCGTCGTCGGTTTGATCGAGGTTGTCGCGGTGGAGGAAGCCGCTTGCGAGGCTTTTCCGAAGGAGAGTGTATGGATGTGCGAGAAGGAATGTGCGGGATGTTTGCCTTGACGCAAAGTGTGAAGGTGGGTGGCGGCGATGCGCGTGATTTGTAAGGGGGAGAGAGAATGGGTAACTGAAAGGTAGGGGAGGATGAACGACACGCGAGGGCGTAGTGGATTGATTGGGGAAAGGCCAAAAGCTTTCCAACTAGGGAGGGGATGAGGGAGGAAATAAGAGAGGGTGCTTTGAGTGGGATGGGGAGAGAGGGGGTGGACCGCCGAAGAACGGTGGCCTTATATGCCCCTTTGCCTCACTACTAGCTCTCTCGTCTCTGGTGGAGAAGGAAAACCTCTTCTCCCACCCACCCACCCACCCACCCACCGGAGGAGAGGTGAGTCAGGAGTAAACTGCCTTCCTGATGCTTCTGGCTCGGTACAATGGCGGGTTTTTAGTGGGGCTTGAATGAGCGGGAGAGGTGGGGGTAACGTACCTCGCGCAAATATCGGACGCACACGGTTTTCGGACGCGGGTCCTGGCACAGGTGAGCTCACCTCCGAGTTGTCCGACGACATGCTACTGCCAGAGTAGCAGCTACAAGCAATGTAATGCATTCGATCGATGCAGGGAGAGGCTGACTATGCTACAGTGTGTGTGTTTTGGCGTGGTGGAGAAAGGCAGACTCTGACCGTTCTTCATGCCGACGGACCAGCCTCGTCAAGCTGCATCTGCTCGAGAGTGGTCTTGACCGCCAACTGCTCCTTGCAGTCCGCCGTCGTTGGCTGTGATGGTTTGGCGTCGATCCGGATCGCCTCCGTGCGTGTTTGCTGTGTCTTCCTTGGCGCTTGCTTGGCCTTTGGTGCAGCCCTCGTCTTGCCCGCAGCCTTCTCGGCCTTGCGCTGCTGCTTCCGTTCCTCCTCCTCCTGCCTCTTCTGAAGGCCGTACATGGTAGAGCGAGAGGGGAGAGGCGAGAGGTGGTGGTACGGAAGCATGATGGAAGGCCTCGTACGAGGTAAAGGTGAGCTCACCTGTGCCAGGACCCGCGTCCGAAAACCGTATGCGTCCGATATTTGCGCAACAAATGCTATGCATTTCTCTTTCTCTGCGCGTGACGAACAGTCTGCCTCGACGGTCGACGGTCCCCAGGATCCTCTCTACCTGGCGTCCGACCGCCTCTCCACAGTCGAATTTCACGCCGTTACTGACCGCTCCTTCAATGGAGTATGCCCTGGCGGAGAGGTAGGGAGGCAGGATGAAGGCGGTGAGGGTCCACGGTGGGCACGGCTGTCCGCTGGCACTCGCCCTGCTCTCGCCCTGCTCTCACCCTGCTCTCACCGAGATACGAGTGCGAGGCGGCGAGAGTCGCACGAGAGAGCTGTCAACGGGCCGCGGTCGGGCAGCGATGTCAAAGAGCGCGGAAGGCACAAGGGTGCACCCCGCTCGGGCCATGCAATGACGTACCAGCACCCTCGCACCGCAAACACCTATAAAGGAGAGACAAGGGTGGCAAGCCAACACAGGCTGCTCTCACTCGCAGACCTGCATCGTCCGTCACCGCTACAGACCTAAGCCATCGCCGCCGCCATCGCTGCAAACATGACCAGCATCGAATCCAATCGCACCCTCCAAATCCTTCGCAAGGCGTCCGGGGGCAAATATGCCATCCTAGCCCAGTCGTGCTACGGTGAGTGCCTCTTGCTCGGCTTTCCGCTTCTCCCTCTGCGGCAGCAGCGACAGAGACGGTCCTGAGGCTAGTGAAGGTCTCCTACATACCCCCATGTCTGCCGTCGAGCGGCCGTCGGACGCTCAGGGCGTCATCGTCCTGATCCGGGCCGCCGAATCGGCCGACTCACCAGCCATCGCCCAACTCTTCCCGGTGACCATGGCGCAATTTGGGCTACACTTTGTACGATTCGTTGTCGAGGCATGCCACGCTGTCTCTGTTCCCATCTCAGTCTACGTCGACCACGCCGCGAGCGACGCGGACATCACGCGCGTCTTCGACTTTGCCCAACAGGGTGCAGCTGTCGACTCGATCATGATCGACTGCTCACACCACGATTCCGACGAGGAAAACATACAAGCTGCCGCACCCTACTGCAAGCAAGCGGCGGAGTTGGGAATGGCGGTAGAGGTAGAGCTGGGTAGACTTGCACGTGGAGAGGCGGGCGTGCAGACCATCGAAGAGGGCGCATTGACGAAGCCTGAAAAGGCGCAACGTTTCATGTCCCAGCTGGACGTACACCTCCTCGCGCCCAGCATTGGTAACATCCACGGAACCTACGTCAACCCGCCTGACTTTGGGCTCAACCTACTCGACCAGCTTCAGGCAGCCATAGGCCCGGGCACCGAGTGCAACGGTCTCATCGTCCTACACGGAACAGACGAGCTTCCAGACCAGCTCTTCGAGGACTGCGTGCAGAGAGGTTGCCTTAAGGTAAACGTGAACTCGTGCGCTAGGGACAGACAGGTCGATTATTGGAAAGGCAACCTCGGCAAGCAGGGGCTTGACGACGTCTACGACGGCGGGATGCAAGAGTTTGCAAAGTCTTGTACGAGGTTCTTTGACCTGCTCGGCAGCGCCGGCAAGGCTTGAAAGGGGTCGCCGTCGATACACGCAACGAATCTAGCTGTCTCGATGTCTGTTGGTATTGCCTGCTCTACCTGGATTAACTCAGATCACTTCTCTGCGTGTCACAAGCGACGGAGACAAGGGAACGAGGGGAAGAGAACCGATGGGTTAGCTCTCGGGGCCGAGAAACGGAACAAAGGGGCAAGCGGACGGGGGGAATGAGTCCGCGACTCACTGACGATGCCCTTGAGCCACTTTGGCATGAGCTGCTGAGTGCGGCAGAGAGTGGAAAGAGAAGAAGGGTCAAGTGCAAGCAACGAAAGACTCGTCTTGTCGCTCCTCTGCCACACTGCTGGTGGGATTGGAGCGTGCGCACCTTTTTGCCCTGTTCCTTCTTCTGCTCACCCCCGGCTGGTGCGGCAGCCTGCTTTCCACTGCCGCCGTCCTCCCAGCTCTTGACAGGCACCTCTCCCGCCGCTCTCCTCAGTCTTTCTTCCACCCAAGCGGTCCTCTTCGCGACCTGCTCGTCGGTGAACCTGACATTGACGACCGCGTTGGGCGCCCATCCCAGCGTTTCGATCTTTGTCCGTCTATCCTTGTCATTATCTCTCCACTCCATCCTCGGCATTGTCTGCCATAGTACGGCCTCTTTTCCTCTACTCTCTGGATCAAGGTGGAAGGCAAGGAGGCGGAATACGTCTCCGATGGTGGCAGAGATGGGCAGGAGTGCTTCAAGGAGAGAGCGGTCCGGAAAGCGGAGGC
The DNA here is from genome assembly GCA_900291925.1 of Thecaphora thlaspeos. Taxonomy (NCBI): domain Eukaryota; kingdom Fungi; phylum Basidiomycota; class Ustilaginomycetes; order Urocystidales; family Glomosporiaceae; genus Thecaphora; species Thecaphora thlaspeos. The sequence goes on along the minus strand of UWYS01000014.1, from coordinate 130,548 downwards.
GGAGTCGAACATTCGTGTAGACCTTTTTGGGCTTGGTCGGGTAGAGGCGAGCGCGTGCGGCTGCTGTGAGAAGCGGTGCGTCAGGCCCCGTGGGCGGGCGGGAAGAGGATAGGAAGGTCGATTTGAGTTCCAAGGCGGTGGGTTCTAGCTCCGTATCGCTGGGTGGGGGCAGTAAGGCTGCTACGTTGCGGGGTGAGCACGGGCGAAGAAGATGATGTAAATCCACTGCACTCACAGAACAGCGATGAGGATGGAGGCCAAGAGATACGAACAGCTTGTGCCTGCGCTGGGTGGCCGGTAGTATGTGACCTCGGACCAGATCGGCGTCGCGGCAGCCGTCGTGTTGGCGGGCTCGGGGACTGTCGCCGAGGTGGAGGCAGCGGCGGATGCGTCCCGGTGCGACATGGTGCGATTGCGCAGCTGTTGGAGTGGATAAGGCCGTCGAAAGTGGGTCTTGCAGCGGTTGGCGCCGAGGCTGCCGGTGTGGAAGGAGGAAGGAGGAAGGAGGAAGAAAAGAGAGTGGTGGGTGTTGGTTGGTCCTGCTCGCTGGCCGCTCTGCAAGTGGAGGCAGGAAGCATCCAGAAGGCGCGGTGGGCACGGGCGCGGGCCACGCAAGCATCGGCAGCCATCGGGGGCGCGCGCCAGGCAGCACGCAGAGAAGCACGCCCGATGCATGCGCGCGCGGCGAGCGTTTTTCGGCTCTCGGAAAGAAAGGCAGAGTGGCACAGTACATGGAGCTTGAGCTTGCCTGTCCTACCCAATTGCCACCACCACCACCACCACCACCACCACCACCACCACCACCCCGGCCGTCACTAGTCCCTAGACCGCCACACAAACATAGCCACACAGCGAGGCACAAGGGCAGAGATGGCTGCATAGCCACCGTTCAAACGCCTCCGCATCAGCCTGCCCCTCTCCTCCTGCTCCCTTGCCCATCCTCTGCCCTCTTCATTCCAGCTACACACCATGGTAGACCGAACATCACAGCGCCCGCATCACCATATCGGCACTTCCTCCTCCTCCTCCTCCATACCGACGCCGATCTCTTCGCTTCTTCCGATCCAATTCCTGGCGTTTGGCCTCATCCACGTCGTCTACCAGCTCATCCTCTCCGCCTCACAGCTTATTGAGGGGGCACAACGTGTCGTCGGCGCGACATGCCACCCAGCCCACTGCACAGACACGACACCGAAAACGCTACCAGCAAAGGTTCTACGCCACCTCGCCGTCATCTTCGCCCCAGACGAGCCTTCTACATGGCCCGTCTTGCTGCGAACCTACCTCGTTCAGCCCCTCTGGCAGTTCCTCACCGCTGCCCAGCTCACTTCGCCGCGCCGCATCGATGACGAAACAAAGCAGCGGCATCGCCACGAATCTGCCCTCAAGACTGCATCAGACCTCTACGAGCTCATCCACCTCTCGTCAGAGTCTGGGATAGCGACACTCTCCGTCTACACGCCGGAGCCCATCGAGGTTGACGCTCGGCTCGCTGCCGAACAGCTGCTCAGCCAAAGCGGCCGCTTCGTCATCGAGGGAGCAGAGGGCGAGCGACAGGAAGCGGCTGCTCACAACAACAGTGCAGACGTCGAGAGCCTGTCCACATCGCCAGAGGCAAGACGGCGGCAGCCCTCGTCCTCTTCATCCAGCAGAGCATCGGACGACGGCGAGACTAGTACCGATGGAACCTCCAAGTCCGAGGACGACACCACGCTCGCCTCGTCCAACACTTCCGTTGCCGGCGACTCGTCAGACGACGCTGTGGGCGATGTCACGACAAAGCAGCCGCGCGTCTCGGTACGGCTAATCACGACCGGCGTCGAACGCATGCAGTGGAACCGGCAAGTCGCAGCATCGAACGAGCCCGCGCAGCAACAACTGCACCAGCCCACCGAAGCCTCTCCCGTCGGCGTGGAATCAAGACGGATCGAGGTGATGCTACTTTCGCAAGACGACGGCAAGCTAGAGATGGCGAGGAGCGCCAGCGAGTGGGCTCGGACGCTGGGTAGCGAGTTGCTGCAACGCTTCAAGGGGCGCGGCGAACAGGACGAGGGCGAGGGACAGAGCGAGACAACGGTCAAGACGCGGGAGGATGCGCGGAAGTGTAGACGGACGATGGTCAAAAGTCTGACGCCGGACCGGTTCGATGCGTGGTTGCTTGGTGAGTGGCCTCTGCCGCCACAGTCCCTTTGGGCTCGCCAAGGCTCTGCATGACTTTGACGTATCGACTGACCGAAGACTGCACCTTCTTGTGCCTCCTCTATTCGTCATGCTTCTCGGGGCTGTAGGACAAGGAACGATCTCCGAACCCGACTTTCTCATCATCTACAACAGTCCAGCGCGAGTTCGGACGCTACATGGCTTCCCACCATGGCCTATCCGTCTAACGGAGCTGTAGTACGTACCTTTCCCTTGGCCTACGACACCTCCTGGACGGTAGAATTGACCCTTTTGTGTTGTTCCTTCTTGTGACGCGGTAGCTTCGACGAGACATCAACACCAACACGGCCATCCTTTAACCGGGCGTTACGTTACTTTGCAAAGACACAACATCGATACGGTCGGTAGAGCATTCGTTGCGCCTCTGAGACGAAAACGTCTGTATCCTCAGCTACGTTGTAGATCGATTCGGCTCTAAGTGCCAAGTTGCGATTTGTCTGCACCGTCGGCGAGAAAAACGAAACACCGATGATCATGGGGCGTGTAGCTACGTAGCGACAAGGTGGGGTGATCGAGAACGCGGAAGCAGATAATGAAACTCCATGGACCTGAAGAGAGGAGAGAGAGAGGAAGAAAAATAAGGAGAGCTTTCGGGGCGATGGGCGGCAGTAGCGTAAGAAGAGCCAAGAAGACGACGAAAGGGGTAGGAAGGCGAACAGCCGGCCGTCGAGCCAGACTGTCCGTCACGTCCAAGAGAGAGGAAGCGAATACATAATCATTGCGGGACAGAGACCACCAGGCCAGTTTGGCGAGTTCCCTGGGCCTAGCACAGGGAACTACGCGACAAAACTATAAACAAAAGCGACGGCAACGCCGTACAAGAAGGGGAAAGGAAAGAAGAGAGCCCATAGTGGAGCAAGAATGGCGGTAACGCCGTCGAGATGAGGAGGGGACGGGAGGAAGAAACACGAGGAAGACGAGGTAACGGGCAAGGAGAGAGTTCTGAAGAGGGGGAGGGGTTTGGAGATCCCGGCTCTGACCGACTATCAGAGGAGCATAGACATGAGATTGCGGCGGAAGGCAAAAAGGCCTCTGAGCTCGAGGGAGGTCCCCGGCCCGCCCCACCTGTGCCGCAGCGCCAGCGCAGTGGGAAGCGGTTGCGGCTAGGGGCGAGAGGCTCCACGCAGGTCAGAGGACGGGGTCGCGCCAGGCCAGGCTCGCCGGAACGAGCGGGCCGGCGCGGACAGCGAACAGGGCTGAGGCGACCATAGTTCGCTGTTCGGTCGCCGAGCGGTCAATGAACCAACAAACGCAGGCTAGGCCGCAGATGGAGAAGGAGATGGAGAGGAGGGAGGAGAGATGCCGCGAGGCGGGCGAGCTACGTGGCAAGGTGGGTGGCCGGCAGCGCCCAGACGCCCACGCCGCGTCGCCACGTGATACAAAGGGAAGATGGTGGAACGGAAGGAGCTATAGACAGAGAGTCGAGCGAGGTGGGGGCATGTGGGTTGAGTGTGCGGTGGCAGTTGCTCGACGGTGTGCGCTCGGGTCCGCTGTGCTGTCCCAAGCTGAGCATCAAGGGTGTGATCGGATCGAGATTCGAACGATACGGCGGACCATGAGCCGGACACCCCCGACCAGGATCCTTACTTGGCCGCAAGCTTGTCAGCTGCTTTGCGAGGACTGAGGCAAACGCGGAGCCATAACGCTCAGGCCAGATGGTCGCTCAGGTCGCTCAGGTGGAATCGAGTCTCAGCATCAAGGAACCTTGGGGTGCTGGGTATAAGAGGCCCTTCGCTCGCCCATTTTGTAGGTTGAAGTTTGAATTACGTAAAGGAGGTCCTAGTCAGCCTCGAAGAGTTTCTCCGGAGCTGAGCTGGCACGCTGAACAGCGTGGCAGTAGCTTTGGAAAGGACGACAAAAGCCGTACAGAAGGAGGAGCTGCGGCAGAGATTGGAGACGGAAAGGCTAGCGAGATGAAGGGGAGAAAGGGGGGAAAGACGAGGAAGCCAAGGGGGCAAAAGAGGGGGGGAGGTGTGAGTAGCTGATCGCTGTTGTCGTCCTGCCACTTTAGAGTTGCTCTCACCCTTTCTTCCCGGCCCCTCCTTTCCACCGTGTGGTAGGCTGACGCTCAGATATGGACGCGATCAAACGCCTCTGCGATCCCCTCGGCGTCGTGTACAACTTCCTCAACTGGCGACGGCATGCTTTCCGGTCTAGGCGAAACACCTGCCGGCGTAGGATCAGCGGAGGGCGGAGCTCCGGTCCTTCGCCCATAGATGCCGGATAACTCGAGAGGGTTGAAGGGATAACGGGATCCAGGGTGTCGAGCCTCGTGAGAGTAGCTACCGACACTTGCAGGTGAGGACTCGCCAGAGCTGGGCCACTGATTTGAGCTGGTAGGACCCCAGTGGCGATAGGGGTGGGAGGCCTCGAGAGGCTGCAAGTGCTGTCGCGGTACAGGGCTTTGATGCTCGTAAGGACTAGCAACGTCCTCGGGAGACGGCTGGCCGGAAGGGGGCCACGGTGACGAGCCGATCGACTCCTTATCGCTGGGGGAAGGGTCCAAATTCGAGGGGAGCCTCGACCAGCTGCGACTATAACGCGGTACGGACGCATGTGACTCCCTGTCGCTAGGTATGTAGTCATTGGGAGCGTCGGGGTCCTCAGAGAGGTACGGTATTTCGCGTCGCTCCGCAGAGGTAATTTCTTCGCCAAGGGAGAGCACTGAAGGCCTAGAGTGTTGCTGAGGCAAACTACGAAAGGGCGCAATATTTTCGCTGTATGGAGCACTGCCGGAAGTCAGGCTGGAAAAGGAGTGATCACGCCTGATTCCCGGCCGGGGCGGGACTCCACCGATGTCTCCGGTGCCGGAGGGACTTGGAAGAAGAGACGAAGGGGCAGTATGATAGTCGTCGCTTAGGTGAGAGGAGCCCGGGTAAGTGGTTTCGGTCTGTCGGCGGGAGCTGTAGCCAGGAACGTAGGGTGCTGACCGGCCGACCGGTCCGTGTCCGGTGCCGCCGCGTTGATCCTCCGTTGCAGGCCAGCGGGGGCTCGGATTACTTGACTCGGAGCTGGAGGGGCTGTAGCCCGATCCGTAGACTGTGTCATGGTCTGTGTGGTGCTGGCCGCCGTAGCCTTCTTGACGGTAGCCTTGAGCTGGGTGGTTCTCGTTTTCGGAGTTGGGGTTGGTCGGGTAATTCAAGCCACTGGACGACTCTACTTCGTCGTCGCTGCCCACTGGAAGGGTCCAGACTAAGCCGAGGAGGGAAAGATGGAAGAAGAGAGGAAAGATGGAGAGGCTGTGTAAACGCATGGCCCTTGGTTCTGGATTTGGCCGATTGGGATGCGGGTGAGGGGCTCCGTGAGTTAGGAGACGGGGATCGTCTGTCGAGCGGTTAGGAAGGCAAGTTTATACCTTCTTGACCATAGGCACACAGCCTTCTCGTCTCGCTGCTGTGTCCCTTGCTCTTCTAAAGGACAAAGTGCTGCATAGGCACCGTAGGGCGTGGATTCCTCCACTCGCCTGGCCAGGAACGAGTCTTGTGCCACTTTACTTCCAGAGAAGCAGACTAAGAGAGGATAGCCGGGCGGGTTCGTCTCTACAATGTTCTGGTCTCGAGACCGGATGAGTACCCGTGGCAAGCGAAAGGAAGGTGGGGCGTTGCAAGGCTACGGAGTTCTGCGGCGCTCCCAGAAATAACCGGTGACGCCGATCGAGCGGTACTGACATCTTGCTACTTATGTATGTCTTTCTCGCTCGCCCCTGCCACCGCTAGCACAGAAGGAGCTTCTGCCGGCCAAATATTCTGTGATCGAAACTTGTCCGCCTCTGTCCAAGTGCGAGCCTCCCAACTTGAGTATGGTGACCTTCCTACTAACTGCCTCTCCTCGTCTATCCTCTACTCTTTCTTGCTGCAAACGAGCCTCTTCTCTGTTGGCGATCGGCCGCATCGGATTCGAGCCCGATGCAATCGGACCGATTGGGCTGCGGTCAGTTGCCAACTCGCCGTCGGAGCTGCTACCACCAGGCCTAGACCACCTAGGCCTAGACCACCTAGGCCTAGACCACCTAGGCCTAGACCACCTAGGCCTAGGCCTTACGGGTAGAATGCCTTGCGGGACGCCGACGGCGTCCCAAGAGCATCTCAGAGACGCAAGGCATGCTTGTGGAATTGCTGGGGACCGTCTAATGTACAAATAGAGGCTCCTGGGCACCATCGTCGAGCTGGAATCCATCATCCTTGACATCTATCTTCTACATTCACCACCCTAAAGCTCCGTGTCTGTACCCACATAGGTCTCGCCTGAACGTTCCGGTACCCGCCAGCCGGATCTTTTATTTGTCATGGATGCGACGATCGTCCAATCGGCCTTCTCGTTCCGGTTGCGAGGAGGCGAACGACCTCTCTCTCTCTCTCTCTCTCTCTCTCTCCCTAGATGTACCACCGACTCGGAGGGTTTTCCGTCCCACCTTTTTACGTTTTTTGTCCACACGCTCCGCTTTGTAGAAAAAAAAAAAAAAAAAAAAGGACGACGCAAGGCGACGGCGCGCACCACGCCCCGAAGTCAAGATCGGCCGACCCACATGGGAACGTTGACCTAGAGATCATGCGGAGCCCGTCATGCCACGGATTGTCACACAGCAACGCCCTACGTTAAGTCTTCCACCATCGTCTTTCTCACCTGATTCTTGTCGCAGAGTGTTTTTGTTCGGTCTGCTCGGCCGGTTGTCTCTCTGAAAGTCGCGGTGTTTCGTCGCATTGCATGTGCTACTGACCGTGACTCTATACTGCCAGCGAGTCAGTCCGGCGGAAAAGATTTCAGCGAGACCACCAGCTCGCCAACTGAAGGCGAGCTTCTTCCTTGCTTCATATGATGCCGAGACGGCGCTCGGCCTCTACTTGACGAATTACATGGCCACCTCGGCCGTTGGTCGTAACCCTTTGAATCTTCTCACAGTGTCGTTGCACTGCAGCGTCCTTTGGCCTTAGCTCAAGGTTGGCACGGCCGTGTGAGTCGTCTGTCTGCAGAGGCTGTAGCTTCGCTGGCAGTCTGCTCGATGGCTGCCTTGTCTTTGGCACGTCTCCCTTGCTTGTCGCCATAGCCCTGCTTTGTCAGAAAGCCTAGCACGACTCGTCGTCGATTGGCGAGTCGGTTGCCTTGCAGGCAATAGATGAGCTGACTGCCTCGCTGGAAGTATCCTTTTCTCTCTCTCGCCGTCTATTTTCCCTCGCGCGCTCTCATTGCCACCGTCGCCACCGCAGCAGCTTTCCCTTCTCGTTCTCACTCCGCCCACCCTCGGCGGTCGCGTCAGTAAGCTCGCTTGCCCCTGTCTCTCCACGTCTTCTTGCGCCTATTCTACATGTCTGTCTCGCTTTCTCACGAACTTGCCAGCACGCGAACGGTCTGTGTCAGGACTTCGACACAACCCACTTCCTCTCCCTCTCTCCCGATAGGGGCCCGCCGGTTTGATGGCAACGGCGCGAAGTCTATCTCGTTACATTGCAACGGTCTATGTACTTGGCCCGTTCTGGACACCGGCGAGCCCCACTTACCTGCACATCGGAAGATGCTGGAAAGTTCCCTGGACGGACCAGACCGAGTTCAGCCAGAGCAGAGCGGCTGCTACGTCCCGACCACGGCCTCGCTCAGCTGCTTAAGGACACCGTCGAGTCGCCGAACCCCTTCCAGCGTTGAGACGAAGTGGGAGTGGGTCACGAAGGTGAGGGGTGGCCAGGAAGGAGAGTGAGAGTGGGTTGCAAACGAGCGAGGCGAGGAAGGTGAGGGTGTAGAGCGCGACGACAAAGGTATAAAGGAGGCCTCTCTGACGTCCATTTCCCTTCCTCCACCCCATCGACCCACCTCGCAAGCTCCATCCCCTCCAATTCCCCTCAGACTCGAAACTGACCGCAATGCATCCATCCAAGCACTTCCTCTCCCTCCCCCTCCTCTCCCTCCCCCTCCTCTCCCTCCCCCTCCTCTTCCTCTTCCTCCAATCTCCCTTCGGTCCCGTCTCGACTTCCCCGGTTCCTATCGAAGGAGAGGCCAACAAGGAGCCCGCTTTCAACGGCGACGTCTCGCCTCACGAGCTATTTACTTTCGCCAAGCGTAGCCCTGGCTGGTTGGGCGAGGCCATAGACAGCATCAAGTCTGTGGGAGAATCATCCAGGTACCATGATGACCGCAATACTCCCCTCTTGGGGACAGCGCATGATAGCTCTCCCACGTATGGCGACACCGAGACGGAGTCGCTTTCAACCAGCCCTGTAGCGGGCTCTCTGGAGCGTCACCACAGTCAGGGGCAGGAGAGTTACAGTCCCGGTCGATTCCACCACGACCCTTATCAGCCTCCGCACTGGGAAGACGATGGGTCATACCATTCCCCACACCCTTATCAGTCTCCGCGCTGGGAAGCCGATTATGGGCCATACCATCCCCTAAGCGCAAACGACCCGTACGGCCGCGCACTCGTTGAAACCCCCAGCAAACCCTCGAGTTCGAACTGGAACGGCTTCGTTGGCAGTCACAACAGTCTAGGCTACTCGCGCGAACACGATAGCACCCCTCGTACAGCTGATACTAGCCCTCCAGTTCGAATCGGCTATTTTGACGAATATGGCAGATACCATGCCTTAGAAATGGGGTCGGAAGGCGAGTTCAAGGACGGACTGGTAAAGGTGCCCGAGGAGTCGGGTGCGTCGCCGGCCAGACAGCACTGATTGAGGGTCGAATAGGATCGCTCGCTCCCGACGCTCCTCACAACGCTCGACACTCATCGCACCCTTGCTAGGCCGGCAACGTAGTCGAGAATCGATATCACCTCCAATCACCCGCGTGCCGACCTCCTCGCGCTAGCGTCTAGATGTACTGCCCGCAGCCACATCGCTTCCAATCCCTCGCTTCCATGTCCCTATCGCCCCACATCACACTCTACTAGTACCCTCAAAGTCGATGAAATAGCCACATCACCTCCTGCTCGTCCATTTCACATTACTATCGCACACTAGCACTCTAGAGGTAACATTCGTGCTCGTGAAAAGGCCGCCTCACCCGTACTCGTCACCTTCCAAACCAACCAACCCCCCCCCCCCCCTTCCACATTCCCCACCGCCCAACATCGCTCCCTTCTAGATGCACCACCCATACTCATTCAAAAGCCACGTCACCTCCCCGCCCTTTCTGGCTCCATACCACGCTATGGAGGTTAGGTGTTGCATCTGTCTCTACCAACCCACCCCCCGCCAACATCTGCCTAAAATCGTCAACCTCCCCCCTCCAGAGCTTGGTCTGCATCGTCTGGTCAATCTCGACGTCGAGTGACGACGGATCGACGTTCCATGCTTCCACCGTCGTCATGCGGTTGCGCGTAACTTCTGACTTGACGTCTACGAGCGTCTCGAATTGATGTCGTGTGCTAAAGTTGAGAAGTAGAAGGAGCTTCGACTGGGACGTATCGAACGTCCATGCTGCGTAGGCCGGTGCTTTGTCGGATGAGGGGGGGATGATTCCGTGACGTTGTGCTGTCTCCGTCGGGGATGGCGGTGGTGGTGAGGATGCGATGCGAGCGACGTAGTCGTCTCGCTGGATACGCCACCTCGATGCGCTGGCTTCTAAATCGTCGATGGCAAAGAAGATCTTTTGGTTTCTTGCGCTGATCGTCTCTGCCTGTTTGGCAAAGGTGCGCAGCAGGAGCTGTCGCTCGAGCTGGTCTGCCGTGGACCATGTAGCTTCCAGCCGTAGGCCTCGTAGGAGTCGCCGATGTCCGAGTAGAGGAAGGTGGCGGTGGCGTCCCTGCCGTAGGTGCCGTCGTGGTCGATGGACGCATCGCTGTCCCATGGGTACGTGAGACCGTCCTGGCCCGTGATGCGGTCTCCGAGGGCGGGAACGGGGACCTGGCCTGCGCTCGAGAGCTTATGATGGAGCGTCATCATGAGGCTGGCGTAGCCCCTCTTCCTCTTCTCCTCTGGGACAAAGACGGAGCAGATGGAGCATGCTATCGCGCGAGTATCTCATGTGGAGGTGTGTGGCTCGCCTGGGGCGGCGCTGCCAGCGTGATCGAAAGCTAACCACACACAGCCACACGCAGCGACAGCGCGTGCACGGTCGCCCCGCACGCCATCGCCCGGCTTCCTTTGCCACCACCAACCATCGCCACCCTCCCAGCCTCTCTCCTTGCACGCAACCAGCCAATCAGCACATCGTCCCTCCGCTTCGCCGCAACCCAACCCCAACCCCCCCCTCCCTTGCCTTGCTTGCGCCCCTCACCTCCACCATGGCCTCGTCGCCCTTCATCGGCCTCCAGGTCAGCCTCACCCTACGCTCCAGCCCAAACCAGCCCCTCGTCGCAAAGATCCTCTCCATAAATCAGCATATAAACATCCTCACCCTACAGGACACCGCAGGCCGCAACCTCGATATCCCACGCACAGACATTGCAGGCATAGCTGCACTCTCACACACTCCCGCACAGCAGCCTTACCCACGCACCCGTGACCACGCATCTACGCCAAGCCTCCTCTTTGACCATCAACCATCTCGTTCCCCAGCCGCCGCGTCGCCCGCTCCACCCACACACAAAGCGACACCCCCGCCCTTTGTCGACCCGTCGATCCTCTCCTTTTCAGAGGCTGACCACACACCCAACGTCAGTGCCACCACCACCAACAACAGCGGCGGCAACACCCTCCTCAGCCTCCCGCGAATCGCCTCCCAGACGCCCTCTTCGCCCGCCTCATCGTCCCGTCGCGCACCCGCAACGGCCACGGCCGCAGCAGCAAAGCATGCCAAGTCCGACTCCTCCTCTTCCTCTACTAAGAAGAAGCTCCACCCTCACCACCAGCATCACATCGACAGCAACACACCCTCGCGCTCCAGCAGCCCCGCCGCCGTCAACAATGGCAACCTCGACGAGGACTTTGACTTTGGCGTGGCGCTCCGTCAATTCGACAAGAAGAAAGTCTGGGACGAGATCTGCAGCTCCGACTACACCGACCCCGCCACGCTCCTCGTCTCGCACAACCGCATCGCAGGCAGCCCCGGCCCGCTCGCCCGCAGGCACAACGGTGTCGGGCCTGCCAACGCCTTTTCCACCCCGCAGAGGGGAGGGCAGCAGAAGCTCAAGCCAAACGAGATGGTCCTCAGCAGCGACGAGGATGAGAGCGAGGACGATGAGGCAGGCGTTGACAATGGGCGCAACGACGATCAAGCGCATGCCATCGAGCTGCCCGTGTCCAGTCGCAACAAGGCTCGGGTCGCCCAGCAGAAGCAGCAGCAACGGCACTCGACCGCCGTCAACACTGCCGCCAGGTCGACTGCTGCGCCTGTGCCGAAACCTGCCCCTGCCCCCGTTATCGCTTCGAACATCAACGCCACTCCCGCCAAGCCGAGCTACGCCGAGCTCGAGGAAAAGGTGCGCAAGCTCGAGGCCGAGCTGACTCTCGCCAAGCGCCGCAACGTCCTGCTTGAGGAGCTGGCCGGGCTCGGTCTCGGCGGCGGCAGTGGCAGTGGCGGCGGTCTGGGTGCTTCCAGCGCGCTGGCCGCCGTTGCCGCTGCGTCGTCGCCCGTCGCAGACAAACCCGTCTTCTCCGACGATCCTACGGAGATTTCCTCCAGCATCGGGGGCCTGTCTCTCGACGCCGCCTCCACACCTTCTCCAACCGCGGTCCTCGTCGCCGCCCCGTCCTCGCCGCCGCCCGCAAAGGCCGAGTCAACGTTTGGGCACATCCTCTCTGCGCCGCTGCTCACCCTCTTCTTCCCCACCTCGACGTCGCAACACTCTGCGCTCGCACGCATCGAAGCGTTCTACGAGTCGTCGTCGTCTTCGAGCGTCTACCTCTCGCTCGACGAGGCAGAACGTCAGCGCATCTGTCGAAACTACCAGGGCTTCAACTTCCCCGTCGTCGAGGGTGTCGCAGCGTGGCTGAAGGCAATGTGGATCGCCGTCCGAGCGGAGGCAGAGGGAGGCGAGGAGATGTGGTGGGAAGCCGAGTGTAACTCGGGAGAGAAGGAGTTGTTGAGCTTCCTCGTCGACCACGATATCATCACGCGGACACAAGGACATCCGACGGTGGACGCCAAGACGACCGACCGGTCGATCCACTACGTCATCTCTACGATCGCATCACAAGCCCACTCTACACTCTCACACGAACGTCTACATGCACTCTACTTTCTCTCACCATCCTACCGTACCTTGGTTTCGTCTCAATATTCAACAATACCCCCATCGATACTCCAGACGATCGAATATGACCTTTCTATGAGGGGATACGACAAGAGGGTATACCAAGATGAATTCCAAGCCTACCTCGCTGAAGGACAGGGAAGCGAAAGGGAATTCGGAAACAAATGTTCGGTGGAATGTAAGAGGATCAGTGAGGTGTTGAGACGGGATTTGGAGAGGCATTGGAACGAGATGGGCGGCGAAGGTGGATACGAGAGGTGGGAAGATGTAAAGTGGGACGTGTTGAAGAGACACGAGAGGAGGGAGAAAGATAGAAGAAAGATTGAAAAGATCGCTGCGGCGGGTGGAGGAACAGGGAAGAAGAAGGCAACGTCCAACAAGAAGAACAGGTAGTCTAGCGGTGATCGATCGAATCGCTTGAGGTGAGGTGAGGTGAGGTGAGGATCGGTACGACAAGTGACGTGGCGACGAGAAAAGGGTCAAGAAAAATCACATACAACAACGACAACGACAACGACAGAGCGAACAAGCCAAAGATAGGTACGTAGACTGTCCCAAGACCTCAGCGATCGTTGGGCCGGTGACGATACACGTCGCCGTTTCCTCCGTCCCGAGGGAGGTAGTCTTACATCGTCTTCCCCTGTCGCCCTTGTCCAGCCTTACGGAATCTTCCCGTCTATCCCTACACACCACACACTCTTCCCCTCCCCTCCATACAGAGAGAATCCTAAGGAACCCAAATCCCAGTCTACATGCATTCCACTCCGAAGCGCCATCGTCCCACCTCTCCGCGACGCCACCTCTCTAGACAACGACCATATACTGCTCCATGAGGACAAAGGAAAAGTGTTCCTCCTCTAGCATCTGTGCATACTCTCCTGGCGCATCCACCTGGTCGCCTTTGCTGCTCTTTTTCTTGTTGCCGCTCTCCTGCTTGGCTACCGGTCCGCTGCCCTCGTACCCATCCAAGTAGAAGTAGTGCGAGTTGAGCGTCGCAATTAGCGCTTTCGTGCGTTTCGGATTCGGCTGTCGGGCGGGCGTTGTCGAGAGGTCGGAGGGGAGGAGGGAGAGGGGCAAGAGGGGAGGGAGATGGGGTGAGAAAGAGGAACAAGGAGTCAGTCTATGGCCGATGCGTTGGGTCAGTACCGAAGGGCAAGACGGCGAGAGGGTGGTGCGGGAACGCACGCGGATGGCAATGGAAAAGTAGTCAGAGGGTAGGCCGTAGCGCAGCACGCTTTCGACAAACGTCCGGACCACCTTGAGGTGCGCCAGGGCCTGGTACGCTTCGGAAAAGTTGGTGCGTGAGAGGCGCAACAGCTCCGTCTGGCCGCGGTCCAGGAGCGAAGAGGGTCACGCGGCAAGGTCAGTGTCATCGCCCATCGCCCGTGTTGAAGACGGTCGATGCCCAACCCGGAGAGGGCACGTGCGAACGACTCACCCAGAGCTCCTTTTCCGACGATCCGGCCTCCTCGAGCTCCTGCCTCTGCCGCTCAACGATCTGGTCGTCCCACTCAAACTCGCGCACCATGAACTTGTTCTCCCTGCACTTCTGGACAAACTCGTCCTTTACCTTTTTGAAGACGGTGACGTTGAACAGGGCGTACTCGTCGTCCTGCGCGAGCTTGTTCGAGGAGCGCGGGACGACCATCGAGGTGAGGCGCTCGTACTTGGACTGCCAGTCCTTTGCGCTGTTCTTGGGCACGGCGACGAGGATCGTCTCTAGGAACTCGGAGGAGGGGTCGACAAAGTCTTCCTTCCTCACGACGTCTGCGAGCGACTTGACCGAGAGGTTGCCCGTCTTCTTGCGCTGGAGCTGCTGGAGCTGACCCTTTGCGATGTTGTAGTTGTTGAGCTTCTGCTTCATGACGTTGTCGATCGAGGTGAGCTCCTTGCCGACGCTGTCGACAATCTCGCGCAGGCTGCGGTCCGCGCGGTACTTGGACGTGTTCCAGCTCCATGCGAGCATGTAGTCGTCGACGGGCTGTTCGTTGACGAGGACGTGTTGAGAGAGGGCGGACTCGTCGTTGTTGAGGAGGGCGCGAAGCGTCTCGATGATCTTGGAGACGACCTGTGTATAGTTTGTGTCGAGCTTGGGGAGCTCGTCCGAAAGCGAGATAAGCGATTCCAGCGTGCCGGTCTGGACGGCGTCGGCGAGGCGATGGCGGTGGAGGTGGTGGACAAGACGGAGGAGGAGGAGGAAGGGAGAGGGTCGTGTTAGCGTCTGTCCTCCGCACGACGCGCCGTCTGCACGCCACCGTATGTGTCAGCGTGGATCTGCGTGTGGGGGGGGGGGGGGGCGCACCTTTAGCGGAGGAAAGGAGAGCTGTCCGAAGTCGTTGCTCGCACTCCCGCCGTCGCTGAGGAGCTTGTTGCCGATCTCTGAGAACATGCGGTGCGGGTCGCCGTCCTCGAGGGGGACGCTGATGAGCCAGTAGGAGTGGTCCGACGGCATGGCAAGGCGAGCAGGTTTAGCGTCGCAGGGAGGCGACGGGACGGTGGATCGGGTTGGTGGGTGAGGCAGTGCAGACGAGCAGGCGGGAGGGCAAGATGTGGCGAGAGAGACAATTGTAGAGGGCGATGATTGGTCGTTGGCGGTGGGGGAGTGGAGGGTGGTGTGCGGAAGGGAGAGCGAGAGCGAGAGCGAGGGCGATCCGGCGGCGGCGGTGAGCGCGGCCAGCTGGCCCAAACGCACACACCGCCCAACCGGTACATCACGTGACGGGCTGCAAACACGCCCCGATCACCGCCTGGCGCCGCCTCTTTTTTTTCTTTCTTTTTTCCTTCTTTTTTCCTTCTTTTTTCCCACTCTCCTGCGCCCAGGGGAAATTACTCCACTTGCGCACCAGCCAGCTCCGGCCCGCACTTCTTTCCTCCTTCGTTCCTCCTTCGCTCCTCCGCTTCTCCCTCTCCCCCTTCCCCTCTCATCGCGGTGGCTACCACGATCCCCACGCCGTCCCATCATGAAGTGAGTCTTACTCTCCACGCTCCTGTTCCAGCCCGCCCTCGAACCGCTCCTCATCCCGGCTAGCGCCCCTTACTCGCCCCTTCCCGCCCACAGCGTCGTCCGCGAAATCCAGCGCATCAACCAGCAGGAGCTCGATATTGCCATCAACAACCCAAACGCTTCATGGCACCAGCAGTACAAGGGTAAGCCCCGCACCCCTCACCCACCCCTTGGCTTTCCCTGGCCCGGCTGACCCTCTCCTCTCCTTCCCACGTCTTCCCCCTCTCTTGCTCTTCGTCCTTCGTCCTCCTGCACCGCATCCGCGCGCCCGCAGATTCGGCCTACATATTCATCGGTGGCCTCCCTTATGACCTCACCGAGGGCGATGTCGTCACCATCTTCTCTCAATACGGCGAGGTGATCGACGTCAACCTGCCGCGGGCCAGCACGGCCCAGCCACCACCCGGCTCCTCCTCCTCCAGCGGCGCCGGTCGTGACCAGCAGCGTCAAGAGCAACAGCACCAACAACAGCAGCAGGGAAAGGGCAAGCATCGCGGCTTTGGCTTTCTGATGTACGAGGACCAGCGCTCCACTGTTCTGGCGGTCGACAACCTCAATGGCGCATCCATCCTCGGCCGGACGATCCGCGTCGACCACGTCGCAAACTACAAGCACAAGGGCGAGCGAGACGAAGAGGGCAACTACCACGAACCAGAGCAGCCCAGCATGAATGCCGCACCCCAGATGGTCGCAGCAGGCTCGATCGGAGCAACGGCCGCGGTCGGTGGCCAGGACGACGGCGACGCCGACGAAGACCTCGAGGATCCCATGGTGGCCTACTTTCGCAGCAAGAAAAAGGCAGGCAAGTTGCGCAGCCGCGAACACGAACAAGGCGGCGACGATGACGTTGACACCGAGAGGCGAGGCGCCAAGTCGAGCTCGCGCGAGGAAAAGATGCGCAGGAAAGAGGAGAGGGCCAGAATACGCGCACAGAGGGCCGAGAGAAAGGCCAAAGGCGGAAGCACCTCACGGCACGGCCACGAAAGGGACATGGACGAGTCGCGACGACGACGAGGCGGGCGGCAGGAACCGGTACGAAGAGATGAAGGCGGCTAGGGAGCGGGCGCTGCGCAACAGTCACACCGAGACTAGAGGAGGCAGCAGGAACGGGCGGGAGGAGAAAGCGAGGAGGCGCAGCCGCAGTCCGCCGCCTGGAGCGCGCGTGCCACATGACCGTGAGCGGTACGATGGCAGACGCAGGACGACGACGGGACGATGCGGACAGGAGGGGGGAAGATCGAGGGGGCTATGGGGCCGGAGACGGGGTGAGGCAATGCCACATCTCCTTGGCTCGATGTGATCCGTCATCAGACTGATGACATCGAGCGGGGAGGATGGCGGCTTTAGCGGTGCGTGCTGTGCGTGTGCCTCTGGGTGCGGTGGTGCGGTCTGACGTTGATGTGCATTTTGTGACTTGCCGTCGACTGGGCGCTAAGAGTCGGCGCTGCTGTTGTTGTCTAGACCGAGTCGATTGTCGAGTCGCGCGAGGCGGCGCATTATCCATGTCGACGTCGCGCAGAATTTCTTCGAACGCCGCCCGCCCCGCTTTCCCCGCCTATGCCGAACCCCTCTTGGCCCGCCAGTCAGCCCCGGCCAGCGATAACAGCAACCACCGCTCCCCACGCCAACCCTTCCTCCACGACTCCCACCACCGTCTTCTACACTTGCTTGTCTCCCTCCAGCTCGCCATCCACCCCTTCCCTCCGCCCACCACGCATCCACCCCTCCACCCACGCACGGCCACGAGATGGCGCCCTCGACAAACAAGTCCATCCCCGTACCCTGCACATCTCCACGGCACGACACCTCCACGCAACCCCCGTGGCGCTCTAGCCTCGACCTCGTCTGGTCCTACTCGCGCTCACAGGCCTTCTACGCAGATAACATTGCCACCTCTC
Source organism: Thecaphora thlaspeos (assembly GCA_900291925.1). Lineage (NCBI taxonomy): Eukaryota > Fungi > Basidiomycota > Ustilaginomycetes > Urocystidales > Glomosporiaceae > Thecaphora > Thecaphora thlaspeos. The sequence continues at coordinate 113,303 of UWYS01000014.1, read as the reverse complement.
CCTCCTTTGTCGAGCGCCATTGGGCCGGCAAGGACGTCGAGGAAGGTGACAGCAGCGCATCGCAGAGCGAGAGTTATGACGACGACGACGACGACGACGACGAGGCGAGTGGCGCTGACCACGACGAGCTGCTGAGCGGAGCACGAGCACCACGAGCACCACGTGCGCAACAATGGGAGGGCGAGGAGCTGCCGAGGAACGCCGTGGGCGCAAGGAGGAGCGCCAAGGCCAGGCCGAAAGACGAGACGGCGGCCCAGAGAGGAGCGTCAGCGGCCAGCCGGACGGCCACGGCAAGGGGGACGAGCACCGGGTCTGCGTCCGGGTCAGCGACGCTGCTGAGGGACCCTTTCGCCTCCGTCGCCGACCACGACGACGAACGAGGCGGCGACCGCCACGGCGGCATCACCACAAACGCCAGCGAATCGACGCCGCTCTTCGATGGCGTAGCAGACGTCGGCCTCGCTCCACGCCGGCGCAAGTCCTACCTCTCGGTCGCCTCTCCGCGCCGCGCATCCGCAACCGCTCCTGACCCCCTCGTCTCCTCGATCTCGGTTGCCGACGTCGACCCTTCCCCGACCTGGACACCGGGCCAGCACGGGCAGGGCAGCTCCACCTTTCTCCAATCGTGGTTCAACACCGTCAACGCGCTCGTCGGGGTGGGCATGCTCGCTCTCCCGCTCGCCTTTTCGTACGCCGGCTGGGTGGGAGGGATGGTGCTCTTCCTCATCTGCGGCCTGTTGACCAACTACACGGGCAAGGTGCTGGCGCACATCATGACCAAGGAGCCGTCGCTGCGGACGTACGCCGACATAGGCAGCTACGCCTTCGGACCCAAGGCGCGCTGGTTGGTCAGCCTGTTCTTCTGCCTCGAGCTGTGGGCCGTCAGCGTGGCGCTCATCATCCTGTTTGGCGACAGCATGGCCGCCATCGCACCGCACATCCCCGCCGCGGCGTGGAAGGCCGTCGGCTTCGGCATCGTGCTACCCACCGTCTTTCTGCCGCTGCGCTGGCTCAGTCCGATTAGTGTGGTCGGAATCATCTCGACGGTGACGCTGGTGCTCGTCGTCGTTTCAGACGGCCTGATCAAGCACACGCCACCGGGCAGCATCCTCCATCCGTCACCTACGACCACGATGGGTCCACAGTGGTCGCGACTTCCGTTGAGCTTCGGCTTGATCATGTCGGGCTTCTCCAGTCATCCCGTCATCCCTTCGCTGGTGAAAGACATGCGCGATCCTCGACAGTTCCCGCGCATGCTCAACCTAGCCTACCTAGCGGCTACGGCGCTCTATCTGACGATGGGCATGGTGGGCTACGCCATGTTCGGACGAGAGGTCAGCGACGAAATCACACGCGACCTCGCCAAGACGGCCGGATTCCCCGTCTGGCTGAACCGCGGAGCCATCTGGTTGATCGTCATCAACCCACTCGCCAAATTCGCCCTGGCGACCAGACCGGTACAGGTGACGTTTGAGACGTTGCTAGGTCTCGATGCGGCCTGCGTGCCCTCCTCCTCTTCCTCCTCTACACGTCGTCGACGTTCCTCAACGTCAATCAAAGCGACTCCTCCCCCATCATCCCACCCGGGTCGAACGAAAATCCTACGCATCCTCCTGCGAACGACCCTGACGATCCTGATCACGCTAACAGCCATCCTGCTACCAGGCTTCGAAAAAGTCATGGCGTTCCTAGGAGCCTTTCTGGCTTTCACCACGTGTGTCCTAGGACCGCTACTGGCCAACCTAGCGCTGTTCCGAAAGAACCTATCGCGGCCGCGCATCCTGCTGGATCTAAGCGTACTCGTCCTTAGCGCTTGTATGGCGGTGGTCGGTACCGTTTGGGCTGTACTGCCGACGGTGTAGAGATGGTGCTACCTATGAGGAGCATGTCGAGTTCAAGGTGACGTGTGCTGCATTGTCGTAGGATGAATGGGTGGTATGGACTTGACTTTTTTATTCTATTTTCTTGATACCGCACTGTCTATCGATGCTATCCAGTACGGCCGGCGGTCTCGTCTGCACTAACGTGTCTCCCTGGGAAGCTGTCGTCCCTTTTCTACCACCATCTCCTCGCCACCATGGCGCACCATCTCCTCCTGTATTGTTATTTCCTCTCTCTGACTGCACCGTTGCCAAAGTGGTCTTGACTGCTCTTCTGCCGTCATGCCGCGCCACACAGTCCTACCGTCACACCACCGAGCCGTCCGCAAAGAGGCAGCAAAGCTTGACAACCTTGCCACCTTCTACAACGTCTTTGCCTGCACCATCAAGGAGTATGACATTGCACGGGACCAGCTGTACAACATGGACGAGACAGGCGTGATCATGGGCTTCTCTGGGAGGCAAAAGGTTGTTGTGCCGGCAGAAAAGCAGATCTCGACTTCTGCAACAAGTGCTGGGCGCTTTGGATTGTGCCGGTCTGCTTCCCTGCCCTTTGACCACCTCCTGTGCAAACTGCAGGGCAGCACAGATGAGAGAAAGGGCAGCCTTGTCCGGCGCAAGCTGCTCAAGGCAGCCGAGACTTGGCATCATGCGGCCGAGCTTGCCAATGAGAAGAAGTGTCGCAGTGCCTCACCGCTCAAGACCATTGCCAAGCCAGGCGACCGCCGCTACATCTGCAAGGACCAGATGATCGGCAGGGCCACGGGAGAGCGGCTCACCACCCATTGAGACCGCCAAGCCACCCACAATGACCAACTCACTTGCACTGGATCCCTCCCTACCTGGGCCAAGCAGTCTTGAGGCCTACAACGTCCCCCTGATCTTCCGTGACCCCTATGGCGGCTGTGGAGGACTTGCCAAGCCGGACTAGTTGTGCATTGCATGTAGTTGCCTTTTTGGTGTGGTCATCAACACAAGAGATGGTGCGCCATGGTGGCAAGGAGATGGTAGAAAAGGGAGAAAAGGTTCTCAGGGAGACGTGTTAGAAGACGAAGGTCAAGGCCGCAAAGTCGCGCCAGATACGGTCGGAGCGAGGGGGGGTCTTTGCGTCGCCGTGGACCTTTGAGCTTGGCTCGCTATCAGCTGCTATGGGGTGACGCACCACCGTCCGCCGTTTCGACAAGCAGACAGCCTTGTCGAGCTCAGAGACCTGTGTTCGTTCACAGCCCGCGGGGCGTGCGTATGTGTGTGTGTGCTTATTCAATCGGAAGCGGGACGAAGAGACTGCGTGGGGACGGGAAGGGCAGGTGTGAGCTCGTAATGCCACACATCATCCTAGCACACAAAGCTCAGACGTTCAGACACGAAAACATCAACTTCTTTGTATTGACCTGCAAGCGACTCCTTCGCCTTCAACTTCGTCCTGCGACCATCTTTTGCGCAACCTGCTGGACGGAAGCGCTAGGGGCCAGGTCCCGCGCGGTCTGCCGACTCCATGGCTAACCGAGCCTTTTGCGCAATCATATTACTCTGTTGCACCACGATCGATGGGATGCTAAGGGTGCCCAACCAGAGAGACTTAGGGTTGGCTTCTTGCAGGGGATAGGCCACCATTTGCATCCAGTGGACGGCATCATCAGCGTATAAGAGGGCCAGATCGACTCGATAATGCCCGACATCAAAGAAGATCTGTTTGCCGAGCCCTTCGTCCCACGCCGAATACCCCGGGAGTTTGAGCACACTTCGGCGTGTAAAGATATCTACCATGCTAGGTATGTTTCCGTCGACGAACTTGATATCTTGTATATCACTATGCAGATAGCGGATGTTGGGGTAGTCGTATTTGTAGCGCTCCACGACGATCCAGAAAGCCGCGTTCTTCTGCTGCTCCGTCGCGTGGAAGATGGAAGGGGCATAAAGAACCTCGCCTGTCGGCGAACTAGCGCTGAAGATAGAAGCCAGCCCGTTATCTTCGATAAAATTATCCATGTGACTCAGCAGATCTCTACGGCGCTGTGTGTTGATGGACGGAAGGAGGTGGTCGAAGGAAGACTCGGCACCACTGGATCCAGGAGTGTCGTCCGAGATCCTGGGCCTTTTAGCAACGCCGCCGCCTTGAGAGGATTCAGGTCGCTCGCGGGCAACGGACTCGGCGACGTGGTCCAGGATGTCCTCGACATCCTGAGGGGAGGGGGGGTTTGTGGCCTGGACGAGCGGAAAAAGGACGATGCAGGCTGCGGTGGCTACGACGGCGAAGCGGAGGAAGAGCATGGCGGGCAATGCGCTTGCAGAACCTGCTCGACGGCGCTGGAACGATATTAGATGCTAGGCAGAGGTGCAAGTTAGAGCAGAGAGTGGGGGAGGAGGAGTTTAGAGCGGAGGGAGGAGAAGGAGCAGGAGCAGGAGGAAGTGAGAACAGAGGTAGGATGAGATGAGGGGAAGGGAGAGGAAGGGAAGTAAGGGTAGGGGGATGGTGGGTGTTCGGTCTTTCCTAGAGACCTCTACCTCCCTCATTTATACGTTTCGTTTCAAGCTTGAGCCGCAACAGAGGTACAGCGTTGGCTGTCTCCGTTCGAAAGAGCGCCGGTCCCAGCTGATACTGGGCTCAGTTGCCCACGCAGCCACTCCGTCTCTTTGTTCCTGGCCACTGGAGTCGCCGCATTCCCGAGGTCGTCCGAGGTGGTTCCGTCCTCTTCTGAAATGACCCCTGGATATATCCGGCGTGCCAGGCTGCTGTGGCCTCGCTCGTCTTTGACGGGAGTGAAAGCAGTGGTCGGGCATCTTCGAGGACGGAGCTCGGTGCGAGCGCCGTTACCTCCATTGTCACGTAGGCGGCGTTGTCTGGCCGAGGGTTGACCTCTGCAGAACGAGGCACCGATTCTCACGGCCCCACCTGCACCGCTTGCTTGGCTTTGACCGTTATCGCTGCCATATAGGCCTGAGTGCCGTCTTATTTAATAAACTGCCGCACCGGCCGGAGTAATTCGAGGCGGTCGTCAATGAGCCATGCACCGAAGCGTAGAGGGCAGGGAAGCGGTGGCGCACGGCCTCTTAGCTTGAGCTGGACAGGCCGACCGGACGATAGCCGCTCGAGGCCAGGCCGATGGGAGAGAGGAACAGCTAGCGAGCACACCAGTCGGGACCAGGCTGCGTCTAGGTTAGCAGGACCAGCGCTACCGCTACCGGGACAACGGCAAAACAGCGAGTCGGAACTGGACACCAAATGTAACAAAGCAGATGCCCGCTGGCTGCTAGCGAAGCTATCGACGTTGGCAAGGCCACATTGGCGCGACGTATGACGATGCATGTCCGATCCGCTCCGTCGGAGGGCGGAAGCTCTTGCCGCAGTGCAGTCGTGGCGACATGTCTATGACTGCGGTAGTTTTCAAGCCGCCGATGGTCAGTAAGCCTTCCTCAATACCAGCTGTCCGGGATGGCGAGCTCAGAAACTTGTGTCCTTTGCGTCTCGCTATTTCATGCGATAGTATTCCTCTTCGTCTGTGTCCCTTTGTCTATGGTTCCCCTTCCATTTCTAACCCCTTCTTCCCTTCCCGCCTCTCCCTCTCTTTCTGTATGCTGTGTGCGCGTGTCTTTTCAGTCTCTACAGCGTATCTACGTCTTTTCTGTTACATCGATCACGCAAACGCAGAGTATAGGGAGATTGCAATGCCACAGAACATAACAGCACACAAAGCTCAGATGTTTGAAAGCCATCGACTTCTTCGTATTGACCAGGAAAGGCCCACACTCCTCCGCCTTCAACCTTGTACTGCAACCATCCCTTGCGTAACCTACTGGCGGAAGGCGCTAAGGGCCAGCTACCGTGTGGCCTGTCGACCTCCTCCTTACTGCCTCAGCGTTTTGGTGAGACTTCGCAATATCCAAGCTCCTTTTCTCCACCGCTTCTGGTATACTAAGGATGCCTAGCCAGAGCGCAGGCTCCTTTGGCTTGTCCCGAGGATAGCCCACCACGTTTTTCATAGAACTCCCGTCCTTGAGTAGCTTAACTAGCTCGATCCGATAAGCCGCCACATCAAAAAACGTGCTTAGGCGGGGCACTGCGTCCCAAGCCCTCTCCGCCTTTACAGAGAGGATCTTCCGGTGCATACCATCAAAGTCTTTGCCCGGAGCATCTGCGGGGACGAACTTGATGTTTTCCAGCGCATTCTTTTGCGTGTTCTCGGAGAGGTCTCTCAGGTCGAAGCGAAAGCGCTCCCTTATAATGGAAAGAACCGCGTCCCTCTGCTGTTGCGTCGCGTAGACAGCAAATACGTCGCCAGGAAGTAATTTCATTGTCGATGACTGAAGGCCAAAAATGCTTGCCAGGTTTTTCTCTTCGACAAAGTGCTCCAGGTGGTTCAGCAGACTTTTGTGGTACGGCGTTTCGATGGACGGGGATGAACGACCACTACTCGACCCAGGAGCGTCGCGGGAATATTTGCGCCTTTTGGCTTCCTTGTCGCTTTGACGGGAGAAGGCTGGCCTAGCGTCGGAATTGGAGCCTTCAGCGTACTGCTCTTGTACGTGGTGGGCCCCTGCCTTCGTATTGGCCTGTTCAGGACCGGCGTCCAGCATGTTGGGGGGCATGGCTGATCCTTGATAGCCGAACAGAGGGCCGTGCGGGTTGTGGTAGGGAGGAGCCTCGTAATGACCGGGCTGGTAGTGCTGTCGGTGAGGCGAAGAGCCGGGCGAGTGATGGCGAGACGCCGCGTCGGACCCAAAAGGATGGAGGGGAAATGTATGATCGGGCAGGAAGAGTCTTGACAATTAGCGTGGATAGTCCAGAACCTGTGAGGCCTAAGGTTTGAGACGCCCAACGAGCCAAGCAAGCAAGCGTTTCATGAGGTTGACGCCGCCTGGACTCACCTGCTCCGGTAGGGTCTGGTGGAGGGGCTGGTGGGCCTCATAGTCATGGTACGCTTGAGGGTGCGACGGCAGGAACGTAGGGTGCAGACCGGTGCCGTGGTAAGGCTGGATCGAGGAAGGCTCGGTGGCAGCGTGCCACTCCCCCGAGCCGTACAGTATGTTGCCAAGCTCTTCAAAGTCTTCGGCGCCCAGGCGCAGGATATCGTCCCAGTCTTCCGGAGGAGGGGGGGCTCGTAGCGTGGACGAGCAGCATAAGCGCACTGCAGAGTGCGGTAGCTGCGACGGCGAAGCGTAGGAAGAGCATGGCGGGCAATGCGCTTGCAGGACTTGCTCCGACGGAGTTGCAATACGGGTGTTAGGCTGAGCAAAAGAATATCAGTGCGGAAGGGAAGGAAGGGGAAGGGGGAAGGGGGAAGGGGGAAGGGGGAAGGGGAAGGGGGAAGGGGGAAGGGGAAGGGGGAAGGGGAAGGGGGAAGGGGGAAGGGGAAGGGGAGGGGAAAGGGAACGAGGGAGAGGGTTGAAGAGGGGATGGTGGGTGTTTGGCACTACCTCGAGCTCTCCTCCCGCCACTTTTTATACACAGCGTGGCAAGTTCGAGCCGCAATCAAAGGCGCTGTGCTGGCAGTGCTCCCTCGAAGGAATGGCAGTACCTGAGTTTGCCCGTCGTGCCAGGCTGCTGTGTCCTACCTCTTCTCCGGCGTAGGTGGGAACAGCGGTCGAGCATCGGTCGGCGAGGACAGAAGCTCGGGGCGAGCGCCATCACCGTCAGCGTGACGCAGGATAGTGAGCCGCTCTCAGTGAAGCGGCGCAATACTATTCACGGCCCCACCTGCACTGCACACTTGGCCTCGGACAATCTCGCAGCCATATGTGCCTGAGCCAATCCAATGGTGAAAGTCAGAACTATCCGAGCCAATCGCCAATGGGCTAAGCAGATGTGTGTAGAGGGAAGAGAAGGAACTGAGCCATTGAAGCTTCGAAGAAAGGTCGCCCACATGCCCCTATCCTGGGCTGGACGGGCCGACCGGAAGAGAGTAGCATGAGGCTCGACGAGGGAGAGAGGGAAAGTTAGCGAGTAAAGTGACTTGAGTGACAAAGCTTCATAGGACGTCGAGATAAAGGTCGGCTTGGAACGTCGGGCTAATTTGTGGGCCGTCTGCTTGCATACACTCTCCACGGAGACATCTTTGAAATCATCGCCAGCACCAAATGCCTGCTGAAGTGCCCCGCAGAGCTCTTCAGTCGATCCATGTCGCACATCTTGACCTCTTCCCTCGACGATGGAGACGCTGACCTCCCCCTTGTTGATGCACCAAATCACGTTTGCGCTGCATACAATGCTCTTCTTCGACGTCGACTCGGCCATCGTCCTCGTCGACTGGGAACACACCATGCTTGCACCTTGGCCTCTCATCCTGAGCCGTGCGGCCCACTTCTCGTTGCCAACTATTCCTTTTTGCCATCATCGTCGGTCGATCGCCGAGACTTGCGGATGCACAAGACGTCCTTCCTAACGGATAGGCAGTGGCCTAAACGCTCATTGATGCCGAGGTCGAGAGCGAGAAAGCTACTCACTCCTGGAGCTGCACCGACCGACGTATGCATTGATATTTGAGAGACATAGCCAGCCCACGACTTGTTGCATCGCCACCTCCCCGCCGACCCCCGTGAGAAGTCCCCGAAAGAAGGGTGGTATGCCTTTTCTCCTTCCTGCTGGATCGCCTCCGAAGGTCGAGTTGATGGTATCGAGAAGCCAGAGAGCGGACGTATGCCGTCCAAAATGTCTAGGTTCCGTGCGGGCAACATAACTTTCAGTCCATCCACAGACGTTGCAGGCGTGCGTTGTTATGGTGATTTGCCCATCTTTTCTTTTTTTCTTTTTTCTTCTTTTTGCTCAGATGTGCGTAGCCACGCGTCGTTCTGTCAAGGAAGCACCTCGGACTATATCTGAAAGCTCCTGCTGGTCCATCCCCTCCGCATGTCATCTCTCCGGTCCCTTCCCAGCACTTCGACCGTCCCGTCGAGCTCCTCGTCAACGCAGCCATATTGACATTGCTGTCCAAGCGCACCAGCTCGATCGACGCGCCAACTGTCGAGGTGTTGCGCTCACTTTACCCGACCTACCACAATGTTGACTTTGCTTCGTGCCTGGCATCTGACATGGAAGGTGCCGGGACAGACAAGCCAGGCAGCGTGACAATCCACAGCAAGCTACATCCTACCTCAAAGATGTAGAACATCCTATTTGGCCTTTCTCGCCTTGATCTCAGAATCACGGCCAACTTCCGCATCATGTCTTTCCCGGCTGAGATCAAAACAAACAAGAGTTATTGCTTCAACTTTGGAACCTGGAGCAATACGACGTTGCAAGATGCTACAAGCATGTGGCTTTCGTTCCAGCAATCTGACCAGTGTGTTCAGGTGGGTCGGGTCAAAAGTCAGTCCATCAGAGGAACACCCTGGCAGCATGCCAAAATGGGTGACTGCTCCCAGCAGCATAATGACTTTGAATGTCCCTTTACCTGTCCACCCAAGGTGGTTGTCGGTCTATCTGGGCTGGACACAAACAAAGAAGCATTCATGCATGTCAAGGTGTACAAATTGGATGTCAACTCTAGAGGTTTTGCAGTCCACCTCAATTCATGGGACAATACTATTCCATATGGCCTCACTGCAGGCTGGCTAGCGCACAATGCAGACAACTGTATGATCCAATCTGGAACACTTGTTCATCCTGCCAAAGGTCTGCAGAAGAAGGACACAACAGACCATCAGTTTGACTTGCCACTTGCTGCTTGTCTGCGATATCTATGGCATGCCTTTAACCATATCAACACTGTCAATACCACTAATGTCAGGTTGCACATCAAGATACTCAATTGGACAAAGTCAGGTCTCATTTCAAAGGTCTTGACATGGGTGGACAAGAGCTGCTACTATTGTCTTGGTGGCATCTACATTGCTATCATGTAGAGACAAGCAGCTGGGTTGGTGGGAAGACACATGTGGTGCTTGTTGAGATGCTCAGGGGTTGGACATAGCAGGGGCTACTGTGGCGGCAGGCTAAGCAGTTGCAGATGCTGCGCTGCGGTTGGGTGTGGTGTGAGAAATGCTGCACAGGCCGGTCAAGCTTGCCAGTCCTGTCCTGATTGTTTCTGTGAGTACGTATAGCTAATTCACCACAGCTGTTGCAGCCCTCTCTTTGCCTTGTACCCTTCAAGTTACCCTCAAATCATTCTCTCCTGTTGTTACTAAAAAATCGTTCTGCGTAGAATAAAGGTTCTAAAGAGTGACTTATATTGAGTAAGTTGGGAAGAAAGAAAGGAGCCAGAACACCATATGGCGCTGCCAAACAAGTTGTGTGAGAGTGTACCAAGTGATCAGGAAGGGAATGAGAGCAATGATTAGAGAGTCAGGAACTAAGACAATGCCCCCTGGCCTGGCCCCAGTATGAGTTGGTGCTCAAAGCTATGCCCAAAGATCTTGGGTGGTGACAAGCCTAGTATTGTATGGGCTGTTGAGACGGCGTAGGTACTTCATATTTTGCGCCTTGTTCACCAGCGACACCACTACTGTCAGAGCAGAATGGAGCTCCTGTGCCACTAGGTTCAAGTTTTCTGCACCCTCCATCCTACTCGAGATCAGGTAGTGGAGCACTTCACTCTCACGCCACTTGATTATCCAATCTAAGCTTTCTGCTTCTTTCCACAATTTCTGCCCTGTTTTTGCAATAGCAATGACCTCTTTTGATAGAAGCTGCATGTCATTTGCTACCAGGTGCATGCCCTCATCTGTGAACCCGCTGTTCATCATCGAGTCAAAACGCTTGAAGTAGGTGTGGGCATCGACAACCTTCAGCTGGGCTTCATTTGCCAGTGGATTTGCATCAAAAACGTTTGTGTGGCCAACTTGTGCTCCCACTTGAGACCACACTTCATCCAGCTGGCCCAGGGCTTTCAATGGGTGACTATGCAGATTACTTGCAATAGCTATGATGAGAATTGTGCCAGCCACATCCACTTTGAGGGCTCTGGATGAGTGTCCACTCATGCTGACCACAGGGACTCTGTTGACCACCAAGTCATAGACCTTTCCAGAGAGCTGCCTGGAAAAGAAATCCTCTTTGTTGAAAGCTGCAATGGGCTTGAAGGAGGCTGGAGTTTCTTTGGTAGCAGCCACCATGTGAGCAGTCAAAGGGTGGCGAGAGCCTCTTGAACCCTGGACAGTGTCCAATGTTGATCCTGACTTTGAGAGCAGGTTGTCAATCATATCCAGTCCATCAGTGACTGCTTTCAGATGGGTTTGAGTGGTGGACAGGGTTGCAAAGAAGGCCAGAGCCAGCGTGAGGTGGATGAGGACAAGGCATGCCCCTTGCATGGTGAGGGATGTTGGACAGGGGACTGGTACTGAGGGGGGCTGTTTGCTTTGTGGAGATGTAGATGCTGGGAGCGTGAGGGGGAGGGTTTAAGGAGCGTGGAAAGAGATTGTTAGAGGTTGAACCAAGGCTGAGAGAGTTTAGGAGGATGCATGATTAGGATAATGCGTTTCCCTGGGTATCTGGCCTCCCTAGGAATCTGGCCAAAAAATCTACTCATTGGCCTTCCTCACCACCACCACCCTTGCTGTCACTGCTACACCACCTGTACTAAATCTTACTCTCTGGAACAGCACAGCAGCACCTCTGTACTGCCAGCACCCTGTCTATGCACCTCTCACTCTCCATCAGATGCCATGACACCGCAGACAGTCCTGCCAGCACACTGACAAGCAGTCAGGAAGGAGGTGGTCAAGAATCACCAGGCAAGGGAGATTGCCATGGCTCAGGCACTTCAAGATCTGTCCAAAGGGGAGTACAAGAGCTTGTCTGTGGCAGCCAAGGCCATTGGTGTGCCAAAGTCGATGCTGCAAGACTGCCAGCATGGCACCCTGCCAAAGACTGCTGCCCATGGGGCACAGCAGGCCCTCTCACCAGCCACCAAGGCTGCTCTTGCCATCCACATTGAGCGCTGTGCCAATCAAGGCTTCCCCCTCACCCCAGCAATGATCCAGAAGTATGCTGGAACACTGAAATTGCCTGTAGAGGCTGGCAGCCACCGTCAGGTGAGGGAGCCAGGCAAGAACTGGGTGCAGAACTACCTTGAGCACCACCCACAGCTCTGGAGCAAGTGCAACCAAGCTCTAGAGAATCAGCGCATGGATGGCACCTTGTTAGACAACCTCAGCTGCTTCTATGCCAACTTTTCCTGCACCATCAACCAGTACAACATCACACAAGACCAGATCTACAATATGGACAAGACCGGCATCATCATGGGGTTCAGCAGATGTCAGAAGGTCATTGTCCCTGCCAAGAAGAAGAATGCCTTCCATGTCCATCCAGGCAACTGCAAGTCCACCACTGTTGTTGAGTGCATTAGCTCTAACGGCCTCTTTCTTGACCCACTTGTGACCTGGAAAGGCACATGGCACCAGCTTGGAGATCACAGGAGGATGGAGGGACCAGGCCCCAACTGGCACTTTGTTGTCTTGCCAAAGGGCTGGACAAGCAATGACTTGATGCTTGAGTGGCTTCAGCGGGTCTTTGAGCCACAAACCAAGCCAAATGGAACTTGAGAGGGTGGGTGGTGGTTGCTGCTCCTTGACAGGCATGCCTTGCATGTCTCTGTTGTCTTCTGCAACCAGTGCTGGAAGCACCACATTGTGCCAGTCTGCTTTCCATCTCATGCCACCCACATTATCCAGCCTCTTAATACCAGCATCTTTGGCCCCATCAAGGACAGCTATGGCTGCCAGGTTGCTGCTCTTGGTGGCACAAAGGAGGTTGACCACATCCACTTTGCTTGGTTCTATGCCAAGGCCCACAGCAAGATCAAGGATGCTGCAGTATGCAAGGCTTTTTCAGATGTGGGTCTGATGGTGCTACCCTCCCCTGAGAAGGTCCTCTTGATGCTCCCTAGCTACAAGCCATCTTGCCAAGAGATGTTGCCACCTGCACAGGAGCCCTTTTTTGATACTCCAAGGAAGCCATAGTGCTTTGAAGCCCTCCTCAACAACTATAAGCACAGCACAGACAAGAGAGAGAGAGGAGCTGCATTTGTTGCAAGCTGCAGAAGGGGTTTGACAAGTTGTTCTATGGCTGCAAACTGGTCCAAGAGAAGGAGCAATGCAGCAAGTCACCACTCAAGACAACCTTTGAGGCAGGCAACCATTGCTACATCAGCAAGGACACCATGATCAGCCAAGCAACAGAAGAGTGCCTGTGGGAAGAGAGGATTACAATGGATATTGCAGAGCAGCAGAGGAAGGAGGAACAAGAGCAAGCAGCCACCAAGAAGGCCAGCAAGGCAGATGCTGCAACACCAACAAAGAAGATGGCAAGGAAGGCAGCATCAAGCAAGGCAAAGGGCAAAGGCAAAGCGGCTGATGTTGCACAACCACCCTCTCTAGCACCTGCTGAGCCTGCAGAGGCACTGCCAGCACCACCCCAACTTGCTGTTGATCCTGCTTCTGCTGGACCAAGCTCTCTCACCTTGTATGACCCCTGGCTCCTCTTCCCCAACCCATTTGGCAGCAGTTCTGGATCAGGCAAGCAAAGCTGAGCATGTACTATTTGGAGCAAGTGTTGAACTGATTGCAGTGCTTGTCTGGTGTGCTTGACAGAGCGCAGATGGTGTAGCAGCAATGGCAAGGGTGGTGGTGGTGAGGAAGGCCAACAAGTAGATTTTTTGGCTGGATTCCTAGGGAGGCCGGATTCCCAGGGAAATGCGTTATCTCTTTCTTTCTGGCGCAGCTGGGCAGGGGCCAGGTGCGCGAAATCTTCCACGGAAGCGCAGGCAGGGACGTGCTTCAGGGTCCAGGGAGCAGCTGCCTGCGAGCCAAGGAGCGAGGATCGATGTGTTGTGAAGATCCCCTGCCTGGGGCTGGCAGGCAGGCAGGCTGCATTGCCGGCGGTGTTGTCCCCTGCCTCTCTGTCCCCTGCCTCTCCCTCAGCAGGCGTAGCGCGCTTGCTTTGGAATTTTCGGGCCCCTACAACCCCTGCAGAGAGGATGCAGACAGAAGGCGGCGAGTGACCGAGGTTGGCCTGGCAGCATCGATAACCCACCATCGGCCCTCGTAAATTAAGCCTAACGCCTTCCTGCCCGTTGCAACAGCAGCATCGAACGGCGAAGGAGGCTGGTCGCCGGCGGGACCGCAAACAAAGAAAGCCAAGGAAAGAAGGGGCGAGATACGGTGTCTCATCTGCTGAGCGGCAAGGGAGCGTTTGTTTCGTGGACTACTGCAGGTTGTTTGCCGTGACTTGCTTGCTGACCGGTCCTATCTTTGTCCCCCTCGACACCACCACCACCACCACCACCACCATCACCATCACCACCACCAACGCATCGTGGTTCGCGCGCTTATACCTCTGTCACCGCCACCACATCCTCATCCTCGTCTTTTCGCCCTTCAGACCGGCACAGGACCCCCTCCCTTGCTCCGCCCTGTACGACCGCACCTGCTCGCTGCCGACACCGCCCGGGGGGGGGGGCGGGGCGGGAGGGACCAGGCCGCAGCACATCTTCCCACCGCTTTGCTACGGCGCATTCGTGCATCCGTGTCTCCTTCCGGTCCGTCCGTCCGCCCGCTCTTAGCTTAGCTTAGCTTGCCGCTCTCCGCTAGTCTCCGGACCACCGCACCGCAAACTTTCGGAAGGCATCCGTCCTGGCTCCCACCTGCCTCGTCATTCATCGTGTGCGGACCAATCTTGACGCCTCTACTCTACTACTCCGCTGCCGCTAGAGCGATCATCGAATCGCGCAGCTGCAGTCACAACGGAAAGCCAAAGCCGCCAGCGCCCTCTGCCTCTCTCCTAGGGCTCGTCACGACCCGGACAACGGGACGCAGCCGCTCTCTCTTGCCGCCTATCTGCACAGGCTCGCTCGGGTCACCGCAGACAGGACGCTTGACCCGCACACGCTTCCCACACGAACTGCGCTTGCTTTGCCTCGGAGTGTATGGCCCCTTGAGTCATTGGAGCTTTTTCTGGAATTTGTTCCTGCCTGCCGTTCCTTATCTCAGTGCCTCACTCAGGCGCCTGCGGAATCCTTCCCATCGCGTACTCATTCGCGCCGGTCGGTGAAGTTGCAGCTCTCTATACTGAGCGTATCGACCCCAATCAAAGACTCCCCACTCGCCCGTGGCAGCGCCGCCTCTTGCCACCATCATGTCGCAGCAGCCCGACCGATCCGAGCCTTCTGCTACCACCACCATCACCACCAACACCATTATGGCGTCGACATCGGACACCGCCAAGCGCATGTCTCTGGACAAGGATCAGCCTCCGTTGCCCTCAGACTCACAACGTACCTGCGCAGATACTGCTGCTGTTGCTGTTGCTGGAGGAAAGCCTTCGGTGCAGCGGAGCACGTCGAGCACCCTGGGACGCGGGCTCCTGAAGAGATTGGCCAGCCAGTCTAGCTCGCGCTCCAGGGATGACGGCGTCGACGGCGAACATCCATCGATCGTCAAAGGTGATGCCTCCTTCACGCTCGCCACGGTTGACCGACGGGCCTCGCAATCCTCTTCCTCTTCAGCCAGCCATCGACGTCTCACAAAGGCCGAGCTGGCCGAGCTGAGCAGACCCAGAGGCAAGTACAAGAGCGGCGTGTGCTGGGACCAGTACGGCGTCCCCGAGCCCTTCATGGAAGTTACCGCTTCGACGACCGATGGCGAGGGCGCCGCTGCGCTCAAACAAGGGCTGGTCTCCAACGCCATGCTCTCGTCCGCCAGCACGGCCGCCGCCAGATCGTACGTGGAGAACCGCGGCCTCGCCGAGCCCATCTTTCCTCGCGCTGGCGCTGGCGGCGGCGGCGAACGCTCTGCATCAGCTCTCGGCCTCACGAACATTACGGACGTGCCCCGTGTCGACCAGGCTCTGGCGGCCCTTACACAGAGCGGCGTCACAGCAGGAATTCTCTCCTTGGCAGAAGCTCCATCGCCGAGCGAGCATCAATCTTCGGCGCCGATGGAAGCAGTCGAGCCATTCGCTCGGGCCTCGCCACCGGCAAGGTCATCATCGGACCAGCAGATGTTGTCTGAGGCAGCGCAGAGGGTGCTCGAGGCCGCTCGGAAGCAGGCGCGAGCCGCACAGAGCAAAAAGGGTCTCTCCGTTCCCGCTTCCCCGCAGACCCAGTCGCCACCGAACCTCGCTGACGCGGCTGATCCGGAAGCTGCCAGCGTCACCTCGCCTGCAGGCGACGAGACCACGATCATAGAAGATTCGGCCTCGCTCCAGAACGGCGACGTCACCTCGAAAGGGAGCAAGGCAGGCCGCAGCAAGGGCCTTCTCGGGACGATAAGGAAGGGACGCAGTCGGAAAAACTCGCTCTTGGGCGCTCACTCGACGACGTCGAATGGCTCCCCCTCTACGCCAGGCTCGCCGGACACCAGCATGCATGCGGCCGACAGCTCGTCCGGCACAAGCGGACGAAGGCGGCGCTTCAACGACACCCGAGACCTCGACCTACTGGCCTACGAGCTGGCAGCCGAAGCGCTGGTCAGCGGTGTCCCCGAGTCTCCGTTCGCAAGGACTACTCGCAGCGGAACATCGACGCCGCGTTCCTTCGGGCCAAGCTGGAGTGGCGACGGACGGCGGCGTTCTTACCACAGTACGAACAGCGGTAGCGAGCTCGGCGGCTTCAGCACAAGCCAGACAAGCCTTGCCAACCTGATGATGCAGCCCATGACGCAAATTCACGCGGCGCAGAGGTCGCGCGAGGCTTCGGTCTTCGGGCCCAGCGCATCGTCGAACGGTACGCCGTCGCACAGCGTCCCCGGCAGCCCTGCCATGATGCCGGGCGACGTGATGCGCCCGAATGTTGTGAGTGGCAGATCCGTCCGCCCTGAGATTCTTTTTCTTGCGTCATGTGAGAATCAAGCCCTGACAAAAGCATCCACACTGTTCTGTTCCACCCACTGTCGTGTGCCACGCCATTGCCGGCTATCACAGAGACAGTTTTCGGCGTCTTCGCCCTACCTGAACCAGGCCGCTAGCCTGATGCCGTCCGACATGCTGGCAGGCCTCGGCGGATCGCCCTACCCCTCGCTGTCGTCGAAGAAGCCACGCGACCCCCTCGACGGGATCGACAACTTAGACCCCTTTGGCATCCCGCTGAGCCATGATTCTCCCTTCGACGCCACATCGGCCTACGTAAACCGGACCAACGTCTACCACACGCCGACGCAGGTCGCCCACGCCCGCAGCCAGATGGGATCGCCATCTGGCCGGAGGAGCGTGCTGACGATGAGGATGCACGATCCAGAGACCGAGCTGCAAGGTCTGACCAAGATGCCGAAGGGCAAGCGCTTGATCCCCTTTGGCAGCAGGGCCAGCAGCCGCGTGCCTTCGCCGAACCCATCCTTTACCAACCTGAAGGAGGCGGCCG
Organism: Thecaphora thlaspeos; assembly: GCA_900291925.1. Taxonomy (NCBI): domain Eukaryota; kingdom Fungi; phylum Basidiomycota; class Ustilaginomycetes; order Urocystidales; family Glomosporiaceae; genus Thecaphora; species Thecaphora thlaspeos. Next base: position 96,133 of record UWYS01000014.1, on the reverse strand, counting down.
CGTCGCAGCAGGCGATCAAGGCCGCCTTGGCAAAAGAGGCGCAGACCACTCCTTCGGGCCCTGCCAAGCCAGTCTCGCGCAGGCCTTTAGCGGCCAACGTGGAGAGGCGCGAACTCGATATGCGTTTGCCGCTCGACGCCCAGGTTGCACGCCCCACGGCGTTCGGTGGCCAGATGGTCGGTCAGCTCGAACCTATCGACTCCGAGTCCCAGGTCGCAACGCCTCGAGCAGAAACCGTCCCCATCCCCGCTCCCAGGGCCACTACGACATCGTCTGACCAAACTTGTGCCCGCTCGGCTCTCACCGCGGCGTCGAGCGATGCGACCGTCGCGCTGATGTCCCGATCAGAGGTTTCGCTGTCCGGCCCGGCGCCGTCGGCCAAGTCGGAGACCAGCCGACCCGCGTCCAGGGCCTCGACCAAGACCAAGACACTCGCTCTGCCTACCTCCAAGTCGGCGCATCGACTTTCCGGGCTCTTTAGGCTGGGCAAGAAACGGTCTGGCAAGGACGAGCTACAGCTGGGGCAGAGTGCCACGATACCGCAGCAGGGCGAAAACGTTCGCATCGAGCTTGCCGCCGCTGCCAAAGGTGCCCAAGCACCTGGTCCGGCTTCCCCGCCGACCCCTTCGACATCGTCCAGGAACAACGACGCTCCGTCTTTAGCGCCTGCGTCGGCCCGTATAGAGGCATCGTCGTTGCGGCCTGCGGCCACCGTTCCTGCCGCTCCCTTGCCTGCCGCTGAGACTGTCCTGCTCGCCTCGCTGGACCGCTCGGAGCGCAGCGGCAACGCCCCGGCAGCTCAGCCGGCGCTGGCTGAAGATGTGCTAAGCATGGCTCCACCTCCTCCGGCATCATCGTCTGTTGTCGCTCGTTCGGACACGTTGTCGACTTCGATAAGCGTCGTGGGCGCCCAGCAAGACGTTTCGAGCGATCTCGTCGGCTCGACCGGGCGCACCGACAGCACTAGAGTGTCCAAGTCGTCGAGCAGGAGCACCAGGACCGACGATAAATCCGCCAGTGGCAAGGGTGTGAGGGCAGCGACCGATCGCGCCGCCCCCTCCTCCACCGGCAGCGGCAACATTCGCCGCTTCCTGCGCCGACTGAGCAGCTTCGGCGTGAGCAGCGCCGGACCAAACGAGAGCAGCCCGACAAAGAAGAACGGCACCAAGGCCAATTTTCCTGATGCTTCGACCATGCCGAAGCTTGACCGAGACCAGCTGATCAAGGCGGGCATCATTCCGCCAACGGCGCCGGTCCCAGCCCCGGAACCGACCGCATCGGCACCGACCGCATCAGAGACGGATGGCTCCAAGGAAGTCGCAGCTCCGAACCGTATCGGCTCCCTTCTCGTATCGGAGAACGGGGTTGCGGTCGTTATCGTCGAGCCTCAGCACCAGCCTACTCGTGCGTCGGACGGGGAGTCGTCGGCGTGCGACGCCCAGAGCGGTGCGCCGTCATTCAAGACGGCCGTGGTCGGCGATGCACGTTTCGAACTTGTCGCGGGCGACGGCGCCGAGGAGTCTCGTGATGCCGAGGGCCAAGGTCTCGAGAGCGCGCATGAGATCGAGACTGTTTCTTCGCCGCACGACATCCACCCAGCCATGGCCCGAAGCGGCTTCGGCACCAAGTCGGCGTTCGTCTTCAGCACCTCGCCGGCCCACGAGCAGGGGCAGGGTGAGCTGGGAGGAGCAGCGTCCCTCAAGCCTCTCGACCGACGTCAGTCTCGCAGCCAGGACCACGCCTCGTCGTCGATGCGGTCCGACTCGCGCACCCCCACGTCCGAGGACTCGACCTTCCTCGGCAACGGCGCCCTACCCCGCCCCTGGAACGGCGTCGGTGAGGGCGAAGAGGTCATCACGCCCGCCTCGTCGTCCAGGTCGCTCGCTGCGCCCGTCTCGTTCGACGCCCCCCACCTCAAGCAGCCGACCGTCCCGGCTCCTGCCATTGTCGACACCTACTGAGCGCCTTTTCTCTTTCCCTCATCGCGCCCCGAAATGTCCCACCGAGCCCTCACCGAGCACACATCGTCTCGTCTTTCCCTCTCGAACTGGCCACCATTCCGCGACGCTTTCCCATCGAGATCACCCTTTCCCCTTAGCAAAGCGTTAACATAGCAAACCACATCTGGCGCTCGGCTTGCTCTATGATCCCCCTCTCCCCTCTCCTCTCTCGAGAAGCCTGACATCATCGTCCCTACGCTCCATCTCGTCGCCTGCTACCTTTTTTCCCCCCCTTTTCTCTTCCCATCGCTGATCCTCCAATCCGATGCAAGAGAACGCTGATCCGTCGAACCGTGCCCGCTCTACATCGGCACACACACTCCGTACCTCGATCCATCACGTTCTGATAGGAGACGTTCGAAAAATCGAGTCGAGATGAAAGCACGCGCAAGCGAGCGAGCAAGCAGGTAATAGAATCTACAGGTATCATCAGGGTGACAAAAAGGGGTGTGAAAGACATGGCGACGGCACTTTTGTCTTGGTTTAACTGTGTTTTTGTTACAGCCTCGCCTCTCGGTGTCCGTGCGCCTCTCCACGGAGGGCTTGCGTCTCGACGGCGCCAATCTCCTTGGCAACGTTCCTCGCTATGCCACGTGCGCCGGCCATGGTGGTGATCATTGGGTTTACACCGCTGCTCTCTGGCATGATGCTAGCGTCAGCTACCCAAAGACCCTTTGTACCCCACGGTCTACCCTCGGGGTCCAGTGCCGAGACCGAGGGCGACGAGCCCATACGACACGATGCCATCTGGTGAGCGCTGCCGATGGAGAGAAGGTATGGCTGTGCTCCGACCGAGATGACCTTCTTTTGCCACTCTTTGTAAGCTGGATCGTTGAGATCGCGTGGAACTGTGTTGACGGGCGTGTACGTGGCGGGAACTGCGGTGGTTTCCTTGTAGATCTGGTCGGTAGGAGGGACGACCGAGGCAGAGGCAGACGCACTGGGTACCGAAATCGTGCTGGCCACGCGACCAGAGAAGATCGGTACGCCCACCTGCGCAGTGGCGATCTCTTCGGCTCCAGCGGCCATGTGCGCGTCGGCGCCCCGGAGGATGCCCTGCAGCAGCGATCGTTGGTCAAACTTGGAGATGACGTACTTGACGCGCGCGTTGCCCTTCTCGTCCAGTACGACTTCACCGCCATCGCGGTCACGGCAGATGATGACCATGGTGTACGAGTGCGAGTAGCGGATCATCCTGGCCTTGTGCTCGGCGCCGCCCATGTAGTTCGAGAAGCCGGCGTGGATCGAGGGCGAAGAGGCGATGACTTCGATCTTGCATCCCCATCCCTCGGCATCGACGAGCTCGGCGCCGTTTGAGACCATCGTCAGCAGACCACCCTCCCACGGCTTGATGGGGAAGTTGTAGTAGCCCGTCACCACCGTGGCGGGGTGGAGGCGGAGGTTCTTTCCGATCTGCTTGTTGGCCTTGAGCTCGGGCGTGCGCAGCAGCAGGGCGGGCGTCTGGATCGATCCGGCAGAGACGACGACGCCCTTGCTCGCGAGGATCTTGACGCGGCGTCCGTCGACGGTCGCGAGGGCGCCGATGGCGCGCTTGTTGCTGTCGAACAGGATGCGCTCGATCTGGCAGTTTGTCATAAAGCCCGCCCCAGCCTCGGCGGCATCCTTGAGCCACGAGACGACGCCGCCTTGCTTGTGGCCCGAGATGCAGCCCAGCTGGCACTTGCCGCAGTAGTGCGTGTGTCCGCCGCTGTTCTGCGGGACCGGCTCGACCGGCTGTCCCGTCCGCTGTGAGCCGAGCGCGAGGAGCGAGTTGGAGATGTTGTGTCGGATCGGCGCGACGGCGACGCCCATGCGCGTGCAGACGGCGTTGAGGTCCGAGGTGAAGAAGGGGCTGTTGTAGTAGGGGATGCCGTACTTGTCCGCCCAGGCGCGGCGGACAAAGTTGCGCGGCTTGAGCGAGGCGGACCAGTTGATCGAGGTGCCGCCGCCAAAGGTGGAAGCGGCGAGGATGTTGATTGTGGCGTCCTCGGAGGGCATGATGCCCTGGCCTTCGTAGAGGAGGCCGTAGCCCTGGTCCTCGCGGCCAACGACCTGGTGCGGCTTGAGGTAGATGCCCTTGTCCACGATGAGCGTGCGGACGCCGCGCTGGGCCAGGTAGCTTCCGGCCACGCCGCCGCCGCTGCCTGAGCCGATGACGAGGACCTCTGTGTCGACGACGAGATCGGTCCCCTGCGGCCGGGCGGCCAGCTTGTCGTTCTCAAAGACGTACTGGTAGTGCTGTACGGCCGGCTGCTGGGAGGCCTTGGAGGACCAGTCGTCAGCGCGGCCGTCGGGGTATCCGATGGTCTCCCATGCGGGCTGGTGGTTGCGATAGAAGACGAGCAGGATGATGCCGCACAGGCCGGAGGCTGCCTTGCGGAAGAGCGGGATGGGCGAGGTGCTCCACTTCTTGATGATGGCCTCGCGGTGCTTGCGGTCGAGGCTCTGGAAGGGCCCAAGGTATCCGGTGAGTGCGAGGCAGCCGGGGCGCGTGCCAATGAGCGAGAGGAGGAGGCCGATGTCGCCAAAGGAGCTGTCGGAGAGGGAAGCCCTCATCTGGGTGGCGGCGCAGTCGAGGAGGCGCGGGTCGCTGCTGAAGCCGTCGGTGACGTAGCGCGGTGCCAGCTCGCGCTGACGGTCGGTGGCGGCGGCGGGGAGCTGGGAGAGGACGTGAGCGGCCTCGGCGCCCTCGAGCGGCGGGACGACGGCATCGCCGAGCGCGAGGAGCACCTCGGCCTGGAGGGGCGTGAAGACGTCGGACGCCTTTGTAAGCGTGAGCATGGATACGGATCCGGGCAACGACGTCGACATGGTTGCTGCGATGTGGTCGACGACCGAAAGGGTTATGTGAGGGGGGAGATGGAGGGATGGGCGGTTGGGTGATGGAAGGTGGGGATATGCGAGAGGACAGAGGGGGGGGGAGGCGGCCGGGTGACGAGGGAAGCGTCTGTCTAAGGTTGTATGAGGCCTAGCACTTGGTGACTGTAGGGCGGGTCGAGGCCGTGGCGAAGCAGCAGCCTGGCTGGCGGGCTCGGCAGGCGAGTCTTTGTCGTCGTAGCCAAGGCCATCGTCAGGGGGCGGAGGATCAAGCTCTGAGGCACCGACTAAGTTAACTCAGACACTGACAGACTCTCTGGCGACACCGAGACAGGCGAGCGAGCAAAAAGTGCCGGGTTCACAGGCGGAAAGAGAGAGAGAGGCATACATCCCGGCGCCTGTACAGTTGAGTACAGTTGCAGTTGTATGTACCGGCAGCGCGCCGCATGAATCGTCGGCCAGGAGCCGCCAGCGGGTGCCGCTGCTCGCCTACTGTACATCAGCGCAAACAGCCGTGCTGCGACGACGGCGGCCCAAGAAAGGGCGAGATTCCCACGCTTGGTCGAGACAAACGCAAGCGGCAGCACATATGGCAGACGCTGGCTGGCTGGCAGAGTCTATAGAGCCAGAAGGTGGCAAGCGGGGCCGCGGGGCCGCCACTTTGACTCTTACCGTAATATATCGCGCAAGTCGTCTCTGGACGTTTGGCTGGCAGCCGCATTACAGTACGCTACGCTGCACTCCGACGTGCGACATCCAGCGTCGCGTCCACCTGCCTCGCGTGAAAACAGCCACAACCCCTCCAACCTTTGGATCCGACCAAGCGCCAGTCCCCCTCCGCTTTGCAGCTCTCGAGCGCATGTCCTGACCGCTGGCACAGTGGTCAAGCAATATTTCGTTGATTTGCTTGGTAGGTAGTCGCTGGTTGCTACGTCTATCAAAAGCACATGTCCCCCTCTGCAGCAACATCCCGCCGCCTCGTTCCTTTGTACTCCCCAGCCACAGCTTCTTCTCCTACCACGCTTCCAGCGTCTGCTCGGCTTCCCACTGTTGCGTGTCGCAAGATGGCGTCGAGGCGCTGTCAGTCAACGTCGCATCCTTGTCACGGTCAGTCCTTCTATATCCCCTCGCATCCCGGCGCTGATGCTCACCTTCTGTCCCTTGGGCAGCTTCAGGAAGCCCTGCGTGTAGCCCGGCTCGACGCAGACAAACATCTTCCAGTCGCCGCTCGAGAGGTCCTTGATGCCCCTCTCGCCCTCCTCGGCCGGGTTCCAGACGACTGTGTCCTTGAGGTTGGCGCTGCGCTTGACCTCGACACCCTTGCCCATCCTCTTGAGCGGATCGTCCAGCAGTCCGGCGTTGTAGTGCAGCGACACATCCGCCGGCGCCCGACTCTCATCCTCGAAACGATGGGCACGATCCATTGCCTCGCCCGCCGGCTTCACTTTGGCGTCCTTGACATCAAACACGGCAAAGCCCTGCAGCTTGTCGAGGTAGCGCTGTCCCTGCAGGCCGTGTACGCTCGCCTGAACGCTGTTGGGCACAAGCAGGTAGTTGTGCAGCAGCGCCTGGAACGACATCTCCTGATCTGCCTTGGAGCTCGAGAGGTGCTCGACCGAGAGCCGGCAGTGGAGCGTGTTGGGCGTCAGGGTGACCGTGTACTCGAGCGCCGTCTCAAAGGGCCACAAAGAGGCCACGTCGGGCAGCTCGGACGAGTTGAGCCGAAGCGTGACCGAGACCTTGTCGTCGGCATCCACCGTTGCGCCGTCGTCCCGCAGCGTCCAGCGATGCGTGCGGACAAAGCCGTGCTTTTCAAGGTGCTTGACGGAACCGGAGGCGTCCTTGTGATCGGATGGTGCACCGAAGACGGGAAAGACGAGCGGGATGCCTCCGCGGATCGCTGCCGAGCCGTCGAGCGCACTGACGGCAGCGGCCGGCGACAAGGGCAACATGCGCGGAAACACACGACGAGATTCAGCAGTGGGACAACTCACGGCTTGCCTGGGTCGCAGGGACCCATCTGTACTCACGCCTTTTTGCTGAGGAAGAGGCGCTCGTGGCCGCCGTTGGACTTCCAGCTGGCAACGGTGGCGCCATAGAGGTAGACCTCGGCGCTATCCGCGGACGCCGGCAGCTCAAGCCGAACAGCGGCGTTGTCGTGGACGTGAGAGATGGGCATGGCGGACGGTGGGAGGGCGGACAAAATAACGAGAATGATTTAGCTCGATACGAGATGAGTCGGAAGGATAAGGGCAAAAAAACAAAGGGGGGGCGAGGTGGGCTGTTGAGAAAGAAGGTGCATCCGTGCTCCTCGGCGACGCCGTCGACGAATCCCTCGGTCGAGCCACGTGTAGATGCGAGGGCCGCCGGCGGAGAGGCGCGACAGGTGGAGCAAGGGGCGGGCGCCTTTAACTTGACGCAGCTTCGAGTTTCCGCCGCTCAGCCAAAAGGTCTCGCCGAGCAAAGCCGAAAAAAGGCGCAAGCACCAGGCAGGGAGGCAGGCGACGGTCGGACTTACGCCGCGGGAGACGTTGGCTCGACGTTTCCGCTGAGCCAGCGTTTTCCGAGCGACAGGCTGGCCTCTGCGTGCTTGTTTGGTACGAGATCTTCCTTTCATGGCCCGACGGAGACGTTTCACCGCTGCCTGTCGCGTGTCACCAATCCGCAGCCTTTCTATCGTCCTGATCACAGCCACCGTCGGGTCCTGCGCCCCAACCGTCACCTCTACCAACGAACGATGAGACAACCCCATCGCTAGCGACAAAAGCCCCGGCTCCCCAGATGACCTTCCCGCAGGCCACAGGTGTAAAGTCGCCGCCGCCGCCGGTCGCATCGATCGAGACACGGCAGTACATCAACGGACAGGTGAGTACGGCGACTTTTCAATGGACACAGCGTCGGCCGAGGCTACTAGATGGGCCGCATTGATGGCACCGGAACACCAAGCTGACGGCAATTGCGATCCAACCATCCCTTGCTCGCCGCAATCACCTACAACTGTGCCCTCTCGACCACCCTGGCAGTATGTGCAAGCCACGTCGCAAGGTTCCATAGACCTGTACAACCCGTCGACGGAAGAGCGCCTCCTCACGCTCACGTCCTCGTCGCATGCGGACGTCGATGCGGCTGTCCAGGCCGCACTGGCCGCCCAGCTGCACTGGGAGTCGCTTGGTGCCCTGGCGTGCGCCTCGCTCTTCCGCAAGCTGGCAGACCTGATCAGGCGAGATGCGAGCGACCTCGTCGCGCTCGAGTCCCTCAGCCAGGGCAAGCCCAGCAACGCGCCCGATGCGATCCGAACCGCCGCCTACCTCGACATGATCAGCTCCCAGGCCTACGTCTGCCATGGCGAGAGCACCATCACCACTCCCGGCCAGCTCAGCGTCAGCATCAACGTCCCCTATGGCGTGACAGCCGCCATCGTCCCCTGGAACACACCGCTTCTCCTCTCGTTTGTCAAGATCGCACTCTCGCTGCTGGCGGGCAACACGATGATGCTCAGACCGTCGGGACGCTCGCCGCTTAGCCTCATCAAGGTCGCCGCGCTCTTCAAGAAGGCCGGCTTCCCCGACGGCGTCTTCAACCTCGTCAACGGCGGTGCAGAGGTGGGGCAGATGATCTGCCGCCATCCGCTGATACGCCGGCTCTCGTTCACAGGCTGCATCGGGACGGGCAAGCTCGTCTCGACCGCTGCGGCACAGAGCAACCTCAAGGCCGTGTCGCTCGAGCTGGGCGGCAAGAACCTTAGCATCGTCTTTGACGATGCCGATCTGGACGAGGCGGTGCGCGCGACCGAGTTCTCGATGGTTTACAACTGCGCCCAGGTGTGCATGGCCAACTCGCGGATCGCTTCATCGCCGCCTTCACAAAGGTCTACACTGCCCGTATTCCCGCCGATCCCTTTTCGGAGACGATGCCGCCTATGGGTCCCTTTGTCGATAAGCGCGCCTACGACACCATCCAGGGCTACATCAAAGAGGCACGTCGGAGCGGTGCGACAATTGTCGATACCGGGCCTTCATCGCTTGACCATACGCGGGGGAAAGGGTACTATATCCGACCCACCGTCATTCTCAACCTGCTACCGACCAGCGCGGCGGCGAGGGAGGAGATATTCAGACCCGTCGTGTCGATCACGACGTTCGAGAGCAACGACGAGGTGCTGGCGCTGGCCAACGATTCAGAGTACGGCCTGTACGCCTCGGTCTTTACGCGGGACGTTTCGAGGGCGATGCGGTTCGCACGGAGGTTGGAGACGGGGACGGTGGCCATCAATCGGACCAACCCGTCCATCTTGCTGGACCTGCCGTTTGGCGGGATGAAGCAGTCGGGCAACGGGTATGAATTTGGAGCCCAGGCGAGCCATGACTGGACATATAAGAAGGGGCTGCTGATCCGGACTGGGTGGTGAGCGACGAAAGTGCGAGGGGGCGGCACCGAGTGTACAAGGCGTGCTGGCCTTGTGTCCATACACCTGGGACTGCTCCCGTCTGAGGTCGACTTGGCCATCCCAAAGTCAGTATCCGTCCATCCAGTCTATGTCCGTCTGTCCGTTGCCCTGTGCGAAGGAAAGCAGCCAAGGGGGTATCGGAGCTGCCTTTTTCGTCTCCCAAACGACGCAAAGTGGCCGGGGCTACGAACGTCTGGTAGGTCTCGACGCCGGTGTCGGGGTGTATGTGTGTCACAGATGGAGGGCATGCTGCTTGCTCGTCGGGCACGTCGCTGTATGCGCTACGCTGGGCTGCAGAATCAACACAACTTGAACGAAGAATCAATCATAAATCCCTTTCAAAACGGCTCGCGGAATGTGTATCGGCACGGAACTACACCTTGTATGCAGAGAGCTGAATCGTCCCGCCACCTGACACGCACCTCTAGTCCTCAGCCCATGTCGCAAAGTAGCTGCTTGGCTCCAGATGTCACAAGAATCTAGAAGCGCTCGACAAGACGACTAAGAAACTGATAGTCCGTAATAGGTAGTTCTGAGCTCAGAGCCGACAAGGCAGCGCTGCGAAAGTAGCCGGCGTCAGCGGTCCACTCGGCCTCCTTTTCTGCTCGCGCTGACGGCTACTTGTTTTATCGCGTCTGCCGTCTGCCATTGGGGCGGCTACCTATCTGTAGATAGTTACATATTTCCCTGTCGTGTTGTGTCGCCTCGCGCTCGTCGTTGCCGCGGCCATTTTTGTCTCGTTCCCGCTCAAGCGCCCCTCGTCGTTTTCTGCGCGGCGCCGTGGACAGGCGATCTTGCTGCCAGGATTGCCATCCCGAGTGCACGAAGCCATTCAAGCAATATTATCCAGCCGGCTACATATAGCCTCCGGCGCTCCCGTGCTTCCTCAGACACAGAGCGACGCTGGCGATGCAGCGGTGAGCTCCCGAGACTGACAATGGCGCTACGTCTATATATGTATAGAGAGGCCTTGCCCCCCTCCTCGCCACCCTCCTTGCCCTTCCGAATCATCAAACAAACAAACTTCATACATCTCCAAGCCAACCCTCGATAAGCAGACCGACATGCAGCCAGAAGGAAGCGAGCACGGCGTCTCGCCCAAACACACCACCCTCAACTTTGCCTGGAGGGATATCCACTACGTCGTCAAGTCCAAGAGCCGAAAGGGCAGAAATGGCGTCCTTCTCGACGGCATCAACGGCTCCATCGCCGGCGGCCAGATGCTTGCCAGTAAGTTCACGTCTCCATCCTTCTCCCATCATTTCTGCCTTGCGTCCTTAGTAGCAGCGGCTCAGCTAATCGCTTATTACGTTCGTCGCCGCCTGCAAGTCATGGGTCCGTCGGGCGCCGGAAAGTCGACCCTCCTCGACGTTTTGGCCGGCAGGAAGGCGTCACAGACCTGTTCCTCGCTACTCGTCAACGGGATAGAGACTAACAGTGTCCGCCACATGAGCGGATACGTCGAGCAGGAGGATGCGCTGCTCGGCACCCTCACCGTCCGGGAAACAATCCAGTACTCGGCCCGTCTGTCGTGAGTAGCAACAACGCCGCAAAGGCAGCCGATATCCCATCATTACGCCGTCTTGACTGAGCTTCCGGTCGCTTCGTCCTCACACCCACACTCATACGCACATACACACGCACGCGCGCCCTCACCCACGCCTTGTCTCCAACAGCGACCCCGCGGCCTCCCAAACTGTCCTCGACGAACGCGTCGACACGACGCTCGCCTCACTCGGCCTCTCGCACGTTGCCGACCAGCGCATTGGCACACCCATTCAGCGCGGTATCAGCGGCGGCCAGAAGCGCCGCGTCACGATCGGCAACACGCTCGTCACACTCCCGCGCATCCTCTTTCTCGACGAGCCGACCAGCGGTCTCGACAGCGCGACGGCACTAGAGGTCATCGCATGTACTCGTCAAATGGCCAAGGAACACGGCTTCGCCGTGCTATGTACCATCCACAGCCCCAATTGGGAGACATGTGAGTTTGACGGACTGATCGATGACGGAAGCAGAGAGGACGTGCAAAGGAAAGGCAGCGACGCTGACAAAGACACCTGCCCCATCCGCGCTCTTCCTTTATTTGCGAATCCCGCGCCCGCAATCAGCCAGTTCGACTCCGTCATGCTGCTTGCCCGGGGCAAGACCATCTACAACGGTCCCACGCAGGAGGCCGCCTCCTACTTTGCCGCCCTCGGCTACCCGACACCGACGCACAGCAACCCAGCCGACAACATGATGTCGCTCGTCTCGACCGACTTCCTCCATGGTGACAACGACATCGAGCGTTGCCAGGACAGGATCCGCAGCTATTCCGGGGCTTGGGTGCAACACGCTTCCGCCAAAGAGAAGCAGCCGAAGCGCGACTCGACGTCGTCTGATACCGCTACCACGGCGCGTCGGAGCCATGCTTTGGCGGAGCAGGAGACGTCGAGCGTCAGCGGTCTTGCGCTTCTGGCGGCCAAGACGTGGACGCTGACCAAAAGGAACTGTGAATCTCAGGCGCAGCATCCCGGTTTCGACGAGAGATCCTCCCCCCTCGTCAACGCGATGTGGAATTTTGCAACTCACACCGACGCACTCGATGCGACATGGATCGTTGCTTCCCTTTGACACAGACCTCAACTACAGCCGCAACCTGCTGGGCTACGGCATCCGTCTGGGTATGTACATTGGAATGGGCGTGCTCGTCGCCACCGTGTGGGTCAACCTACCGCAAACCGACGTGCGCACCAACGACCGACTCAGTGTCCACTTCTTTGGGTGAGTAGCAGCGCCGACGAAAAGGCATGGTTGAGTGATACATTGCCTCACCGTCGCCATTCACTCACTTTACTCTTCGCTTTCTTTCTCATTGTCCGGCCGTCGTCGCAGCGTCGCCTTCCTCGGCTTCATGTCGGTCGCGGGTATCCCGTCTTTCCTCGAGGAGCGGGCTGTCCTGATGCGCGAGAAGCGCAACAACCTCTACACCGCTGCGCCCTATGTCCTTGCCAACACGGACGCTACACTTCGTGAGTTGTTCTGGTCCTTTTAGGTCCTTCTCTACACGCTTCTTGACCATCTCTGCTGACACTCTTCCGCCCGACAGCCTTCCTGGCGGTGTGCACCGTCGCTTTTGCCGTGTTGGTGTACTGGTCTGTCGGTCTTCATCCTGGAGCGATTCCCTTCTTCCGTTTCCTCGCCTTTATCTTCCTCGGCATCTACGCGGCAGAGTGTCAATCGCTCCTCATCGCCGCTATCATCCCAGTCTTCGTCGCTGCCCTGGCGATTGCTGCGTTCATCAACGGTTTCTGGATGGTCGTTCAAGGTGAGCAGACCGGCGTCAATCCTCGCTTCGTTGATACTTGTAACATAGCTGACTCTGTTTCGATACATGCGCTTCCTGCCTTCTTTCAGGTTACTTTGTACGATCCCTGCCGGATTTCTGGTACTACTGGGCTCACTTTATCGGTACGTATCCTCCTCCCCTGTCTTGTCCCGTTCCTCCGCTTGACCCGACGTCGTGGCACTTTGCTGAGCCCATGCCTACCTCTCTCGTGCGCTCGAACAGATTACGAGACGTTCGCCTTCCAACTACTGGTCAAGAACGATTTTACAGGACTCGTTTTTGACTGCGCCGGCTCTCTAGCGGATGGCACTTGTAACTGTTCGCAACCCAGCACGTTGGTCGCAACGGGCCAGGCCTGTGCGATCCGGGGCGAGGAATACGTCTAAACTCTTGGATTCGACGGCATCTCGAAGACGCTCTATGCTTTTATCCTGTAAGTGAAACTGTCTCCCCCCCGGTCGGTTTCGACGATACCGGTACTTGGCTAGCCTGAAACTGACTTGCGACTTTGCGATTGCGAACGGATACATGGTTATCGTTATCGTCGTGTACCGTCTTCTCTTCTGGCTCGCTCTAACGTTGCGCAAGTGACGGACGAGCCGGATCAAAGTAGAGTGGTCGTGGATGTTCCGTGCATGCCATCCCTTTTTCTTGCCTCGGTTTCGTTATAGACACGCCTCGCTATAATTCAAGACGGTCGCGCTACGTGTGTAGACTGCGCACTGTTGCGCGACCGTCGCATCTAGACTCTTGATCGTTAGCCCTCGTCGCCGTCACTACTTCTACGCTCCACTGTCTTTTCCCGGCCCTCTGTTTACCATGTAAAATGTACTCTTCACATGAGCTAGAATCCTGAACACCGCTCATGCTTTACACTGCCTCGTGCCTGTGTATCGCTCGCTGAGGCCGTGTCGACGACATGACGGTGCGACCTTCTCGTTTTGCCTACGTTTGCACGCTTTGTGATGGAAGGGTTTTGCCGTCCAGTTTCCGGCCGAGTGTTTTTTTTTTTTTTTTTTTTTTTTTTTTTTTTTTTTTTTTTTTTCCAAAGGCCTTGCGAAACCGCCCTGGACCGAAATCCTGGATCGATGCTTTTCCTGGCCAGACCGATCCCATCGTTCTGGACCGAAATATCGTCCTCACGTCCCCGCCATTCTTACATCACCCTCTGGAACGATCATGCATGCAATTAAAGGGTTGTATATGCAGACGGATCGACATCAAACGGAGCAACGTACGAGTACGACGGCGGTTCAAGGCTGTGAGAGCAGGTGGTTTGGTAGAACCCGCCCTAGCTATACATGATGTCGTCGTCGTTGTCATCTTGTTGTCGAGCGTTGCAGAATCAAAATATGATGATAGGGCATAGGCGATAGCATGGCGTTGTTGGCGGCGGCAGGAAAGAGAGTCGGTGGTGCGACTTCTGTAAGTACCGCCTTGACGACGACGATGACGACGGCGACAACGACACACACACGCACACACATGCACGCACCGCATGAATCAAACAGACCGGGCGCTTATATTGCTCTTAGCCAGCGGCGGTTGGATTGATCAAGCCACCGTAAGGGGTATCAGGACCGAAATCTAGACTGATTGTCTGGATCCATCCAAGGTATCGGTCTGGAGCGGTTTCGCAACGTCTCTCCCTGGCAGTTCATTATAAGATAGAAACGGGAGGTAAACCTGATAAAACCTACGTGGAACACCTGGAGCTCATCGACTCAAATGGTTTTACACCAATTATTACAAATACGACGCTGCGACACTGCTATCAATCGTCTAGCTTCGATCGCGTCAAGCTGGGGACGCTGAATATCCCTCCTGGCTAGATCTGGCTAGGCTAGAGAAGAAGTGATTGATTTGTATATCATTGAAGCAAGTCGTCAGACCGGCCCGTGGTGGACGGATATCATCAAGACCATTTTACATCGACAGATGACTTTGTTTCGTCGTCCATGTCATTCCGTGCCCGCCTTCTCCTCGTCTTGCAAGAGTTTGTTCACCTTTTCCATCTCTTCGTTCGCCAACTTGACCATCCCCTCTGCGGTTTCTCTATCAAGACCAAACCTAGCTAACCCCTGTCCGCCTCCGCCTCCAGGTAAAGGTGATGCACTACCCACCGTCACCACTTTGGCGTATAGCGCCGAAGCGTATTTCAACTGTTCCTTCCTTGTCAGGTGGACTGTGCCATCTTTTCGCCTTTCCTTTGGAGGGTTCCCCCTTCCTTCCGACAACAATCCAGCCAGATTCATAAGTGCCAGTGCAAAGTGTGATACACTTGCACGTTCAAACCATGTCCGAGCTTCGATGTCGTCCGGTGCGACTCCCCATTTCTCTTTGTGTAGTTATCTCAACGTCTTGGAACCGTCGCTGAGAGATGGGTTGGTGAGGTGCAGTGTGGGTTGAAGGAGGTAGTGTAGTCCCACGTTGTACTACGGTTGAACGTCGCCTTTCGAAGCGGCGTGTAGGAAGTGCGTATGTGCGAGACGGGGTCGTGTGTGACGGGTGTAAAGAACGCCGAGGGCGTAGTGCGATCCTATGTGGTCTGTCGAGGCATGAAGCGGGCGGACCAGAGAGCAGGAATGCAGGTCGTCAAGCGTCGGTCTCATGAGTCATTTCGACTTGCAAGCAAACATGACGCCCGAGCGCCAATCAACTCACCGAGCTCGGCACCACAAAGGAAACACTTTTTCGCCTCTTGCTCGTCCATCGGCACCAGTTCGCCAGAGAGATACGCACTTCCCAGCTCGTACCATGCCTCTCCGTTTCCCTGTTCTCCCGCCTCCATCCAGAGCCGCGTGAACCTCTCGACGACCTTGTTCTTGATACCGTCGTCCATCTTGCCCTTGATCGCCTGGTTCTGCAGCAACCTCCCCAGTCTGAGCTTGCCGTTGGCGTTGCCTCGCTCTGCAAGACGACGGTACGTCTCGATGGCCTCGTCGTAGCGTTCGCGAAGCAGCGTGGGAGAGGGAGGCGGAGGCGCTGTGTTGGACAGGACCATGCCCGCCCAGCTGTAGCCTGCTTCGTCGTCCCACCATCCCCTCTCCGTCAGCTCGTCGTCCCGGGTGGAGCGGGTGCGTGTCCGTGCGTCTTGCCAGATCTTTTGCTTTTTGCCGTCCGGCAGTGCGAATGTCGAGATGAGCGAGGATGGTCCATATGCAATTTCAAAGAGGCGGAATGCGATAGGCTGACGACGAGGATCCTGCGAGGCGAGCAGGAGCGTCGTAGCGAGAGAGGTAAGGTCCAATGCGGGGTGACGGGCGGAGAGGAGGTTGGTCTTGACGTCGGTATCGACGCGGCTCTGTGCTGTGATACGATCGGCGGCGTTGGGGATGTCGGGTGCGGAGCGGAGGTGGGTCAGGATGGTGGTGATGACTTGCTGAGAGAGCGTGAGGGGGATGGAGAGGGTCGTGTGGACGGAAGGCGGGAAAAGACGAAGGAGGGTCGAATCCATACCCGGTGGAGGAGGCGCAAGGGGTGGGTCGGTGGGGTGGTGGTAGTCGTGAGTGCACGTCGGACCGCACGAAGAAGCATGCGAGGCATACCGCCTATGGGCGGACGTCGTGATAGTGACGCGAGGTGCGAGGAGTCTGTGAGACGGTGGCGACGGTCGCAAGGCAGCGGCGAGTGCGGCGGGCCGAGGAGCTAGAAGCGCGATACGAGAAGCGGGCGCGGTGGAGAGGACGCGATGGCCCAGCCGGGCCGCTAGTGTCGTTGGCGTCCTCATCGCGACGTGTGTAGCCTCGATGCGATCGGAAGGTCAAAGGCGTGCGCGGCGGCGAAGGCGGTGGTGGTGGCGAGAGAGGAGCGTGCTGCTCGCTCGACTTGAAGAATGCACGGCGGCGGCGGGTGACGTCGTACGACACGCGCTCTGTGGAGGCTCGAGCGGCCCTACCCGGTTCCGCTCAGAAACGGCCGAGTGCAGCCGAGGCGTCGGCGCCGCGGGG
The DNA here is from genome assembly GCA_900291925.1 of Thecaphora thlaspeos. NCBI lineage: Eukaryota > Fungi > Basidiomycota > Ustilaginomycetes > Urocystidales > Glomosporiaceae > Thecaphora > Thecaphora thlaspeos. Next base: position 79,588 of record UWYS01000014.1, on the reverse strand, counting down.
TGCGTCTTTACTCGCGCGAGATGCGCTATAGGGGCCACGTTTTTCCGACGTCCACCTTTGGGCCACGTGAAGGGCCGCCCAGCTTGTATCGGCGCAGCAGGACGACGTCGTTCCGTCACGATCCTCGCAAGACTCTGCACATCTCAGACCGGCGCTTCGTCGCCGTTTCAGCGTGAAAGAACAAGACCAGGGAAAGGAATGCTGTTGCTGTTGTACATGAGGGGGAAGCGTGGCGCGCTTGCGCTGCTGTGCTGCTATGCGATGCGATGCGATGCGATGCGATGCGATGCGATGCGATCCGGTGCAATGAGGTACAGTACGATCAAGTAACAAACATTGTCGCCACCATCGTCATTGCTGTTGCTGCTGCTGCCGCCACAACGACGACGATGAAGGACGGCCTCGCCGTTGCGCCGGCGGCGATCATCTGCTCGGCAAGCCACTCCTTGATGGCGCGGTCGTCGTTGCCCACGGCCGTCGGCACCTCGGTCCCGTCAAGGTTGATGTAAAAGAGGCGCTCCAAGCCAGCCTGGCTGGTAAACATGCCCAATCCATCGTGCGCTACGCCCGGCACGTACTCCACTGTGTGCGGTGTTGGGAAGCCACCGTCCATCTCGCTCAGATGTTGGACAAAAAATCTACCTCGACTGATGTGGTCCTCGCCCTGTGCCCTCGCCTCGCAGCCTACGTCTCCCAATCCAAAGTCAGCCAAGCCAAAGAGGTAGGAGACGATGCGACGACGGTAGCGCGCCACGACGCTTTCGATTTCGTTGGACGTGTCGAGGCTCTGTGCGATAAAGTCGGACAGGTAGCGCTGACCGTAGCTGCTCAGACCAAACTTCCACGCATCGAACGTGTCGCGGCAGTCTTGGTAGGAGCGCGGACGCCAGTCGGAGAGGTAGGCAAAGGAGCCCGGGTTGGCCACGACAAAGTGGACGGGCGTCGTGCCGCTGGGCACGGAGCCGATGACGGCGTAACGCTGCGCCATCTGGGCGCCCAGGCTGTGGCCGGCGATGATGATGGTATTGAGCTGCGGGAAGCGCTGCGAGTCGGCAAAGAAGCGCACCACCTCGTCCAGCGCCTCGAAGCTCGAGATGCGCGGGGCGGGCACCTCGTCGCCCTCGGCGTCGAGCACGCTGAGCGGATAGATGCTGTCCGCGCCCTCTGCCCACTTGCCTCGGGACCACACGAGCGCGGACGTGGTGGGTTGATGCTCGTCTGCGTCATAGGGAAAGGCGCCGCGATCGTCGTTGTTCATAAAGAGGGGCGCCATGATGACGACGTCGTCGTGCTCAAGGCGCGTTTGGTTGGTGTGGACGTCGCGGCGCGATGTGGCGTTGCGCAGGGCCTGGTTGGTCTGGTCAAAGTAGCCCCACGCATCGCGACCCAGGCCGTGCAGCGCGATGACGGCACGCTTGATGCGTGCGGGCTGGTAGTTTGGCGTGACGTAGTTGTAGAGGTAGAAGGGCGTGTCGACGAGTCCGGCGGCGACAGAGCCTGGAGGGGCGGTGATGCGGAAGGTGGTGTCGAACGTGCGGTTGGCGTCGCTGGCGGGGAAAGCGGCGTAGGCGGAAGCGGCGGGGATGGAGAGGGAGAGGGATAGGAAGCCGACCACGGCGACAAGAAGAGACAGCGGGCCGTTACGAGGCGGCCATGTCTGTACGGGCAGCATCGTCGTCGAGGCCGTCGTTTGAGGACAAGGTGCGGTGCGAGAGAGTTACACAGCCGAACGCGACGGCAGACGTCGAGTTGAGGAAGAGGGAAGGGTCAAGGAGAGGTGGTACGACGTGGAAAGGTCTCTACATCTGAGTGGCTGTGGCGGCTGCGGAGCCAAGGAGCGTGGATGTGGGTGATGGTGGTGGCAAACTTGGAGGAGGCCGTATAGAGAGATAGCGATGCCCAAGCTCTACCCATCGGGTTGCGGCGTCTCCCGATACAGGGTCGGCCAGGCCTACGGCGACCAAGGCGGGGGATGGCCAAGCGTTTCGCAGTGCATCGATCTGTCAACATGCACGTTGCAACCTTGGCTGCTCCCCGTCGTCCTCGCACGAGCGGCAGCAGCCGCCGGGGCGCGGGCTGTCCGAGTTCAGTCAAACGTAGTGTTGCGTTCCACCTCTCGCTCGCTGCTACAGGCGCAATGACACTGCCGACCGCCCGCTTCCCTCTTTGGCCCTAGCCTAGCCTCGCCTTTGCTCGTTCACGCTTCCTTCCTTGCCTCATCGACACAAAACCCTTTCCCTCCAATTCGACCACAGTACACAGAGTGAGTGTGTAGCGTAGCCACAAAGACGTCCAAGGTAGATAGAGTTACAATTAAAAACAAAAGACAGCCGGCGTCTCTCATCTCGCTTCGCACAGCTGTGACGTGCCGTGCCAAGACCCTGTCTACGCCGGACGTGCATCGGCTCACCCGTCACGCGTCACACTCTCTTGTACCCTAAGAAATCATTTCTTCATCATTGATCCGACCCTGCAGTTGCTTGAGAACACAGCCCGAGCGGAAGCGCCGGCGGTGATAGGTAGCTGAGTCGCCAAACGTCATCCGCCTCTCCTCTCTTTCCGCCTCGACGCCGGACCGCACCTTGCTTCCAACAGGGCTGGCCACGCTTCCACCCGTCTTCGTCGACCGCGACGACGACGACGACGACGACGACGACGCTTCCCATTCGCTGCATGCCCGCTGAAAGGCCATATATGCATAGACACGCAATACCATACAGTGTCGCCTCGAATGCGCGGCAGAGCATCGCAAGCGCAGATTGCCCCCATTCGATGCATCAACGGCGAGCCACAGAGGTACCTACACCGCACCAATCGTACATCCACTCACTACTTAGACAGTCGTATCTCCTTCCTCCTTGCACCTTCCTCCTTCCTCCTTCTCCGTGGTAGCTTTCAACCTTTCCACCCGTCCACCACTTTCTCCTTGACCGTCTCCTACGGCCGTCTTCGGTTCCGCTGCAGCGTTTTCCACCCTTTTCTTCTCCCTCTCCACCTCACCCTGCAAAGTCTGCATCAAACTAGCCAGCCCCGCCAACTGTCCAGGCGTAAGTTTCGTCAACACCACAGAAACGTGTAGGATCTGTTGCATCTTCTCCCCTCCACCCGTCGTAGATGGCGATGCCGATTCAGTGATGCCCAGCAACATGGCCGCTTCCGCCTGGTTCGCGTCGGCCGGTCGAGGCAGACCAGAGAGGCCAGACGGAGTTCCTCCAGGCCCGAGCACGGGAACCATGTGCGCCGACGGAACCGGATGGATGCCCAGGCTCGTAAGCCGAGGTAGCGCAGAGACGGGGATCAGCAGCGGAATCGGCGTTCGTGGAATCGAAGACGACGCCGTCGTCGCCGCTCCCGTTGTCGTCTGAGCGGCTGGCTGGACGGCAGGTCTCGCCTGTTGTTGCTGTTGTTGTTGTTGCTGTTGCTGTTGTTGCTGCTGCTGTTGTTGCTGCTGCTGAGCTTGCTGCTGCTGCTGGAACTGCGATGGGTGCTGCTCAGGCTGCGTCGCCGCAGCCGGAGCAGCACCCACCGGCCCACCGGGCTGGTACGGCGCGGCCGTCGTCGTACCGTTGCTTCCAATGCCCGTCTGCTGCGACATTATTAGAGGCCGTACCGGCATGCTTCCACCGACCGGCGGCACAAATGGTGCCATCTGCTGCTGGTGTTGCGATTGCATGCCCAACGTCGGGGTCGGGGTCGAGCTCGAGGCCGTGGCCGAGGCTCCTGGCGCTCCTTCAGCAGCCGCCGCTGATGCCTTGGCCTGTTTCGCCGTTGGCTGCTTGGGCTCCTTTGGCACTTTTGGCTTCTTGGGCGGCTCGAGAGGGTTCTTGCGCGGTCGGCCTCGCCCCCGCTTGATGACGGGCTGCGGCGCGGGCGCACCATTGGCGGCCGCCGCATCGGCGCTCGTCGAGGCCCCAGCGGCGGCAGTGGCAGCGGCAGAAGCAGTGGGTGGCAACCACGGCGTCGTTGCCGTAGGCGTCGACATCGGCGTCGGCATGGGACGCGGCCGCATCATCATGCCCGGCGCCATCATCGGCGGCGAGACAATGTACTGCTGCTGCGACGGTGTCGGAGACGGCCGGCCGGCGTACGGCGGCAGCCCCTGCGCATGCGGAGGCGGAGGAGGCGACATCATCGTCGTCGTCGTCGTAGCAACGCCGCCAGCAGCGTACTGTGGCATCGCAATCGGACCGCTCGTCGTCGCGGGATATGCGTGTGTTCCCGGTGGATAAGGCAGAGGATAGGCCTGGTTGGAAGGCAGATTGAGGGCGCCCGGCGTGCGTGTCGGCTGAGCCATGGCAGCAGGGGTGAACGACGGCGTCGACGCCGGCGGCAACTGTGGCTGCGGCTGGCTGACGGCGGGCAGAGAAGGGGCGCCTGTGGTCGTGCCTCCCGGTGAAGGCTGCAGCTGCGGAAGCGGAAGGGATGCGCGTGGCGTGGGCGGCTCAGTCTTTTCTCTTTTGATCGCTGCGGAGGGAGTCGCGGGGGCTGCCGCCGGTGTGGCCGCCGCCGCTGCTGCTGCCGTTGGTGGGGGTGTATGGGCGGCGGCGCCGTCCCTGCTGGCAAGAAGCCTCTCGCGCTCCCGTTTGGCGGCCTGCTGGACGTGGCGCTCTGCCTGACGCCTGGCGCGTTCGGCCTCGCGCTCGCGCTCCTTTTCGCGCTCGATCTCGTCGGTGAGGTTGAAGCGCATGTCGAGCTGTGCGCTAAAGAGGCCCGGTGCGAGGCGCTTGTCGGCCTGGATGGCCTCTAGCTGCGCCTTTGCGGCCTTGAGGTCGTCAATGGCTTGGAGGACGTGTGCTCGCTCGTCGTCGTAGGCGAGGCGCTCGAGGTGCTCGAGGGTTGCGGTGAGGTGAGGCGCCTTTTGGTGGAGGGTGTCGGAGAGGGTGCGCAGGCGGTTGAAGCGGTCGACGAGGGCGTGGCGGCGCTCAAAGAGGTCTGAGGCGTACGAGAGCTCCGGGAAGTCGGGGAGCGCGATGTCTGGCAGCTCGCACGGCAGGCCTAGCTGGTCCAGAGTGGGAGTCGAGGGGGCGTCGGCAGGCGACGAGGGGCCGAGCACGAGCAGCCTGCGACGCTTGACGGCTCGGGCTGCGGCGTGGAGGGGGTCGTGCGTGCATCCCAACGAGCGCAGCAGATCGGCGTGAGGGATGTTCCAGACGTGGTAAGGGAGGAGGCGGCGGACGACGTCGCCTGCCGACGCAAACGGGTGCAGCGCCGGTCGCAGCACGGCGGCATGGTCGCTGCGCAGCGCTGCGTGGAAGGGCGTCTTGGCCGGCGGCTGCTGGTGGTGCGCCGTTGTTGTCGCGAAAGGATGCGTGAGCTCCGTCGTTGTCGTCAATGGATGCTCGACCTCATGGCCGTTGTCGGCCAAGGTATGGGGGAGCGGGCCTGATCGGATGGCAGATGGCGGTGGTGTGGCTGGTGGTGGTGCGGGAGCTGATGCTGATGCTGGTGTCGGTGTCGGGGTGGTGGAAGGGTCAAGGCTGAAAGGGGCGGCGTCCCGACGAGAGGGGTGGTTGAGGTTAGCATACATGCCGAGCAGAGCGGCAGGTGTTGTGGCCAGCTGGTGAGGCGAGCTGGGCCCGGGGCTGAGGCCGAGCTGTGGCTGAGGCCGGGCTGTGGCTGAGGCTGGGCTGAGCTGAGAGCGACGAGATGCTGCGAGGCCGCCGCTGCTGCTGAGGCTGCGTTGGGCAGAGGTTGAGCTGAGCTGAGCTGGCGGATGCTTGGTTTGAGCGCCGCCGAGGTGAGGGAAGAAAAGGAAAAAATAAAAATAAAATAAAATAAAATAAAATCGCCGCACGCAGCCGTCGCCTAGCGGCCAACCAGCCAGCCAGCCACACGCCCATGCCTGCCCGACCGCCAGAGCAGCAGCCCCGCCCCCCCCCCCCTTTCCCGATGTCAATCCTGACCCCGATCCCGATGTCGATGCTGCTGCTCTTGCACAAAGCTCGCTCGCAGCCCGACCACAGATACGACGACACAGACCGCCCGAGTACATACGACGCACGCCGCCAAGCCTCAAGCACCGCCATACAGACCGCAAACGAAACACCAATAAGCAAGAATTGTAGATATGTAGATGTCCAGCGAGCTTCCGCAGATACAAAAAACCGAGCAGAGAACGAAACGCCGACGAAAATACAAAAACCAAAGATAGAAACCATCCTTCCTCCATCCTATATCCAACAGGCGCACCGCGTACATCAATAGCTGGCGGGCTTTGGGACGTCTTGGCACTTTGCGCTTTTCTTACAGCCCCTGACATCATTACCGCTCCACTTCCACTTCTCACAGCTCGACGAACCGCAGACGATCTCCACTGCGGTCGCGCCCTTGTTGACGCTACCCGTGACGTCCTTGATGTTGACGTTAGAGATCGTAACGCCGTTCGTCGGCGTGCCCCCGCCACCGGAGTTTTTGTAGTTTTGAACAACGACAATGCCGTACTTGGCAATGTTGTTCATCGTGATGCCCGTGTACGTCACGTTGTTGACGGTACCCGTCGCGCTTAGCAGCGTCTATCGTGGCGATGCAAGACAAACAGCAACAAAAATAAGCACAATCCCGTTCGTCAGAGATGGGAGTCGTGAATCGACGCTGCAGCGGCCGCATCGGACGCACTTTGATCCTGACAGAATTGTCGCTGTTGATGACGTGCGAGTTTTCGATGCGCACGCCATCGACGACGTTGTCGCTTCGTCCACCTACGCTTCCGATCGAGAGACCGTGTCCACCAGAGCAGACACCGCCGCTGAACAGGATGTCCTTGCCGGAGTTGACGGCGAGACAGTCGTCCTGGTTCTTTACGTTTGCGTTGGTGATGTAGACGCCGGTGGAGGAGCCTACGTCGAAAGCGTCGGTGTTGTGACCCTGTTTGTCCACGTCTCCGTCGCTGTTGTCCATGGTGATGTGGTCGAGCGTGAGGCTATTGGCTTGGTTGATGCTGAACGCCTGCACCGGTGTGTTCTTCACCGTCAACGGTCCGATGTGACTGTTGATCAACTTGTACGCCGAGAAGAACTTGGGCTTCTCCTTACCGCCGTTACCGCCCTTTCCGTCCCACCATCGTTCACCGCCGCAGTCGATGACGGAGCCGGACGTCTCGGACACCCGGATTCCCGTACCGCTGACGCTGATCATGGGTCCGTCGGCCCAAGGCGCATATCCAAACGTCGTCTTACCGTCAAAGATGACCTCGGTGTTGTCGTCCAGTCCGGTAAGGTCGAGCGTAGTCTTGGCAGGAACGACAATGTTGCTCAGAATGATCTTGGAATACTTCGACTTGCCCGCCATCGCCGCAGACGCGCTGGTGAATGTACAGCTCCCACCCACCGCCAGCGCCGAGGTGCAGCCGAGAGCGAGCAGGACAAAGGCATGTGTGAGCTTGACCATCGTTGGGGAAAGAGCGAAAACGGTGTGGCGAGAATAGATAGATAGGGATAGAGGGCGGCAGGATGAGTGATGAAGGAGCGCATCGTCTTCTTGTCTTTGTCCTTCTTATACCTCCCTCGTCATCCGTAGATTGATGCTGTGAGGTCGCAGCGATACATTTCATTCGACCGCTGTCCTGCTCGATCGAGGAGCTAGGAAGGCGTCCACGGCGACCGCGAACGAGAGCGACGTCCACCCCTCTACTCGTCCTTCGAGCTTCCTGGTCCCCGGCCGGTCGGCGATACCGCTTGTCCTGCACCTCTCGCGGGCACGGTCTACTCTTCCTGTTCTCGGCTGCTCCAGCTCCCGCTCCACGTCCATCCCCCCGTGGGAAGGTGAAGTTGAAGTCGGGCTCGAATGTAAAGAAGGTCAAGAGATGTGCGATCCACTCGTTACGGCCGTGGACGACGCCACATTGCCATGGTGCACAAAGTGGCTCGGTCGAGCGGCCAGACATGTTGTCGTGCGTGGTACGACGGTAATAAAGCACGAGGGGCCAACCTGCTCGTCGTCGTATGAACTGCAAGTCCGCGCCGACGAACGTACCTACCGAGCTGCTCGTGGGCGCACAGCGGTGGCGGTACAGTAGTAGCATACTGTGCATTGTCGTTGGGCGGTAAGTATGCCTTGTTGTTGGGCAAGCGACCGGTAGCGGTGTGCGGAAAGCTGTCGTCGTTCGTGAGGGTGGTTGTCGTCAACGCAACTCAGAGCAGTGTCGATTGTACAGTACGTGGCTCTGCAAGATGCCGATGTGGAAGATCACAGGTCGAGTATCCTGGCTGTCTCTGCAACCGGGCGGAGAGACGAAGAGCAACAGAGGAGGAGCGCACAGATGGTGCGTCACGTGGGTTGCGCTGTCTGCCTCTGTCTACACCTCATCTCGCCGCGCTGAATGGGCGCCAAATTGAGAGGACGTCCAACCGCTTACGTACTGTACCAGCTCTGCTTCGATCCTTGCCTTTACAGAAGGTACGTACTAACTGTACCCTGACGGTCGAAAGCGGAATGAAGACAGGGTTTGGTGTAAGAGGTGTCGCGACCCTGCCGCTGCAGTGCTGCTGGTTGGCGTAGATAGATGATACGGAAGTGCTCGATCCGACTTACGAAAGGAGGCACACTTTGAACAGCGCCGGCGGTGACAATCTGCAGGAGCATGACAGCGTGGGCAAGCTTTCGCTTAGCCATGCATTGCAACCTTCCCTGCAAGATCGGCGGTCTCCAACAAATTTAAGTAACAGTCACTCTTGAGGATACAGCCTTGTTGGAGGAGATAGGTCGAAGTGTCAACCTACAGCACTCGAGCGCCGCCGGTGATCTCGTCCGAGGTCTTGCTCCATGATGAGCACTGGTACGGGGCTTGGAGTGATTCGATCCGGAGGGCCGAGAGGCGGGTCGGAGCGCTGGAGAGACGCGTTGGGACCGCCGCCTTCGTGGTCAGTCTGGGTCGCTGCGAGCGAGGTCGCTAGTCACGGGAAAGGGAAAGGGAAGGGACGATGTAAAGACGGCAGCTACTAGAGCTGCACGGTGGCCAGGCTGGACAGCGTGAGTGTGGTTGGCGAGATGATCGGTGTCCAGGCTGGACAGAAGTGCGGCTGGACATGTTCGATGTCCATCGGAAAGGGACGAGGCGTGCAACGCAAAGAGTCACGTACTGATCTATGTATGTATGTATGTATGTACGTACAGATACATACAAGGGCGCCGCCGGCCACAGCGGTTACGTGACATGCACGCCCAAACTGACAGCCGGCGGGCGCGCGTTGCCGTGGAAATTCTGTTTGGCTGGCAAGCAAGTCAAGAGTCTAATCACCGGGGGAAGCGCTGCGGCTCCGGCCACAAATGCATCCCACAGCCATCTCCATGGCCCGATGAAACTTGACCTATCGGGGGCGAGCACGCGTCGCTCGTGACTCGGCCTAGTCAGATCAAAGGCGCCGCTTCGCCCGTTCCGCCGAATCCGGGAAGCGGGACAGCCCGGCAACGGTGGCAGCCCGGCCCGGCGGAGGAACGAGGTACAGATGTGAGAGATATCTTGCACCCCCCTCGTACGTGCCGTGCACCGAAGTGCGATAGGCTCGAGCGGGCTCCTCACCCACACTCTGGCCCTTGGGCCCCGCTCTCGAGCGTTCAGCGCGCGACCTGCACCACGACCACCGCCGTCGATCTCTCCTCCCTCCTTGCGCCTCGTATCGCCCTGACCACCGCCTTCCTCGCCCCATCCCCTCTGGCCACCCACCACGATGCTCACCACCGTTGTCCAGCGCACCTCGCGCTGGTCGACGCTCCTCACTCGCTGCTTCATCCGCCTTATGCTTCTCTTTCGTCGCCCCGTCCTCTCGCTCTCCGCCGAGCCGCACGACGCGCTCCAGTCCCTCCCCACCGAGCTCCGCCAGAAGTTCAGCGTGTCCATCACGCATCTCTCTCTTGCCCTGCCCCCGGACTGGAGCCAGGGTAGCAAGCACTGACGACCTCTCCTCGTCTCTCCACTAGGTCACCGCGCGACGAAGCATACCGTTTTCTACCTTCACGGCGGCGCCTTTATCCACGTGTTGACGCCCATGCACTGGAAGCTTGCCGCACGCCTCTCGCACGAGCTCGAGGCGGACGTCGCCCTTCAAACCTATACCCTCCTCCCGTACGCCGGCATCCACGACGTGATCGGCAAGCTCGTCGAGGTCTACCGCCAGGTCCACGCCGCCGCAAAGGAAAAGGGACACGAGGTCATCGTAGCCGGAGATTCGGCGGGCGGCTGTCTGGCCGCATCGCTCACCCTCGCCCTGCACGATGCGGGGCACGATGTTCCGGACCGACTCCTCCTCATCGCACCCGTTCTCGACGCCGAGCTCACCCGTCCCGCCACACGAGCCTACCAGCACCGCAACCCATGGCTCAACATCGACCGTCTGGGTCACGTGGGACACTACTGGTCCGTCGGCGGTGCAGTCGATCCTAAGGAGTTCGTCGCGAAGCTCGCCACCAAGGCCGGGGACCCGCCCAACGACACTGTCGCAAAGGCCATGAAGCACCCGTACGCCAGTCCGATTCGCGGCGACTGGAGCTTCTACAAGGGCCACGTCACGCTCATCTGCGGGACGCACGACATCCTCTTTGCCGATTCCGAAGATTTGGCGCAGCTCGACGTGACGTTCATCAAGGCAGACGGGTGCGTTCACGTCTACCCGCTGCTGCAGGGTGTGCCGCTGAGGGGTCTCCTTGCGAGGGACTCGAACCAGGGCTTCGAGCTCATGGTACAGAGCTTGCTCAGGAAGAGTCGCACTTGAACGGCGGAGCGGCGAGGTCGTAGAGGGGAAGGGGCCGTGTTGACGCACCTAGCCTCGAACTCGTGACTGTACGCATACAGAGAGGAGAGGAAGAACCATCGAGCCTTCCGACCCATCTGCCAACAGAGTGTGAGAGCACCAAGATGAGTACGTGAGCTTCCGTATCTCACGACGCAGCGGTCTTCGGAAAGCCTCTGTTTCCAGTCATGGGACTTGCTGCGTTAGAGCATATATCTGTCCTCGTTTGGCCAAGCTGAGATTGGCTGTATAGGTGCGTGACGATGGGCGTTACGATGTTCGCTGAGTCGCTCGTCGAGAGGAGAAGTTACGGTGTCAACGATCTGGTTGCTACTTACCTGGACGCAAAAGCAAGCTGTAAGGAGGAGAGTTTGGGTGGAACAAAGGAGCGTTGCGCCGTTGCGCTGCGTGGTGTTGACATGATTGCGACCGAAGAACCATGGAAAGGTCAGGTCGTTAGGGGATATACAAATAGCCAGATGAAGCGCCGCCTGTATTTACATACGGTCTCGCCAGGTTTTCCTCCTGATCGCTACGGCATACAGGCTGAGGTACGCAGCTGTATCGACGCGTCACAGCGATAAACTCGACTCTGACCTAGGTTTGATGGCATCGGATGTCTGAATGAATTGGTAAGGTATCTGGATGCTGCCGTCTGAACGAACCGAGGGACGCCATGGAAAGGAAACGACAGGAACAGCAGTGCGACGTTGCGCGACTTGGTTGATGACTTTACATACATACACTTTAGACGATGTGATCGAGTCGAGGATACAAAGAAGGAGGTACGAAGGAAGGGTGGAGCAAGAGCGGTGCGTGCCGAGGGACGGGATTGGGTTGCCGCGCATGCATGGTGGTGGCAGGTGGCGTCGTGTGGCGTCGACAGGTTGCGCAACGGGGGTAGCCCGCTCGGGATGGAAAAAAGCGTAGTACATCCAGTACCGGCGTCAGTTGATCTTGCCGTGTATGCTAGCTATCCCAGGCGCGCGCCGTGGATGACACTTTGCTCGTCGGTGCGATGAGGCGGTGTTGGCAGTGCAAGGGGGCTGATTGGGGCTTTCTGATTCGATGCAAGGCTGCCTTCCCTTTGTGCTGCACAAAAGGAAAAGGAACGGAGTGGCACGCGAGGCTGGCTGCTTTTAGTTAGGCCCTTTTTGACAGCTGCTGCCCGCCCGCAAAAGGGCTGCCTTGTTTGATTTTCATTTCTTATTTCTTACTCTGGCGCGTCCCCGCCACCGCCACCGCCACCGCCTCTGCTTCTGCCTTTGCCTTTGCCCTTGTCCTTCCTTCCCCTTTGAGCCGGGCTCCCGCTCGCCCTGGCCTGCTCTCGTCGTCCTTGCCTCGCCACCTCGCTCGCTCGCTCCTCTCCGTCCAGTCTTTCGCTTCTTCCTTCTCTTCTTCCTCATCCCTTTTTTTTTTTTCTTTCTTTTCTTTCTTCCGACCGTCCATCTCCTTCTAGCCTCCGCCCGTTCCTCTATTTGCTCCTCCTCCTCCTCCTCTCCATCCGCCCTACCGCCTCTCCTCCTCGTACCACATCTTGCCGACCAAGATGAAGTCCTCGCTCTCGCTCTTGCTTTCCACGCTCCTCCCACTCCTGGTGGCGGTCCAGGTGACCGCCCACGGATACGTCGCTTCGCCGCCCTCGCGCGCCGCCATCTGCCGCGCCGAAAGCTCTCCCACCTCGTGCGGCGCCATCCAGTACGAGCCTCAGTCCGTCGAGGCCGTCAAGGGTCTCCCCTTTACCCGCAACGACGACGGCCACCTCTGCTCGGCCAGCGTCACGCGCTTCTCGCAGCTCGACCGTCAGGGCAGCTCCGCCTGGAAGCACCAGAAGCCGCTCGACGCATTCACCTGGAACATCCTCGTCCCGCACTCGACCACCGACTTCAAGTACTTTATCACAAAGGACGGATGGAACAGCGACAAGAGCGACGGCCTCCGCGCCAGCGACCTCGAACCCACGCCCTTCCACCAAGTCAAGATGAACGGCAAGGAACCCGACCGCTCCACCACTCACAAGGTCGACCACATGCCCAACAAGTCCGGCTACCACGTCGTCTATGCTGTCTGGACCATAGCCGACACGACCAACGCATTCTACCAGTGCATTGACCTCGACTTTGGCGGCAGCGGCAAGGGCGGCTCCGTCGCTAGCACCGGCGGCGGCAACCACCACGGTGCAAGCAACGGCAGCAACAGCAACGACAGCTCGACGAGCGCCAAGTCCAGCAACGCCAGCACGCACGGTCACGGCAAGGCGTCCGCGTCCAAGGGCCGACAGCGCTTCACAGCCTCGCACGCCTCGACCAAGAAGGCTCACTGTCGCCGCCGCCGCAGCACTGGCACCGGCAGCAGCAGCAGTGAGAAGCGCTTGACGATGGCCAAGGCGAAGCGATCTCCTGCGATGCGCGCGGTCGATGGCGCCGCCGATTCAAAGGCGTAAGTGGAAGGCAGTCGGGCAGCCGGTCTCTCCGTCCTCCTTTCACCCCTCAACGCGCTGTGCGGGTCCGCTCTGGCTCTGGAGTCGCGGAACAGACATGGCCGGCTCATCGTCCCATTCCGGAACGAGCAAAACGGAACGTCGTCGAGCGATATCCCTCTCCTCTTCCTCTCCCCCTTTTTCCCTTTCTCTCCCGCATGTATTCCATTCCCGCATCGACAGACGAGAAGGCCGGTCCGCTCGTCTCTCGTCCTCCTCGACGCTGGACCGTCATCTGTAGCCTTATAACTGTATCACCGACCCTATTTTCCTCTCGCCCACCCTTTCCCCCCTTTTTTTTTCTTTTCTTTTACCCTCCTGCTCTGTCGCATGCGCAAAGGGATAACAGAGGATGCAGGCACGCTCTTCTTGCCCATGTACGCGTCGTACGAGCTGGTCCTCGTCTTCGGCTCTGCTGGTGCGAGGGGAGCGAGCCTCTCCTCTCTTCTCGACGAGCATATATCGAGCTTTCTCCCCCTCCTTCCCCCCCCCCCCCCCTTTTGTACAAAGACGCTCTCGATGGTCATTTCTGGCTTGAAATGGCAACGTTCAAGTGTCTTGGTTTTCGTCTATCTCGTGTTTCGTGTGAGAGCAGGGCAAGGGGATTCGTTGGGACGTTTTTATTTTATTTTTGATTGCATGTGATAGATCGTCACGCTGATTTGTATGCGTCGACGCGGCTTGGCTAGTAGCCCTTTTCCATATCTACGACGTTGACCAGGGCCTCGGTCCCTTTTGCCAACGTGGTACAATTGATCTTGCAGATTTCGAGGGCGATGTTGTATTCGTCCTCTGCATTTCCACTGAGATGCGGAGTGAGGATGACGTTTGGATGCGTAAAGAGGGGATGGCCTTTCGGCAAGGGTTCGGGATCCGTCACGTCCACTACGACACCTGCCAATGGACCGTTTGCGTCGTCTTGGCTTCTATCCAGCGCATCGAGGAGGACTTGGCAAGATACGACATCTCCCCTTCCCACATTGACGAAAATCGCGTCGCGCGCAAGGAGACGAAAGTGTTGGTCCGAAAGCATGTATCGTGTCTGTGGTGTGGACGGGAGGGATGAGACGAGGATGTCGGTGCGCGAGAGGAACTTGCTGAAGCTCTCTTGATCCGTTGTCGAGTAGATGTCGAGGGGAAGCTGACATTCAACGTCACCCGTACCGGGCAAGGTGTAACCGTGGTCTCTGCATCGTTGACCGCGACTGTTGGCAGCTACGATGCGTGCACCCATGGCGGTAAAGAGTCGGGCAATCTCACGACCCAACGAACCGTATCCTAGCAGACCGACCGTCTTTCCCCTGACGCTCCTAGCGACGTACGTCGTCCCATTGCGACGGGGCAGGTCGACTATCCATTGCTGCTTAATTCTCGCGTTGAGGAACTGCTCGTGTATGCGCATGTACAACATCACGACGGTAGAGACGACGTAGGGAGGGATGGAAGAGACGTGTACGCCACTCGCGTTTGTCACCGTCACGCTCCTCCTCACGCTCGGGCAGAGGAAGAGCGGAGAGGAGACTAGGAACTCGACCCCGGCTGAAACGGTCTGGATGAGGCGCAGGTTGGGCATCTGCTCGGCGATGGACGTGACGGAAGACGGCAGACCGCGCATCGAACAGAAGAGGACGACGGTGCGTGCCAGGATGGAAGCGGGCGGATCATTGATGAGCGAGACGTGGACATGCTTGGCGAGCGTCGAGAGCTGCGAGAGCAAGGCAGAGGATAGAGGTCGAGAGAGGGTGATGAGTAGCGTGTCGATGCGGTTGTCGAGGGTGGCGCGAGGGCCGCGGTCGGGGTGGGACATGGCGAGGATGTAGTGGTGTCTGCCAGATGGAAGCGCTGTTGGTGGGACTCGTAGCGAGTTGGTGCGCAGCGTTGGCTACGCTTGCTGAGCTGGAAGCGCTGTGCTGGCGAGGCGCACGACGCGCACCAAGGCCGCTCAAAAGGCCGCTCAAAAGGCCGATGCACGGTCCTCCACCCGAAGCCGACTCTGACCTCGCACGAAGGTGGTACCTCGGTACCGACAGGACCCGGGCACCGTTCGGCTCATCCGTCTGAGGGAGCAAACCCGCTAGGCCATGCCGTTGCTGGGGATGCTGGGCCTAGGGCGAAAGGGTGACGTGGGCCAGACGCGGCAGCGAGCGAGCGAGAGAGAGAGCAAGAGAAAGACAGGCGGAAGGCTGCGGCCCGTGCAGCGGCGGAGCGCCGGGGCGGAGCGGGCGTCTGTCACTGCGCTCGTCGTTCGTTGACTACCTTTTGGCTCTGGCTCAGCCGAGTCTAACACACTCACACGTAACTACACCCCTGACAGCCACGTCGGAGCAAACCAAACCCACTTCTTCGGCCCGCTCCGATCCGCATCCGCATCGTCGTCGTCGTCTTTATCCTCAGCCTTAGCCTGCGCCTACCGCACCACAGCGCACAGCACCCGCCCATGATCCTCGCCAGCCGCGCCATAAGCTGCAACTCCTCCTCCTCCTCCAGAGCAACAGTCGCTGCTCGGCGCACCTTGTCCACCACCTCCATCCTCGTCCGCCGCACACGCATCCTCTCTCCCGCATCCCTCCTCCTCGTCACCATCACCACCTCGTCCTTTGCAGCAGCAGCAGCACCACCACCACCACCACTACTGCCACGCCCAACCACGCTCGTCGTCCCGCCTTACTTCAGCCGCACCTGCCCGCACCTCGCCACAATGTCGACTGACGCCGCACCTCGCCCACCCAACGCCGCCAGCTGGTCCACCCAGCCCAACCCGTACCCTTCGGCACGCCGCGACGACACCGCCTCCACCACCTACAACTCGGCCGCAAAGGGCAAAGTCACCGTCCCCGAACCCTACGCCTGGCTAGAGACGCCCCCCTCGCAGTCACAAGAGACCAAGCAATGGGTCTACGCACAGGCTGCCCTCACAGCCTCCTACCTCGAAGCATGCCAGCCAGACCTCGACATCCTCAAGCAACGCATCAAGAACAACTTTGACTTTGCACGCGCCTCCAACCCCTCCCTCAAGGGCGACGCCAACTACTACTACTCCTACAACTCCGGCCTCAGCCCGCAGGGCCTCATCTACCGTGCCAACAAGTCCCAGGTCGCACAGCGCGCAGGCAGGGACCAGTCCGGCCCCACCGGCGACATCTTCTTCGACATGAACCTCCTCGACGCAAACGGCACCGTCGCCCTCTGCCTCACCACCTTCTCCAAGACGGCCAAGTTCTTTGCCTACGGTATCTCAAAGAGCGGCTCAGACTGGTTCAAGATCTTCTTCCGCCCCACCGACAAGCCCTTCCGCCTCCCCGCACAGCACTACAACTCCAACGGCACCATCAACATTTCGGCCGACCAGCTCGCCCCCTACATCCACGCAGAGGGCGGCACCGATCGCCTCGACGACGTTCTCGACGACGTAAAGTTCAGCGGCGCCACCTGGACCCACGACGACAACGGCATCTTCTACCAACGCTTCCCCACCGTCAAGGTCCAGGACAGGGGGACAGAGACCGACGCCACAAACAGCGCCCAGCTCTGGTACCACCGCATCGGGACCCCGCAGTCCGAGGACATCCTCGTCGTCCCTACTGATGAAAAGATCGCCGAGTCGATGTGGGGCACCGAGGTCACCGACGACGGCCGCTACCTCTGCTTGCGCAACTGGCGCGACACGGGCAAAAAGTCGCGCTGCTTCCTCGCCTCGCTCCACGATCAGGAGATCGGCCCGCACATGAAGTGGATCCCGCTCTCGCTCGGCTTCGAGTACGACCTCGACTACGTCACAAACGTCGGAGACCGCTTCTACTTCCGCACCAACAAAAACTCCCCTAACTACCGCCTGGTCTACTGCGACGTCGACCCCGCCAAGGCGCACGCCGGCCCCGTTTGGGCGCTCGACGGCAACGACGTCGAGCTGCACGACCACATCGCCGAGGACAAGGGCGCGCTCCTCTCAGACCTCTCGGTCATCTCGGACAACAAGCTGCTCGTCGTCTACTCGCGCGACGTCAAGGAGGAGCTCTACCAGTACGACCTCGCCTCAGGCAAGCGCGTCGACCGCCTGCTCCCTGATCTCGTCGGGACCATCGGCCAGATCTCGGGCCGCAAGGAGGACGACCACGCCTTTGTCCAGTCGGTCTCCTTTGTCAACCCGGGCCAAATTGTCCGCCTCGACTGGAAGAGCGGCTCGTCCGGGATGGACAAGGTGGCCAGCGAGACGCTCTACTCGAGCACAAAGGTGGCCGGGATCCGCGCCGATGACTTTGTCAGCGAACAGGTCTTTATCACGTCCTTGGACGGGACGCGCGTGCCCATGTTCATCACCCACCCCAAATCGATGGAGCGCAACGGCTCCAGCCCAGCCATCCTCTACTTTTACGGCGGCTTCAACATCCCCATCACGCCGTCCTTTGTCCCGTCGATGATGACGTGGGCGTCGTCGTACAACGGCGTGATGGCGTTCGTGAATGCGCGCGGAGGCGGCGAGTACGGAGACGAGTGGCACAAGGCCGGCTCGCTGCTCAACAAGCAGAACGTCTTTGACGATGTCCTCTTGGCGGCCAAGTACCTGCACGAGGAAAAGTACGTGGCCAAGGGCAAGATCATCCTGAGCGGCGGCTCCAACGGCGGGCTGGGCGTCGCCGCGTGCGTCAACCAGTGCCAGGAGGAGCACGGCATTGGCGCCGGCATGGCCGACGTCGGCGTGATGGACATGCTCAAGTTCCACACGTGGACCATCGGCAAGGCCTGGACGGCGGACTACGGCAACCCGTCGGAGGATCCGGTGATCTTCGACTACAACTACGCCTACTCGCCGCTGCACAACGTCGATCCGAACAAGGTCTACCCGTGAGTGAGCGGTGTGCAAGTTGCACCTCGACTTGCTACGATGACGACGCAGCTGACCCCTTCTTCCTCCCTCCTTGCGATACACGATCAGTACGACGATCCTAGCCTGTGCAGACCACGACGACCGCGTCGTCCCGGCGCACTCCTTCAAACTGATGGCCGAGATGCAACACAAGCTACCTCAGAATCCCAATCCGCTGCTACTTCGAGTCGAGCTAGACGCCGGACACGGCGCGGGCAAATCGGTGCAGAAGAGAATCCAAGAGGCTGCGGAAAAGTACGCCATCACCGCTCGAGCGCTCGGTCTCAAGATCAGAGAGGGTGAAGGAGCGGCGGGCAAGCTTTAAGGTGGATAGACGGAAAGGGGATAGAAGAATGATAGACCGAAGATGAATCGTGTCGATGCGCAGAACGGAGATGGCAGAGCGTGAAGTGAACTCGCAGGCTGTACCCTCGTGCTAAGGTCAGGACTTGGACAGTATCGAAACAAGGACGTGTCGCGTTGTATGAGGAGGTGATCATTGTCGATCCTTGAAAACAATAGCGAGCGAAGAAGAAGGAAAAGCAGACAATGAGCGAGCATGTCTGCTCAGCGAAACTGACGTGTCGACCAAAAAAAAACTTGACCTTACGACGTCCAGCGTTGAAGAACGTGCCGAGCGGGGAGGTGCTGTTGAAGTCCGAAGCCTTCCGCAAGCGAGCAACCGGCACGTTGGCTGACCGTTACATCTGGACATCACATGAGCGGAACAATGGCACAATCCACATGTATTGACGGTGAGTGAGACTGCAGTAAGGCCATTACCGCCCCGTCACGCCAAGCTCTGCTACTACCACCCCATCCTAATAAGCTCGGTTACTACCGCCCCGTATCCTGCCGCCCATTTGAAATGAAGTCTTTCGTGAGGCGGTGTGCTCGGCCTTCGTCTCTTCCTACCTTCGCGTGCTCACAAGAGCAAGAGGGGGGAGGAAAAGGATATAAGAAGGTCGATCTTTCGCCCCATTGCCCAGTCTTTGTCCCCTTCCCAGCGACTCTGTTCCGCCCCATTCTGCCCCTTCAGAAATCGGCCACCCTAACCCAGCCGCGCCTCTCTCGCCATGCAGTTGCCACACCGCATCCTCGTCACCTTCACTCTCGCACTCCTCTTCCTTGCAACTCTGTCCGCAGTCCAAGTCCGCATGGAACCTCTTACCGACGGCCTCGAAAGCATTGGGAAGTTCATCTCCAAGGCGGCGTCACCAGCCGACTCCGAGAAGGTCGTCTCCAAATCGAACCAGCCCCCCAACTTTTCCGATGAATCGAAAGAGCTCCGACGTCTCCGTCCGCCAGCCAGCCCCCCGACTCCTGCCACCAAGGGAGCGACACAGCCCATCCGGAAGTCAATGGAGCTTGACGACGAAGTGGTCCTGACTGGGGACTTTTCCAAGAAGCTCAAGTCAGATCTTCAGATCATCGTCCCAACCCCTCCACAAGAACACAGCGAGGCCATGGTCAAGCTCGACGAGCTAGGCCAACATATCCTGGCGGCTATCAGGAATCGCAACCGGGCAGCCCTCTCCGAGCTTCTCACCGTGGAGCTCCGCGAGTTCTGGAACGAGAAAGGGGTAGAACTCCTTCTCCACCCCAAACTGCCCGCCATGCCCAAAGTCGCTCGGCAGATCATCGAATCCCCGAAGCACTTCCAAGGCTTTGACAAGATGGTTCAAGATGGCTTTACGAAGAAAGGGGTGCTGGAAAACAGCGAGCATATGGGGCGTCTATCAGAAGAGCTGAAAGACCTCAGGGCACTCCGGGAGCAGATAAAGAAGGACGCCGAAGACCTCGTCTTCATTCGCTTGGACAAAGATCTTTCCGAAGCTCTCAAGTACCTTCGTTCGAACAAGGTGGAGAGTGTAGAGCAGCTTGGCAGGTCGATCGAGGAACTCGAGCGAGCTAATCGAGCTGTAACGGCTCGAGCTGACAAGGCAGCCAACATACTGAAGCAGCCTAACCAGGTCATCGCCACCGCCGAGATCCGAGAAGCCAAGCGAGCATAGTCGAAAGCAGAAGGGGCATCCTTTCTTCCTGTCTTTCACTTGACGTACCTTTCGTAATTTCTCTTCGCCAGCTCTGTTGTCTTTGGCAGTTCCACCTTTGTCTCAACAGCACTCGTCCGTGGGTTGGTCTTGGAGGTTTTGAGATGGATCCACTTTGAACAAGAGTGACTAAGGGGAACGACAGAGAATCTTCTACTTTGCAATTAGAGCGTAAGCACGGACTGGGAAGGATGGCGTCGGCAAATACAGCTATAGCTGGAACAGAAAACGACAGGCCTACAAATAGCGAGTATTCTTCCTGGTGCTACCGGTCCGTACGTATAGCCCATGCGAACTTAAGAATGGACGTTTGTGCAGTTCGGTCGAGGAGGATACGGAAATAGGAGGAATAATGTCATGACAAACGCCACAACGACGACGGACGAGGGGGAGGACGGAGAAAGATATATTATCTCGATAGCTGCGAGACCTCGTATGAAGAGAAGGGTGTCTTGTTAAGGTTCACGAACCAGTTGGTCTAGGTCGCAGTGAAACAGTGAAGGGGGGCCGTCGAAGCACACAGCACGATGCCGCGCTCCATAGGCAGCCGTGATGATAGGATGTGGGGAATGAGACTTCGGAACAAGGCCCCTTCAGTTGGCCTACTCGACGAGTTCTTTACGAGGCCAAGAAAGCGCTGAGGCAGCTGCAGACAAAGTGGCTGAAGGCGATAATGGGCCATTTGAGACCATCCATCCACTTCATTTGGATCACATGGCACAGTCGTCATTCGTGATCCTAGTTTGTTACGCCCCGAGTTGTGAAGAAGCGATGGTCAAAGGGCACGCAGATGAAAGGACAGGGCTGGAGCTGTGGATTGGCAGGGGTTATTCACGGAAACAAACAACGGAGAGCCAACTGGACGAGCGCCTCGAAAAGAACAGAATAGATAGCGAGGACAGCAAAAGGAGAAGAGTACCTTCAGCACATATGACGGAGACACGGGAAGGCAGGGAGGGCGTGGCAATGACGAGCAGTGCCACGCCAGCGGCGACAAAGGCGGGACAGACGAGGTGAGAAGCGGACACCACGCCGGCGAGATCTGCACGGCGACCCACATGTCTAGCCCGTCAATGTGACATTTTCAGCCAGAGGGCGTGAGTGCATAGGGATACGAATGCCGTGATTGTCAAACTCGTAGCAAGCGGACGCTGCTTTCGTTCAATCTGCCTGGGCCGAGAGGTCAGTTGTACAAACGAAGGAGGAAGTGGCGCGCGCAGAACAGAAAAGGCGAACGAACGGACAGCAGATAACGAAACATATGGACGGCTGGGAGGAAAAAGCGATGTCATGGAAGGTCGTGGGCGCAGCAGCTTTGGGAGGGTGAGTTGAGCAAAAATTTCGCGACGGTCGCGGCAAGTGGGGCGAGAAGCAAGTGGCCAGAGAGCGGGGTTCGATGGCCGTCGAGGCAGACTGTCAGACACAATAGGAAGAGAGAGGAAAGGAGAGCATGCTTGCCATGAAAAGACCATAGGCCGGCCGGGCGAGTTCGATGGGGCTAACATAGGGATCAGCATCAGCTGTACGAAAGAAACAATCGACAAAGCCGCACCAGAGGAGGAAAGGAGGGAGCGAGAAGAGGAGCAAGACGATATAGCAACGCCATTGGAAAGATAAGAAGAGAGTGAGTGTGGATAGAGCAGGAAGAATGACAAGGCAGCTGAGGCTGACAACGAGGAGTCTTGAAGTGGGAGGAAAGGGGAAGAAGATGGTGGGGCAGATGGAAGACAAAGAGCCGGACGAGCAAGAAGCCATGCAAACGAAGTGGGGTGGGAGTGTGTGTGTGTTGGCAGTTTCTCAACGGCGAGTGCTCAGCTCCGGTGCCGGCCTGAGCTAGGCATGATACCTCCGTCGCTTTGACGATACAAAGGAACGGTAAGCCGTCGAATTATGTCAACCGGGCGACGGAAAATAAGGAGAGCGACAATGGCCTCGGCTGACGAGCCTCTGCACACCGTGAGGTGATGCGGACAGAGCCCTGCCAAATATACAACCCACACGGCCGCTGTGGGGGCCTTCACTGCAGTGGACTTCCTTTTCCAGCCATCTGTGTGAGATGGTGAAACCGCTCGTCGGCCGTCCGTTCCTGATGAGAACGGGCAAGGTCGAAAGTTATAAGTAGGGGCAACTCAGGAAGGGCGAAATCGCTATTCTAATCACGCATCCTCCCAAACTCTCTCAGCCTTGGTTCAACCTCTAACAATCTCTTTCCACGCTCCTTAAACCCTCCCCCTCACACTCCCAGTGTCTACATCTCCACAAAGCAAACAGCCCCCCTCAGTACCAGTCCCCTGTCCAACATCCCTCACCATGCAAGGGGCATGCCTTGTCCTCATCCACCTCACGCTGGCTCTGGCCTTCTTTGCAACCCTGTCCACCACTCAAACCCATCTGAAAGCAGTCACTGATGGACTGGATATGATTGACAACCTGCTCTCAAAGTCAGGATCAACATCGGACACTGTCCAGGGTTCAAGAGGCTCTCGCCACCCTTTGACTGCTCACATGGTGGCTGCTACCAAAGAAACTCCAGCCTCCTTCAAGCCCATTGTGGCTTTCAACAAAGAGGATTTCTTTTCCAGGCAGCTCTCTGGAAAGGTCTATGACTTGGTGGTCAACAGAGTCCCTGTGGTCAGCATGAGTGGACACTCATCCAGAGCCCTCAAGTGGATGCAGCTGGCACAATTCTCATCACAGCTATTGCAAGTAATCCGCATAGTCACCCATTGAAAGCCCTGGGCCAGCTGGATAAAGTGTGGTCTTGAGTGGGAGCACAAGTTGGCTGCACAAACGTTTTTGATGCAAATCCACTGGCAAATGAAGCCTGGCTGAAGGTTGCCGATGCCCACACCTACTTCAAGCGTTTTGACTCGATGATGAACAGCGGGTTCACAGACAAGGGCATGCACCTGGTAGCAAATGACATGCAGCTTCTATCAAAAGAGGTCATTGCTATTGCAAAAACAGGGCAGAAATTGTGGAAAGAAGCAGAAAGCTTAGATTGGATAATCAAGTGGCGTGAGAGTGAAGTGCTCCACTACCTGATCTCGAGTAGGATGGAGGGTGCAGAAAACTTGAACCTAGTGGCACAGGAGCTCCATTCTGCTCTGACAGTAGTGGTGTCGCTGGTGAACAAGGCGCAAAATATGAAGTACCTACGCCGTCTCAACAGCCCATACAATACTAGGCTTGTCACCACCCAAGATCTTTGGGCATAGCTTTGAGCACCAACTCATACTGGGGCCAGGCCAGGGGGCATTGTCTTAGTTCCTGACTCTCTAATCATTGCTCTCATTCCCTTCCTGATCACTTGGTACACTCTCACACAACTTGTTTGGCAGCGCCATATGGTGTTCTGGCTCCTTTCTTTCTTCCCAACTTACTCAATATAAGTCACTCTTTAGAACCTTTATTCTACGCAGAACGATTTTTTAGTAACAACAGGAGAGAATGATTTGAGGGTAACTTGAAGGGTACAAGGCAAAGAGAGGGCTGCAACAGCTGTGGTGAATTAGCTATACGTACTCACAGAAACAATCAGGACAGGACTGGCAAGCTTGACCGGCCTGTGCAGCATTTCTCACACCACACCCAACCGCAGCGCAGCATCTGCAACTGCTTAGCCTGCCGCCACAGTAGCCCCTGCTATGTCCAACCCCTGAGCATCTCAACAAGCACCACATGTGTCTTCCCACCAACCCAGCTGCTTGTCTCTACATGATAGCAATGTAGATGCCACCAAGACAATAGTAGCAGCTCTTGTCCACCCATGTCAAGACCTTTGAAATGAGACCTGACTTTGTCCAATTGAGTATCTTGATGTGCAACCTGACATTAGTGGTATTGACAGTGTTGATATGGTTAAAGGCATGCCATAGATATCGCAGACAAGCAGCAAGTGGCAAGTCAAACTGATGGTCTGTTGTGTCCTTCTTCTGCAGACCTTTGGCAGGATGAACAAGTGTTCCAGATTGGATCATACAGTTGTCTGCATTGTGCGCTAGCCAGCCTGCAGTGAGGCCATATGGAATAGTATTGTCCCATGAATTGAGGTGGACTGCAAAACCTCTAGAGTTGACATCCAATTTGTACACCTTGACATGCATGAATGCTTCTTTGTTTGTGTCCAGCCCAGATAGACCGACAACCACCTTGGGTGGACAGGTAAAGGGACATTCAAAGTCATTATGCTGCTGGGAGCAGTCACCCATTTTGGCATGCTGCCAGGGTGTTCCTCTGATGGACTGACTTTTGACCCGACCCACCTGAACACACTGGTCAGATTGCTGGAACGAAAGCCACATGCTTGTAGCATCTTGCAACGTCGTATTGCTCCAGGTTCCAAAGTTGAAGCAATAACTCTTGTTTGTTTTGATCTCAGCCGGGAAAGACATGATGCGGAAGTTGGCCGTGATTCTGAGATCAAGGCGAGAAAGGCCAAATAGGATGTTCTACATCTTTGAGGTAGGATGTAGCTTGCTGTGGATTGTCACGCTGCCTGGCTTGTCTGTCCCGGCACCTTCCATGTCAGATGCCAGGCACGAAGCAAAGTCAACATTGTGGTAGGTCGGGTAAAGTGAGCGCAACACCTCGACAGTTGGCGCGTCGATCGAGCTGGTGCGCTTGGACAGCAATGTCAATATGGCTGCGTTGACGAGGAGCTCGACGGGACGGTCGAAGTGCTGGGAAGGGACCGGAGAGATGACATGCGGAGGGGATGGACCAGCAGGAGCTTTCAGATATAGTCCGAGGTGCTTCCTTGACAGAACGACGCGTGGCTACGCACATCTGAGCAAAAAGAAGAAAAAAGAAAAAAAGAAAAGATGGGCAAATCACCATAACAACGCACGCCTGCAACGTCTGTGGATGGACTGAAAGTTATGTTGCCCGCACGGAACCTAGACATTTTGGACGGCATACGTCCGCTCTCTGGCTTCTCGATACCATCAACTCGACCTTCGGAGGCGATCCAGCAGGAAGGAGAAAAGGCATACCACCCTTCTTTCGGGGACTTCTCACGGGGGTCGGCGGGGAGGTGGCGATGCAACAAGTCGTGGGCTGGCTATGTCTCTCAAATATCAATGCATACGTCGGTCGGTGCAGCTCCAGGAGTGAGTAGCTTTCTCGCTCTCGACCTCGGCATCAATGAGCGTTTAGGCCACTGCCTATCCGTTAGGAAGGACGTCTTGTGCATCCGCAAGTCTCGGCGATCGACCGACGATGATGGCAAAAAGGAATAGTTGGCAACGAGAAGTGGGCCGCACGGCTCAGGATGAGAGGCCAAGGTGCAAGCATGGTGTGTTCCCAGTCGACGAGGACGATGGCCGAGTCGACGTCGAAGAAGAGCATTGTATGCAGCGCAAACGTGATTTGGTGCATCAACAAGGGGGAGGTCAGCGTCTCCATCGTCGAGGGAAGAGGTCAAGATGTGCGACATGGATCGACTGAAGAGCTCTGCGGGGCACTTCAGCAGGCATTTGGTGCTGGCGATGATTTCAAAGATGTCTCCGTGGAGAGTGTATGCAAGCAGACGGCCCACAAATTAGCCCGACGTTCCAAGCCGACCTTTATCTCGACGTCCTATGAAGCTTTGTCACTCAAGTCACTTTACTCGCTAACTTTCCCTCTCTCCCTCGTCGAGCCTCATGCTACTCTCTTCCGGTCGGCCCGTCCAGCCCAGGATAGGGGCATGTGGGCGACCTTTCTTCGAAGCTTCAATGGCTCAGTTCCTTCTCTTCCCTCTACACACATCTGCTTAGCCCATTGGCGATTGGCTCGGATAGTTCTGACTTTCACCATTGGATTGGCTCAGGCACATATGGCTGCGAGATTGTCCGAGGCCAAGTGTGCAGTGCAGGTGGGGCCGTGAATAGTATTGCGCCGCTTCACTGAGAGCGGCTCACTATCCTGCGTCACGCTGACGGTGATGGCGCTCGCCCCGAGCTTCTGTCCTCGCCGACCGATGCTCGACCGCTGTTCCCACCTACGCCGGAGAAGAGGTAGGACACAGCAGCCTGGCACGACGGGCAAACTCAGGTACTGCCATTCCTTCGAGGGAGCACTGCCAGCACAGCGCCTTTGATTGCGGCTCGAACTTGCCACGCTGTGTATAAAAAGTGGCGGGAGGAGAGCTCGAGGTAGTGCCAAACACCCACCATCCCCTCTTCAACCCTCTCCCTCGTTCCCTTTCCCCTTCCCCCTTCCCCCTTCCCCCTTCCCCTTCCCCCTTCCCCCTTCCCCCTTCCCCCTTCCTTCCCTTCCGCACTGATATTCTTTTGCTCAGCCTAACACCCGTATTGCAACTCCGTCGGAGCAAGTCCTGCAAGCGCATTGCCCGCCATGCTCTTCCTACGCTTCGCCGTCGCAGCTACCGCACTCTGCAGTGCGCTTATGCTGCTCGTCCACGCTACGAGCCCCCCCTCCTCCGGAAGACTGGGACGATATCCTGCGCCTGGGCGCCGAAGACTTTGAAGAGCTTGGCAACATACTGTACGGCTCGGGGGAGTGGCACGCTGCCACCGAGCCTTCCTCGATCCAGCCTTACCACGGCACCGGTCTGCACCCTACGTTCCTGCCGTCGCACCCTCAAGCGTACCATGACTATGAGGCCCACCAGCCCCTCCACCAGACCCTACCGGAGCAGGTGAGTCCAGGCGGCGTCAACCTCATGAAACGCTTGCTTGCTTGGCTCGTTGGGCGTCTCAAACCTTAGGCCTCACAGGTTCTGGACTATCCACGCTAATTGTCAAGACTCTTCCTGCCCGATCATACATTTCCCCTCCATCCTTTTGGGTCCGACGCGGCGTCTCGCCATCACTCGCCCGGCTCTTCGCCTCACCGACAGCACTACCAGCCCGGTCATTACGAGGCTCCTCCCTACCACAACCCGCACGGCCCTCTGTTCGGCTATCAAGGATCAGCCATGCCCCCAACATGCTGGACGCCGGTCCTGAACAGGCCAATACGAAGGCAGGGGCCCACCACGTACAAGAGCAGTACGCTGAAGGCTCCAATTCCGACGCTAGGCCAGCCTTCTCCCGTCAAAGCGACAAGGAAGCCAAAAGGCGCAAATATTCCCGCGACGCTCCTGGGTCGAGTAGTGGTCGTTCATCCCCGTCCATCGAAACGCCGTACCACAAAAGTCTGCTGAACCACCTGGAGCACTTTGTCGAAGAGAAAAACCTGGCAAGCATTTTTGGCCTTCAGTCATCGACAATGAAATTACTTCCTGGCGACGTATTTGCTGTCTACGCGACGCAACAGCAGAGGGACGCGGTTCTTTCCATTATAAGGGAGCGCTTTCGCTTCGACCTGAGAGACCTCTCCGAGAACACGCAAAAGAATGCGCTGGAAAACATCAAGTTCGTCCCCGCAGATGCTCCGGGCAAAGACTTTGATGGTATGCACCGGAAGATCCTCTCTGTAAAGGCGGAGAGGGCTTGGGACGCAGTGCCCCGCCTAAGCACGTTTTTTGATGTGGCGGCTTATCGGATCGAGCTAGTTAAGCTACTCAAGGACGGGAGTTCTATGAAAAACGTGGTGGGCTATCCTCGGGACAAGCCAAAGGAGCCTGCGCTCTGGCTAGGCATCCTTAGTATACCAGAAGCGGTGGAGAAAAGGAGCTTGGATATTGCGAAGTCTCACCAAAACGCTGAGGCAGTAAGGAGGAGGTCGACAGGCCACACGGTAGCTGGCCCTTAGCGCCTTCCGCCAGTAGGTTACGCAAGGGATGGTTGCAGTACAAGGTTGAAGGCGGAGGAGTGTGGGCCTTTCCTGGTCAATACGAAGAAGTCGATGGCTTTCAAACATCTGAGCTTTGTGTGCTGTTATGTTCTGTGGCATTGCAATCTCCCTATACTCTGCGTTTGCGTGATCGATGTAACAGAAAAGACGTAGATACGCTGTAGAGACTGAAAAGACACGCGCACACAGCATACAGAAAGAGAGGGAGAGGCGGGAAGGGAAGAAGGGGTTAGAAATGGAAGGGGAACCATAGACAAAGGGACACAGACGAAGAGGAATACTATCGCATGAAATAGCGAGACGCAAAGGACACAAGTTTCTGAGCTCGCCATCCCGGACAGCTGGTATTGAGGAAGGCTTACTGACCATCGGCGGCTTGAAAACTACCGCAGTCATAGACATGTCGCCACGACTGCACTGCGGCAAGAGCTTCCGCCCTCCGACGGAGCGGATCGGACATGCATCGTCATACGTCGCGCCAATGTGGCCTTGCCAACGTCGATAGCTTCGCTAGCAGCCAGCGGGCATCTGCTTTGTTACATTTGGTGTCCAGTTCCGACTCGCTGTTTTGCCGTTGTCCCGGTAGCGGTAGCGCTGGTCCTGCTAACCTAGACGCAGCCTGGTCCCGACTGGTGTGCTCGCTAGCTGTTCCTCTCTCCCATCGGCCTGGCCTCGAGCGGCTATCGTCCGGTCGGCCTGTCCAGCTCAAGCTAAGAGGCCGTGCGCCACCGCTTCCCTGCCCTCTACGCTTCGGTGCATGGCTCATTGACGACCGCCTCGAATTACTCCGGCCGGTGCGGCAGTTTATTAAATAAGACGGCACTCAGGCCTATATGGCAGCGATAACGGTCAAAGCCAAGCAAGCGGTGCAGGTGGGGCCGTGAGAATCGGTGCCTCGTTCTGCAGAGGTCAACCCTCGGCCAGACAACGCCGCCTACGTGACAATGGAGGTAACGGCGCTCGCACCGAGCTCCGTCCTCGAAGATGCCCGACCACTGCTTTCACTCCCGTCAAAGACGAGCGAGGCCACAGCAGCCTGGCACGCCGGATATATCCAGGGGTCATTTCAGAAGAGGACGGAACCACCTCGGACGACCTCGGGAATGCGGCGACTCCAGTGGCCAGGAACAAAGAGACGGAGTGGCTGCGTGGGCAACTGAGCCCAGTATCAGCTGGGACCGGCGCTCTTTCGAACGGAGACAGCCAACGCTGTACCTCTGTTGCGGCTCAAGCTTGAAACGAAACGTATAAATGAGGGAGGTAGAGGTCTCTAGGAAAGACCGAACACCCACCATCCCCCTACCCTTACTTCCCTTCCTCTCCCTTCCCCTCATCTCATCCTACCTCTGTTCTCACTTCCTCCTGCTCCTGCTCCTTCTCCTCCCTCCGCTCTAAACTCCTCCTCCCCCACTCTCTGCTCTAACTTGCACCTCTGCCTAGCATCTAATATCGTTCCAGCGCCGTCGAGCAGGTTCTGCAAGCGCATTGCCCGCCATGCTCTTCCTCCGCTTCGCCGTCGTAGCCACCGCAGCCTGCATCGTCCTTTTTCCGCTCGTCCAGGCCACAAACCCCCCCTCCCCTCAGGATGTCGAGGAAATCCTGGACCAGGGTGTGGAAGAGGTTGACAGGATAGTGTCCGGTTTAGGGGAGTTGCACGGTGCGGGCGACCACCCCGGACAGCAGCAGGACGTCGCCGAGTCCGTTGCCCGCGAGCGACCTGAATCTTCTCAAGGCGGCGGCGTTGCTAAAAGGCCCAGGATCTCGCACGACACTCCTGGATCCAGTGGTGCCAGGTCTCCCGATTACTCTGTGGAAACCGACATACCGTACCATACAGAGCTGCTGAGTGACATGGAGCGCGTTATCGAAGATAACGAGATGGCTCATATCTTCAGCGCTAGTTCGTCGACAGGCGAGGTTCTTTATTCCCCTTCCGTCTTCCACGCGACGGAAAAGCAGAAGAACGCGGCTTTATCGCTCCTCGAGGAGCGCTACAAACGCGACTTCCCCCACGACCTCGCTGAGAACATTGTTATACGGGATATCGAGTTCGTCGACGGAAACATACCTAGCATGCTAGATATCTTTACACGCCGAAGTGTGCTCAAACTCCTGGGGTATTCGGCGTGGGACGAAGGGCTCGGCAAACAGATCTTCTTTGATGTCGGGGAGTATCGAGTCAATATGTTCCCCTTACGCATTGAGGAAGGTTTCCACTTGAGGCAAATGGTGGCCTATCACCTGCAAGAAGCCAACCCTAGGTATCTCTGGTTGGGCACCGTTCGCATCCAATCGGTCCTGATCGAAAACATCGGGTACGCTACGAACCCTGCTAGGCACTCCACCCAGTCGGCAGACCGCGCGGGACCTGGCCCCTAGCGCTTCCGTCCAGCAGGTTGCGCAAAAGATGGTCGCAGGACGAAGTTGAAGGCGAAGGAGTCGCTTGCAGGTCAATACAAAGAAGTTGATGTTTTCGTGTCTGAACGTCTGAGCTTTGTGTGCTAGGATGATGTGTGGCATTACGAGCTCACACCTGCCCTTCCCGTCCCCACGCAGTCTCTTCGTCCCGCTTCCGATTGAATAAGCACACACACACATACGCACGCCCCGCGGGCTGTGAACGAACACAGGTCTCTGAGCTCGACAAGGCTGTCTGCTTGTCGAAACGGCGGACGGTGGTGCGTCACCCCATAGCAGCTGATAGCGAGCCAAGCTCAAAGGTCCACGGCGACGCAAAGACCCCCCCTCGCTCCGACCGTACCTGGCCATCTGCAGTCCAATATCTGCTCGTTGAGCTACCGTGCCTCTTCGTGGTCCAAGATGATGATGATACGACGGGCAAAGGAATCGATTTTTAAGAGCGTTTCTTCTCCCTGTTCGTAGAGAATTTGAGGGGACTAAAATTACATCGCGGTCCACGGTCGATCGCGGAGAGAGGGGAGAGCAAGAGAGAGGAGAGATGTTGGGGGAAGGGGGGGCAAGGAAGGGGGCAAACAGGGGCGGAGGTATTCGACATCGGCCGCTAGTACAGTCGCGTGCAGACGCCCATAGCCATGAGCTCCTGGAAGAGGAGTTTGGCGGCGTACGGGATGTAGACCTGCGAGATTGATGTCCTGTTCCGGCACGACCGACACTCGAACGTGCTCTTTTTGAGGTTGGCGACGGCTGCAGGAGGCGAGAAAGGTGGCGGCAAAGAGAAGGCGAGGTCAGCAAAGGGTCGAGAATGGGAAGACGGCACTGCTCCACTCGGCCGGTCTCGTCTCGTCGACGAGGCCGAGCGGCAACACTCACCCGTCAGGCCACAGATGTCGCAGATGTGCAGCCGGTAGGCGTCGGAGGCGTCAAACATGCGCTCCTTGAGGAAGCTGGCGATGCCGTGCGCGATCATGCAGTCGCGCTCCATCTCTCCGAAACGCAGGCCACCGCCTCGCGAACGACCCTCGACCGGCTGGCGCGTCAGGATCTGCACGGGGCCTCGCGCTCGGCTGTGGATCTTGTCGTCGACCATGTGCTTCAGGCGCTGGTAGTACGTAGGGCCGAGGTAGACCTGTGCCGCCAGCTTACGTCCCGTGTGGCCGTTGTACATCACCTCGAGGCCACGCGACTGGTAGCCGAGGCCGCGCAGGATCGACGAGACCGCCTCGACCGTCAGCTCGGTGAACGGCGTAGCGTCGCCCTCCTGGCCGGAGAGCGTCGCGACCTTGGAAAGCAGGCACTCGACGAGATGTCCGATCGTCATGCGCGACGGGATGGCGTGCGGGTTGATGATAATGTCCGGCGTGACGCCCTCGCTCGTGAACGGCATGTCCTCCTGGCGGTAGGTGATGCCGATGGTGCCCTTCTGACCGTGGCGCGAGGCAAACTTGTCGCCTGTCTGCGGGATGCGCGTCGAGCGGACGCGAACCTTGACGAACTTGTTGCCGCTCGAGTTGGTCGTCATGAGCACCTGATCGATGATGCCGTTCTCGGTCGACTTGAGCGAGACGCTGACGTCCTTCTTGGTGTGCGTCTTGCTCCGCAGCCCGAGCTCCTCGCTGTCCGGCGGCAGCGGCGCCGTTTTGCCGATGATGACGTCGTCGCCGGAGACGCGGGTGCCGGGGGGCACCATGCCGTCCGAGTCGATCTTGTCGTACGTTCCGTGCTTGAGGCGGATGGTGCTGTCGCGCGACGGCTTCTCGAACTCCTCCATCACCATCACTCCGACCTTTTTCTCCTCGGCCATGTAGGCGCGGTAGTAGAGGCTGCGGAAGAGGCCGCGGTCGATCGACGACTGGTTCATGATGACCGAGTCCTCCTGGTTGTAGCCCGAGTAGCAGAGGATCGCGACGATGGCGTTCTGGCCGGCGGGGAGCTCGCGGAAGCGAAGATGCTCCATCGCGCGCGTTGTCGCGAGCGGCTTCTGCGGGTAGTAGAGGATGTTGGCCATCGTGTCCATCCGCATCTGGTAGTTGGTGAGGTAGACGCCCATCGCCTGCTTGCCCATCGCCGACTGGTAGCAGTTACGCGGCGACTGGTTGTGGTCCGGGAAGGGGATGATCGAGGCGCAGACGCCGAGAATCATCGAGGGGTGGATCTCGCAATGCGTCCAGGTGTCGGGCGAGAATGTGTGCGCGGGGCGCAGACGGGCACTCGGATCGGCGCTCGCGGAGGGGATCTGGCCGTTGCGCACCTTGTACTCGCGCGACTGCTCGAGATCGTCGGGGCTCATGCAGATCATGACCGTCTCCTCCTCCTCGGCGTCGAGGTACTCGATGACGCCCTGCTGGACGAGCTGCGTCCACCGGAACTCTTCACCGAGGTCCGTCGTCTGGCCCAGCATGGCGACGTGGTGCTTCTTGATCAACAGGGTCATGTCGTCCGGGTTGACAATGAAGAGCGGCCGCAGCACGCGTCCAGCGTCGGTGTAGAGACGGAGCTCCTTTTCTCGGA
The DNA here is from genome assembly GCA_900291925.1 of Thecaphora thlaspeos. Taxonomy (NCBI): domain Eukaryota; kingdom Fungi; phylum Basidiomycota; class Ustilaginomycetes; order Urocystidales; family Glomosporiaceae; genus Thecaphora; species Thecaphora thlaspeos. Next base: position 46,795 of record UWYS01000014.1, on the reverse strand, counting down.
TGTCGCGCACCACGCTGACCTCGTGGCTGATGTCGTCCTTGCGGCGCAGGTCGCGCAGCGTGTCGACCAGCTGGCCGGGATCGTCGTGCGTGCCCATCCAGACGCCGTTGACGAACACCTTGGTCGCCTTGGCGTTGGTGACCTGCATGTCGACCAGGCTGTCGAGGCCGAACTCCTCGAGGAACTCGACGATCGGCGCCGACGGCGTGCCAACCGAGATGTTGGACATGAGCGAGAGGTTCTTGACCAGGCCGCACGCCTGGCCCTCGGGCGTCTCGGCGGGGCAGACCATGCCCCAGTGGGTGTTGTGCAGCTGCCGCGGCTTGGCAATCTTGCCGTCGCGTCCGATGGGCGTATTGCAGCGGCGCAGGTGGGAGAGCGTCGAGGCGAACGTGTACCGGTTGAGCACCTGCGAGACGCCGGCCTTGGCCTGCATGAACTTCTTCTGGTCGCCCCAGTTTCCGGTGGCCAGCGAGTAGCGGAGGCCGTTTGTGATGGTGCTCGACTTGACGGCGGCCTGGATGTGGAACTCTTTGTGCTCCTCGACGCAGCGCTGAAGGTGGCGGTAGATGTCGCGCGTCAGCTTGCGGAAGAGCATCCGGAACAGACTGGCCATTAGCGGACCGGCGAGGTCGAGGCGCTTCTTGCCAAAGTGGTCGCGGTCGTCGATCTCACGCCTCTCGAGGGCCGCCAGCAGCAGGCGGTGGACCATGTAGCCGAAGAAGTAGGCCTTTTTGGTGTTGGAGCCCTCGGCAGTCGAGACGTGCGGGAGCATCTCCTTTTGGAGGATCTCCTGGGCGTAGACGGTACGCTTGGCCCTGCTGAGACCGGTGGTGGTGCCGCGTCGTCCGATAAAGTCGAGCGCCACGTCGCGGTCCTGGATGACGAAGGCCTCCTCGATGCACGGCTTGAGCATCTCGAGCATCGCGGTGTCGTTGAAGTCGTAGCAGATGTGCTGGAGTACCTCGCGGTCCGGGACGATGCCGAGCGCGCGGAACACGATGACGATCGGGATGTCGTTGCGGATGTAGGGAAGCGTGGCGCGGATGGTGTTGTTCTGCGTCTTCTCCTTGTTGCGCGAGAAGAGCTTGATCTGCATGGTGCTGATGGTCTTGCCGCCCTTTTCGACGGCGCTGCGGATCTCGGCGAGGAAGGTGACGGGCGCGGGCGGCGCCTTGGAGAAGACGTAGACGTGGTTGGCCGCCATCCTCTCCTGAGCGATGAGGACCTTTTCCGAACCGTTGATGACAAAGTAGCCGCCCGAGTCGTAGGGACACTCGTTGAGGCTGAAGGACATCTCGTCGTCGAGCCCCCGGAGCCAGCAGAAGTCGGACTTGAGCATGATGGGGACCTTGCCCATGAAGATCTGCTGCTCCTCGATGGCGTCTCTACCATACTCGGGAATCCAGAGAGGATCGCCGTTCTGGTCCACCTCGTCCTCGCTCTGTATGAGAAGCTTCTGGCTGACATCGACAAAGAGCGAGGCCGAGTAGGTGAGGTTGCGGAGGCGGGCCTCTTGCGGAAAGAGCTGCGCCGAGCTGCCGTCGGACTCGGTCTGGGTGGGCTTATTGAGATAGATCTGGCCAAACTCGATCTCGTAGCGCCTGGTCTTGTCCTCTGCGTGGCCGGAATGCTGGTCGCTCTGCTCGAGGGTGAGGCTGCGGACCTCTTCGACGAGCTCCTGGATGGTGTTGCTCATGAACTCGTTAAACGAGTCGAGCTGCTGCCGCACCAGACCCTTTTCCTCGAAGAAGGAGCGGATGACGTCCCAGCAATCCTCCTGGCTGATTTCCTCTGCATCTGGGTCATCGCCGTGCGAGTATGCCTTGCCGTTGCCGTAGCCGTAGCCGTAGCCGTAGTCTGCGCCATAGGAGTCGTCCTTGGCGTCGTAGGCGTCCACATCGTCGATGCCCTGGCCGTCGAGGGTGTCCTTGAGGTAGCTGTCGTAAGCTGCGACGTCGGCCATGGTGGACGTGAGGGGCTAGACGAAGCGGCTGGGTGGTGTGGGCGAGATGGTGCTGCTGCTTCTAGTCTGGGCGGCTGCTGTGCTGGATCGTGCGACTCGAGCGTGTGCTGAGGGCCGAGGCAGAGGGCGGCTTGGGGCTAGGCCGCCGGGACTAGAGGACTGCGACTGCCGCCGGAGCAGATGCAGGTGCGGGACGATGCGGCGACGTTTGCGGGCGACTTTTCGAGGCGGGTGTCAGGTACGGTGCGCGGAAGAGGAACGAGCAGCGAGCGTGGGTGCGCCAAGTGATGGGGCGACCGGTGTGAGGCAGGGCGTGGTCGTGGAGGCGTTGGCTTATGATGCGGGGAGGCGAGGGTGGACAGAAGGCGGAGGACAGAGGGTGGCGGTGGTGATGGTGGCGACGACAACGACGATGTCAAGAGGGTAAGCAGCTTGGACATTGCGCGCGCGCGCCCTGTCGGCCTGGCGTCGTCTATAAATCCGATCCGATCGTGGCTCAGCGCTCTCTCTCTCTCGCACGGCACAGCTCGCCCCACCCAGCGTCACGGTGCAAGTGGAGAAGCTGCGCTTTCTCTCTCCCCACCACCTCGCCACCACCGCCTCCACCATCACCGCCACCATCCATCATCAGTCCACTCCTCCCTTGACGCTTGCACTCCAGCCCCGCTCTACCACCTGCTCCACCTCGCCGCCGACACCTAACGCTCGCGCCACTCGTTCTGCTCCCACAGAGAGCACACCATCCACCACCCCTTCCCACAGCAACAACACCAACCACCCTCACTCTCCCGTGCCGCACTACCGCGCCAGACGACTCGCAACCATGGGCGGCGGCGATCTAAACATGAAAAAGTCCTGGCACCCCGGCCTACACGTAAACCAGGAGCGTGTGTGGAAGCAAGAGAAAAAGGCCCTCGAGGAGCGCAAGAAGCTCCAAGATCTACGCCGCGAACGACAGCAGGAGAGAGAGATGCAGGAGCTCCAGCGCCTCCAGGAAGAGGCCGGCGGCAAGAAGCGCTCGGAGAAGCTCGACTGGATGTACGCAGCACCCGCGTCTGCCAGCGCCCCATCCGCAAACGACCTCGAAGACTATCTCCTCGGCAAGAAGCGCGTAGACCAGATGCTCCAGGGCGACGAGGCACAAAAGGTCTCAAAGACCGACCAGAGCTCCTTCATCTCACTCCAAAACGCAAACACCTCGCGCGACACGGCTGTAAAGATCCGCGAAGATCCCATGCTCGCCATCAAGCAGCAGGAGCAGGCCGCCTACGACGCTCTCCTGCGCGACCCTACGCGGCTCAGGCAGATGCGACAGAAGGCGGGCCTACCCTCCGACGAGGCCGAGAGCAGCGAGGAGCGCAGGAGGAGAAAGGAGGAAAGGCGACGCCGCAAGGAAGAGAAGCGATCCAGCCACGCGAGAAGCCACAGGGAGCACCGGAGGCAAAGGAGCGAGAGCAGGGATCGCGACGAGGAGCGACGCCACCACCACCACCGCTCGGATCGACACCGCCGGCAGCCGGACCAAGAAGAGGCGGCCAGACGGGACCGATCGCGCCGCTCGGCCGACAGGGACATGGGCAGTGACAGGCACCGCTCTGATCGAATCCGCGACGACCGCGACGATCGGTCACGAGGGTGGCGCGACTCTCGCCGGGACAGAGAGCGCCATGGCTCGGGCTCTCTTCCGCCGCGCGACGGCGGCAGCAGCAGGAGAACGCGCGACGATGGCCGCGGCGATGACGACCGCATTGACAGGCCGAGGCGCGATTGGCCGTCACCGTCGCCTCGTCGAGCATCTCGAAGTCGATCGCCGCCTCGACGACGTGAGTACCGCCCGACACATACCGACTGGCCCGAGCGACGTCAAAACGACTCCTACCGACCTGGGCCCGAGAGGCCTCCGTACCCTGGTGGCGATGAGAGGTCGTATCGGCCTGGTCGTCGTGATGACGCAGGGCAGCAGCGATCCGGCGTGCCTGGCGAAAGAGACGATGAAGAGAAGGAGGCGGAGCGGAAGCGCGAGGCGGAGCGGCACGCCAAGCTGGAAGAGATGATGTCGAACGCCAAGACACTCGAGACGAAGCGTAGCGAGTACCTGAGCAAGGTACAGGCGGACGAAGCGGCGGCTGCGGCGCGAGAGGACGAGCTACGAGCCAAGCTGCTGGCGGCTAAGAGCAAAGGATCGGGCGATGGCAAGGGAAGCTTTTTGATGGACCAGCAGCGCAAGGTGCTCAGCGATGGCGGCGACCTGGGAGACCGGCTACGGCGTGGTCGCGGAGGGCTACAGCGGCTCGAGTGACGTTAGGCAGCCATGGAAAGGGTCACGTCGAGGCTTTTCGAGGCGCACGCAGAGGTTTGAATTCACCACCACGGCAACGTATGCTTTTCGAGATGCGACAAGGAAGTTAGCCGATGACGAGACTGCGCTAGCAACGAGAGACGTACAAGGAAGTGGCAGCTGATGACGAGACTTGCTAGCCAACAAGAGACGCACAAGGAAGTTAGCCGGTGACGAGACCGCTAGCCACAAGAGACGCACAAGCTCTTGGCGTACGTGAAGATGGGTGAAGATTGGAAGGACGCCTTAGCTTGCGACGAGGCACACGGCTAGATTCATAATTGGCCAGAGAAGCGACGGATGGGCTCGCCGTTGGCTATCCTGTGAAGTGAAGCCTTGCTTGCGACGTGGCCCCGCGGCTAGCTTGGCCAGAGGTGCGACGGACGGGCTCGCCGATGGCTAACTCGTGTGTGTAGTCATCTTTCGGGCGATGCCGATGACTCTTTGGCTATGTTTTGGCCGTGGCGGAGGCGAGGCGGGGTGAGCCGAAGTGGAGTTTGGGGCAGGCAAGGAGGCGTGGCGCGCAACAAGGTCGAGAAAAATCGCAGCGAAAAAGCTGAGAGCGAGGCGAGCTGCGCTTTTCTTTTTTGGATTGGGGGCAAAGCGTTGTCGAGGAGAACAGGTGCACCCAACCTCAACCTCATCATCCTTACCACCACCACCCCTCCTCCTCACAGTCGTCTCCACACAGGCTACCTACACCAGACGGAGATGGTGGCCCCATCCTGTTCAGCCCAGCTGGGTAAGGCTACAGGCTCCACCGTACGCACCCTCGTCGGACGCAACGCTCCCCTCACAAACATCCGCGCACACCTCCCCTCGCGCTCGCTTCTCGCAGCAGCAGCAGCACCCACCACCCCGGTCGCTTCCCACACCCGCCCACTCTCCATCAGCGCCACCTCCGCCTTCCAACCCTCCACAAGCTCCGCCGACTCCTCCGCCGCCCCCGCTCCAGGTCCCTCTCGGTCCAAGCGATCAACCATCCCGCCAGATGCACTCGAGCTCAAGGCAGATCAGCTCGACGCAGCACCCACCCTCGAGTACCTCGACTCTCTCAAACCTAAGCGCAAACCCACCTCCACATCCCGGTCACCCACACAAGGCAGCGGCGCAAACAGCAGCGGCAGTGGCAATCGCTTCGGCAAGAGGGGGGATCCGAACGACGCAACCGAGGTCCGACAATGGAACAAAACCCGTGATGCCATCGCCGCCTCCTTTACCCGCGACCAGCTTGCCAAGCTCGCCCGCGAGGCCGGCCTCACCGGCAGTTACTCGGCCAAGGTCAAGAAGGAGGAGCTCGTCCGTCGTATCCTCGTACAGCGATTCCAGATGGAGGACGTCGCGCAGCGCAACGAGAGGCTCCGCAACGAGGAGCGCGAAAAGGTCAACCTCTACATGCCCTTTGAGCCGGCCCAGCTCTTCCTCGTCCTCACGGCCGGCGCCGCCACGGTGCGCAACGAGGCCAGCAAGAGGCAAGTCACCATCCTTGCGCAGCCGCCTACTAGCGCTGAGGGCGCACTGGGCTTCTGGGTCAGAGGAAAGGCGCCAGACACACTCTCCATGAGGGCGTGGGCCGACGAATTCAAGCAGGTGAGCTTCCGATCCAGCATTCGCCCTCGGCACGCACGATAACCTTGCAGCGACACTGACATTGCCAACCTGAACCATGCCGGCGCATACCTCTTGTCTGCACAGAAAATCTCGGAGAAGCTCGACCACGTCCACCTACCCGCCTCGACGTCGTCTGCCGCCGCTTCCACGCCGCCTCTGTCGCCGGGCCTGGTGCGCTTCATCTCCCGCTCCTCCCGGTGCTTCATCGAAGTGTTACCCTCCTCCTCTTCCACCGTCCTCGACCTTCGCCTCCAGTTCCTGGACGCCTCGGACGGCGAGCGCGCTACCTCGATGCTGCGCCACTACTTTTCCGAATGTCGCGCCGCCGTCGACCGGCTCAGCTCGGCCGTCTACTCCGACGACCTCTCGGCGCTACGGCAGTACTCGCTGCTCCCCTTTGCGGCCAGCCATCCGGTACCTTGGATCTGCCAGGCCCAAGACGCCGCGAGGACGGGCGTCCGTGCCGGCGGCGAGTTGACGTTCCGCGCGAGCCTGGTTCCGGACTACGACATGATCGCTGCGCCGCCACTGGCGCCAGGCGGAGGGGAGGCAGAGCTGCCCAGGATTCGCGCCTGGAAGGCAGGAGGCCAGATGGAGATGCAGGAGGTGTTCTCGAACCTCCTGGGCCTCTCTTCTCGCTCGGCCATCTTAGCAGGAAGCGACGAGGGCGGCATCGTGCACACCTTCAGCGCCACGTTCGGCCACGTCCTCTACAGCGCTGAACTGCCGCACGACGCATCGTCGACCTCGACCTCGACCTCGGCGGGCGAGCACGCGGACGCCCTCTGCTCGCCTCGTCCCGGCCTCTGGCCGCTCGCGCACCTGCTCGACCATCTCTCCGCCCTCCGTCTCAGCGGCGACGTCGACGAAGCGGGCAAACGCTTCCTGCCCACCTCTCTCTTCCGTCTGCAAAAGGGAACCTCGAGCGCCTCGTGGCTCGAGCGGAACGGCTGGACAATGAGCGCGACACACGAAGAGGTGCATGTTCTGAGCTATTCCGATGAGAGGGCAGAGGACGCAGAACGACGGACGTTGCACGTCGAGATCGGCCACGACGGAAACGTACAGCGCGCAGCGTGGAGAGGAAACGGCGAGACGGACCTCATGTTACCCGAGAAGCCGTACGACCTGCGTCTTGCAACGCACACCGATCGTCTCCTGTCCATCGACGCAATGACGATATCGCGGCCGTTGCGCTCCTTCTCAGAAGGACTGGCGGCGGGCGAAAGGACGATACCACCCTCTCGCATCGACCTCATCGCCTCGTCCGAAGGGGGGACCGATGCGTCGAGAGAGCAGACACTCGTTCTCGACAGCTCGATCAGGGTGATTCGACAGAGATGGACGCGCGACGCGGTTCCTTCCGGCGCTTCGCAGGACGAGCAGGTGGGGAGTGTGGGCGGGGCGGACGTCGACGCGACGCAGGGATCGACACCGCAGGCTGGGCAGGACGATGCACCGCCCGGCGAGGATAGGCTCGAGCTGATCCGCGAAGTCGTCGGAGAAGAGCACGCACCGGGCTATCGTGAGGTCATGCGGGTAAGTCCCGTGGCAATGCAGGTCTCACGAGATGCGCTGAACGCTGACCTTTTCTCATCCTTCTCGACCCGCACCGCAGCTCCAATGGACGTCCCCGACCCCTCCGCCCTGGTCCTCCGTCACTGCCGAGATGGACGCCCTCCTCGCACGCAACAGCTCCCGACCCGTCCGACCCTAATGCGCCCACCCACCTCTTCGCGATCTAGCATGCTTCCTCCGCCTTTTATGCATTATCACCGCCCCGATCTTCACGCCTGCTTCTCATCAGCCAGGTGTTCTTCCTCGCCCGCTCCGTGACAGGCCGATGGTTGACTGACTCTCCCACAGGTCCCAGTACAGGCCCTTTTTCGCCATGAGCTCGTCGTGCTTTCCCTGCTCTGAGACGCCGCCGTTCTTGAGCACGACGATGAAGTCGCTGTCGGAGATGGTGCGCAGGCGGTGCGCCACTGTCGTGATGAGGGGAGATCGTGCAGGGGATAGATGGCGCATGTCAGAGAGGGAGGGCAACAGAGGGGGGCAGGCTAAGGGGAAAAACGCACCAAAGATGGATGTCCTTTTCGAGTCGACGAGGTTGGCGTTGATGTTTCGCATCAGCTCGGTCTCGGTGTAGCTGTCTAGGGCCGAGGTCTGTGGGTGCGGTCGTTGCGGTGGCATGTAGGAGAGGGTACGGACGATCTGCCAGTCAGCACCCCGTCGCTCGATCGACCTCGACGGCGCATCCTTCTTGCTTGTACTCACCGCCTCGTCAAAAAAGAGGATCCTGGGATCCTTCAACAACAGCCTCGCGATCGCCAGCCGCTGCTTCTCTCCACCGCTGATCATCAGTCCCCTCTCTCCGACCTTTGTCTCGTACCCGTCGGGCAGGTTCTTGACAATCTGGTCCACCCTGGCGCTCTTGGCCGCCGCTTCGACCTCTGCGTCCGTCGCGTCGAGGCGGCCGTAGCGGATGTTGTGCCAGATGTCGTTGTTGAACAGCGACGTGTCCTGCGGCACCACGCCGATCTGCCTCCGCAGCGACTCGAGAGAGACCTGCGAGATGTCCTGTCCGTCCACGAGGATGCGACCGCTCTGCGGTTCGTAGAAGCGGAAGAGCAGCCGGAAGATCGTCGACTTGCCACACCCGGACGGACCGACGAACGCAGTCTTGAGCCCGGCGGGGATGGTGAAGCTCGCGTTTTGGAAGATCGGCCGGTCGGGGTGGTATTCGAACGTGACGTTCTCGAACCGGATCTCGCCGCCCTTGACCTCGAGCGGCGGGGCGTCGGGCCGGTCGCGTACCGACACCTGAACGCTCTCGAGGTTGAACATCGTCTCCATGTCGACCAGGCTCTGTCGCAGCTCGCGGTAGACGGTCCCGAGGAAGTTGAGCGGCAGCGAGAGCTGGAACACGAGCTGGTTGACGAGCACCAGGTCGCCCACCGTCATGGTCCCGTTGAGCACGCCCTGCGCCGCCAGGAGCATCATGACGGTCAGGCTCGTCGAGAAGATGGCATTCTGCCCCGTGTTGAGCGCCGACAGGCTCGTTGCCACCTTGACGCTCGACTTTTCGTAGTCTGCCATGGCCGCGTCGTACTTTGCGATCTCGTGCTTCTCGTTGTTGAAGTACTTGACCGCCTCGTAGTTGAGCAGCGAGTCGACCGACGTCGTCGCGGCGCGGTTGTCGGCCGCGTTGGCTTCCTTACGGAAGCGCGTGCGCCAGCTCGTGGTGCGGATCGTGAACCACGCGTACGTCGCCATCGTCACGGCCGTCACGGCGGCGAAGCTGGGCCCGCACTTGTAGCTGAGGATGCCACAGACCATGGCGATCTCGAGGGCCGTGGGGAAGATGTGGAAGACGATCGAGGTGAGGAGGAACGAGATACCCTTGGTGCCCCGGTCGATGACGCGCGTGAGGCCGCCCGTCTGCCGGGTCAGGTGCCAGCCCAGGTCGAGGTTGAGCAGGTGCGTAAAGACGCTCCGTGCCACGCGTCGGATGGAGCGCTGCGCGACGTTGGCAAAGACGGCGTTGCGCAGCTCGCTGAACGCGGCGGCGCCCACCCTGGCCAGACCGTAGCCGAGCACCGCGCTCCCCGCCACGACCCAGACCGTGTTGGGGTTGGCCAGGTCGAGCGGGGAACTGGCCGCCTCGTTGAGCTTGTCGACGATCGTCTTGAAGAAGAACGGCACCTGGACGTTGAGGAGCTGTTCCGTGAAGGCGCATGGTAGGAGGCGACTCGATGTATGTCAGCCAAGCAATCGATGCGAGCCAGCGACCATGGAAACGACGCCAACGCTGCTGCGGCCTAGCTGTTGACGACCGGGTCTGCTCACCTTTCCTGCCACGAGCAGCGAGAGGGCGAGTACGACGCGCTGCTTTGTGCTTGTGTCGCCCTTTGGCCAGATGTGCTGTATGAGCTTCTTGATGATGCTCCAGTCTGCCATCCTCTGCTCCTTTGACGTCGTCTTTGGTGCGCGGTTGAGGTTGAGCGGGTCGTCGCCGTCGGATGCTGCTGCTTTGGCGTCCTGCTTGGCGGGTGATGGCACGGTCTGGGCTGCAGTCGCGGGTATTGAGGGGCCGCGCGGGAGGGGAGGCTGGCCGTTTTGGGTGGCGTCTGCGCCTAGTTTTGAGGTGGGCGAGGCGATCTGCGAACCCTGTGAAGCGTCTCCCGCGGCCAAGTGGCGGAAGCGGCGAGCAAGGACCGTCTCGACATGCGGCCGCTGCAGGGGGAAGCTGTCATGGCGGTGGAGATGGCTGCGGTGCAGAAGGGAAGGTGAGGGTCGCGGAGATGGCAGAGATGTCGTCGTCGTCGAGTAGGAAGCCGACGTAGAGAACGTCGCTGTGCTGTAGCGCGGCAGGTTGGTGGAAGGGAGGCGCGATGCCGCCGAAGCGGGCCATCGGCACGGAGGTGGAGAGCGTGCGAGGACGAGGCGCATCGTGGCGGGCGGGCGAGGCGGTGGAGAGACGGAGCAAGGCGAGGGGACGCCCGCTACGACGGAGGGATGGAGAGACGTCTACAAAGGGATAGTCTAGGTGGTGGGCGCGATGAGAACGCGCGTAGTGTCGCCTCTTGGAACTGTAGTGGTGCGAGGAGTTTTGGTGGTGGTGGTGGTGGTGGACGCGAGAGAGGGAGCAAAGGATCAGGATAGGTAGGTTTCTTAAAACGAAGCGTTGCGCCGAGCTGCTGCGCGCGGTGCCGCTAAATCGCCGCTCGGCTGTGCCCGTGCCCCAGCCCGTTTGCGTGCCTGTGCCCCGTGCGACGCGCGCGCGCTGGCTAGCCGTGTGGAGGCGGAAGAGCCCGAAATGACTCAGAACTCTCTCACCGCCGCCCGTCCGGCGAAAATAGCCAAACTTTGACTTGGCTAAAACCGCGCACCCTCTCAGCCGCCTCCGGGCGGCGCACCTGCGCCAATTTTGCTCGTTATAATGCCGCTCTGTGCACCACCCTTCTCATCTGCGTGCCCGTCCGTGTGCCTCGATTAGCCAGTCAGACCGGCTCTAAGCAGTAGATTCAAGATTACGTCTCCTCGTGGTGGGTATAGATCCTTCTTCCCGTGAGGCGAGACCAGGGGGCGCGCGGTCGGCGTTGACCCGACACCCAAAATCACGCCAGCTTCTGCTTGATCGAAGCAATCAGCCCCTTGAGCCCGCCCTTCTTCTTCCGCGCCTCCGCCGCACTGCTGCTCGGCGCAGAAGCCTGCTCGCTCGCAGGTGACTGCACCGCCGCCGTCTCCTCCGCGGAAGCGCGCACAGAGGCCTCTGCCGGAGCATCCGCCCCAGTCGGCGTAACGCGCGCCGCCGTATCGGTAGGCGCGACGGTCGTCTCTGCCACGGGCGCCGCCACCGCAGGAGCAGCGACCTTGTCCGTAGCGTCCGCAGCGGCGGGGGCGGCCTCCTCGGCGACGGCAGGCGGAGCGGCACCCCGGTCCTCGGGGATGGCCGCAGTGGGAGCGACGCTGGGGGTGGGCCTGGAGGTAGTTGGGCGACGATCGAGGATGACAAGCGATCAAGCACCATAGCCAGAGCAGAACGAAAGGCAGGAATGGCAAGCAAAAAAAAAAAAGCGGCTTAGTCACTGCAGCTCCTCTTCCAACATGTCGGATCAAGCCTCTTTGGAGAAACGTCTGGACGCTCACACTTCCTCGGTGACCTTGACCTTGTCCAGCGACTCGGCCAGCTTGTCGGTGTCGCTCGCCTCGGTCGAGACCATCTTGGGACCGGCCACCGCATCGGTCGCCGCAGCGTCGTCGGACCTAGCTCCCGCAGCTACGACAGCAGCTCCTCCTGCCGGCCCGACCGCGGCGACGCCGGCAACGGCGACAGCGGCCTCCTTGTACGGGTTCGGCGCAGGCTAGAAGGACCAGGCGCAAGCGGTCGCACAAAGAACGGGATCGAGGCCGAGTCAGCGGCGTGCTCTTGTTACCCTCTCCAGACGCGACTCTGTGCGCGGCCGGCGTACTTACCTCCTCCTCTTCCTTGTCCTCTTCATCCTCTTCCTCCTCGTCGTCTTCGCCCTCGGGGTCCCTGTTGGGCGGAAGTCGGTCCGAGTGATGGCAGCGGCGGGCAGGTCAAGGAGTTCGCGTCAGCAAATGCGCATGACCAAGGACCCGGGAAAGAGAGGCCCTACTCACATCTCGTCGAGCTCCTCGAGCGCATCCTCGTGTTCCCACTTGGCGAGGGCTTCCTTGATCTTGGCGATGCACACATCGTCCTCGTCAGCCCAGTTGCCGTTGATCTCGAGCTTGGTCAGCTTCTCGAGGTGCAGGTCGATGGCGGAGCCGAGCGCGGCCAGCGCCTGGCGGTCCAGGTCGCAGTACTGCATCTGAATCGTCTCGAGCTCGACGTTGCTGCCCTGTTCGAGGGCAGCAAAGACGAGGGCGCCTCCCTTGGGCTTCAGGAGGCAGTCGGAAAGGTTGAGCGTCTTGAGCGAGGGCCAGCTTGGCAGGCAGGTAGCAATGGCGCGCGAGCCGCGGACGGTGGCCGTGTTGTCCTGGAGGTCGAGCACCTCGAGGTTGCGACAGGCGGCGAGGCCTTGGCTGATGGCCTCGATGCCCTCCATGCGGATGCCGTTCTGGAACATGCGAACCTCGACGAGGCCGCCGTGGGCGGCAAACGCCTTGGCCCAGACGGGAGCCGAGCCGTTCTCGAGGCGGTTGCGGCCGCAGATGACGATGCGCAGCTTCGACTCGAGGCCCTTTGCCTTGAGCTCGTCCGCGGCGGCGATCAGGGCTTCGGCCAAGATGGTTCCGCCGGTGACGCCGAGGCCGTTGTTGTTGAGCTTGAGGACGGAGAAGTGGTGGTTGTGGGTGAGAAAGTTGACCATGGGCTCGGCGGAGCGGCCGCCAAAGGCGTTGTCGGAGAGGTTGAGCTCGACGAGGTTCTCATTTTCCAGGAGTGCATCGCAGAGGGCGCGGAGGGCGTCGGGGATCTCTGTTATGAGGCGTCCGGTGAAGATGTCGGCAAAGTCGGCCACCTGAGCGAGGCGCGGGCAAGCAGTGGTGGGGAAGGACCAGGACACACAGGGAGCGCAGGGTGCGGAGGGAGGGCGTGAGGGCGCTGCGTCATCGCACGCTGGATAGCAGGGTAGGCCGAAGGGTGGCCTGCAGACTCACCTTGAGCGACTTTTTCGTCTTGAGCACCTCTGCGAGCGCCTGGCAAGCCTCTACGCCAAGCGTGTTCCCGCCGAGGTGGACCTCCTCGAGATCTTCGATGGCGGCAAGGGTGTCTAGGTGGGGCTGGATGTCGGCCCTTGAGTCGAGCTTGAGGTTCTTCCCGGCGAGGGAAAAGGAGCGGACGCCGGTCGTCATGTTGCGGGTCGTTGGGGAGGTGCTGGGTAGGGGCGAGTTCAAGGAAGGGAGGGCGCGGGCGATGGCAACGGGAAAAGTAGGCAGAGGCGAGCGAGACAAGGCCAGATCGGCTGGTGAGGTAGCTGTATATCAGATCTAGCGGGAGACGTGTTGGGTGCGAGTAAAGGTGTCGAGGGAGGAAGGGAGCGTGCTGGAGCGGGTGTTGGATGGCGGCGTGAGGCAAGGTGGAGCGGAGTGCCAGGGTCGAGGCAGGGCCAGCAAGCGCAAGCGCCTCTCCCTTTGCTCGCACACCCGAAAAAAGTGTTAGCCGCGGCCGCGCGACCCCTCGCAGCCTCGAGGGCCGGCTGGACCCAAAATCGATCGGTCCTCCCGTCGGTGCGTGTTGGCATGCCTGCCTTGGCTGGCTCGCGCGCCAGACCGAGTCCCCAGCCTCTCCGGCGCCCGCATTCGGCGGCCCGATCGTTCCTCCAACCGAACTCGCCAACTCCCGCCATCGGGGCCTCCGCTGGTAGAGCTGTCCTGTGTCCGCAATTCGGTATGTTGGGGCGGAGCTCGACGGTCATGGAAAAGACCGCTGCCACACCGGCACTTCTTTGTCGTCCTCGGTCGAAGCAGCTACGCTGAGCAAAGATGCGCTGCGCTGCGTTGCGTTGCTCACTGCAAATGACCATGTCGAGCGACGGGTGCTCAGTCGGTCCGGTCCTAGATACGTGGAGGCCGGCGGTGGCGGCAAGCTAGGGCGAGGCGCGCGAGAGGGCTGCGGCAAAGGGGTGGGGCGGTCCGGGCGGCGGCATCGATCACCGCGAGAACGGGCGGCCAGCGTCGCGCCGCGGATCGAATTCTTGAAGATGCACGCTCTGTCATTATTGGCCCAATACAAATTTTCAAGTCGCCTGCAGGTCGGGCAGCGGCACGACTTACCTTGAAGTGTGGGCCCGTGTTGAGCGAATACAAAGCGCCGGCTTGGGCTCGAGGGCCGCCAGATCCAAACTAAAATTTTCACCGCGCAGCAGCCCGGGCGCCTGAGCCTCGCCGGAAAAAGCCGTCGTTCGGGCAGTCCCAGCGCCAGGAAGAAGCGCGAGAGGAGGGCGACGGCGAGAGAAACGGGAAAGGGAAAGGGGGAGGAGAAAAAAAAATCGCCCCCTCAAATCTCGCCTCTGGCCTCTCTCCCCACGCCCTCGCTCAGCGGCCCTGCTGGCCCGTCGTGGTGCGAGCGGGCAGCCCTGGTTGGCGGCGGTGCTGGCCGAGTCCAAGGTCCTGGCCCAGGTCGTAGGTGGGGTGTGTGTGAGGGCGCCCACAGAGAGAGAAGAGTTACTGTCGTCCCCTTGGCCCTCTCTGCGATCTCGACACCCCACCATCACCCCCGTCGTCCAGACTCCCCTACTCACCCCCCCACCCTCTCTCCCCGAAATCATCTGCGTAGCCGCCTAGCGTTTCGTCAAGATGGTTAAGTGAGTATCGATGTCGCGGTCGACACCATGCTCCGACGACGGCGAACAAACGGCAGGGATCCCACGGCGAGGCGGGTCAGGGTGGTCTTGCTTGTGGCGGCGGAGGGGGAATTTGCTGTCGGTTGGCCACCTGGCGTTGGTCCCAACCACGGCTGATACTGACCATGACCTGTTTGCGTTCCTCGCAACTCCGCCCCATGTCTTCCACAGCTTCACCGTCGATGAGATTCGTGGCCTCATGGACAGGTGAGTGCATCGAAACGCTCGCTCGGGCTGTCTACGTGACGCCGTCCGGGTGGCAAAAAGCTAATACCGGGCATCCGCCCTCTGATCCCCGTCGCGCCGCCCTCTACAGGCCCACGAACATCCGTAACATGTCCGTCATTGCCCACGTCGACCACGGAAAGTCGACGCTGACCGACTCGCTCGTCTCCAAGGCCGGTATCATCGCCGGTGCCAAGGCCGGTGACACCCGTTTCATGGACACCCGTGACGACGAGAAGGAGCGCGGTATCACCATCAAGTCGACCGCCATCTCGATGTACTTCTCCATGGACAAGGACGACGTCAGCACCATCGCGCAGAAGACGGACGGTGAGTCTCGCGCGTAGGGCGGCGTAGAGTGACGGTGGAATCACGTAGCGATCCGATGCTGAACGCCCCTTCCCCCCCTTCTCACCCTCCTCGACTCACCCGACAGGCAACGAGTTCCTGATCAACCTGATCGACTCGCCCGGACACGTCGACTTCTCGTCCGAGGTCACTGCCGCCCTCCGTGTCACCGACGGTGCTCTCGTCGTCGTCGACTGCATCGAGGGTGTCTGCGTCCAGACCGAGACCGTGCTCCGCCAGGCCCTCGGTGAGCGCATCAAGCCCGTCGTCTGCCTCAACAAGGTCGACCGTGCCCTTCTCGAGCTCCAGGTCGGCAAGGAGGACCTCTACCAGTCGTTCCTCCGTACCATCGAGTCGGTCAACGTCGTCATCGCCACCTACAACGACCCCGTCCTCGGCGAGAGCCAGGTCTACCCCGAGAAGGGCACCGTCTCGTTCGCCTCGGGTCTCCACGGCTGGGCCTTCACCCTCCGCCAGTTCGCCGCCCGCTACTCGAAGAAGTTCGGTGTCGACAAGGAGAAGATGATGACCAAGCTCTGGGGCGACAACTTCTTCAACCCCAAGACGAAGAAGTGGACCACCAAGGACGTCGACGCCGACGGCAAGCCGCTCGAGCGCGCCTTCAACATGTTCATCCTCGACCCCATCTTCCGCGTCTTTGACTCGATCATGAACTTCAAGAAGGACGAGGCCGCCAAGATCCTCGAGAAGCTCGAGGTCAAGCTCACCTCGGACGAGCAGGACCTCGAGGGCAAGGCGCTCCTCAAGGTCGCCATGCGCAAGTTCCTCCCCGCCGGCGACGCCCTCCTCGACATGATTGTCATCCACCTCCCCTCGCCCGTCACCGCCCAGCGCTACCGTGTCGAGACCCTCTACGAGGGCCCCATGGATGACGAGTCGGCCATCGGCATCCGCGACTGCGACCCCAAGGGCCCGCTCATGCTCTACGTCTCCAAGATGGTCCCCACCTCGGACAAGGGCCGCTTTTACGCCTTCGGACGTATCTTCTCGGGCACCGTCAGGTCGGGCCCCAAGATCCGCATCCAGGGCCCCAACTACACGCCCGGCAAGAAGGACGACCTGTTCGTCAAGTCGATCCAGCGCACCGTCCTCATGATGGGCCGCTACGTCGAGCCCCTCGAGGACTGCCCCGCCGGAAACATCCTCGGCCTCGTCGGTGTCGACCAGTTCCTGCTCAAGAGCGGCACCCTGACCTCGTCCGAGACCGCCCACAACCTCAAGGTCATGAAGTTCTCGGTCTCGCCCGTCGTCCAGGTCGCCGTCGAGGTCAAGAACGCCAACGACCTCCCCAAGCTGGTCGAGGGCCTCAAGCGCCTCTCCAAGTCGGACCCCTGCGTCCAGACCTGGATCGCCGAGACGGGCGAGCACATCGTCGCCGGTGCCGGTGAGCTCCACCTCGAGATCGTCCTCAAGGACCTCGAGGAGGACCACGCCCAGATCCCGCTCAAGATCTCGGACCCCGTCGTCGGCTACCGCGAGACCGTCACCGCCGAGTCGTCGATGACCGCCCTCTCCAAGTCGCAGAACAAGCACAACCGCATGTACGTCGTCGCCATGCCGCTCGAGGAGGAGCTCGTCAAGGAGATCGAGACCGGCAAGGTCACGCCGCGCGACGACCCCAAGATCCGCGCCCGCCACCTCGCCGACGAGCACGGATGGGACGTCGGTGACGCCCGCAAGATCTGGTGCTTCGGCCCCGAGACTACCGGCCCCAACGTCCTCGTCGATGTCACCAAGGGTGTCCAGTACCTCAACGAGATCAAAGACTCGTGCGTCGCCGCCTTCCAGTGGGCCACCAAGGAGGGCGTCTGCGCCGAGGAGCCCGTCCGCGGCGTCCGTTACAACATCCTCGACGTCACCCTCCACACCGACGCCATCCACCGCGGCGGTGGACAGCTGATCCCCGTCTGTCGACGCGTCTGCTACGCCGCCTCGCTCCTCGCCAAGCCCTCGCTCCAGGAGCCCGTCTACCTCGTCGAGATCCAGTGCCCCGACTCGGCCCTCGGCGGCATCTACTCGTGCCTCAACAGACGCCGCGGCGTCGTCTTCTCCGAGGAGCCCCGCGTCGGCACCCCCATGGTCACCGTCAAGGCCTACCTCCCCGTCATGGAGTCGTTTGGCTTCAACGCCGACCTCCGACAGGCCACCGGCGGCCAGGCCTTCCCCCAGTCCGTCTTCGACCACTGGGCCCTCATGAACGGCAACCCCCTCGAGCCCGGCAAGCTCCAGGACGTCGTCACCAGCATCCGCAAGAGGAAGGGTCTCAAGCTCGAGGTCCCCGCACTGGATAATTACCTGGACCGTCTCTAGCCGGGTAGGGTTTCTTCCCCTTGTTGTAGGATATGTCGCCACTCGCTCGTTGTGTTCTGCGCCGGTCCTCTGATGAGTGTTCGAGATCAAGATGAGAAATAAAAAAACACGCCGCACGCCCGGTGAATGCTCGCAACATGACGTTCGTGGATCGCGATCTAGCCCGCTCGCGATGCGTGTCGACGACGCATGCGGCTGCCGGGCACAGAAAGGCAAGATTCCAGGACTCTCGATGTAGGGGAGGTCAGGTCAGCCCGGACGCGTTTCAGCCATACCAGGGGCAGCGCCAGGGACGAGAAGCGCCGTCTGGACCGCTTGGTCGACGGCTCACAGGGTGTTGTTTGTGCGTGCCTGGCCTTGACCGACAGTGCGCGCTCTGCTGACGATGCCGCGCTGTGATGTGCGGACTCGGTCGAAGGCGGACTCGGTCGAAGGCGGAGTCGTAGTCGTGCCAATCCCTCTTGCGGGTGAGCGAGAGAGAAGCGCGCTCGGCCGGTGACAGGTTGGACGGCGAGCCCCGGTCTGGCTCCTTCGTCCAGGCCCTCTGTTGCAGCAGACCTGCGTCTCCGCCGGCGACGAAGCGACGGCGACGAAGCGGCGAGGGCGTGTCGCATCGTGCAACGGGACGCAGTGCACGCGACCGTCTCGAATCACGAGCGGACAGGCAGGCCATCGGGCAGTCATGAGACAGCAAAACAGGTTCGGCCAGGCGCCTGTGGCGAGAGCTCGGAAGCATGCGCAGGGGAAGGAGCGCAGCGCCGGCCGTCCGTAGGCACGAGCTGCGCCTCGTCAAGCGCGCTGGAGCGGTACCCAGACGAACAGGTCGCCCTCCGTCGCCGCGAGGTCATGGCACTTGTCCACCCCAGCGTCGTCGGCGGAGTCCAAGAGCGGGGCCAGGCGCTGTCTGAGGAGGTCGAGCCTGGCTTGCAGCTCGGCGGCGTCGAGTCTCGGTGTCCGCGCCGCGCTGCCGAGCCCCGTGACGAGGTTCCTCATCGACCGCAGACGCTTCGTCCGTGTACCTTCCCGGACGACCGGTGGCTCCGGCAAGTCGCCGTTTGGATCGGCGGCGTAGTTTGATTCCCACCCCGCCTCCTCGGCCCCTGCATTCGCCCGGACGCCATCCGCCGTCGGCGTTGTGGCGCCCTCACTGCGCGCGACGGCGGCGGTGAAGTGCGCTATCGCGCCGACGCTAGCAGCCGCGGCGATGTCCTCGACGAACCTCTGCTGCTTCAACGGCGAGCTCTTTGTGGGCGTGTGCATGGCTCTCGCCTTGAAGTGATCCTGGAATCGAGTGGTCCTCGGCGTCGACAAGTTGGACGACGGAGTGGGATCCCTCGAGGGCACCCTGGCAAAGAGGGTGCCAGCCTGTGCTGCCTGCGCCTTGGCCCTCAGGGCTTCGGGACTGCGGTCGGACGGACTGAAGCCCGCGGCGGCTACATCGTCGAGCTTGCGCTTCGTGGGGGTGGAGGTGGCCAAGCCCGAGGCGCTGCGATGAGACAGAGTGCCGAGTGCGGAAGAGGTGGACGATGAACGGCGGGAGGGCGTCGAGGGTGTGGGGGAAGTGGTGGGGCTGGACTGGCCGATGCCAGAGACGGCGGCGCGGAGGTCACGTTCGGCGTTGCGAAACTGAATGGGCGTGAGGCCCGAGGCTCGTTCGGCGGCGGATCGGGTGAGGTGGGGACTATCGAGGCTGTCGACGGGAGGGTGGGGGAGGGGGGAAAAGCGCGGAGGGGGCGGGCGGAGGTGGTTGGAAGTCAGCGAGGGGGGGCGCTTGTGCGAGGAAAGGGTCCATCCTGTTGGGGATAAAGGACGGGGTAACTAAATGGACAACGCACCTCTCTGAGGCGAGCCAGCAGCAGACGGCGACGAGGCCTGGACCGACGCGCTGGAGGACTCTTGCGTTGCCCTGGCCGGCCCATAGGTCGACAGCGGCGAGGTAGGATTCGGCTCGATCGACGAGGACGCCGGAGCGGCTGGAGAGGAGGGAGCGCACCTGAGCGCGTCTCGAGGAGGCCATCGAGGGGCGGGGCGAGATGGCGGTGAGCGGTGCGCGCCGCGGTGGAGGTGACAAAGGAAGAAGGAGAGGCCAAGGATGGCCTGGCCGGGTGGGGTGGTGGAGGTGTGAGGATGTTGGGATTTGTTGTGTTGGTTGAGTTGGCTAAGCCGCGTTGGCCGAAGCGGCGTCGACTCGTCTTTCTCCACACGGCAGCGCCTTGAACGGGGCGGCGCCATCGCATCTCGCGCGAGTAAACAAGCAGCCTCCGAGTCCATCCCAACGTCGTTGAGCGTGTGAAAATAAATGCGTCTCGCGCGAGTAAATATCCAGGTCGCGTCCCCTAGCCGCGCGGCGCGTCTCGCCCCGATCTACACGCGACCCTCCACCACGCGAGTAAACACATGGTCAGCAGAACGCATGTTCCGCGGACGCGCCCGAGCTCGCTAGACGTGTCTCGCGCGAATGAACACACGGCTGGTCAGACGCGTCGACCAAGGACACCCCGGAGCCGGGCAGACGCGCCTCGCGCGAGTAAATACGGTCGGCAAGACGCATCGTCCACAGATGCCCCCCAGCTGGCCAGACGCATCTCGCGCGAGTAAACACACGGCCGTTCAGACCATCTCGGCGCGTGTTCTAGCGCGTCTCGCCCGGGTAACCACGCGACCGAATCACCTCCCCCATCCTATCAGTGCCATTGCCAGGGCGGCGCGTCTCGCCCGAGCAAGGCGCGGCCTCCTCTGGCTCCCGGAAATGGAGGCCTTCGCTTGCGTATTTTCGGGCGAGACGCGCAAGAATTTGGAGGCACTCAAGTCGCTAGTCTACCCGGGCGAGAAGCGTCGATGATTTTTTCGACCCGCCTGGATGTGGAGGCACCCCCGGTGTGTGACAATTCGGGCGAGACGCGTCGGGAGGATTTTCGTCGCGCCTATATGTGGAGGTATTTGGATCGCGTGTTTACCCGGGCGAGACGGGTCGATGGGATTTTCGACACGCCTGAATATGAAGGAATCTTGGGAGTTTACTCGGGCGAGACGCGTCGAGACCACAAGTCGACGCGCCTGCATAAAAGTCTGATCGCTTGATAACTCGGCCAAGATGCGTCGGGACTACACGCTTGCACAGTATGGTGAGCTGCTTGTCTCGCGCGCGGTGACTCGATGAAGAAATGTATCGCATTTTAACCCGCGCG
The DNA here is from genome assembly GCA_900291925.1 of Thecaphora thlaspeos. Taxonomy (NCBI): domain Eukaryota; kingdom Fungi; phylum Basidiomycota; class Ustilaginomycetes; order Urocystidales; family Glomosporiaceae; genus Thecaphora; species Thecaphora thlaspeos. The sequence continues at coordinate 25,975 of UWYS01000014.1, read as the reverse complement.
AGACGCGCCGGCACGGTCGACGCGATTTGAGGGGAAAGGACAGGATGAGTAGGTGCGCCACTTGTTTATCTGCACAAGTGAGAAGGCAGCAAATTTACCCGCGCGGGTGTGAATTTATTTTGTGTGGTTACCCGCGCAAACAGGGTGGCAGCCTGTTTACCCGCGACAAAGGAAAACAAATCGCGTGTTTACCCGCGCAGATGGGGAGTGGGCGAATGCACCCACGCAGTCGTGGGGCTACAATCAGTATTTATTCGCGCGGATGAAGACATAAAACGTTCAATAACCCGTACGGTCGCGCGCGAGACGCGCTGAAAGCAAACGCGACTCAATGTCGATGTACGGCCAGTTTTCGGCCCAAACAAGAGGTAACGGCTTCTACCCGCCGTCCGACGCGTCTCATAGAAGATGACACGCGCCTTAAATGCCTCCACATCAGGGCGAATCAAAAGGCGGCGTCTCGCCCGAGTCAACGCGCAAATGGAGTACCTCCACATCCGGGCGAAGACCCGGCGTGAGGCCCGTCTCGCCCGAGTGAACACGCAAAAGAGGTCAACACCAGGTCACGTCGACCCTTAGCGTCTCGCGCGGATGAACAGACAGCCTGAAGCTCTCCACCTGCAGGCTGTTGCAGACGATACGTCTCGCCCGAAACAAAGTGATAGGTTGACCTCCCCATGCAGGCGCGACAACCTTTCTACCGAAGAGTCTTGCCCAAGTAAGCACGCGACTCAGTGACCCCCCCATGCAGCCGGGTCAGCCTGTCGCGCGCCGTGTCTCGCCCGAATAAGATGCGTTCAACAGCCCTCCACATCCAGGCGCGTCCTCGTGAGGCGCAACGCGTCTCGCCCAAATATGTATGGGACCGGCGGGCCTCCACATCAAGGCATCCAAATTGCCTCATCACGCCCGAGTAAACAGGCATCAAGACAACCTCCACATTCAGGCGTCACCGCCTGGAAAGCCCGTCCTGTCTCGCCCGAGTCATAGCAAAACCCTCAAAATAAAGGCGCCTCGCCCGAGTAAACATTAGACGTCCCAGGCAGCCGGGTCGGTCTGCCGATAATGAAGGGTCTCGCCCGAGTCAACACGCACCCTCCCGCACGCGTCCAAAATCCGACGCGCCTCCCCCCATTTTGTGGCCCGCCAGTAACGCGTCCCGCCCGAGTAAATACGAGGCCTCATTGCCTCCACATCCAAACGCGTCCAGCGTGGGAGAGCGCATCTCGCCCGAGTAAACACGAAATCGGGTTGCTTCCCCATACAGGCGCGTTTGCGCTGCCGATAGTCGCGTCTCGTCCGAGCAAAAATACAACCTGGATGCCTCCACATCCGCGCGCGTCTTCTTACCCGAGAAAACACGAAATGGGGATGCGCACCCTGGAAAGGCAGAGGTTGCGGGAGAGGGCCATTCGGGCCAGCTCGACGACATCCCTAGGGTCGCCACATGGAATAGTGCCCAAAGGGGCAGGTCCGAAGGAACGCCAACGTTTGCAATGGAGCAAGACAAAGGGCAAAGCACGGATGCGTGAGAAGGAAGAACGGGACAGCGCGCAGGCAATGTTGATGGGGTGCGATGCCAGAAGGAAGAACGATGGTGGAGCAAAGACAGACGAGCTGGCGAGTGAGGAGGGGAGACGAGAGGGATCGATCCGGAGGTCGACGACGGCGTGCGTTCGAGTCGGGTACGGGCGAGGGTGGACAAGTGGATGCGGTGGGAAATGAAGATGCGCGAAGGCAGATGGAAGTCTAAAAAGAGGAGGGGAAGATTGGAATGGGTGTCCACGCACGTCAACTGCGACTCGAGCGAGACGCGCGCTCGCCTCCAAAGGGCTGGGTCCCGACAAGGAACGGGCGAATTTCCAACGAACCCGATATTGAAAACAAAAGATAAACGGCTTTGCCCCGATCAGATGACGGCGATGCAACCATGCCTCCGATCGAAAAATGACAAAATGCCCAATTTGCTCATTTGTAGCACGCAGAACCGTCTTCAATCTCTAACCAGGAACCCTACGACCCCAATCTGAATTCTAGCCTGTTCTAAATGAACAAAGACAAATGCACGCCCCCAATCAAACTCTAAAGCCTCGTGCTCGAAACCGCTTTCGTAGAGCAGGCCCGAGTGCATGAGAACTTGCTCGAACCCCAAGGAGCCTCAAAATCCTCGGTGTGATTGAGGGCTAATTAGGACCATTACGCGTCAAGGTCGTGTTTACTCGGGCGATATAAGCCGGCGCGTCCAGGGGCAGACGCTTGCGACGATTCTTGGTGGCTGCCCCGGACTTCACGGTCGTGGCGGCCCCCGATCCTTGAAAAAAAACATCGGGCTTAAGCGGGGCGGCGCGCGGGCTCCCGGCCTTAACGATCGTCGTGCTCCGGGCCCCGGACTTTACGCACCAAGGATCTCGGTTGCGGAAAAAGTCAATCAGCTATATCGCTTTGCGACTCTCGTGATTTGAACGGTCAGCTCTAGTTGAAGTTCCCGGGCTTTATCGTGTTGAGGCTTCTGGACTTAAAAGAAACCGAATGACGCTCCCGATTGGAAGCAAAAAATGGGCGGAACAATTTGCGGCTCCCAACCTCTGGGTGCGGCCCTATTGCGGCTCCCGATGGGAAATGGTAATTGGGCTCGATCGCGTTCACGGTTGCGGCGCTCGGAACATGCAGTAAACGCGTTGCAACTCCAGATAACGGTAGAACATCGGGGAATTTCAAAAACAAACACGGATATCGGGCAAGGATCGGGATACACCTCTGGCGACTCCCGAACTTTCGAGAACTCCAAGGAGCGACTCCCGATTAATTCAGAACGTTCGGGCAAAATTCAGATCCCACTTCGATAGTTGTCTGGAGAGGACTTGCGGCTCCAGCTTAGTTTGCGTTTGCGACTCCGTGGCTATCGGGGCCCGCACTGCTTCCTAACAATGCCCGATTGCTAACGAACGAACGGTAAGTCCCTTGTGCCTCCCGGACTTAAGGGCCGGCGCGATGCAGCTCCCGATTAATTTTAAAAGATCGGGCAAACTTCGAGTGGATTTCCTTGAATTTACGGGAGAGTCAATCTTACCCCCGATAGACTATATCGATCGGGCTTAACAGCGTTGCGGGCCCCGGACTCTATGGGCGGGTCGCGACGGCTCCCGATTAGAAGAAAAATTCGGGCAAAACAACGATGCGGCTCCCGGACTTTGGGGGTCGTGTGTTTGGGACCCCGATTGCACGGCAATCGGAGGCTTCGAAGCCCTTCTCGCGCGAGCTGAACCTTCGCGCCTTTCAGTCCGGAAGCCAGATGTTGTCGTCCGATAAAATCAGACGCCCGATATGCCGGTGATCCCATCTATGTCCGAGATCCCGGTATGTCCGGGAGGTGCAACTTCCGGCCCGATCGATCAAAAGACGTCCTAAATCCGCGATTTGACTGCGATTTATTGGAAAAATCCGCATCTTCAGGATCCATACGTCCAAACGCCGTAAATCAAAACCCCGATAAAATTCAAGGCCCATTTTTTAACGTATAAGTCCGAGGTCCACTAAATTAAGCCCGATATCTCCGGAAACTCGAATACCTTCATCCGCGATCTTCTCGCCCGATCCTCCCGGCTGCGTAAACGTCAAGTCCCGATATATTAGAAAGCCATTCATCTAGACCGATACGTCCCAAAAGGGATTTCCTCGCCCGATTTGTCTCGCCCAACTTGAAAGATGAGCGCCAAAGACGCGTCGACCCACTAAACGCGAATCGCGCGACCACGGAGACGAGTCGCCCTGCAATTGTCAGACTGGCGAGCCGCTAACAACTGAAGACGCGTCCTCTCGATGCGTGACCGCGATGCGTGGTCGCCCCGCGTCAGACACGTGTCCAGGGCTTACGCGAACTCGCGACCCGGGCTGCAACAGCGTGAAAACGACGCGTCCCGCCCCTGGCATCTGCCGGATGTCAATAGATCTACCAAGGGCGACGCGTGCCAGCGATGCGTGCTTTCGATGCGTGACCGCGACGCGTGACAACCGCTTCACCAGGGGCGCGAATTGTGAATGGACGCGACGCGTGCCCGCCCCCCGTTTCTGGCGCGTTGGACTCGGCCGAAAACGAGGTGCGAGACGCGCGACGCGTGTTTGGATCCACAATCGGGCAGCCCGCTTCGCCGTTCCCGATTTTGGGCGCGTGAGAACGGGCCATAAACATCTGGGCCAGCGAGGGTGTGCTCGATCGACGGCGTGAAGGAAAAGAGGATCCGCCTCGACCGGAACAGATCTTGCCTCTCTCACGCGCGGGTAAACATTCAACCTCGGCTCCACATCAAGTCGCTCGGCTCACCTCCACACCAATCGCGTTGAACGCGCAAATGAATACACCGGAAACCTCCACATCAAGACTTGTCCAACATTTCGACGCCTCTCGCTCGAGAAAACATACCGGACGCGTTGTCCGGGCGGTGACCAACGTGTCTCGCGCGAGTATACATCCAGATCGCGCCCTGTTAACGGCCTGCCGCATCTCGGACACGTCGACCATGCGCATACAAACGCATCTTGCGCGAGTAAACAGCCAAGTCGCGAAATCCGGAAGAAGCAAACGCGTCTCGTGCGGGTGAATCGCAAGTCGCGTCGACCGACAGAAGTCAACACGTCTCGAGCCTGTATACACCGACGTCGCGACGAACAGGAGTTGCCGACGCGTCTCGAGCGCGTAACCACTAGATGGCGTCGAAAAAGTAATGATGCGTCTCGCGCGAGTGAACACCAAGTCGCCTCGCCCGAAAGGCGTTGACGCGTGTCGCGCGAGTGAATTCCTAGTCGCGTCGACGGACAGGCGGCGGCGTCTTGCGCGAGTAAACACGGAACCTGGATACCTCCACATTTAGGTGCGTTCCACTGCCACCCGTTACGTGTCGCCCGAGTAAACAAGGGACCTGGAGTCCCCCACATCCAGGCACGTCGACCTGCGGCAAGGCGCGGCTCGCCCGAGTCAAAATCTGCACTCACAAGTGAGCGCGCGCCGACGAAGGTGGGATCGCGGGCCCGGGGGCCGGTCAGCCTCGCGCCTGTTTCCATGAAAGTCGAATCAGCAGCGCATGACGGGCGAGCAGGATACGATAGAGGAGGAGCGAGATCACGATGCAATGGGAGAGGCGGTGCGTTGGGTGGTGGCGGGAAGACGGAATTGGGTCCGGCGAACGGCGACGATGGGAAGGATGTGGTTGTAGTGAAGGAAGAGAGGAGCGAGACAAGGAGGCTAGGGAGAGATAGAGGAAAAAGCGGAGGAAAGGGGCTGCCCGCGCGCACGCACGCTGGCCCCTGCCCTTACGGACCAGGGACGACCCAAATTTTGGAGCTGGCCCGAGGTTCAAATTTTTTGACCCCCGATTTGGGAAAATCTTGATCTCTTGGCCCGCAAAGCCTCCCGAGTCGCGCCCCTTTTTCTCTTTTTTTTTTTTTTTTTTTTTTTTCTAAATCTAGCCCGATTTGTCACCCGATTCGTTATTACACCGAGGTCCCGATTCGCGATATCCCCAAGTTCCGCCCGATAGACTCCCGATTCGGCAAAGTTCGGACGGCTCAACCTGAGCCCAACCGCGAAACGTCACTCTAGGACCCGAATGCTACACCCAACTCGACATCCGGTCTGGAGAACGTGCCTGCCCTTTTAACTGCGAAATGCTCATACTCGCCAAGAGGGGACAGTGCAGCTCATCTCGTCGAGGCAACACACGTCTGAGCCCGAGAACGATGTGTGTATGCGGTCAATTTGGTCGTCGACCGCCCTGTTCGTCTTGTCGAGGCCTAACCTTGAATTTGAGCTCGAGGACGCCGTGTGTATGCGGACCGAATCGTCTCGTCGACCAGACCGTTCGTCTCGTCGAAGCCAGATCGCCTGGTTCGAGGACGGCGCATATATGCAGTCATTATCGTCCCTTTGACCGCCCGTGTGTGTTGTCATGACCAAACACGTCTGAGCTCGAGAGCGGCACATATATGCGGTCTTTTCGTCTCTTCGACGGCCCATTCATCTTGTCGAGGCCAAGCCAGGGGTCGACGTGTGTATGCGGTCGACAACCTATTCGTTTTGTCGAGGCCCAACACGTCTGGGCTGAAGAATGGCGCGTATATGCGGTCGTTGTCGTCTCGTCGACGGCCCGTTCATGTTGACGAGACCAAACGGGCCTCAAGAACGGCGCATATATATGGTCGTTATTATCTCGTCGACCGGCCGTTTGAACAGTCTGCCGCCCACCCGCCTCTTTCTCAGCCGCCCGGCCATCCTTTGCCCCACTCACGCCCCTTCCAGCCAGCTGCCGAACTTGTCCACCCTTTTCTTCTCCTCTTCCTTCTCCTGGTCGGACAGGTTATCTGGCTTTTCCGTCTTTCTGAAGTGCGGCTTCGAGTCGATCAAAAAGGCGTGGATACGTCGACCTGCAAAGAACCTGTTGTCCATTTTCTGTCGTCGTCGTGGCGTCGTCAGATGGTGATAGCGAGGGGCAAAGATGAGCAAAAAGAGTCCAATCGAGAGCGAAACGAAAGTGCAAAGGTGGGGGGAGCAAAGTGATGAACGCACCTTTACACAAGTCTTCGCCGCTTCGGCCTCTCTGAACTTGACCGTCATGACTCCCTCCGGTTCCTTGTCCCATAGCACGATGTTGGACACGGCTCCGATATCTTCGCATTCACTCCGGACGTCCTCCTTGAGATCGAGCAGCAACTTCGGATCCTCGTCCAGCTCGACGAGCGCAAACATCTTTTTCAGTACCACGGTGCGCGCTTCGGTGCGAATGGCCGACGACGACGACGACGACGAGAGGGCGATGGGATTGTCTTCGTCTGGCGAATCCCAGTCCGTGAGTTTGCTGGGGTGGTCGATGGGGAGGCAAGGGAAGGAGTTAGTAGAGGGAGAGGAGAAGGAGGAGACGAGGGGCGAGACCGGGGACCCACTTTTCCATGCGCGCGACGCGCTTTGCGATGCGCCGGCGTTCCTGGTCGGTGAGGTTCCGACACGACCCGGCGGTCGTTGTCGACGAGGTCGACGTAGCGCCATTACCTGCATCGACAACAGCAGCACCTCCGATCGATGTCGATGTCGGCGGCGCCGCCTTGACCGTTTGCCCCGACGCTGACCCCTCTTTCTTGGCCGCCGTCTCGCTCAACGACGCCACGGGGAACTGCGCCTTTTGGACCTTCATCATCGGTCCGCCGACCACGCCCTTTGCAGCGCGGAGCGATGTCTCGTCGAGCAGGTTGATGGCGAGATCGACACTCTCCGGCTTGAAGTAGACGACGAGTGCCTCGCCCTTGAACTGGCCCGTCGCGTCATCGTGGTACATTTTGATCCTCGGTTTGCCCTCGTCGTCCTCGAGGAGGAGGCCGTAGCGTGAGAAGACGGATGCAATCTCGTCGGCAGTGCAGTCGAGGGGCAGGCCGGTGATGTAGAGCGAGGTGATTGGTTTGTGCTTCTTGGAGGCGGGCTGCGGGTTCGACGTGGTGCCGGACGTCGACTGCGAGCCAGGGGCGACCAAGGAGTCTGCCTTGCGCTTCTTGGAGCGTTTCGTGAGGGCAGCTGCCGTTGTATGCTCCTGTGCGGTGTCCCATTCGGATGTTCCGTAGGCGGCCTGCTGCGTCTGGATGAGATCTTCGTCTACCACCTTGACCCATCGTCCTCTCTGCTGTTGCCGAGAGGTCTGTGACGCGGCCGCAGCTTCCAAGGCGAAGGCGTCTTCCTCTAGCTCTCCCTGAAACGCAGTGGATGGCCGCGCGGCTGCGGGGATGAGCTGCCACTCCCACTCATCGCCGTTTTCGTCTTCGTAGCGGTAGGTGCCCGAGGTGCGGTCGAGGTAGGCCCTATCGTCGCCGGGCGTACCGGGGGGCGGAGGATGGTTCGCGGGAGGCTGTATCGGCGGCGGCAGGTTCATGGCGGTGGATGCGGTAGCGATTCGATGGATGGCCAAGGTGGATGAGGAGGGATGTGATGCGTGGGCGGGGCAAACGTCGAAGCTGTGAACGGAGAGGTGGAAGCGTCGAGGCGACCGTGGACGCTTCGACACGCCTGCGCTCTCCCTCCACCCACAAGCCACACCCCTTGAACGCCGCCCCCCGACTTCCGAGCCCGGCTGTTTAATCGGATCCGCGCCTCGGCCCATGGGCGGGGCTCGCGCGGGCCACGTCGACGCAGCGGCCAGCTCGCAGCCCCGCACGCCTTTGCACCTCGCCACTCGACTTCTTCCCTCGTCGTTCCCCGCCTCCTCCTCGTCCTCCTCCACCCCTAGCCGACCTTGCCAGCACCCTTTCCCCCTCCCTCCCATTTCATCGCACACCATGTCCTACACGCCCACATACTACTATGGCCACACCGTAAAGGACCGCACCGCAGAGTTCCACGCAGCCGTCGATTCCATCGCCGCACGCTCCCACCCCGCCTCGTCCTCCAAGCAGAAGCTCCTCAACAATGGCGGCGCACCCGCGGGGTCCAGCTCGGTGACGCCCACCACTACCCCAAAGGGCGAGTTTGCAAGGCGAGCCCACGCCATCAGCAAAGACATTGCCAGCACCACAAACAAGCTTCAGAGGCTTGCACAGCGTGCGTTGATCGCGCCCCACCCTAGATATCCTTGCCGCCGCCGCCGCCGCCCTCACTTACTCACCTCCAATCCCCATCCCTCCCCTCGCCCTCTCCTCGCCTCCTCCACGCAGTCGCCCGGCGCAAGACGCTTTTCGACGATCGCCCCGTCGAGATCTCGGAGCTGACCTACATCATTAAGCACGACATCGCCGCCATCAACAAGCAGCTCGCCGACCTCCAGTCGTTCAACAAGGCACAGAGGGCCTCTTCCAAGCCGGGCTCGGCCGACCGCGCAGAGGAGCACAGGGGAAACGTCGTCACCCTCCTCCAGTCCAAGCTCGCAGGCGCAACGACGAGCTTCCAGGACATCCTCGAAGTCAGGACGCAGAACATCAAGGCCTCCAAGGACAGAACCGAGCAGTTCATGTTCACCGGGCCAGGAGGCGCAGGCTCGGCGGGCGGCGGGCCGCCGGCGGCGATGCAGCCAGGCGAAAACTCCGGTGAGTCGGACGTGACGGCGTTCGATACGCCTTCGCCCCCTCCAAAGCGCTGACGGCGGCTGACACCGCACCGTCGCAGTCCTGCGCGCACGCGCCAACTTCTCTTCCACTTCTTCCTCTGGCCGTACCGGCACAGACTCGCCCCTCTACGACCTGACGCGGTCCAACTCGGCCATGGCGCATCGCTCCTTACCCGGCCAGCAGCAGCAACCGGGGCAGCAGGGGCGGCACTTTGACGCGTACGATCCAAAGGGCAAGAACAAGGCGATAGCCGGCGGTGGCGGGGCGGACGGGGACTTTCTCGCCCTCGACATGGGCTCGGGCGCGCCGGGCCCGGGAGGAGGGAGCGGGGATCACTTCATGCAGATGCAGCTGACCGAGCAACGGCAGGTACGTTTCGACCTTCCCTTGAACCCCTCTACCCCTTTCGTGTCACTTATCTCCACCACCCCTCCCTCACCTTCTCCCTCGCCTTGCACAGGACAACTACCTCGCCTCGCGCTCGACCGCCATCGAGTCTATCGAATCGACAATCTCGGAGCTGGGGCAGATCTTCAGCCAGTTGGCGCATATGGTGGCCGAGCAGCGCGAGACCGTCCAGCGGATCGACGACAACGTCATGGAGGTCGTCGACAACGTCGGTGGCGCGCAGCGAGAGCTGCTCAAGTACTACGCCAGCGTCAGCAGCAACAGGTGGTTGATGCTGAAGATCTTTGGGGCGTTGATTGTGTTTTTCCTTTGTGAGTGCAAGGCCGGACGGTGTAGGCAAGGGTGGGGGGGGAGGTCTGGAGGCTGCGAGAGAACGGCAGGGAGCGAGGCACTGACGTTCCGTCTCTCTCCCGCCGCTTCCTTCTGACGCTTCTCCTGGGTGCGGACGACAGTGTTCATCCTCGTCTCGTAGCAGCTGCCACGTCACCGTAATCGCGACGCCTTCCTTTCCTGCCCCCGCTCTGGTCGTTGGAGACAACATGACGATGCGTCAAGGCCCTGCGACGGACGGTACCATCCCAGATCCGTGACCGATCGCATGCAAAGAGGAAGAGCACGGTGGTGGTCCAGCGACGCGAGTCCAGCCGTCTCGGAGGTGTCTACCCCGGACGAGGGAAGGGACCGTCAGGGCAGGCTCTACCTCGAACGAAGGAAGAGAACGTCAGGACAAGTTTTCCTTCTCGTCCTCTTGTGGTCGGTCCGACCGCTCGTTCGCCCTGTGTTCTCCGTCCTGCCTCTTCATTCTCCGCCCCGGCGCGTCCTTCCGACCTTGACGCGGCCGACCACGCTCACGCATCGCAGTTCCTCCACCTGGGCGGCATATACCTCAATCCGAAGAGTTCAAAGACGCTCTCCTTGTTAGGCATATCCATGACTTGATCGTCCTCGAGACGCGTGACGCCTGTGAATGAAAACTACCTCCGCGTCCGTACCGCACCGCAGCGTATCAAGACGTGAGTGGTGGAGGGAGGCTGTCAGTGCGAGGAGGGCAAGGGGAGGGGAGGGGAGGGGTTGGGGACGAAGCGAGGAAGGGCAGGAGGAGACGTACCTTGTATCCCTTGGTTTTGCACCACACGCGAATGTCGCGCTCAAAGACGACGCTTCCCGTGTAGCCCACCACTGCAGCTCCGTACACGTTGATGGGTGCAAAGACGAGGTCCACTCTCCTGCGCACCTCGACGACCGCAAGCCATCGATGCCATCTCGGTCCGGTCATTCCATCGCTCTCCCTCCCTCTCTTCCCGCGGCCCATGCATTACAACGCTCACGTCCACTCACCGGTGTTAAACCGTTCGAACCAGGCGGTAAGACGACGAGATGAGCTACATCCACCTTGTCTCCACTCGCCTCTTCGTCTTGTGGCGTACTGACACTGACGACGTGCGATACGAGACCGCGTCGTTTCATCAGGTCGAAGAGTTGATGCAGAACGGCCTTGGAGGCTTACGGATGACCAACGACGATGTCCAGATCGTACGTCTCTGCCTTGCCGCGTCGGTAGCTGCCGCAGACTGTGTGCGTGCATCCCGGGAGGATCGAGGTGAGGAGCGACAATATCTGCCATCCGATCGGATCGGGACGAGTGGGAAAGAAAGTGAATTCAGCGGATGAAGAGATACAGAGTTAAACCAGTTAATAATACCAATTGCTAGACATGAACGAGGACGAAAGGGTAGCCACAATCCGTGGACGCTCACCATCGATGTGATGTCTTCGCATTCCTTCCTCCAGATGTGAGTTCTCAGGTCCGGTAAGATCCTCAAGCTCTCGCTGACGCCCAAAGCAGTAGCGAGACTCTTTCCCTTCCCCATAACGTCCTCGTACGTTCTACATCCTTCATTGTACGCCTCCCTCGCACCTATGGGACCGATCCCGTACAGCTCGGTGAATCCCTTGATGATCTGCACCGCCTTGTCCCTTTGTATGATCTTCCCTTCTACCACCCGCCCCTCGCGGTAGAACTGTTCGACCAGCACCACTACCTTCTTCCCCACTCCCTTGATGGACGACGAGGAGGAAGGGGAATGGGAGAGCGAGAGAGGATACGCTTTGAGAGCCGAGAGCGCGCATGTAGGCCATCTCGCTGTACGTATCGCCCGTGAGACGACGTTTGGACCGGATGAGGTCGAGGTCGCGGATCAACGCTTGGTTGGTGCAGACGAGCGGCGAGGGTCGTTTGCAGGCGTATCGCGTGTTGGTCCAGGGAAAGGGTGGCGGATCGTCGTCGGGCGAGGGTCCAGTGCAAGAGGAGGCAACATCGCGCGCTTCGTAGTCGTCGTCGTCGCCGTCGTCGCCTTCGCTCGCGGTAGCGGCCGCGCAGGCGGCTGCGTCATGGTGGACCACCTTTCTCCTCTTACTCGGTCCTTGCTGCCGCTCCTGCGCTACGTCGTCAGCTCTTCCGCCTCCAACGAGCCACTGTTCCGGATCGACCAAGATCCCTCTCCGCTGCACCTCGTCCAACCACACCGGTCTCACCACAAACTTGCTCTCGTCATCCTGGAGGTGCTTCGCGATTCTCTTTGGAGCCGAAAGCGCTGTGACGACTATATTTGCCGCATGTGGTGTGGATGTAAGCTGACCGCCGAGGTGGAGGACGAGGTGACTGAGTGTCTGGACGACGTCGTCGTCTAGTTTGTCCGGGAGGACATGGATGCGTGTCGATTGGGAGAGGATGCGTGAGGTTTAGCGTAGCGTGTGCGGGGGTATGCTGATGTGGTCTTGGTAGATGAGGGTGGAGCTGGTCGACGTGATGCGAGGACGAGGGGAGAGTGGATGCAGTGACATCGGTGGCGGAGCACCCCGTCGAGGGAGGAGGGAGGCTTACGGCGGATGGCTAGGTTGCGTGAGGAGGGAGGCCTAGGCAGATCATGGTGATGCGATCCAAAGGCGAAGGGTGCTTGGGGAGGGTCGATGGTGGGTGCTTGTGGTGGCAGCGAGTCAAGTGACGGTCAGGCGCGAGGGCGACGAACAAGCTCAAGCTCGAGCAGCTCTCCCGCGTCCCTTTGCTCAAGCTGCGATGTGGAGGCAGCTCCTACCCCGCGCCCTCCCTCGCTCCGACTTCCGAGGCGCCCTCTCTCCACCCTGCGCGCCGTGAGAATGCAGCTGTGCGCTCTCGGGTGCGGAGCAGGCGGAGGCTCAACTATCCGCTCTTCCATGCCGGAACACAGCATGTATGCTAGCTGAAAATGCTTATTTCGCCGAAAATCATAGCATACATGCTAGCTGGCAAGCGTCTGTTTCGTCGTCAGACGAGTGGGAAGGGAGAGGACATAGTCAGAGAAAAGGAGAAGAGAGCGGAAATTTGATATTCGCTCAATGTTTTCTTCCATTTTTTTTTTCGACCGACTTCCTCCGCAATGCCATGTCATGCCATATCATAGCATATATGCTAGCTTCAAACGCTTGTTTCGCCGTCAGTAACAGCATATATGCTAGTTCACAGACAAATATATCGCTGGGAGACGAGTCGACAGGAGAGACAACGTCGTCAGAGGGCGGAGAGCACGGTCTTTTATCTTTTGCTCGATGGGGGGGGGGATTTTTTTCCCTCTTCCGGCCGACTTGCTCTTCCGTGCCATGTCATGCCATATCATGTCAAACAGAGCATATATGCTAGCCAATCAGCGCTTGTTCCGTTTTCAGGTGAATGGACTGACGATTCACATAATACAAGCGAGCTCACAAAATGCTTGTTTTGCCGTCAGACGAGTCAAGAGCAGTGGTGGACGGAGAGACAAGTGGTCCTAGAGGGAGAAGAGGGCGGAATTTTGGATTTCGCTCATTTTTGTTTTTTATTTTTCTTCGGACCGTCTTGCTCTTCAAAATATGCCCATATCATGGCGTAGCGTTGTATATATGCTAGCTAAAATACACTTTTCGCCGACAGACAAAAGTACAAAGACTCACGGCATATATGCTAGCAAACAAACGCCTGTTTTGCCGTCAGACGAGTGGACGGGGAGACACGGTTGGAGGAGGATAGCGCGGTGCTCTTTGTTTTTTTGATACCCTTTTTCTCAGGTCTCGGCTGTCGCGCCACACGCATATGTAGAGATGACAGTCTTCGACGCCATATCACTGCATATATGCTACCCAAAAAACCCCTGCTTCGCCGTCAAACACAGCGTATATGCTGGTAGCTAAGAACCCCTGGTTCAGACGAGTGGACAGGGAGACGAGGTCCGGAGGAGCAGAGCGGGCCTTAGGGTGAGGGGAGAGGGCGCTACATTCTCCTTTACCTGTTTTCGATCTATCAAAAAGGTCGCGTCGAACGTGCAATCGGCCGGCGCGTCTCGCGCGAGTAAACACCCAGCCCACCTCCACCTCGAGGCGCGTCGTGGCCAAGCAGCCCTCCGGCGCGTCTCGCGCGGGTCGACACGAATTACCTCATCATCAATTCCGGTCAACCGATTAGGCACCGACGCGTCTCGGGCGAGTGGGACCGGCCCACCTCCACATGAAGTCGCGCAATGGAGAGCAGGCGCCGTTGCGTCTCGCGCGAGTAAACACGCCCAACGGGGGTATGCTCAATCGGCGTACCGAGAAACGGGAAGAGGAACGTGGGTTTGCGAGTCCGGACGACGGCCTGCCTCGTGCCGGGCCTGGGAGGGTCCAACTAGCGGCGCGTAAAGGGAAGCGGGTACGAGCACGCGACGGAACGGGATGCGATGCGGTGCGAGGGGAAGTGGGTGGGAAGAAAACAAGTGGGCCAACCGTCGGCGGCGGGCGGCGACGTCGAGAAGGATGTGGTTGTATGGAAGAAAGACAAGAGGGAGAGAAAGAGGGAGAGGAGGATGTCGAAGGGGAGAAAGGATTGGCCCACGCGCACGCTCGCTGACCCCTGCTGCTTGCCCTCACGCGACAGGGACGAACTTTTGCCTCCACATCAAGTCGCGCCAACCGGGCAGGCAGGCGGGCGATGCGTCTCGCGTGAAAACACAAGGAGCCACCCTCCACATCAAGACGCGTCATTCGGGCAGGCGCGTCTCGCGCGGATAAAAAGCGGCCAACCTCCATATCAAAACGCATCCATTGGCCGACGCGTTTCGCGCGGGTAAATACGAGGCCCACCTCCAAATCAAATCGCGTCGACTTGGCCGGCGTATCTCGCGCGAAAAAATCCAGACCCTATCAAGTCGCGTGTGCTAGGCGCCAACGCGTCTCGCGCGAATCAAACCTCAGCCCAAATCTGCATCAAGATGCGTCTCGCGCGAAACCCAACCCCCCCCAACCCACCTCCACATCAGGTCGCGTCTGCCGAGAAGGCGCTGTCGGTTTTGCCTGAAGAAATCCCAACCCACCTCCACATCCAGTCGCGTCTTTTTGCCGATCAGGTTGTCTCGCGCGAGTAAACAATGGGCCTGCCGCACGATTAAGTCGAATCGGTCGGCCCCGTGGCGCGTCTCGCGCGAACAAGTAGAAGCTCACCTTCATCAAAGCGCGTCGCGGTCACAAAGGCGCCGACCAGTCTCGCGCGGGTAAAGATGCAGCCCGTCGACTAAGGCGTCGATACAGTCCTTGCAAGGTCGGTGCTAGCCGAAGAGTCAGAGCAAAGCATGGTTTAACGAGAGGTTGCGCGAGATGGCCATATGAGCCAGTTTCGGTTTCCCTAGGGCTGGCACAGGGAACTGCGCCCAAAGTGAAGTGTGTCGAAAGGCACAGATAGGTTGGAAGCGGCGATAATATATAAACGATCTGTTGCGGCGCAAAGGGAGGAGCAAAGAAGAACTGAGATAGCGCGCAGCTAATTTTGATGTGGCTCAATGCCAGGCAGGGAGATGGTGGAGAAAAGGCAGGAGAGCAAAAGGGAGATGGAGAGCAGGAGACGAGTTGAAAGATGCGTGCGTGCCGACCTGGAGGCGATCGGCGGCGTGCGCTTGAGTCCGTTTTCGGCCCAAGCTAAACCAAGACACTACCGCGTCTCGAGCGGGTAAATAACTCAGGCCACCTAAATCGCGTCGCGACCAGGCCCGCGTTGAGGCCTCTCGCGTGAGGAAACGAGCAACCCGGCCTCCACGTGCCTCGACGGCCGGATGCGCCTCGAGAATACCCGAACACGCCGGGGGCATCCCCCCGAGTGTCTCCCGTTTTCTATAAACGAACGACGTGTCATTTTATTCATTAGTTGCTAGGGCAACCATCTGCGGGCATGATCTACTTTTTATGGCACCCGATCACTTTGGCTAAGCCTGTGGCTTATTTTCGCACGCGGCTCCTGATTTGATTTTTTTTTCGTTAACGCGAAGCGGCCCCCAGTTTTCAATTTGTCGCACCAGTCCTTGTTTTTTTTTTTTTTGTTTATTTTCAATTTTTCTTTCTTTTTTCCCATCCGATCGATTTCTTGATGCCCGATGGCCTTCGATGGCCGATTGTTCGGTCAACTTCTTGGGGTTCCTGATTCGCCGTGCGTCTCGCGCGAGTAAACATCCAACCCCACTTAACGCCCACTTTTTCTCAGTCTCTCGCTTCCCGTCAGACAGGGGATAGCCTTCGATGCCATATCACAGCATTTTTGCTATGAAAACACGCCTCTCTGCCGTCAGTCACAGCATATATGCTAGCCCACAAACGCCTGTCATGCCGTCAGACGAGTGGACAGAGCCAACAAGAAATGAATGCGGCCTCCGATTCAAGATGTGATGGAAACGGAGGCTGTACGGCTTTTCGACCAAGGTGTGCCGTAAACACGCCTCAGAGCTTGGCGCCGACGAGGTTACACGAAATCTTCCAGAACTCCGCCTCCTTCTCCGGCGAGTAGGTGTAATCGGCGTAACCGGGGCCCCACTGGCCGTCCTCGTTCGTCCATGCCCTCGCAACGCCGCAATCCTCGAGGTAGAGCCCACCCTTGTCCTTATCGTCAAAGATGTCGCTCGTCGCGGCCCACACCGTGGTCACGGCGCCCTGTTCGACCGACTTGAACACCTTCTTGAGGTAGTCGTTCTCGGCAAACGTCTTTGCCATGTCGTCGTCGACGTACTGCTGCAGACCCGTCATGATGGCGCCCGGGTGGAGGCTGAGCGCCGTCAGACCCTGCGAGGCGTACCGACGCTGTGCCTCGTTGGCAAGCCAGATTGCGGCCGTCTTGGAAGTGCCATACGCCTCCCACGTCTTGTAGTCCGACTGGCGCTTGGTCCAGTTGAGGTCGTCGAGTTGCGGGGCGCCGAAACGGTGTGCCATCGATGACAGCGCGATGAAACGCGGCGACGGCGATTTGAGGAGACGGTCCTTAAGCAGCGCGAAAAGGAGGAAGTGGCCGAGGTGGTTGGTGCCGATTTGCGTCTCGAAGCCGTCATGCGTCTTGCCAAAGGGACACGCCATGATGCCGGCGTTCCCGATGAGGACGTCGAGGCGCTTGCTCTGCGACAGGAAGGTCGAGGCGGCCTTGCGTACAGAGTCGAGCGAGTCGAGCTCCAGCTCGAGCAGGTGCACCTTGTCCGACGACGCCGGCTCGCCCAGCGCCGCCTTGACCTTTTCGAGGTTGCGCGCCGTTAGGTAGAGGGTGGCGCCCGTCTCGACGAGCGCCTTGGCCGTCTCGACACCGAGGCCGGACGAGACGCCCGTGATAAAGATGGTGCGGTCCGTCCACTTGCCTGCGACGCCAGTGTCCTTGACGATCTGTAGTGCCGTGGGGCGGGCGTCGCCGGAACCCTGGGGAGAACTGTGGACGTCGGCGTAAGGGGTCGTCATTGTATGTGTGGGCGAGGTGATTGTGTGTTGAGGTGGTGGAATGTCGAAGGCCGTCTGAGTCGTTGGCGTAGCGGTCTTCGAGTGGACTGGAGCGATACCGTGGTGGTGTTGGCGGTATTGGATGGAGGAGATGGGAGTCAGTTAGCGGCCGTCGGTGGTGGTCGTTTATATACGTTGGTCGGCCACTTCCCGAGGACGGGCCTCAGGAAGGGGGAGTTAAGAGTCGAGGTGCGAGTGGCGAGGCCGGCGGAGTAGCGTGTATGCGGTCTGAGGTGGAGTCGCCGAAGTCTTGAGTGGAGGCCGAAGCCGTATCTATTAGTTAACTACCCAGGACCTCTCTGTCTCGCCGCGCCTCCACCTCCACCACCTTGTCGCTCGCAGCGAGACGCGCCGACTGCGAGCTGCAGGTCGACGGACCTGGATGGGGAGGTTTCAAGGGTCGCTTGTATACTCGGGTGAGACGCGTTCGGCCGAAAGTGGACGCGCTTGGAACCAGGAAATTTCCAAATTGCGTGTTTACTCGGGCGACCGCGCCTGGAACATAAAATCGAGTTGCATGTTTACTCGGACGACACGCGCGGCATCTTGCCTGACGCGCCTGGATGGGGGCTTTCAAAAAATTCGTGTTTACTCGGGCGAGACGCGTCCAGTAAGCGCTTGACGCGTCTTTCATATTTTGTGTTCACTCGGGCGAAATGTGTCTGGCAGCCGAATGATGCGTTTGAAAAAGGATCACCTGTCGCTTGTTTACTCGGGCGGGACCCGCCGGGCTTTCAGTTTAACGTGCCTAGATGTGGAGGTTTCCGAGCATCGTATTTACTCGGGCAAGACGCGTTCGGCAGCCGGTTGACGCGCATTGACGGGAGGTTTACTTAACGCGTTTCACTCGGGCGAGACGCGTAGATTTTCAGGCCGACGCGCTTGGATGTGGAGGTTTTCTGGGCGCTTGGAAACTCACTCGGGCGAGACGCGTCCTGCCGCCAGCCGGACGCGCCTTGATGGGGAGGTTCCGGGTTTTATGTTTACACGCTCGGGCGAGACGTGCTGAACGTTCGACGCGCCTAGATGTGGAGTTTTTCGTGGTCCGTGTTTACTCGGGCGAGACGCGCCGAGCCGCCAGCTGGCCGTGCATGGATGTGGAGGTTCCGGGTTGCGTATTTACTCGGGCGAGACGTGCCGAGCCAACCTGTAAACTACAACTTGCACGCGCGCGCCTTCTCCGAATCCACATCGATCTGAAAGAGTGGCCTCCGCGGGAAGCTCCGTTCCCTCTGCGCCCCTCCCTCTCGGCACCTCTTCGTCCCATCCCTCCGCGCAAGCCATCTCGCCGCAGCAGCAGGTCGACCCCGAAGTCGAGATAGAATGACGTCCCAGTCCGTCCTTCGCCAGACTTGCGATGCCCAGCTTCCGTTGCTCAGGAAAGACCGACAGGCCAGAGGTCAACCAGAAGCGCCAAGGGATGTCGTGTGATATTGATATACAGCGATCCAGCAGAGCGTCGGTGACGAGGCGATCGCGGCGCGAGAGGGTAAAGACTGGCGGGGCGGGTGCGTGTACGCGTCGCCCACTGATCGTGACGCAAGCGGCGATGAGAATGGCGAGAGCAAGAGGAATAAGAAAGGCTGCTAACGTGTGGAAACAAAGATCGTCCGTGCTTGGGTCTCTCTCCCGTCGGCCCTTGGTGAGTCGAGCGGCACCGTCGGAACAGCCGGGTCAGGGCAGGGCGCAGCGGGAGGGTGCCCCCCTCCCTCCTTGCCCTCCCTCTCCACCGCCTGCCTATAGCACCGGCGCGTACGCTACCGATCCATGGTCTCGTCGTCGTCCCACGCGTCCTCGTCGTCGTCGGCGCCGGTGACCGCCGTGCTTGGCGCCCGCTCGGCCGCATCGCTCACCTCCATCCGGCTCATCCCCAGGCTGGCACCCGCCAGCCCGTGGTGCCTGCTCCCGCGCCGGCCACCGAAGCTGCCCGACATGCTCCCCTCGTACGTGCCGCTGTAGCTGAAGCCGCGGAACTTGTCCTGGACGCTCTTTGTCAGTGGACCATCGTCGCCGTCGTCGTCCTTGCCGCCGTTGCGGCTGTTGATCGCCATGCCCTTGCCGTTGGCGCCCCCCGCACCACCGGCACCACCTCCGGCTCCCCCGCCACCGGCACCGCCGCCAGCGCCGTTGGCCTGGCCATCTGTGGCAAGGGAGCCGTTCGCCAGCGCCGCGGCGGCGGCGTCCGATGCGTTGCCCTCGAAGCCCGGGACGATGGCCATGTCGCGCAGGTCGGTCTCGGTAAACTCGGGGTCAAAGTTGGCCACGCTCTCGTCCGACTCGACCAGCGGCTTGAACGGCGGCGTCAGCTGCTTCTTGGCGAGCGTGTCAAAGTCGATGTCCTTGAAGAAGGGGTGCTCCATGAGGTCCTGGGCGTCGTTCTGCGCGCCGAGCCGGTGCTTTGGGTTTCGGTTGAGCAGCTGGGCGTAGGGTGGAGCGGCGGCAACCGTGAAGGTGGGAAGCAGGGTAGAACAGGTGGCGGTGAAAGGTGCGGGATCGGTCAGTCGATGGCTCGCACACGCGACGCCGCTCCCTTGCGCCTCTAGCCGCCCGTGAACTCACCCCCTTGACAAACTGCTTGCCGTCGTCGCCGATCGCACCGCGCGGGAACTTGATCTTGCCAAAGCAGATGTTGCGATACATCTGCTGCGTGTCCTCGGCGTAGAACGGGCTCCAGCCGCAGCACATCTCGAACAGCAGCCTGCACGTCGGCGCATGCAAGGCCAGGGGCGGGCATGGGGAAGAGGAGAGAAAGTGGGTCAGCGCGCCTGGCAAATCTCCCCTCGAGGCTTCGAGCGCCGGGCACGCAACTCACACTCCTAGCGACCAAAAGTCGACGAGCTTCGAGTAGCCGGACTCGTCGAGCAGTACCTCTGGCGCGAGGTACTCGGTCGTCCCGCAAAAGGTGTTGGTCAGCTGGCCCGCGCCCAGGTCCGGCTTGCTCAGGCCAAAGTCGCAGAGCGCGACGTGGCCCGTCGCATCGAGGAGGATGTTCTCCGGCTTGAGGTCGCGGTAGACGATGTTGTACTTGTGCAGGTGCCCGAGCGCCAGCACCAGCTCGGCGATGTAGAAGCGCGCCCGCTCCTCGGTGAAGCGGCCCTCGCGCTGGAGGTGCCAGAAGAGCTCGCCGCCGCTCTTGTAGTCGGTGACCAGGTAGAGCTCCGTCGCGCTCTGGAAGCTGAACTTGAGGCCGACGAGAAAGGGGCAGTCGAGCGACTTTTCGAGGATTTTGCGCTCGCCCATGGTGTGGGTGACCTCCTTCTTCTGCGCAATCTCGCGCTTCGAGAGCACCTTCATCGCGTAGATGCGCCGCGTGTCCTTCTTGCGCACCTGGAACACGCGCCCGAAGGTCCCCTTGCCGATCAGCTTGAGGTACTCGAAGTCATGGGGCGTGAGCTTCCTGGCGGCGAGCTTCTCGTAGCCGATCTGGACGCGGACCTCGCCGCGGTAATGCTCGACGCCGTCCTCGTCCTCGCGCGCCACCAGCTGGTACCACTGGTCGCTCAGCATCTTGTGGACGAAGCGCGCCCGGATCTCGCGCATCCCCAGGAAGCCCTCGTCCTCGGCGTGTCGGTCGTAGACGCTGATGTAGATCGGCTGCTGCTCCTGCGTCACGTCAAACGTCACCTCGTGCTTCCACACCGGGTTGTGGTTCTGGCCCGTCCGCGAGAGCGCGTCGGCCGGCGTCACCGTCTTGGCGCGCGTCCGCCCCGTCTCGCCGACCTCGGAGCGCGGGACCGCGACGCCCTTGGCCGCCTCGCCCGACTCGTCGATCGGCTCGCGCCCGATGAACTCGTTCTTGTCGAACGACACCACGGCGTACGGCCGCGCATCGGGCGAGCTGGTGGCCAGGTTGCGCCCGGCGACAATCTTGATCGTGAGGTGGCCGCGCGGGGCGTTGGTGTTGCGCGTCGAGGACGAGGTCGAGGTCGAGTTCGAGACGGAGCTGCCGTTGTCGGAAGCAGGGCCGACGCTGTTGACGCCGCCGCCGCCGAAGGTGGATGGAGTCGGTGCGCCGGCGAGCAGCGAAGATGCAGCAGGTGCAGCGGTGACCGCCTTGTTCTTTGGCGGCGGGAGCTTCATGGTAAAGTCTGGGTCTGCGTGTGTCGTCGGTCGTACGCACGGACAAAGGGGGGGGTGGAGGGGCCAAGCCGCGTCAGCGATCAGGCAGGTCTTCTGCGCCGCCCAGACCAGGACCATGCATGCAGAGCGTATGTTCACCCGTCGAAGGTCCTTGCCCTCTCGTTGCGATGCTCACCTGTGATGGACAGCGAAGTGGTGGGGATGCTGGCGTGGGAGGTGACGCCGCCCGGGGTGCGGAAGCCGCCGGGGGTCAGGTCGCCCGCAATGTGGAGCGAGTTGTTGCTCTCGTGCCGGCTGTGGAGCGACGACTTGGAGGCCTGGCGTCGCATCGCCGGTGCCTGGCTGAGCGGCGGATGGAGCGCATCAAAAGGGTTGCGCTCGCCGCCGCCGCCGTTGCCACCAGCGCTGGAGCTCGAGGCCTTGGGCGTCGTCTGCGGCAGCCGGCGCAGCAGCAGGATGGTGGAGAGTGGCAGCATGGCCGGGGTGTCAGCGGGCTGCTCCACGGGTGGTGATGGTGATGTCGCAGTGGGACGAGGAGACGGCGGAAAAGGGCATATGCGGAACTGAAGGAGAGGAGGGGCGGGCAGGACGACGCGGTTATGGATACGGTCTCCTTGTGCAACAGCGGCGGCGATGAGGACAGCTTGGCCATCGCCGTGGAAGCATCGCCCGAGGTCGCCGTCCCTCGACCACGCTGGGTCTCTTTCGCTCCCGCCCTTCCGCAACAGGCCGGACTGCCACCTCCGCTCCTGCGCCGCATCAGGCGTCGCCGGCGATCCTGCCCTTCCTCGTTCTCGTTGGTCTATCGCACGACGCTCTGTCGCACACGCAGCGCCTCGGAATCATTTTGCGGCGCTCAAAGCGCCGAGTCGGTCGGTACTGCACCAAGACTTGGTCGGAGGGGGCCTGCAACCAGCGCCCGAGACTCACCTGGTCGGCTGGGCCGGCGGGCCAGAGGCCTTTGAGCATGTTGGCCATGTCGGAAGGGCACGAGCGGAAGGGAAGTCGGGTGGGTCGATCGCGTAGCGGAAGGGAAGATGTCGGAAGGGCGTAGTGGCACGATGGATGAACCGCGCTCCGCAATCTATAGGCTTGTTCGTGCGGACCGGGGTCGGAGAAGCCGTCTAGGTGCAGCAGGGAAGAGAGCGCCACGTTGGTCTAGAGACGCGGCGAGCCGGAGCAGCAGAGGCTGTCTTGGGAAGGGGTCGAGAGCAGTCGAGGTGCCTTGTAAGGTGGACTGTGTAAGTCGGTTCGCTTCCGCAGCAGCAGCGAGGTGGATCGGCGCTTCCGAAGAGATGAGATGCAGAGCGCAGCCTGGACTGAGGCGAGGAGGCGCAGGCTGTCGATGACCGGGGCTGTAGGGATGGACGGACGGGTTGCGAGCGCGCGTTACGGAGCGAGGATCGAGTTGCGAGCGGGCGAGCGGGCTGAGGGGCTCTGAGACAGGTAGAGGTAGCAGTCGCGGCGTCGGACCGGAAACGCTCGAGCGAGGTGGCGTTGATGGTGGTCGGAGGGCAGAGGGCAGAGAATCAGATACGAGAGCAGACGGCCTACAGGTTGACGTGTGGCAGGAGCCGGAGATAGAGCCGCCCAAGTCGTCGGAAGCGCTGCCGAGGGAGTCGGTGATCCGCCGCGTAGGAGACCACTCGCTGGCTAGGCGGCGAGGCGCGAGTGGGAAGAGTCCTTGGTGACAGGCCTGCGAGGGGCAGTGTGTAACACGCTGTAGAAGGTGCTGGGGCCAAGGCGGGTCGCAAGGTCGGCGGCGACGGCGTCGGTATCGAGGTCAAAGGGTGAGTCGGGCAGAGCTGTGCACTCTCTCCTCTCTTCGTCCTGAGTGCTGGTGATGGGCTGGGTGCGAGAGGTCATGGGGCGCGGCGCGGGGCCATGCGGGCCTGTGGAGCTGGCCGGGCCTGGCCTGCGCTGCGTCAAAGCGCGATGCAGCGGGCCTCCATGCTCTGCGTATGCCGATGTCCCTGCGCTCTCTGCGGTTTCCTTTCCTTTCCCTTTTTTTTTTTTTTTTTTTTTTTCCTTTCACTCTCCCCTCAGTCTCTCTCGCGCACGTCGTGGGGGACAAAGACACACACCAAAAAAAAAAAAACCAAAAAAAAAAAAAAAGGACGAGGGGGCCGTGCCGGCACGGGGGCGGCCCGACTATTTTCTCTTAGTGCCCTGCTAGCTAGCAGTCCTTCGGTCGGCGCTACCCAGCTGGCTGGCGAGCTGCTGCCATCCTCCCTCGTTCGGGCGTTGCCTCGCCCCCTCTTCTCTCTCCCTCTTTCTCTTATCGCTACCGTCGCATTCACTTCGGTCATTGCAGCCAGAATCGCATTTCGAAGCGCTCGCTGCGTCTTGTCTTCCTCGTTGGCTGACTCGATCGGGCGTCTCGCCGAGTCACTCCTGCATGCGAGGCTGACGAAAAGAGCAGACAGGGAGACCGTGCGCGATGGCTCGTGCAGGACGACGCAATTCTATAACTCAGCCCTGCGTCCCCGTTGCCCTCTCAACAGCGCAGGCGGCGACGACGACGCGGGTGTCTCGAGCAAGACATCAGGAAGAAGGGTGTGCACGTGTGGCCGGAGCTCACAACGATCGACACCCATCGCCCTCGTCGCGATAGGCTCGGCACCACGTCGATGAAATACGAGAGGGGGCCATGAGTGACATCAAGACGCACGCCTGCCTTTCGCGACAGCAAAGCCTGGACGGTGAGGGAGAAGTGCGGGGATATCAGATTGGGCCTCGTTTGGCCCCGCGACTGGCGAGCTACAAGGGCGGCCAAGACCGGTCGGAGGAGTGTGGGAAGCTCGAGGTACAACTACAGCGGACCGGCAGCGAAGTCGGTGCGCAGAGACCGCCACGTCGTAACGGATTGGGATGGCAGGCGGGAGGAGCAGCGTGGTCATGGATCGGTCGTACAATGCACAGAGCCGAACCTCGCTCGGCGACGGCCAAGTTAGGCGGCGAGCGCTGTTCGCTGGTGTTTGGCGCCGCCCGCTACCGCCACCGCCGGGGCGGCGTCGTCGTCGTCATCGTCGAGCCTCTGCACCGTCCAGCTGAGGAGCACCTTGAGCGTCCAGAGTACGTGGCGCAGCGCGCGGGTCCACGTCTCGTCCTGCCCAAACTGGAGGCGGATGCTCGCCTCGCCGATGCGGTCCTTGTTGATGGCGTGCGGGAGGCGGAGGCTCTCGTCGCGCTCACTCGCCCAGCTGGCCAGTTGCTTGAGGCAGTCGAGGAAGCCGACCATCGCATGGTCGAAGCGCCGCGACTGGAGCAACCGGCCGATCTGCCAGTCGCCGCTCCCGTGCAGCTCGTAGACGGCCTTGTCGCCATCGGTGCGGTGGACGGTGCTGAAGCTCCCCTTCGGGACGATGCGCCACCCGTGGAAGTCGACGTCGAGCTTGCGCGCCAGCGTCGAGAGGAGCAGCGCCGTCTGGCCCCACGCCGCGTTGATTTCGTTCCACTCGACGTTGACACCCGGCAGCCGACCCAGGCGCAGCCCGTTGATGGTCGCGAAGCCGCCGTCGTGGCCAATGCAGAAGGCGTCGTTGTAGACGTTGGTCAGCGTCAGCCGCGCCAGCGAGGCGCGGGAGTGGTCGAGCGACGTCAGCAGCGACGAGCGAACCGAGCTCAGCTGCGAGATCTCGAGCGCGTGGGTCGAGTGAGTCGACCAGAACCTGTGGTGGAGGCGGCCGACCAGCAGGGATTCGAGATGGGAGCGGCGAGGATGCCGGAGCGACTTGTCAGCGACGGTGCGACAGGGTCATGGGTGCCGGGCAACGATCTGTCCCTCGACGGCGCCGCACTCACCTCTCTTCCTCCTCCTGCACCGCCCTTTCCTCCTGCTCGAGCGCCTTGAGCTCGGCCTCGGTCGCCAGTCGTTCCGCCTCGGCCTCTTTGAGCTGGCGCTCGGCCTGCCGTTCCTCGACTTCGAGCAGCTCGATCTCGCGTTCCAGCTGCCGTCGTGTCTCCTCCTGCTTGCGTTCGATCTCTCCTGCCTTGGCTTCGGCCGCCTGTATCGCGGCGGCATCGCCGTCGCGTCTTCCCTTTGCCGCGGCGGCAGTCCGGGGCACGACGCCGTACCGCTTGCACTCTGCCTCGAATGCAAGCAGAGCGTCCCTCTCCCTGCGTATCGAGGCCATCTCTGCGAGCCGGGGCCCAGTGCTGGCGGCAGGACGACGAGAAAGAGGATTGGTGGAGATGATGAGATCGAGGGCCTCGGAAGAGAGTTGGCAGGCGGATAGGGAGACCGGACGAGCGACGGCGAGATGGCGGATGGGCGGGAAGGCGGAGGGAAGCAATGTGCGGGGCCCGAAGGGTCCAACCATTAAGGACCGGCAACAAAGGTGAGGCAGCGGTGGCCCGTGCACAGACAGGCGGCCCTATGATGCCCAAGGTTAGGGTTAGGGTTAGGGTTAGGGTTAGGGTTAGGGTTAGGGTTAGGGTTAGGGTTAGGGTTAGGGTTAGGGTTAGGGTTAGGGTTAGGGTTAGGGTTAGGGTTAGGGTTAGGGTTAGGGTTAGGGTTAGGGTTAGGGTTAGGGTTAGGGTTAGGGTTAGGGTTAGGGTTAGGGTTAGGGTTAGGGGGTTAGGGTTAGGGTTAGGGTTAGGGTTAGGGTTTAGGGTTAGGGTTAGG